>CM077446.1:6787479-7444979 GCA_039654765.1 Mylopharyngodon piceus | reverse complement strand
ATACTTTAAAAAAAAAATGTTCTCAACATCAAATTGCAAAGGCTTTGCAAATCTCATCATCTACCGTGCAAAACATCATCAAAAGATTCAGAGAAACTGGAGAAATCTCTGTGCGTAAGGGAGAAGGCCGAAGACCTTTATTGAACGTGCGTGGTCTTCGGGCCCTCAGATGACACTGCATCACTCATCAGCATGATTGTGTCAATGACATTACTAAATGGGCCCAGGAATATTTTCAGAAACCGCCGTGCCATCTGCAGATGCCAACTAAAGCTCTATCATTCAAAAAGAAAGCCATATGTGAACATGGTCCAGAAGCGCCGTCATGTCCTGTGGGCCTGTAATAATAATGTTTCATCCATTTACAAACATCTCCTCTAAAACAGTCGTGTGGGCAGGAAAAAAAAAATATAACTATAAATATCAATCGCGTTTCACAAGCGAATCGCTTATTTTATCCAGTGGATAAAATAAACTCCTGCCCAACATTATTTCCCACAGGATATTCTGTCGCACCGTCACATCACTGAAGTAAAATGTGTTGTGAATGCAGTTCCATGTTGATTTTAAGTGCATTAAGACCCCTAATAAAATGAAAAGTCCAAGGTGAAAAAAAGAACAGACTGCACAACACAGGCTCAGGTGTCCACTGAGGTTAAAGGTCACATCATGAAGTGCTGGCACAAGAAGGGGAAAAGACAGATGGTCACATATGGGCTGAAATCCAAACAAAGGTGACATGTCCTGACCAATGAGAGGGGTGGGGATTCAACAATAAGACCACTAGACCGAGACCATCAGAACTCAGGTTCAACTGCCAGAGGAGTCACTAGGCCAGAACATTCAAACTGATTCCACTGAAAGCCTTCAAAACACTCCATTCCCATCCGTGACTGCCAAACTGAACTTTGCCACAGACATTTCTCCAGTTGCACCATAATTACAAGCATGATGCAACAGGGTTCTGTGGTGTGATGGAGGGGAAGGGGGAACGAGAGATTGAGGAAGAGAAGAAATGAGTGAAAGGTACAACTGGCGGTAACACAATTCTCAGCTGGCTCTGAAGAGGGCCTGGTCTCATTCGGAGGGAAGAAAATGTGCCAGGAACCTTCATCCAAACAAAACAGGAGCTCAAGTTATGTGGGTTAATATTACAAAAACTGTCAAAAAATGTCTGGATCATAGTGCAGCCCCAAATCAAAAGAAGAATAGGAAATTATATTTTGCATAAAGAAAACCAAATCTATAATTATATTAGCCAAAATACTATTTTTATTATTAGGCATCATTAAATCAACCCCCACCCAAGCTGTCAATAATGCAAAAGCAAATAAATAAAACCATAAATTATTTAAAATTACCAAATTTTAAACACAACTTTAACAACTGTGGCAGTATTCAGAAAAAAATAAAGAAAAAAAATAAAGACACACACACATATTATATATATATATATATATATATATATATATATATATATAAAAAAATCTCTGTGTGGATATATATATATATATATATATATATATATATATATATATATATATATACATATACACACACACACACACACACACACACACACACACACATACAGTAATATTTTATATGTACAGTCAAACCAAAAATTATTCAGACATTTTTTATATTTTTGATATATTTTTACTAGTGGGTGCAGGACACTATAGTTCATTTATGTAAGTGAGGATAGCAAAATAAATTAAACTGTGACATATTATACCAAAAAATTCTTCATACAGTGGACTACCAGTAAAATTGATAAAAATTTGGAACCAAAAATTATTCAGACACTTTGACCTGACCATGTTTTGCTTAAGTGTTATCTGACATAATTAAGATTATTTTTTCTGACACAGTTTAACTCTGAGATCTTGTCATATTTTATTACAATTTTTTTTTTAAATATAGTGAATAAACTGAATTAATGAATTAAATATTCAAGGTGTCTGAATAAATTTTGGTTTGACTGTATTATATATATATATATATATATATATATATTATTGTATATATTGTTAATCTCTTTTTTAATTTGTTTTTTTGTTGTTCTTTTTTTACATTTCTTTACTAAGAATTAAATTTTTTCATATCACAGTAATGAACATTTGGAGGAAAAAAAAATCTATGCATAATTGTCATTAAAATAATATCATAACATAAAAATAAAACAATTAATGGTCCTAAAATAGGCCTAATAAAATCTTTATGCAAAACATAATTTTCAATTCCAGGGTGAAATATAACCCAAACATTACTTTGTGTGATTCATCCAATTGGTAAGACCCTATTTTACTGTCTAAAAAGTCTCATTTTTAATGGGGAAACAGTGCCAGGAATCCTCATCCAAGCAAAACAGGAGCTCAAGCTATCTGTCAGATACACTCCTTCAGATACAAACACACACACACTCACTCTCTCCATCTTTCAGTTCATAGCACCCCTCACCTTTCTCTTCCTTTTCTCAAAGTCTGTCATCCCTTTCTAAGAATTCCACTTCATTATTTTCTCTGTTTAAGTCACCATCTCCCACTCATTCTTTTACTATCTTGTATGGTTTCTTAATCTCCCTCGACTTGTCATCTCTGTAGACTTGTCCTATTCCTTTCCAAACCCCCCTTAACCCAGAAACACACACACACACCTCCTTTTCCCCAGACGGCTTTTGTTTCCTTCTCTCAAGGATGTTTGGTACCCCAGTAGGAAAGCAGTGGGGATTAGAGCCCTCTAATAACATTAGAGGATATATGCCTTATGGTCACCTCCAGGGTGATGGTTTTCTCTTTCTTTTCCTCCCTGTCTTTCCCTCTCTCACTGCCAAAGTAAAGAGGCCTAAAGAATCACGCAGGAAAACCAGCAGCCCTGGCCCTGTGAGATTCCTTACAACTGAAAACTCAAGTGTGCGTATACTGAGCTCCAAGACACGGTATATGGAAGACGCCGGTTAATGTAAAACTGGTGCACAGTTGGGGAGGACAGTTTGTGAGACGAGAATCAGTCAACGTCGATGGAGGTGGACCGTTAAAACTAACAATTATCTCACTTTCCACATCATGGGTGAGGTGTACAGCTGGGAAGACAAAGCTCAGCGGGGAAGGTGGGGAAAAGGGTGTTGTTTGGATACAGTTAGGGGAGAGATACCCAAAACTGAATGAGATTTCCCTTTGTGTCAGAACGACTGCCATGATTATTTAAGACTCTGATGCAAGATACCGTTGAGTTACAGCAATTGGAGATTGAATCTGTGCATTGAAAACGTGATTCATCAGACCAGGCCACCTTCTTCCATTGCTCCGTGGTCCAGTTCTGATGCTCACGTGCCCACTGTTGGCGCTTTCGGCAGTTGACAGGGGTCAGCATGGGCACCGTGACTGGTCTGTGGCTATGCAGCCCCATACGCAACAAACTGTGATGCATTGTGTAATCTGACACCTTTCTATCAGAACCAGCATTAACTTCTTGAGCAATTTGAGCTACAGTACCTCGTCTGTTGGATCGGACCACACGGGCCAGCCTTCGCTCCCCACGTGCATCAATGAGCCTTGGCCGCCCATGACCCTGTCGCCGGTACACCACTGTTCCTTCCTTGGACCACTTTTGATAGATACTGACCACTGCAGACCGGGAACACCCCACAAGAGCTGCAGTTTTTGAGATGCTCTGACTCAGTCGTCTAGCCATCACAATTTGGCCCTTATCAAACTCGCTTGCCCATTTTTCCTGCTTCTAACACATCAACTTTGAGGACAAAATGTTCACTTGCTGCCTAATATATCCCACCCACTAAAAAAGACTAAACTAAAAAAAACAGCTAACAATTGGCTAAAGAAAACTAAAACGAAGTTCCCAGGCAACAATAAGCACTTCTGTGAAAGAATTGGTAACTGGATTTGGTTCATGATTCATTGAAGTGAATCTTTGACAGATATTCAAGCATTTTGTTTGTTGTCAATTGGAAATTAAACAAGACATTCTGTTTTTCCTCAAGGCTACACCCAATTTCATCATAAATGTCACATAAAAAGTGAAACTACTTTACATGTCTAAGTGGGTGGTTCTTGGCCAGAATAATCTGCAATGTAGACCAGACATTAGTCTGTTAACGTGAGACTAATGCTGATGTAACCTAGAGGATTTAAGAGGAAGCATTCCAACAATTAAGGCACCTTAAGAGACACCTCTGCTTGTGATATACAGCCATTTTAATCAAAATTCCCTCAATTGCTAATCCTATGAGTGCTCTCAGTTCCTGGAGTCAGGCCAAGACGACCTGGCCAACTCCCTCATGGGATGGTGGAGGTGAGGAGGTCACACACACACACCTCTCTCTTTCAGCAATGAGAGAACCACCCCATTAGTGGAGTATCTAGATCTGTGTAAGAGAAAGGGAGGGTCAGGAAGGGGTAGCGGAAGGCACGAGCCACATGGCTAAATTCAGTCATCACATCAAGTGTCCCTGGGGGGACGCCGAGAGACAGGGAAATGAGAATAGACAAGAGTCAACGCTCTCTCTCCTCTGATTCCCGCCCACTCTCATTTCTCTCTCTCATCATTCTCTGTTATTTTCTTATCGGGGAGGAAGAGGAAAGAGGTCAGATCTGAAGACACGATTAAGCTAATGCTCTCTCTGACTGAGGGATGTTAGGCAGGAGGAAGTACTATGTGAACCTCTTAGAGAAGCCAATGGTGCATCAGTGGCCGCAGGGTCAAGCCCAGATTTAAGTGGTGAGATCTTTATTTGATATATTTGCAGTGACTCAATGTAAACTGTAAATAGAGTACAACAGTCATTTATTTTCTCCAGAGCAAAATAGATTTTTAAAATGATAACACATAAACCTAGAAAGACCTATGAAGAATGAGCTCTTAAACAATGACATATGCTTTCAGCTTTTGAAATAAAATAAAATAAAATGGGAAAATAAAAATAAAATAAAATGGGAAAATAAAAAAAAAATAAAAAATGGGACACTAAAAAATAAAATAAAATAAAATAAAATAAAATAGGACAATAAAACAGGAAAATAAAACAGGAAAACAAAACAGGAAAACAAAACTTATTCCAGAACCTAGTCTCCTGACTTCTGAGACTAGAAAGACCTAACACGACCTCTTAACCTCTTAATTTGTTTACAAACTTATTTACTAACTAACAAATAAATAAAATATAATAAAATAAATAAAATAAAATAAAATAAAATAAAATAAAATAAAATAAAATAAAATAAAATAAAATAAAATACTTCCGGAACCAAGAGTGCTGAAAAGGGGTGGTTATTGTCATGCTTTATTTCAGGTTATCGCCTAACTGCTGAGACTAAAGAAAATTGCGTAAAAACCACTTGTCAAAATATCAATCATTTTGGATCTGTCAGGAAGTATTGACATCTAATTGAATGATCATTGGATAAGCATTAACCTCCAAGGCTAAACCAGCCCCTGTAATGCATCACACGTCACAGGGTATTAGCGTAATTCGATTATGATCTTCTGCTTGGCTATTGAGTTAAACCAAAACAAAATTATGTTTTAATTGAAGTCAAATGTAATAAAATGAAGAGCATGACGTTTTACATGACTCATAAACACACAGCATGCCTGCAGCCCTACATAGCAAAATCTGATATATGACGTCGCCGGCTGTTTTTTAGAACATGCAGCTGTGCATCATGAGAGAAAAAATATTTATATATATAAATGGATCTGTAAAAGGTTTTTGCTGGAATATTTCTCCCCGTGCAAGAGTAATAGGCAGTAAATCACAGCTTGGATTTTCAGAGGAGACTTTGATTCCGCAGGAAGGAAGCCAACAGTCTCTCACTGAGATTGTGAACACTTCATTGTCCCCTGACATGTGTTCTACATACTCAGCAACTTGGATCAGTTCTTAGGACTCTGTCTGATTCAAGCAAGAGACAATTCACAATTGACAGAGCGTATGTCATGGTCTCAGCTTATTCTTTTTCCTGGTTCTTTGCATGGAAATCTGAATCCTAATAAAATGCATTTTTTATGTTTTACATCACCACCACAACAGAAATTATTCTGGCATGGTGAGTAGATCAACGACCAACAATGCAAGCAATGTTAACATGCAGGCACCAACAAGACAGCCACAAAACAGACAGTTTCTTCCAGTGACTTTTTTTTTTTTTTCTTTCAGTAGGTAGATTTTTTTTTTTTTTTTTTTTTTTTCTCTCCACAGACCAATTCTGATTTTTTTTTTTAGGTTATGTGACAAATAAATTGCATAAAACCGTCTCCATTTACCCATTTCAAAACTTGCTAGCTATCATGTTCTGTTGAGAAACGCAACTATTTTAAGAAAATCTGAGCCTGCATACATCAGGAAGTCTGCTCGAGCACTTGTCTGCCTTCTCTTCCTCTAAACCCCATCTTCCATCACCCTCTCAGAGCAAAGTCTACACAATGAAAAGCGGAGGGCTGTGCGACCAAAAAGGTGCTAGCTTTGAGGAAGCCACATAATGGAAGGAGCAGATATCCATCAACACTGGGATTGTTTTGGGGAGGATGTAGAAACTTAAGTCAAAATACTGAATCCACTTTAAGTGCCGGTAAACAATTAGCAGTTTACATTGTGCGCTAAATTAGTTGCACAAGCTTGATAAACTTTGATTTGAGGAACAAAAGCATAGTATGTTTTCTGCACCAATATTTCAGCAACTGAGTATTTTCGTCCGAAACAAAACAAATTTTCCATTTTGGCCTATGAATAGTTTTGGAGGGCTGAGATCATTGGATATGGATATTTTTATTACAAAAATGCATCGCTTTGCTTCAGAAGGCCTTTATTAAACCTCTGGAGCTGTATGGATTACTTTTATGATGGATAGATGTGCTTTTTTGGGCTTCAAAATATCAGTTAATATTCACTCCTATTATAAAGCTTTGAAGAGCCAGAATATCTTTTAATATAACTCAGATTGTGTTTGACTGAAAGAAGAAAGTCATACACCTAGGATGGCTTGAGGGTGAATAAATTATGGGATTAATTTTCATTTTTGGGTGAACTAAAACTACCTAAATGCTTATCTGATGGCTTGCTTGACTGATTCAATGTTTTTTGGATAAGCTGCAACAGGAAAACGTCAGCAGTGTGGATGAAATTCACTGTTAGCAAATATAATGGTAGAGCAGAAATATGTAAAATTTGTTAGGCTGAAATATCAAGAGGTCATTGTCGAAAAACACTTAATTTATGAGCAGGGTTATTATAGTTAACTAAAACTATTAAAAAAAAGAAATTTCATTACTTGAAATAAACATTAACTGAAATAAAATATAAAAAAGCTTAAACTTATTTCAGTTAAGTTGCTAAAACTTAAACTTTTTTTTAAAAAAGAAAAAAAGAAAAACGTGCAACAAAATTACTAAAACTTTATATACACATTTTTATTAAAATATAAAATAATATATATAATTAAAAATATTAACAAAACCTTTAATAGTATATCAATTATACTACTAATAACACTGTACTGGAGAATACGATACCCTAAACAGTTTTTCTGAGTTTACCCAAATTTAATTACCAAAACGTTATCTTTGGTTTTCAGCTAAATAAAGACTTAAATTTGAATTTCACTAAAAAATTCAATTTGGTGCATCACTAATTTAGTCACGATACATCTTTTAGTGAACACCCACATCTCATGTATAATATTAATGTTTAAAAATTCAAATAAACAGAGCACAGCAACTGGTTAGTGAGACTTACCCTGTCTATCGAACTCTATGCTGCTACATTGTGATTGGCTGAGGCTCCATGGACAGTAGAAGACTGATCCTCCTTCTCTGATGTTGGGCTGACTGGTGTTGGCTTTGGGTGCTCCAACTATAATACTCACACTGTTCAAGGAGAAAAAAAAAGATGAAGGAAGATGTTAGCATATTAATAAGACTAGGAGGAATATTTATAAGAGAGCAGGAAGTACAACAGTGTTCCAATTCACAAAAAGTCTACGGGAAACATTGCTAAAAGGTTTGGATTCGAACTTCAGAGCTGTAAAGAAACAATCCTTCTATGTTGAAGAAGAAAGATGAAAACATCAAGTAGCATGTTTAAGCTACAGTCAAAATCTAGGTTCTAAACTGAACTAAACAGAATACAATAAGACATTGAAAACATGTTATGCTACATCGCTACTAAAATTAGCTTGTTACTGAAAAAGTCACACTATTATACACTACTAAAAATGTAGTTATATTAGTAGAAATGTTACTTTTAGTTAGTTTAGTTTCCCTAGAATTCGAAAACAGCTCTGTTACTCTCATTTTCAGATTTTATTAAGATTAAAATATAGTAAAAAAACCAACAGATTATGTAACAGAGCGGCCATGTGCAATGGTTAATAACTTGGTTGGCGACATGTGACCACCAACACACAACCACACACACCAGTCCCACTGGGTTATAAGTCAATGAGAAAACAAGAGCCGAGCCAGCTGATGTCGAGTTAGTGCTGCTTCTACAGCTGCTTTTCCCCCTGGGTTATTACAAATACACCAGTTACAAATATTTGAACATACAGACAAACACAGCCACACGTTTAGAAGCATGTTCTCAAATCAATGCACATGTTAAATCTTCACAAACCAAACAAACTTCTCAACAGAGAGGAATAAACAATTGTAGTTGGACAGGATGAGAGAAAGAAGAAGAAACAGCTGTTTAAAACTGCATTTTTTTATTCTCTGAAGAAAATGTGAGTGCCAGGGCATTGCTTTGTGGTTTCCAAGGCCTTGTTTACACCTGGTATTAAGATGAATTTTGATCCAAAACTTTTGAGCTTGTCCACGTTTGACCACTTCCAGAGGTAGTCGAAAAACGCATTTGACTGAATTGCTTCCATAGTATAGATGCTCATGTGGTCGAATGTGTTCGAACAACCACAAAAGACCGCCTATTCTCCGCCTACTGACTTTATGCGTAAACATTATGGGAAGCGCACTAGCCAGACGGGATTTAAACTTTGTTGGCTGAAGACCCAAGTTCGATTTGAAGATAAAAAAACGCACCAAGCACAATGTTTTCTCACCATTCCTGATTTTCTTGGCGCGGTCTTGAGGCTATCAGAGCAGAAACGAAAGCTGATTCATGATTTTCCGTTGTCTCTTTTCACGTTCATATGTAAATTGCGCAAGCTTATTCCATCCATTAGATTGAAATATCTGAAAAAGCCCATACATTTACCAGCCCATAGCCCCTCTCCCCTCGAAGAAATCAGGACAGAAGTGGTCGAAAGTGGACAAAAGAGACGGATTAAAACACTAGGTGTAAACGGGAATGTGTCTCCCTCGTCTACTTGTGATCCGATCAACCAAAACGCATCTTAATACCAGTTGTAAACAGGGTCTAAGGTGTTCTGATTGGTCTTTAGCATGTTGTCATGTGGTTGCTAGGGTGTTCTGGGTGGCAGCAAGGTGGTTTCTTTACAGGCTCAAGTCAAAACAGTCTGTATGATATTCTGGTCTCTAAATATGGTTAGATTCCCTCCTTTTATGTACACTACAGTTCAAAAGTTTGGGTCAGTAAGAACTTTTTTGAAAACAAAATTAATACTTTTATTAAGCAAGGATGCATTAAATTCATCAAAAGTGACAGTAAAGAAATTTATAATGTTTCAAATTTTAAATGAATGCTGTCTATTTAAAGAAACCAGAAAAATTTATCATCACGTTTCCACAAAAATATTAAGCAGCAGCACTGTTTTCAACATCTGCATATTAGTGATGGATTTTCTCCATTTCTGATGGATCATGTGACACTGAAGACTGGAGTAATGATGCTTTGCCATCACAGGAATAAATTACATTTCAAAATATATTAAAATAGAAAACATTCATTTTAAACTGAAATACAATTTCACAATATTATTATTTTTACTGTATTTCTGATCAAATAAATGCAGTCTTGGTGAGCATTTCAAACATAAAAAAAAAAAAAAATCTTACCGACCCCAAACTTTTGAACGTTAGTATAAATTTATGGGATATAAATCACCACACTGCAAGAATGATATTTTAAAAAGGTAATAACACATGGCATCTCTGAAAAGTACCCAACAGTTAGACAGCCACTCCCACAGTCCCTGCTCTTCTAATCTGTGTCTAATTTTCCAAGAGCCGGCATGGATTGGTGCAGTGCCGCCATGACCTCATTGTCTGTAAACTTACTATCATCTTTCCTGTCATTAAGGCCAGTCCATTGAGAGATGGGGGATGGGGGTGTGGAGGTGTTTGTAAGAGGGCACTGAGGGCATCTCCAGGGGGGGGTCAAGGTACAGGAAGAGAACACCCTTTCCTGCCCCCTGGGCTGGTCTCAGTGACGCGTAACAGAGGACTTCCTTACAAAGGCAGCATTCAGCAAACCCTCCGGTCAGCCATGGAGACTCAAGCCCACTTTAGATGGACTGCCGAGATAGAGTGCTATAGGTAGGACCAGATGACCATTTAGGTCAAAAACAGCAAAGCAAACAGGAGACAGACAGTTGACCGCATCCTAAATGAGAGGGCTGGATTTTCTCAGCTGTTATTTACGAAAAAACAATGTGTCTGGAGTCTAAGAGTTGAACAAAGTTGAGCGCATCATCAAGGTCTATAGCTTCATGGCTATCCTGTACTATGGAAATACATGGCATTTTGTAGCTATTAAAGGATTAGTTCACTTTAAAATGAAAATTACCCCAAGCTTTTCTCACCCTCAAGCCATCCTAGGTGCGTTTGTGTAAGAAAAATATCCATATTTAACAAGTTAGATATCAAGTAAAATATCTAGCTCCCGCCAGACTGCCTTCCATATTCACCTTATGAAAAAAGAGTAACTGGCGTTGCATCAGTTACACTTTTTTCGTAAGTTGAATATGGAAGGCGTAGGACATAGCGTAAGCGTTTTGAACTGTGAGAGGCATTACACTTTCTTCCTAAGTTGAATACGTAAGGCTGAAGCTAGATATTTTACTTTATAACTTGTTAAATATGGATATTTTTCTTAGACAAACACATCGCTTCGCTTCAGAAGGCCTTTATTAACCCCCCGGAACTGTGTGGAGTACGTTTATAATGGATGGATGCACTTTCTTCAGCTTCATACTCGTTGGTCCCGTTCACTGCCATTATAAAGCTCGTAAGTGTCAGGATATTTATTAATATAACTCTGATTGTGTTCATCAGAAAGAAGAAAGTCATATACACATAGGATTTCTTGATGGTGAGTAAAGCTTGGGGTAATTTTCATTTTAAAGTGAACTAATCCTTTAAATAAAAAAATAAAAAAATAAAAAAAATGCATTAAAACTGTAGCAATGGGGGCACCCAAAAAAAAAAAAAAAAAAAAAAAAAAAAAAAAAATTTCCGTTAATTGAAATAAAATAGGAAAAAAACTATATTGAAATAGATGAAAAAACCTAAATTTAAACCTATTTATTTCAATTACTTGCCAAGTTTAAGTTGAACTACAAAAAAAAAAAAAAAAAATGAAAAAAATGAAAAAAGTCATTTAAAATTAATAAAAAAATACTAAACCCTAAACTAAAATTAAAATGAAAACTGTTAATATAAAAATAAAAGCTAATTCAAAACAATTGACATTGTTTTTTATTTTTGCTATTTTTTGTTATCCAACACAAGTCATGCAACACATTTTCTTGTACAATGAGAATAAGAGAATTGAATTGAATATTTTATTAGGACAGTTTCCAAATTCTGCACTGAGAGATATGCCAGACAAAAAGGAAAAGGCCTGAACAATTGACTGATGGATAAAAAGGCAGGACATTAATGTTGGAAATGTTTGTTAGATTTCAAGGCCACTACAAGTGGAGCACAAACACACACACACACACACACACACAAAGCAGACACTCCATTTGTTTTTATAAAGGGGGAACCAAAACAAAGCCCTCTTCCGGCTTGGAGAGAGTATCCAGTTTTTCCACCATATGTGTGTATGGACAGAGGGAGTGTCCCAGAGGTGTTACAGAACCCCAGCTGAGGTGTAATGTCAATCCCAGATTCCCACGATGGCTTTCTCCAGGGAATTTAAAATGAAATGAGACATCTTGCAAAATTCCTACTCTATCTCTTATCGATAATGCCTCAAGGATGTCTGAAACTAAAATGTGAACTGAACAGGCTGGTCCACCTCATTTGAACCCCAGTACACTACCAATGAACTCAAGTGCACTAGTCTGATGAAATGTTATGTTGCTATGATGCATGTGAAATGTGTCTAACAGCTGCAAATTCACTAACTTTCTCAAGCACTTTCACTCTTCTCCTCGAGTTCTTGGAATGCTGTACACTTACACTACCGCTTTGGCTGACTGCGCACAAGTGTACAGTTACAGCACAGCTACAAGCGCTGCACATTTGTTATGATAAATTACACAAATTCACTCTCATTATGGTTGAGTTTTATCTTGAATGCCGTTGGTACTTTCCAAGCAATGCAAAACCAGCACAAGTTAAATATAATATATTTTAAATATTCATTCTTATTCAAAAATTACACACAACAAGGTTGCTGTTTAAGCATGATAGAACAAGTAACCGCCTTCATTTGCAAGACAAAAAGCTAATTACATAGCACACATTATGTTCGGTACATTAACACCTAAATATACATTTAAATGTGCCACTTTATTTGATGTCAAATTAATTAGAATATACAAAACTCACCTTCAAACATATATAACGGGAATTTTAGAAACACAAAATTGCTTTCATCAACAAGTGGAAATAACTGTCTTCCGCCTAACACTCAAGCTAATGTAGCCTAAACCGTACCATTTTGATAACGATCTGAAAGAACTGTAAATAAGAAACAATTAGCATGTAATGGGGGTTTATCTTATGGGGGGATCTCATCTCTCCTAAATGACCTTCTTTTCTCCACTGAATGCTTAAATGTTGGGTTAACATTAGCATAATGATAAGAGCCAGATTGCTCTTGGCTTAGATGCTAGCTTTTTGTAATGGCTCCACATAAAATGAGAAAGACTTCAGGAGGCCTTCCAGCAGAGGGATTGCCAAAGTGAAGCTCACTTTAATTAAAACAATCTGGCCTTGTAAGAGAACAACAGAATGTTGTTTCAATCCAGTTATATGGAGAACAAATTTGGCTTTAACTGTTATTAGCATGATAGCATCTGTAAGTAGTTGGTGATCAGAATTATTTCGTAGGTCAGGTCATTGTCTTTGGAGGCTGTGGTCTTAAAAGGATAGTTCAGCCAAAACTGACAACTCTGTCATCATTTACTCACACTCAAGACATTCCAAACCTGTATGACTCTCTTTCTTCTGTTTTGTTTTTGTCCATCAGTGAAAAGAAATGGGGCCTGATTTTGTTTTGGACCCATTTCACTTTCATTTGGACAAAAACCAGTTGAAACATTCTTCAAAATAACTTTTTTTTTTTTTGAAAGTCATTTCAGAAGTGAAGCACCAAAGAATCATTCTCAGTAACACCAGGAACATGCAAGTCAGTTTGATTTCACATTGATTTCAAGAGGAAAAACAACATTAACAACCTTTGTGGTATCTCTAAAAGAGACAACCACTGACTCGAACCAACACGCAAAACACCATTCTCGGTGTGGCTCTAATTAAGCTAATTGAGTTAGTCTGAAAATCAGGCTTGAATATGTTACCACTAAAATGCTAAGCTTGCTAGATACTAACCACTAAGGCAAAGTACGTCTTAACAGTTAACCCATCTCTTCTGAGGTTTGGAAATCAGACCAGAATTAAAGCTATAAAAATGAATTGGCGTGCCACATGTCATCTACTTAAGTTGTGGCAAGACGATATTGGGTGAAAGATGCTGATAGCGCAAAACTAATGGCACTAATGGTTAGAGGCCATTAGATGGCAAATGCCTTGATTTCCACCTTCTTCTGCTTAAAACATTCTCCCACCCATTCCACACTTCATTATCATCCAGCTGTTTAGCTTATGTCACTTGAACGTTGTTATAAAAGCTTAAGCTTGCCAAGAAACCACACTGGTTGCTAATGAAGGTGCAAGAAAATCACAATCAGACAAAACACACAAACCCACCATCTGCCACCATTACATGACATTGTGAATGGCACAGAAATCTGCATGTTGTAAAAGTAGGGTTGCAGAAACTTTCCGGAATTTTTGGAAACTTTCCAGGATTTTTGGGAAATTTTCAGAAACTTTTGGAATGTTTCTGGAAATTTACCGGAAATTTTCATCCCCTTTGCAACCCAAAGTGAAATAAAAAATAAATAAATATTCCAGAAACAAGGATTTTTCTGGGAAGGTAGCTTTATATACTACATTAGGACTTACTTGTACACTACCGTTCAAAAGTTTGGGGTCAGTACGATTTTTTTAAAGAAATTAATAAATTAAATAAAATAAAAAAAACTATTCAGCAAGGATGCATTGAATCAAAAGTAACAGTAAAGCCTTTTTATATAAAACATGTATTTCCACAAAAATATTGGGCAGCAAAACTGTTTAACATTGATAATGTTTCTTGAGCAGCAAATCATCATATTAGAAAGATTTCTGAAGGATCATATGACACTGAAGACTGAAGTAATGATGCTGAAAATTCAGCTTTGAGATCACAGAAATAACATCAATTTTAAAATATACTAAAATTCTTTAGTTTAATTACTTTCAATTTAATAATATTTCACAATATTACTATTTTCGCTGTATTTTATTCAAATAAATGCAGCCTTGGTGAGCTTAAGAGAGTTCGCTCGAAAACATTTAAAATAAATAAATAAAATAAAAATCGCATCGACACAACACTTTTAAACAGTAATGTATTTCCTAACTTCATCAGAAAACAACTAAATAAATCAAGCTAACTGCAATTCAATATGTGCGCCAAAAACAATTCACTACCATCAGTCACTTCTGTAAGTAACTTTAATTATTTGTGATTATCCCAGTTTTCCCACGCCAAACTGATGCGTATTAACTGATTGCAATTTGTGGCCTTAGAAACATTTCTGAAAATCTACACAAACAAAGTCGAACAATTATCCAGCTATTCAGAGGCAAGCAGAATTTGAATGTTGTTATTAGCAAAAACGGTCAGAGTGATAGCACACCACGTCCTCCCAGAAGATGTGGAATGGATCCAAAACAAAGCATACACGGTTGCAACTCTTCGCCATCAAGAGAAATGCAATGACCTCAATGAACTAACATTCTCAAAATCAAAGAAAGCCAAAGAGAAATTCAAGCTTCGGACGGTTCGTTTTTGGGTGTTTTCCTTTGTGCGACGCCAGTGAGCTTTAACTCGGATGCCAGCCTGTCTCTGCATCGTTAAGCAGCTAAGCGGTTGCGATGGAAGCAGCTAATAATGAGACGGATAAAAGTGGGCCGAAGAAGCTCTGTCTGCGGCCCCCTCGTCTGCTCGGTAGACCTGATCCGCACGTGCTCTGTTCTGCTGTCTGGGAGCTGCGGCCCAAAGATGATGAGCAAAGCAGTGACCGCTGGGTCAGCTGGCACTGGGGGGACGACAGCTCACTCACACAGCTGGCGCGCCAAGAGCCCTGAGGAGAACTGCATAGTAATGGAGAAAGCTGTCACTAAATCTCATATTAGTACAAAAATGCAAGAAAATGCATTTGAATCTTTCAAGATGCGACAACCATCTACAGTTCCAACAGCAAAACATCACAGCCTTGTAAAAAAAAAGTGCACTCGTGCAAGGTCTGCTGCGGTGTTGTGCTGGTCTGGAATAACCGTTAAATCTGCACACATGCCGTCGACTGTTGATCTGATAAAAGCCCCCACCCCGTTTTACACAGGCAGATTTTAAATGTCACCACAAAAACATTTCCTCCCAAAGGATATGGTTCAAATTAACATCATACACCAGGTGCTGAGAGGTCAGCCAGATATAGAGCCAGCTCTGCATTACCTGCTATGCTAATTAATGTACTAACTATGAAACCAGAGGGAAGTTAAAGTGGAAACATAAGAACAACCTAAAAGGGGTATTTTAAAGAGGTGAAAAGTGAGTGTTGTGCTAACTTTCTTTGATGTATCTTTATTTATGTCTAACACCTCAATGCAACTTTACAATTATGCGTAAATTAATGATATTTCATTCGACAAATACGTTTAAAATCATATACATCCACGAGATGAAGAACTGTCATATCAACTACCCAACAAAAACATGATTTCCACCCTCATGGTGGCAGCCATGTTGAGATTAGCCGAATACTACTCTCTTTATCTCAGTGAAACCCTAATATTTTATTTGTGGAATAAATGGATTACAGTATTTATACAAATATGACTTTCAGCAATGACATTTGTAAACAAAAACATTACATTTGCATTTTATAATGCATCCACATGACTAGGAGTCAGTCTAAAGTCTGAAACTACGGTTGTATCCGCTAGAGAAACGTAAACTTAGCGCAAATCAGACAATGGCTGCGTCCGAAAGCAAATACTCTGAGTAGGTATTTCTTTTAAATAAGAAAGTAACTTTGTGACTGTTAAATAAAGTATGTTCTATTATAGTATGAATGTGTGTAGTATGAATATATCTGGATGGCGGACGTACTACATTCTCCATGTTATCATTGTCATGTGACCTACAGAGTCAGTTGTGTCGCTTCACTGCCATTCACAAATCCCCTCATAGGATTGTAAAGTGTCCATGGGATGCGCACTTCAGAATTTTAGCAGAAGTGGTAAGTCATCCAGGTACTTTTTGTCTACACATACTCTTTTCACATAATGTTTTTCACCTAATATATAATAGGGAAGTATGCAATTTTGAGCAGGTATATGATGTCCCCACATTACTAATGGACAAAATTTCTCACCTTAAAGAGCGAACTACACCTCTTTTAGGAGAAAACGGTCTGGAAAAGGCATCTAAGAAAGCACAAGTCATGTCATTCAACTGCAAGCCACATTTTCATGTGACACGGCAACATTTAAAGCACCCCATGACATTTACATAAACACAGAGTGTGGTTTTACCTCTTAAATCTCTTGATACCAAATTGTAACCCCAGCCCCCAAAGAGCTATAATTCACACATTCGCAGAGACCAAAAAACATCCCTAGCGAGTTGCAACTGTTGGCCGTCGACACCTCCGAGGGAGCTTTCTCAGCATGGAGTCCCATCTTCACACTTGAAAAGAGTAAAAGGGGCCATCAGGTGCAAACAATTAGCATCAATCGCTCACCTTAGCATTCTATGTCTCACGTCCTTTGTTTGTAATCCTGCAGGCAATAAACAGGCCGTCTAAATGCAGGCTGATTGGACATTCATTGTCGTTGCCAGCCCAGCAGGGGCCTGATAAACCAGAACAGAAGAGATCAAGGTGATAATGATCGACCCAAAATGTACATCAGGAACAATGGAGATCTGCAGTACTCCAGACGTCAACCCCAGGCAATTGTGGAGCCCAAGGGCTAAATCTCTGCAAAGTTGACTGGGACATTTGTTCTACCGTGATCGAACACATGCCTGTTTTTCCGCCAGGGCACATGTACAGCCTTGCACACAAGAGCCTATTATACAAGTCTGCCAGGTCCAACTAGGTCATAAAAAGCAGACAACTTGTCAATGGTAAAGACAACCTAACCCACAGTCCCAATCAGCTAAAGTTGCACCCATTAACCTGCGAAATAGAGGACTATAATTGTACAACAGGCCAATCTGATTGACATCACCATCAGAGCCAAATGTCACGAAGCCAAAAGAGCTAAACAAGGTTTTATCATGAAGCAAAAGAGCCAAAAACATGAATAAATAAATAGAGATTTAAGTCACATGGAAAAGTTTTGCTACTGAAAACAGCAAACCTTTCAACCAATGCACAAAGGCCTCTATTGTACCGACTCCATGGAAAACACTAGTCGTCGTAGAGAGAACCTGGGTGAAGAATAGCTTGGCAGCCAACGTACACACACCCATCTCCAGCTGGATGCAAGACTATGGACAACAGACAGCCTAATTCAAGGAGGAAGAGTAGAAATGATAAATAGCAAATGAAACCCCGGTAGAGCTAAAGTTGGTCTCTGTATTTAGCAAAAGCAAACTGAGCTCAAGGTCTGAGCTAAATATTGATCTAGCAATGACCTTCTTAGAGAGGGTAAACTTTGTGAGAATGATGACCACAGCTGAGGACGACCTACTGTACACTATATCAGGGCCAAACCATCTAGGACGCAATTCCAACATGCCGTTCTATATAAACACAAGACTAGTGACAGATTCATAGAACATTCTTAAGAACAAAATTTATCTTAACTTCAATTTCTTTCTTATTTTTTAACTAAAAAAAAAAAAAAAAAAAAAAGTGTATTCCCCCAAATACTACTTAAGAATGTTCTTATCTTTCTCCTTAAGTTTGTTCTTAAGAAAAAACTTTCAAATTCTTGAAAGGAATTTTCTCAAAAGCATCGTAAATAACTTCTTAAAGTTTGGATAACCTCCAACTTGTCTTGTTTAATGGATTTATTGGGTTGTTTCAAATATTAAGCTTTGCAGCATAACAATAGCTATATATAAAACACAAAATTAAAGATTGTGAGGTGATTGCTTCTTACTTGCTACTCTTTTTTTCTTTAAATAGATCTATTTAGGCTTTAGGCTACTTAAAGGTTAATAGGTGGACAAATTGTTACAATTTACCAGTGTATAGTTTCAAATTTGTTGTATTAGAGACGGCAACCTCACGAATAAGATGGTATACAGATCAAAAAACACCAAAGCCTGACATTTTATTCCTATGAAAAAAATTAAGATGTTTGTAAGAAAATATTTAAGAACTTCAAGAACTGTATTTTGGAATATTCTTTATCTTAAGAACTTTCTTACTTTTTTTCTTAAGAAGATTTTTGTGAATCCAGCCATAGGAGGTCATTATTAGAAGTGCCTATGGGTTTGATAGCCAACGCAACTTGGTAAACCTCAACTTTGTGAATCTTTGGCTAATAAAATACACGGAGGCAGGTGAGAAAGTTTTTTTATGTTTTTACAGTAATATTCCTGCCATTGTGGCTGTAAATTTGTTGCCTTTGGCCACCAATGCAGACAGTCCAGCTCCTCGGATTCAACCACAAGCTTCAAACATTTGCCAACAATCATCAAACACCAAAAACATCTTTTTGAACATCATGAACACAAAAGGAATTCATGCATAGTAACACATTATTCTCTGAAAACAACACTCATCATCTGGAGCCACGCAAATCCCAGCAAGAACAAAGATGGTGGTATTCGGTTTCTATTGTTTCTGCAATCCAAACACTTCAAATAAAGCTATTTAGTTTTCTGACATTCAACCCTACATTCAGACCCTGACCTTTCCCCTTTCACAATACAGAGGATCATCTTCTTATCCAAAGGTAAAGAATACAGAGACTTAGGAATGTGGTGCACATCACCATTTGTGGAGGTAGAAGATTTTTAACTTCACTGACATAGACTAACTGTTGGATCTCTGATGAGAACATACAAGGAGACACTTACTGCAATAAGACATTTCAATGCAGCTCAAGTTAAGTGAACAAGTGTGACTTTTTATGTTCCAGCCACAATTCTTCAGGACAAATTAGGTTTATATACCAGAGCATCCGGAGGAGGCCCCTACATAGGAACTGTGCTGTTCTTCTCTCAACGTTCAAGAATCATAAATTTCTCTTCCATGTATACAGCTGTAAAGCCCCCTGACACCAAGATTGTGAACCCTGTCCTCAGGCAATTCTCTGTGGTGGTCTGCACACTAGCTAATTCTATTAATGTGTGCCAAGGAGTGCTATTCTCCTCAGACCTACATGCCTCCCTCTCAGGGAGTCTGTGGATGAGGCGAGGAATGAATGTTTTGTCAGAAAGGAAGATACAGAGAGCAAGAGAATGAGAGAGAACATGCAGGACAGAGAGTTTATCCCTGACACCAGAACAAGCCAGTCTTCAGATAGCTGGCTGCCGCTGTTTAAATGAAGTTTGGAAGACAAGCATTTTTTGCCCCACCTTTGACTATGATTTTACTGAAATATATGTAAATCAAAGCACTACTTTTTGAAACCCACAATAATATGGAGGCACTCCAGGACTGTGTTTCCCAAAAGCATTGTAAGCCTAAATAGATTGTAGAAACCATGCATTGGCACCAATCTATTTAGGCTTACAATGCTTTTGGGAAATGCAACCCAGACCTGTTTCTAATGAGGTTTTCCATAAAGAACAAGTTCCTATGTTCACAACTAGCTGGAAGACAAAAGGGTGGAATCATGGGTCAAAGATGATAGTCTACATCACATACACTAACATTTAAACATGTTTACATACACTAACATTTAAAGGGGTGGTTGATTATGATTTCACCTTTTTTTTAACTTTAGTTAGTGTGTAATGTTGCTGTTTGAGCATAAACAACGTCTGCAAAGTTATGATGCTCAAAGTTCAATGCAAAGGGAGATATTTTCTTTTAAAGAATTCTCTGTTTAAGGACTACAACAAATGGCTGGTAAGGACTACAACAAACTTCTTCCCGGGTTAGTGACATCACTAACCCTAAAATTTACATAAACCCTGCCCCCGAGAACACACAACAAAGGGGGTGAGGCCATGTTGGGCTGCTTTAGAGAAGAGGAAGAGTTGTTGTAGTAAAGTGTTGTTACCACGCCGTCATTTTACGCCGGACTGCTTTACAAACGAGGGTCAATTCAATGCTGGATTTGCACAAAAGATTAACATGACGTCACATGCTAGTCGATGAGATGAATCAACTCCACAGCAACTACATTAATTTTTCCACTAACTATTCAGAAACATTCAGATGCATTCTAGCATTCTATAAGTTGTAACTTCTTCCTGAGTCTCTTCATCCGTGTCCGACTCCGGTTTGGAACAATGTAAGGCTGAACACAGTTACTGACAATTGTCATTTTGACAGCGTGACATTCTCCAGCCTTGTTGTTGTTGAGTAAGTGAAACGCAAGCTGTTAAAGCTCCGCCCTCTTCTGGAAAGGGGGCCGGGAGCAGCAGCTCATTTGCATTTAAAGGTACACACACAAAAACAGCGTGTTTTTGCTCACACACAAATAGGGGCAAATTTGACAAGCTATAATAAATGATCTGTGGGGTATTTTGAGCTGAAACTTCACAGACACATTCTAGGGACACCAGAGACTTATATTACATCTTGTAAAAGGGGAATAATAGGTGCCCTTTAAAAAGTGAAATAAATAAGTGCACAGCCATTCAATAGGGTAACTGTTGTAAATTCAACAAATAAATATACCAAATACCTCAAGTGGAATTCAATAAAATAATTTTTACAGCATAGACGATCTGAAGACTTAGTCGTGAACTTGGTGAATTTGTTTTAAAAGATGAGTTTTGATAGCAGTAGTCCTTTAAAGGGGATATTAAATAAAATGACTCCCTTATAATTTTTAATTAAATATCCTCTTTAAAGCATCTCTGGTAAAAAATTTAAGCTAAAAAATATATATAAATAAAAAATCTAGATCAGTTAGTCAATTTCAATACCCCATAGACAGCTAATGGGCAGGATGGCAGACTAGTCGACCATCAATCGGTGGTCCATCGGAAAACTAAGAAATACACATTCTATCAAATGCCTGGGAAGAAAACTCTTGATATTGTGCATTCTTTCACCCCTTCACTCAGCCTCTACTTTGAGGCCCATCCATCCTCCTCCACGACGACATCTCGGGAGTGAAAAGTTCAGATGAAGTCATTGCTGAGAGAGCTGCCTCTTGCCATGACTTCACAGTTCATAAGAAGGAGGCCAAGATACTGTGTAGGAGTGGGGGGTGTACAGTCTAGAGTATTAGACTGGAAGTACAGGGTGAGGAGTTTAAATCTCATGCCGAATTACATCATCAGAAACCCAGAATGGAGATTGGAGAAACACACGCTTATAGGTGCACACATACTCCTCTGACTCATTCAACCATGCGTCACGCTCTAAATCATCCGCTGCTTCTGAAATTCATCTATGCCAGACACCCTATGGCAGAAAGCTGGAGGGTGTGCTTTAGAGAAGGTGAGCAATGAAAGAGAATAAGATACTAAAGTGAGAGGAAAAGAAAGGTCTGCCTGAAAAAAACGCCCCTGAGAAACCAGAGCCAGCGTGAGCCCACTCTGACTAAAGCCCCTCTACAGCTGTGCACTGCCAGACACAGTCCAGCAGACAAACACAGATGGAGATGGCTGATTGTGGCGTGTTCTAGTCAGGGCATGCGTGAGTTGATTATTACTGCAATCATACCTCAGAACAGTGCCACGCAGCTGTCTACAGCTTGAAAAGAGAGTAATGCAGCCAAAGGGCAGGGAAACCCAACAGATCAGCAGTGTGACTGAATGGCATGCCTCATACTCGGTGATTTCCCCTTTGATTTATCACCTCATATGGCTACAAAGATCATATCTATGGGTTGAAGGTGATCATGTGGTCTTTCAGTCACAGATAGATTACATTTACGATTACTGCTGCTCCATTCAACAAAATTCTCCATTCAAAGTTGTGCCAAAGGCCGACTGCCGGTATTTGGGGATACATATAAACGCACCTTATGCCTCATATTGGCTTCTGGGGTAACATTACTAATCAGTAAGCACTTAAAGGGATGGTTTATCCAGAATTATTTTTTATAAATCTGTTATTTACTCATGGTGTTTCAAACCTACATGGCTTTATTTCCTCTGTGGATAACAAATGAAGGAATTATGAAAAATGTTGGGGGTTTTTGTCCATACACTGAAAGTTAATGGGGTTTGATGTTGTTTTGGACGCCTTCAGCTTTCATCGTATAGACAAAAACAGTTAAAACATTCTTCAAAATATCTTATTTTGTGTTCCACTGAAGAAATAAAGTCATACAGGTTTTCGCCAACATGAGTAAATTACAGAATTTTAATAAATATCCCTTTAACATGAAAGATCTCATCCAGAAACAGCCATTAAACTAATGGATTAAGCAATGAAACATCACTTCAAATTTGTCTTTGAAACTCCAAAAGTGAGTTTTGTGATTTATCTACATCACCAAAAAAAAAAAAAAAAATACATAGCGGATAACTGCAAGACCCGACAACAGATCAAAGATGTCTAACTTTTGGCTTTTTTTCCCCTAAAGGTTACTCATAATCTAGCAAAGGTCATCTTTGAATGGTTGGAGATTCTCATGTTAGATTATGCAGAAGATTTTAAGAGACCATAACACGTGCAATCAAGGATAATTATGGGGGGCAATCTTCATTCCCCTTGAGAAGAGCTGGTACCTTACTATGACTTCATCATATTAATAACCTCTAGTCAAGTCTGATAAATGGAAAAACCACCAGTGATGCCACTGACAGAGATACATGCGTTGTCATCCGCTCACATATAAACATGCACACACACTTCAGGCTTGCACTACACAAACACTAAACCACACTTTTAGGACCGTCGCTCCCCAACTGTGGTGATATGCTTTGATGTAAATGGCAGTGCACAGACTGGGTTGGGATTGTAAACAACAGTTGGGGGATACCCCTGGTTTCATTGCCCCCTGGACTGGAGAGTGTTAACACCGAGCTCTAGAAGACTGTAGTACACGATGAAAGAGAAACACGCTGAATCAATGAATGAACTAGGTTAAATTTAGGACAACGGTTTTCAACCTTTACAGACACAGACCACCAACCAAACTCTCAGCCAACCCAGGGACCACATGAGTATTGAAAAAAAAAAAAAAAAAATCCTACCATTTCCTCTTCTTAAGATCATTAGCTAACATTACTATAATACATATATTAAAAACATTGTTTAGAAAGTTAGAAATCAATTCTTAAAAATGTCCATCTATGACCCTATATCTTTTCTATAGACCCCTGAAGTACATTCAGAAACCCTTGGTTGAAAAACTTGGCTAAACTAGTCTTTTTCATCACACTGGTAAATAAGACTATTTTTTTCTTGGATATGAATGACAATAACCCTTCATACTATGGTATTGTACTTCATACTGTGGTGAAACACTATTCTGAGGCCACAAAGGTGTGTCACTACATTATAATTTCTAATTCTCAAAACACTTTAAGATAAAAGTGCATATGAGACAAAAATTACATACATACCGTCATATCAGGATGTACAGAATATCAAGGTGGACAAAACAACTAATAAACAGTGATGTGCGGCATTTAAAGTTATTAAATAGCATTTAAATGGTAGTACATTTCGTATAATTAAACAGCTCAGTGTTGGACAGTGACCAGTGAACTTGGTCTAGTTGTAATTTTCTTTGAATGCACGCCAAGCCTCTTCATATTCAATGTAAAATCAAAGAAGGAAACCTACCTTGACTCAGTCATATAAAAGTCCACCGAGTACCCGAAGTAACTACCGTTGGGTCCGTTATACACCGCTGGGTTCTCCACATCCAAGTTGAAGGCAACAGACAAAGGTAGAAGAATCAAGAGAGAAAGTCCCATTGGAGAGCAGTTCGGGTTGTGAGAAGACGCTGAAGTCTTTGAACGGTGCCTTTTGGAGCCCATTGTAATCGTTATGTCACAATCCACTTCTTTATTAAACTTCTTTCAGAACAAAAAGGGGGCACTTGAACGGAATCCTCCTGAAGATGCTGCCTTACGCAAATCTCATGCCTTAGTTAAGTGTCTCAGCTTGATCCTTATTTTTCCAAGCGCTCTGTTACGCGCCTCCGTCTATCTGTCCCCTTCTCTCCTTTCTGCGTCCTCCCTCAAGCTTAATTGAAGGGGTATTAGGAGGAGGTTCAGTTCTTCCACTCGTGACAAACTCCCATAGAGGTGGAGCTAAGAGCACAAAAGTGGGGAAATAGAGCGGTACAATATCGAGATAGATAACTTCATTAATCAAATGAGGGAAAATACATTGCAAAAGCAGCAGGATAAAATGTAGGCTACAACATTGAGACCTTTTAATTAAATGTATTTAATATTTTAATAGCTAATTCATGTTGCACTGTGCTATTTAAAGCTAAATTAAATAAATATATAATTTATAGCCTACTGGGGGAAAAACGAAGACACTTGTCCTTGTAGAGTTCATATTGTGAAAGGATGATGTCATTATGATAGTTTTTTATTTACTTTTTTATTCACTTATTTATGTAGCCTACCTTTTTATCAAGAATTATGATAAAATGTCCACTAAAATCTAAAATATTAAATACAAATATTTTAAAATTAAATAAAAAATACTAGCTTAAACAAGAAACGGAGAAACTGTTGACCTTTTCAAAAGTTTATCTGTCCACTTGAAGGACTCTTTGCATAGGTCACAGATAGCTAAATTAATGATTAACCCTTTAAACAATGAAAGAGCTGTTTTCAAAGTCCGTTATCCTCCAAAAACGATCTCCAAACTTGTTGCCTTCAACATGAACCTTCTCGGCATCGAGTTTATAGACGCTATGTGGATAAAGCTTGTCAGGAAAGTCATCACAGAAGAATTTGAAGCAATACTAGAAATTCCGCATGTAGGTATTGCTATGAGTCTGTTTTAATTTGGAGAAATGATGTTTATAGATACAAGCCTGTACACTGAGCAATCTCCATTTATAGATCTGACACCGTCTGGAGTCAGGACACACGGAGCTGGGAAATTGCGCGCGCTGTAAAAAGCCACTTCACCGACTGGAATTAGAGTGTTGTTTTAGTTGATTCAGCCTCTGCCCAAGGGATTGAAATGGGGAGCCAAATTTGGCTGTATGGCTACAGGGGAACTCGCCGTGAGAAGCTTTCTATTTGGGAAAGTAGGGTGTGAAGGGGGAGCTCACAGCTGTCGGACCATAGCCACACCACTTTCAAACAATCTGTCTCTTCCTCTTGCTCAAACTCAGTTGCTGCAATAACCTGTATCTCAAGAAATTGTTAATTTCTTCTAACGATGTCTGATTCGTGAACGAATCTTCATTTTGAATCGGACATTTCAAAGAGCCAGTTCACAAAATGAATCTCAACGATTTGTTCACGAGAGCGATGCTCGAGTCAACTCACTGAATCAATGAACCAATAATCTCTTTCGAACCTATCAGATAAAGCACACAATCTGTATACGAAACAGTTGTGGTTTCAATAAATAACATTTTATTAAAACGTGAAAAGTTTTTTTAATGTTTCATTAAATATCGCTTTATGCTTTCTGTTTAGATCATGTACGCTCATGATGTACGCCACGTAAAGACGTAATTACGTCATGGCCCAAACAGCCACTGAATCGGTTATTTGAAACGGTTCTTTCTGAAGAACTGATTCACGGAAATGATTCCCATCACCGATTTGAGTGGTTCTCAAACTTCACCGCGCGAAGATGTTTGTGATCGCCAACAAAAATCTCGTTATTGTACCCGTTTGTCACTGTATACTTGATATTACATATGTCGGTATTTTGTCTACAAATTAAAAATTACATGACAGCGTTCAAGCACCTGTTTTATCTCGCGAATAACACTTATGTTGTGAAGAATTTTTCTCAGAAATGAACATTTTTTTGAAAGGCAGGAATCATCTAATTCCCCCCAACTTTGTGCACGAAGGCCCATACCACAGTGAGCAGGTAAGCAATATAAACTGTAACATTTAAAAACTAAATATTAACTATTTAGTTTTTAAATGTTACAAAAGGTCAACGCGACCATTTTCGTGCTAAATATACTTTTGTTATTATAGTTAATTGGTGTTGTATAATATATTATCACTTCACAATTCTTGTAGTTGTATTTCTTATGGGACTGGGCGGGGCCAGTTTCTAATCAACATAAAGGCGTTTTTACATGTACATATTGGGTGGTCATATGTTAATTTGTCAGAAGCTTGAAGCTTGTCAGAAGATTTTATGAGCAATTTTTGCTGCTTGGTTTTAGTAAATGCTCTCTTTGGACTAGATAGGAAGTTTTGAATTCTGAAAGTTACTGTTTTCATAGTACAGTGAACGTTTTTCTCATGAAATGGCCCCTAAAGTTACACCTTCTGTAATTTGGGTTTATTTTGTCCTGCCCTTTTTTTTACACCTACTTGATCTCTGTCATACACCCTATTAAACATGTACAGATGCTGATGCAGAGTGATGCTTACATATACAAATACATATGTATCCTACTGACACTACAAGGGTCAAAAGTTTGAGGACCTCATAGAGACTTTAACATATACAGAGAGAGATAAATGGTTACATGATCAGGCTGTCTGCCGCTGTGAGTCGGAACCTCCACACCAGAAGGTTGTCCTCCCTATTACCTGAGAGACTCTAAATTCTCGACACTAAACACATTATATCTGCTGTGCACCTGAACATCTGGCACCATGAAGAGAATGAATGGTGTACAATTCACAAATCACACCACAAATCAAAGCATCCAGAGAAATGCAAAAGGAAAGTCTTATTGGTAATGTAAAGGAGTCATTTTAAATCCATGGCATGAGAGGCCTTTGTCCAGATCTGCTTTAGCAAATGTTGAGCTAGAATAACAGGAAAAGATTAGGTAATGGGACTGGATGTGGGTCAGCTTTTCTTTTCATGGGATCTGCAAAGGGGTGTTATGTCTGTAGGATATTGCTTGGATGTTGTCATACATGAAGGGGCATTAACAAATGGCGGTGGTAGCCAAAAAATGTCTTAACTAGCGGAGCTACATATGCAAGGTTGGTATGCTGCTTTTTTTCAAAGCCCTCCAGCATATGCAGCTATAGAGAATGCAAATAGGCTACTTTGAACATGTGGTCTTTTTTTCACAGGGTTTGATGACTTAAAGGGATAGTTAACTCAAAAATGAACATTTTTGCAATCCACAATGGCTTTCTTTCTTTCGTGGAACACAAAATTAGATATTTATAGCAGAATGTCCAAGCTCAATTCAATGAAAATCAATAGTGACCACAGGCCAGTCAAGCAGGATTTAACACATCTAGCTTAAACTTAAATTTCAGTCTGTTCCTCACACAAAGGTATCATATGGCTTCAGAAGACTTTGAATATTGAGTTGTATGATATGCTTTTTGTCATTTTTGGAGCTTGTCAACTCTTGGTCCCCAATCCCCATCCATTTTCATACAATTTTCCATGGATGAAAGAAAGTCATACATGTTTCGAAAGCCATGAATATAAATAAATAATGACAGAATTTCTTTTGAGTGAACTATGCCTTTAAGTTTCCACCACTCCATGGGTATATTTAAAGAGTGGGGAGTAAGTATGTGTCTAAACAGAAAGTGATGGATCACTATTTGGTAGCTAAGTGACTTGTGGAAATTTGCTGTCCTTGGTTCTTCTGAGTCAAGAGTTTTGTCATGCATGACTGGAGAGTCTAGAGAACATTCGAGGCGTCTTTGAGTTTAGACACTACAAGATGAGTCTTTCATCTGTGTCTCACTAGACTATCTCTTGCGGTTTGTCACTCTACAGAAAAAAAAGCACTTTGTAAAACTTTATCTGACAGGACATCACACATCCGTACTAAACTGAGCGCTGAATTGTAATAGATAAAAACCTCCCAAAAAAATTTCTTGTGAGGTTTTAAACAGAAAAAGGCTGAATTGATTTCACACTCCACTTCAAAAACGTATGTTCTGTATAGTACTATTTTTTTAGTGTGTCCCATAAATACCTTGCATATATATATTTTTTTTAAACTAGAACAAATTTGTAGGTGGGGGACTTTCATACTTGCTTTGTGACTTCACAAATGCTGCCATGGCAACCAATAGTGAGAACAACAAAAATAGTGTCAGTGGCGCATTCTGTACTCCAAACAGCTGAGGAGCTGTTTTAAGACAGAGCATATAAATATTATACTCAAAATCATTTGCATTTATGGATTTTTACACACAGGTGGTACATTCACACAGTACCAAAATGTCGTTCATTTCAAGGCATTCATGCATAACCACTTGCAAGGTTACATAACATTGTGAAGTTTAGTTTCATTTGTTGATCTTAGCATGTATGTTACATATAATAGATTAAATATATGCAGGAATTTAATTTATGCAGGAATTTTCTAGGTTTAAAATAAATTAAGCACAGACAATAGTTTTGATTCATTCATGGCTGGCTGTTTTATTAAAGCATTTATTGCAATCTTCTGTACAAGAGTACAATATGTGCTTATTTAAACAGTCAAGTTTTCTAATTTTTTCCTTTGTCAGAATATATATATATATATATATAATTATTTTTTTTATTTTTATTTTTTACAAAATGGTGGATGATGTGTCAAGTATGTTCTGTTACTGACAGCTTCCAGTATTAAACCCTGAACATTCCATAAATGTATCATTTGATTCTTTATTTTTAAGTTTTTAGGAAACAAAAAAATAAAGAACAAGAAATGTGAAAGAGACCGTAAATCCCTTGTGTTCAGATGTTTAAAACATCAAAAGCGAGAACAAGGAACTGAGACCCTTTCCTATCATACTCGATTAGTCTTATGTGGTAGTGATTTGATGTTAAAACAAGAAAAGGCTGTTTCTTTGTTTTCTGAGAGAGTGAAGTTATGTTCACATTTGTGTTGGCAGAATGCCTTAATCTCTCAATCTCTTATCAGGATCTAAATGCACAATCAAGTGTGCTCTCTTTTTCCTTCTCCCTGTCTGTCACACAGCCCTTCACCTAACTTCAGAAAACTGATATGCATCACTCGGTCAGGAAATGCCTCTAACGTAAAAACCTGCCTTCACTTCCTGCTACTTCATCTTATTGCCTCTCTCACGTATAAAGACTCTGTGGAATTTCTTTCCCTCATTCTGTGCTTCTTTAACATTTTCCTATGAAAGGGAGGAAGTTTTGGGAGCTGATGTTGCTGATAGCTGCAGACTACTTGTTAGATTGTGAGTTAGCAGATGGATGCAAGTTTAAGGAATGGGATTTTGGCTAGTGGGAGAGCTGGGGTTCCCATTGTACTGTAGAAGCAGAGCGAAACTGACTTGATCTTTATAATTATAGAGATTTTTTGTGACGCTAAGACAAGAATCAATATTTCAACAAACCACAAACCAGAATTATTAAACTTTAAAGCATAAATCATTTGTGCTACATGAATGATATCGCAAATCATGTGGTTTGTTAAGACGAGGTGTCCTATTACTCAAAGCAATCTAATGTACGGCCTGGCTGATGATAAAATGAGCCAAAAAAAATATATATATTTTTTTCGAATATTACCTTTCATGTAGTGTGTAATATAGCTGTTTGTGAATGTAAAAGGTCTGCAAATTTTAAAGATCAAAGTGCATGACAAATAAAGTGTCTCCTAAAAGAAAGAATCAATTCTGAACTGCTGAAATAAGTCGTCAGCAATTTCAGTCTCACTAGGGCTTTTCACATTTGAAATAGTTAACCCTGGGTCATTCTAAACCCGGGGTAAACGGAATCCTGGGTTATCTTGCTTCACATTTCACACACTTCATAATTTAACCAGGGTTAAAAATTAATCCTGGGTATTCATAAGCTGACGTTTAACATTGTACATTCCTAAACCCTGGGTTAACTTTCTTATTTGCATATTTGCGGTGTCATTGATTGGATAAACGCAGCACACGACCTGTTTACATAGCTCTAGCATTACGCATCCTCGTATTGCCGACCTTACTATCGAGTTTATACTGAATGGACATTTCGGACTATAAAGGTAAATGAAACGGTCTCTTCTTCACTCAAATTGTCGCGTTTTCTGTCACCATTTTAACATTTTTTCTCTCAAACAATGAATTTACTGTTTATATACAATGCGCAGTGTTTCCGTGACTGTCCAAAGCAGGCAAATATGAGTACACGATTGGTTGTCTGTTGCTAAGCGTCTAGCTGTAGCATTCTAACACAGCATCATTTCACACTGTACAAGATTGGCTAGGCAATGCGGCAAAAGCGGTGCTAACCCTGCTCCGAAGCAGGGTTTCATAACCCCGGGTAAAAAGCGGTGCTAACCACGCATCTAAATTACAAGTGTGAAACGTTTCTTTACATGGGGTTAAAAGCGGTGTTTAGAACTACGATAACCCAGGGTTAAGAGCAGTGTGAAAAGCCCTACTTACTGTAACATACCTACTTAACAATGTAACAAATTTGCATAATGCCAGCCTATGGTCTTCATTGGCTTCCCGCGAACAATGCCTACTTTGAGCCGCCCCGCCCTCAAACACTGTAGTTGTAGCAGAGGCTTGGAAGAGTTTGATTCGTGTTGTCAACATGTCAAGAAGATGCTGTTTTCAGCGCTGCAAATCCACTTTGATGCCCTTCAAAAGGATGAGGACTCGCACTTGAATTGATACAGAAAAACCGAAGGCATCATTCCTGTTCGTACTACTGTGTATCAAGCACAGAGGAAGCCTCTGGAGCGGAAATTCAGATACGGTAATAGGTGTTTCATTTACGAAACGCACTGTAAGCTATAGACCACAATCACAACAGACTGGGCCATCTGACCAATCAGGGCAGAGCAAGCTTATAGAAAGGAGGAGTTTAGAGAGACTGAATCTTCGAACAAACCATTTTCAGACTCTTTGAGAAATGAGGAGATGTGCAGTGTTATATTAAAAGTTTATTAAAACCTTGTAGGAGATCTACAAAGCAAAATTAGGAACCTTTCAAATAGCATAATAGGGCACGTTGATGACTTTGTATGCATCCTCTTTTTGACATGGGCCAGTAAGCAACCACCCAGAACACCCTAGCAACTGCATAGCAATACCCTGGCATTGTGGTGGTGAGTTTTGCATGCATTTTCTTCAGAACATGCCAAAAGTATCTCAGTTTTATAAATGTGAATCTTGCTTTGTGAACGAGAAATAGTTCAGTTTCCTTTCATTCCTTTTTTCTTTTACTTGTCCTTGATAAAGTTTAGCATATGTTGCAGACGGTGCTCTGATCTCCGTTTTTTGATGTTTAGTTTGTGTTGCTTGGACCTCCTTCAGATTCTCTGAGTAACTTGCTCCAGAACTACATTGCTCTTCAAAGGCTCATTAGAATTATGTCCTCCTGGAGAAACATTGCAGACTCCATAAATTCTCACACTGTGTAATTTCATTACTCTGGTCTAGAAGTACAGAAGGTCACCGAAATCACTGTTGTTTTCTTACTGGTGATAGGTATGGTATAAACACGGTCTTGTATGTTTCTTTGGTATTAAGAGAACATAAGTCAAGAAAAGTAATTTGAGAAACCAAGATATAGAGAAATTCAGAGCTGGCTTCTTAAGTCATATTTTCATTTCTAACAAAATATTTCCCCGCCAAGTGTTATTATTGCATTACCTCATTACATTACAGGCTAGGGCAGTGGCTCTCAACTGGCTTTGCTTAAGGATTTACATTTCGCATTGGACAGAAGTGATGAACGCAGCATCAAAATTGCAAATCATGCAAAAGAAAAACATGTAACTGGCCCACAATATGCAAAATTATTAACAACATTTACCAGCCTAAATCTGGAACAAACACTGGGCCAAATTAGAGTTGTCAAAAGTACCGACTACAGTGCCAAGTTGGTACTGAAATTTTAAAAATGTGACGCTTTGAACGCTGTTGAGTGGATTTGTAAACACCTCTGATTGGCCATTGTGTTCACACGCTCATCAGATATGTCTGTGATTGGCTACAATGATCAACGCACAGGAGCATTTGAAAGCACACGGAAGTGTTTGAATTTGAAAGCGGGAGCGTTTGAAAGCAGGCGTCTATTGTGGACCAGTCTGCTGAAAGACGCCTGCTTTCAAACGCTCCCGCTTTCAAAACGCTTTCAAATTCAAACACTTCCGTGTGCTTTCAAATGCTCCTTTGTGTATCTGTGTAAGCGCTCGGTGAAGAGCGTCAATGATGTCTATTTACAACATTTTGTTGAAGCGTTGATCATTGAAGCCGATCACAGACATATCCGATGAGCACGTGAACACAATGGCCAATCAGAGGTGTTTACGAATCCACTCAACAGCGCTTAAAGCGTCACATTTTTAAAATTTCAGTCCCGACTTGGTACCAAAGTCGGTACTTTCGACAACTCTAGGCCAAATATTGTGTTAGTATAGCCATATTACAGATGATTTGAAATTTGAGTGGATGCAAATATTTCAATCAATCAATCAGTCAATCAATCAATGGATAGGCCAAATTATTTTTTATTAAATGGTTTGTTGCGTTTCATTATTTGCATTTAGCTTTGGTTTTTTCCTGCTATCTGCCACACACCAGTTAGTTCATGCTAGGAAAACTCAATAAATTACCCTTACTGATGCATAGTAACTTTAAAATAGTTAATTGCATATTATAGTAAACATAACTTTGAATGAACAATATTCTCCTCTGTTTCCCATAAAATAAACCTGGATGAGGTGAAATGAATCCATCTCGTGGCATTTGTCCCAAGAGTTGGGGTCAAGTTCAGAAGTTGTACATTTAGAAAACAGAAAATGCAGTGTTTACATGCGGTTGACCCCTTGTCTTAAAGTACTCAAACTCTCATCTGTTGTGTCTAAAGTTTCACTGCACTATTTTCTTTTCCAAACACAGGCTTTAACGGTGGCACCACAGGAAACTGCTCTAGGATGACACCTAAGTTTGTATTGTTCCAAAACCTTCTTTAAAGAGCCACAAAATGGTTCACGACGCGTGTATGTGTTTAATGCACATCCGCTATAGGATCCCACACTGAGACATGAGGCGTAGCATTGAACCCCAGCTCAGAGTTCGCCAGACAGCTAATGAGCCACATAAACATCCCACCATGCCATTTACAGCGCACTTATGTTGCCTTAGCATAGGATCAGTTGTCATTCGTGCAAATGTATGATTTTTTTTTTTTTTTCAATTTCATGTTAGTCGATGAAAGTGGCTACATTTTAGAGGCAACTTCATTAAGATTTTACCATAATTTTGAGCAGGTCCCCCACTTTATGTTTAAGAATCACATAAAATGTGTGACATCATTTCACAGAAGAGGTAGGGAGGTTGGACAGAGTCAGCAGCAGAGTGTATGTTGACAGAAAGTGTACAAAGATCTATGTGAAGGCCTTCAGGGTCACCTAAAATCCACAAGACAGCAGAGGTGAGAGGGTGAGCATGTTTAGAGCAAACATTTGAGTTAACGTCAGTTTAACATAAACTGTTCCCAGACCTAACGAGCTGCCTACATAGACAGCATCATGAGTGGTCTCCTGATGCAAAGTCTTTTCCAAAACGTAGTAAGTTCACTTAGCTTGTGCAATGCATTCTGGGATTGTCTGCCATCACGAAGGATAAATACTATGCTGATTTAAAAGAAGTTCTTAAGCAGCAAATCAGCATATTAGAATGATTTCTGAAGGATCATGTGACAATAAAACTGGAGTAATGATGCTGAAAATTCAGCTTTGCCATCACAGGAATAAATTAAATCTTAAAACATGTTAAAAAATAGAAAACATATTTTTTCAATTGTAATAGTTATTGCTGCTTTTACTGTTTTTGATCATAGAAAAAAATCTGGAAAACTCTATTAGAATCACTTTTGAGTTGTTGAGTCTCCTGAAACTTTGGGTTGTTGAGTAAGCTCCCTAGGTTTGAAGCTCAGGGTTCATTTTAGTGTTTGCTTTTCTTTTTAAGCTAAAATGAGAACATTTGTTCTGTAAAGTCTCTGTTAATCTCATAACGATCTCTGGTCAATTGTTAATGAGCTCCTTTGAATTTGTGCAGTTGAGTCAAACACTTAATGACATAGTTGGTCATAGTTTCCAAATTCTTACTTTAAACGGGTTTCGTTTTAATAAAACAAAACAAACATGTGTATTCTCTTAAACCTTTGTTTTGGGATATTAAACGTGGTAACACTTTGGTATGGGGAACACATATTCACTATTAACTATGACTTTTGCCTTAAACTCTTAATTTACTGCTTAGTCAGGTATTTGTTGTAGCGTTTAAGTTTAGGTATGGGGTAGGGATGTAGAATATGTTCTTTAATATGTGCTTTATAAGTACTAATAAACAGCCTATTTGCAAGCTAATAAGCAGCTAGTTAAAAGTGAGAATTGTTCCCCATACTAAAGTGTTACCTTAAACTTTATCTCTTGCACTGACAGCAACAATACAGAAGAAGCTTCCATTAATGGGCTTCCACTGAAGTTCTACCAAGCTTGTGATAGAATATTTACTTACTCTGTCCATTGGTATCTTAGAGTAACGGTGGCCCTCTGACCCCCTTCTGTGTTTTCTCATTGGGTTAAACCAAGTTGGCGGCAAGCATGAGGCCCAATGGGGGAAAAATATAGAGTATGGGTAAATGTGTTTGTGTTGGTGGGTGTGTGTGTCCAGGGGTCCTGAGCACAGAACAGACAGGCAGTAAATCAGGCTTTTAGGGGGATGCCACAGGGGAACGCTGTTCCCTCTGTCTTGAGCCCCAACACACATACTCATGCACACATAAATAAACACAGATCACAAGTGCAGTCATTCCACGTCCATGGGCTTCTAAAGTTAGAAGCATTATGCTCAGAAGTATTGCTTGCTGTATAGTCCATAAATCTTTCCACAATCAATTAATCTTATGGCATTTTAACAATCAATTAGGTCAAACTAGCTGATTTTTAACACGTTAAAAATACTCAAAATACTACAAAAGATTGTCATGAGTCATTGTCACAATATTTGATATGGATGGAAATGACAATGGTGGAAATGGCATTTTAAGCATTTTTGAAATAAAATAAATGACTTCTAAGGCTAATTTCCTTTATAAAAACAGTCTGTATTAACAAAGTCCCTTTAAGACAAGTCATTTCACTCGGCGGCCATCTTTGAAATGCCTCTCAGGCATTCAAGTGCAGCTCCTATCTCTTTAAATGGGGAAACATCAAATTCTCCAAAGCTGTTTGCCAAGTTTTCAATTAAATTTCACATTTGAAATCACCAATGAAACCTGACAACAACTGTCTCATAAATTTTGTTTCTAAATGCTCGAATAATGACAAAAAACGGTATTTTTCAGGCTGGATCAAGCTAATGCGCATGCGCAGTCCTAAATGCACGTCTCTTGTGCCTCATTTCGGAGGCGCGCGTCTGACTGTTTCTATAGGAACCGGAGCTTCTAACGGCGGCTGCAGTGACGCGATGACTTTACCAATCGGCGATTGGCTCTTATTTAGAAGGCGGGACTTATTCCACCATATTGCGCGTTGCACTTTCTCCTATTCAAAGCAATACGAGTGACACGTCTTGTGTTATTCCATGGTCTTTGGTATTAATATCACACTTTTTGCATAATTTTACAAAATTATGGCACGATTGGAAATTACACACAATATAAATATTCTGTTCACAAGTGATTTCTTTGTTTTCTTCACACATCATCTCAAATTTCATCTCAAGCTCTCCACTGATCCTGTTGCCTTCAACCATAGACACAACATTCTGAATAAAACTTTATTAGTGGCAAAATTGTTTGTTGTGGTGGAAATGTTGCCACAACTGCACTCTTAAAAATAACTGTAAAAAAACCTAAAATTTACACAGTAAAATACTACCCAGAATGCATTTTTATGGTATATTACTGTTTCAGTGGAAAACTATTTTACTGTGTAAATTTGTTTTGTTTTAGAGTGTGTGGTATAATTGTAAAATAATCTATATCAATTTCACACAGTACATGAAACTGAACTATGCTTCTTTTTTATAGTTTCTAAAATGTAATTCACTCAAATTTTTAAAAGTGATCTTCATAATTTAAGATTGAATATCCAGGTCAGAAATGGGGGTAAAACAGAAAAAATTCAGTGATATTTCAGTCTTAAACCGAATACTATCCAAACCGAAGCCCGCTGTTATAGGTCACAGCCTCTATGTGTTGTTTGGCTCTGAAGCATTCTTTAATGCTCTGTATTTTATCTCATATTCTACTATTGCTCCTTGGATCCTGTGCAGTCATGGTTCTGCCATTTTTGGTAAGTGAGATTGTTGGCACTCGCATAAAACGGTCACCATAGTCTGGAGCATCATAACAGCCCAACTGCAATGAAACACAGTGTTCTCTGGAGTGACTCACTGCATTTTCTAATAGTCCTGTAACACTCTCTGACACCCAGAATATGACAGGGTCTTCCTTATAAGACTATGCTCACAATAAAACATTCCAGGGAAAACAGGGTGACATACAGAAGAGTACCTTATATAGATGGCAGAAAAGGTTGTGATTACAATATTTGCGTATATGTATGGTGGAGAGGACCGTTTATTCAGTTAGACAGTTAGACACTTTGGAGTGGCTCTTTTAAAACACTCAGCAGGACTGATGGAGGGTATTCGCAGGGTTGGGTTTCTGTGAAAATAAACCACAGTTGTCTTCACAAACAAACTTGGGGCGGGGCGAGATGTTTCTTTTAATGGAGAAGTCCAAGGCATGCTGACCGTTGGAGTTGAGCTGGTAACTTGAGATATTCTGACCCTTAATAATGCCAGTTCATTTTCCATTTGTGAAGGCATCTCCACCTGTTGAGAAGTTCCCATACTCATGCAATTTATAGTATAATTGTCAACATAATTGCCTTATAATTGTTGATAATTACTACAGTTTTATTAACAATTTATAACAGTTTCTGTCTGTTAGACCCTACAAAAACATTGGCTTTGAAGGGCCCTTTTCATGCTGGTCCAAGCTGGTTAATGCTAGTAAGCATTGGTTTAGTTCTGGTCTAGCTGGTGGACCAGCATTATCAACCAACAAAGTCTTTTTAGTAAGGCTGGTTGACCAAGAAAGCCTTCCTGTTTAAGGGGAATTTACATGACACCATTTTCAACTAAAAACGGTAAACTTTTTATGCATTTTGGCCGTTCATTTACACAACAATGGCATTTTGATGGCCTGAAAGCGTAAACTTTGGGTTTCAAAGTGCAAGTTTTTGAAAAAGATACCATTATCGTCTCTGTGTAAACTACAAAAAAAAAAAACTTTTTGTGAAAACTGTGACATCATGCGCATGTATTATGTGTTCAGTCTATAGGCGTGCAGTGTTTCTTTACAAAGTGACATCGCCAACTACTGGCCTGGCAGCAAAATACAGCGTTTTTAGTCGTTTTTTTGTGGATCCGTGTGAACGGGGATCATTTTGACAATGGTGTCGTCTGTACGCAAAAAATGCAAAGGAAATACTTTTCCGTTTTTAGTACATTGTTGTAGTGTAAACGTCTCCAGTTGGGGACACTTTGTGTGCGCACCATTTATGGCGTTCAATCCGGACTATATGTGTTGTTACAGGAACCATCATTTCCTGCTATTGTAGAAAGGAATGTTGCTGTGTTTTTGGTTTGTGTGGAGAGTCTGATGCGTCACAAGCTCTTCCAATGAAAGGCATATTTAATATGGTGCCCCATTGAAAAGTCTGATACATTTGGTGGGTGAAGCTTGTTTATGGCTGCCTGTCCATAAACTAATGTGTTTCAGTCTTTGTTTGAAAGATCCTCTAATATTACATTTAAAAAAACACCCTCTTTAAGGCATATTTCCATTCCACAATGTTTGCTGACCATTTCTCATGACACACGGCTTCGGTTTACAGATTGCCACAGGGAGTCTGACACCACACGGGACTCCAAGATGCATTCAAACATCTGCTACTGTGAGAGTCTCATCTGCTCGTCTTCGTGTTTCCCAGAAGAAGGACTGAGATTCAGAGCAGATTGTTTGTGGCAGATCGGAGAGAGGAAATGCATGGTATGTCACGTAAAAACAAAACAAACATTCTGATAAATGTGTTTAGCCACTGACAGGCAGCTGGAGAATGATGAGACAGTTGCTTTTCCTGCTGAGAGAGAGACTCTGGTGGACCCAATGTGTGTTGTTTCTTTAACACTGGCATGTGTTGCTCTACTCTACTAATTTTGTCTTTTAGTGTTTAAGAGACCAACCAACAGATCTACACAGGTTAACTTGATGGTTTGCTATTTTAATTCACAATTTTGTCACAAATCATTCAAATGCACCACAAAAAATGACAGGAAAATAGTTGTCTATACCAGAGGTTTTAAAACACGTAAAGGGTTAGTTCACCCAAAAATGAAAATTCTGTCATTAATTACTCACCCTCATGTCGTTCTACACCCGTAAGACCTTCGTTCATCTTCGGAACACAAATTAAGATATTTTTGATAAAATCCGATGGCTCAGTGAGGCCTCCATTGACAGCAAGACAATTAACACTTTCAGAAAGCTTCTAAAGACATATTTAAAACAGTTCATGTGACTACAGTGGTTCAACCTTAATGTTATGAAGTGACGAGAATACTTTTTGTGCACCAAAAAAACAAAATAACTTTATTCAACAATATCTAGTGAAGGGCGATTTCAAAACACTGCTTCATGAAGCTTTGAAGCTTTATGAATCTTTTGTTTCGAATCAGTGGTTCGGAGCGCGTATTCATTTTTGGGTGAACTAACCCTTTAAAATTAAATTTCCCCAAGCTTTACTCAGCCTCAAGCCATCCTAGGTGTATATGACTTTCTTCTTTCTGATGAACACAATCGGAGTTATATTAATAAATATCCTGACGCATCCAAGCTTTATAATGGCAGTGAACGGGACCAATGAGTATGAAGCTCAAGAAAGTGCATCCATCCATCATAAACGTACTCCACACGGCTCTGGGGGGTTAATAAAGTCTTTCTGAAGCGAAGAGATGCGTTTGTGTAAGAAAAATATCCATATTTAACAAGTTATAATGTAAAATGTTGAGCTTCCGCCAGACCACCTTCCATATTCAACTTATGAAAAAAGCGTAACTGATGTCGCGTCAGTTGCACTTTTTCCGTAACACCGTGTCTACACCAGACGCGACTTTTATCGCGCCGCAACAGCTAAAATCTGTCTACACTGAACGCGACGACAACCGTTGGAAAGCACTTGGACTACGTCAGAAATAGAATGGGGAATCCGTTTACTGTCGGAAATTTGTTGCGTTGCATCCAGTGTAGACAATATCACAGATTATAATGGGCTCTGTTGTCTTTTGACGCGTTGCGTCACGCTGCGCCGCTCGCGTCCGGTGTAAGTTGAATACAGAAGGCGTAGGACGTAGCGTAAGCGTTTTGAACTGCGAGAGGCGTTACACTTTCTTAGTAAGTTGAATATGGAAGGCTGTCTGGTGGAAGCTAAATATTTTACTTTATAACTTGTTAAATATGGATATTTTTCTTACACAAACGCATCGCTTCGCTTCAGAAGGCTTTTATTAACCCCCCGGAGCCGTGTGGAGTACGTTTATGATGGATGAAAGCACTTTCTTGAGCTTCATACTCGTTGGTCCCGTTCACTACCATTATAAAGCTTGGACGCGTCAGGATATTTATTAATAAAACTCCGACTGTGTTCATCAGAAAGAAGAAAGTCATATACACATAGGATAATTTGTGCTTTAAAAATAAAAATAAAGCTAGCAATATACAATAAAGTATCATTTGTATCTGTTTATATTTGTATATTTGCTATTTAGCTGTTTAAATATATGTATATTTAATCCATGTATTTTATTAATTATAATTATTAAATAAAATGATATTTATATATATCATATAATTATTTTGTGTAATATGATATAATGTAGTATAGTATAACATGTCTCTTTGATATGATTGTTTTATATATATTTTTTATTTTTTACAAAAAAAGTTGCTTTACAAAATTTTGGCACCAGTTTAAAAACCCCTGGTAAATACCAAGCCTGAAGCCTGCCGTTCACAGAGCACCGGGTCACCTTCAGTGCCCTCTTTAAGTTTATTTGACATCAGAGATTTAGAATAAACAAGACCAGCTGGTAGCCAGTGAGAATACATCACAGGTACTTCAGAGATAATGACACCTTACTATAAGACAAATAAACCCATAGCAGAAAAGATGACAACTTCTCAAATATTTGTACCTTAATTCTTTACTTGTATGGTAAATTGTAACAGCGTAAGCCATGAACATAAAAAAAGGCAGACTTTCTCAGTAGTTTTAGGCCTAACAAAGGCCTATCTGTGTAACAGGCGTTCAGCAGCTAATGTAAACTGAGCAAGAACAAGGTACGTTTTAGTGCGGTACGAAAAATATCTTAAGATGATTTGCTTAGGTGAGAGAGCTGTTTTGTATTAGATATTGCATTTTTCCTTTAGCATGTAAACTTTGAGAGACTATAAAAGAGGTTTCTATGCTGTATGACTGTTTACATGCACAGTTTTGTGAGTGTTTGTTTTTAAATTATTGTAAACTAACTGCATGCCGTGTGTGTAATTCATTTGAAGGATCATTATAGTATAATTTTATTGCTAAACATAACCTTTTTATGAAAAGTCTCATGCAAACAGATAAGATCTTCACTTATGAGTGCAGGATGTGAGGCATCTATGAGTGAATCAGCTCGTTGTCCTTCATCAGGGAAACACACTAACATCTGACTGTTTAGGCTAAACCGACCAAGCCACCACCTTGTATGGCCATCTGTGCTCTCAGAAAGACTCTGCTGAATATTACCTAGAGTCCTGCAGCTATTAGACTGCTGATTCAAGTGCACTTAATGATGACCGCAACGAGTGTGAGGTTCAAACAGAACACAGACATGGTTCTCTGCTTATCTAAATAATTCCTGACCGCTAGTATCAAGTGATCCCGTGGTAGCATCATCCCCCCACCACCACAAAAGAGCTCATATAAAGGCTCCCAGAGAAGGTGATGTGGGGTATGTTCTGACATGATCTCAATAGTGGAAAGGGAAAGCAATCCCAGACCTGCTGATAACAGGCCTGGGTAACTGGAGCCATTCAGACAGTATCACATGAAGTTGTTTGAAAGTTGAATGCTGTGCTTTATATCTCTTATGACAGCTGACTACATAATAGTTCAGGTCACTTCAGAGAGAGACTTCTGAAACTTATTGGGAAATATGAGTCACAAACAAATGATTATGAATCATAAGATTTACGGCTTGAAATATTCACACACCCACTGCTTGCCTCTCACATGCTTTCCGTTCCTTGCCCTGGGTATGACTACTTTGTCCAGTACTGCAGACCCACTTCTCCTCATTTCACACACAGTCACCTCTGCACGTTGGCAGATAAGATTTAAATAGCTAACTCAAACTGGGTATCTGGAAAGTAATAACCAATGTCTGAGCCTGACAGCAGAACATCATGTAACATCTCACTTCATGAGAGAGTGTACTTGGCTGCCATCCTATCTACATCCCACCAACCTCATATTTCCCTTCCAAAGGTTCAACTGTCCAGGCCATGATAGAGTAAGTAAGCCTGGAGACTGTGATGTTGTCTGGACTCAAAAAAATAGCTTTTTGGATGAACATGATTCAGTCATGGACAGTGGTTTCACGTGCCTAAAACAAGTAAAACCCAATAGAATCAACCATGTACAACTAACTAGAATCAGTTGTGTTCATTTAACTTGAATGGTTTTAGTTTAACTTAAATAAATGGTTTTCATTTAAATTGAATTATTCAAATAATCCTACAATTAATGCTTCTTGTTTAGTCCTGTAATTTTAATAACAACAAACTAAATATAACCTTTCTCCACACTTCACCACAATGGTAACCCCCCAAAACACTAACATAACAGAAACATTTAAATTCCAACATAATAGAATATTAAACATTAACAAGTCTCCATTTTCTCATCTTGCTAAAGAATGCTTAAAATAACACTTTATTTCAACATTTACTCTTCCAATTCAGCTCCTTTGCAAAGCATAATGGGAAGTGAAAGTCCTGTTTGATTGGGATACTTGATTGAAACGTTACATCAAGCTAAGTCAAAGAGTAGCCGTTTCAAGTCAATTTAACATAAAGCAATCACATTTAAACTAGAAACCATACAATGGTTTCATAATTGTTTAAATAAAGTGAACAGCATCAAAAAAATCTTTTTTGAGAGTGGAGAAACTCTGGAGTAGGTAAAGAAATAAACTTTAGAGTAGAGATCTGTTACCACATGACCTTTAGGAGCATGTGATTTCCACATAGAAATGGCAAACAGCAAGCAAGAGGAACCCCATATTACTATTCCCCTCTCCTCTATGTATATCCTTCATTTTTTTTTCCTCTGCTGTGAAAAGTCCTGCTCCCCCACTTGCCAGAGGTCTGGCTTACATTAACGATTTGGCATAGCGCCCCTTGGGGCGGTTCACACAGCCACGAGAGCCGTCATTGCTCAGACCCCGCCTGTCTCTGTCTCATTCACCAATTGAAGCCTCCCAGCCCCCTACAGTTACTCACACCGCCCTCCCTTTTTCCCAACAGAATATTTAGACTCTTGGCCGGAGCTCGGAACGTGTGAGTGAGCTGGAAGTTTGGTGTGTAAGCAAGCTGGTTGCTAAGCTGGAATCTGTGAGGAGTGCGTACACGTTCACACACTCATGGCTAGCCCATCCTGTCCATGTTCTGGCTGTAGATCCTGAGCAGAGGATGGGGATTTTGGGAAGGCCCAGAGTACTCAATTCTGACGTGAGCAGTATTGGAGACTGTAAAAGATGAGGCCAACCCAGGGAAGAATTTTACAGAGAGAGATATGATGCATGACGTAAAGCTCATTGCAACAAGAACTCAGGGACTTGGGGAGATCTGAATCATGGAGTTTATAAACTTGGTGGCAAGCCAGGTTTACTGATGTCACTACAGGCAACCACAAGAACTAGGTACGCCTTTGTCCTGTTCAGCTCAGAGTAGAGTTTGTCCTCCAGTAACATCTACATTAGGTCTTCGAATTCAAGTCTTCTTCCATCATCTGTAATATCATCTGGCATTTATGGTTCCCCACCCAAACAGCAGATCACACCACAGTAAAGCCATCTATCCTCTCATCCATGCTCAAGTTCACATCACCTCCCATCTCACATGTGTCACAGAGTCTCAAACGGTTGATCAATGGTTTGGCAGGCACCGAAACGGAGTTGCTTTGATCCCACCGTTTGAGCGCTCAGTCTTTTAAAATGTTCCCGTGCTTTCCTACGGCCCTAATTGCTTCCATCTCTCTCAGTTGTGTTGCAGTCAACGCTGACTGCTACAGAATTAACACAGGGAAGGCTGGAGAACGGGACGGTGGGGAGGATTAGGTCACCTAGTTGTTATTTATTATTATTTGCATTGGATACTACACCTTTGAATGTAGTTGCTGCCTAGAGGAGCTAAGAAAGTATATGCAGAACTCGTTTACATCTTAAGAACTAAAGGTGGTATAGAGTCCCAAAAATTCAAAACCACAATTTGAGGAATGCAACGTGAGCCAAGTCTTAAGATAGGCAAGGAAAAATAAGATAAATTAAACAAAAAACGTACAAGACGGAGACAGATTCTCACTTCTACTTCAGCAACTAGCTGAATGGGAGAATGAGAAATAGGAGCTTTTGATTGAAAACACATTGCGTATGGGTTTGCGAAACCACGCTCTCGAATATCGAGATGTCCTTACTCGTTTGATAAGAAGCTCTCAGTACTCTAAGTTGAATCTCATTGCTGCTTTCATGGAGTCCATTACTTTTTATGTTCTTAGGACCATCGCTATGGAGAATGTTTACATAACAACACCTTAAAGGGTAAGTTCACCCAAAATATAACTCATCCTCATGTCGTTCCACACCCGTAAGACCTTCGTTCATCTTCGGAACACAAATTAAGATATTTTTGATAAAATCCGATGGCTCAGTGAGGCCTGCATCGCCAGCAAGAACACGCCCAGAAAGCTACTAAAAACATATTTAAAACAGTTCATGTGACTACAGTGGTCCAACCTTAATATTATAAACTCACGTGACCTATTGAAGTTTCAAAACACTTATGACGTAACGAAGCCTCATTTACTGAAATCATGTGATTTTGGCGCTCTGAACCACTGATTGGTAAAGCTTCGAAGCTTCATGAAGCAGTGTTTTGAAATCGGCCATCACTAGATATTGTTGAATAAAGTCGCTATTTTGTTATTTCTGGCGCACAAAAAGTATTCTCGTCACTTCATAACATTAAGGCTGAACCACTGTAGTCACATGAACTGTTTTAAATATGTCTTTAGTAACTTTCTGGGCATTGAAAGTGTAAATTAACTTTCTGTCAATGGAGGCCTCACTGAGCCATCGGATTTTATCAAAAATATCTTAATTTGTGTTCCGAAGATGGACGAAGGTCTTACGGGTGTAGAATGACATGAGGGTGAGTAATTAATGACAGAATTTTCATTTTTGGTTGAACTAACCCTTTAAACCCAGATGATTTCCACCCACACCACCAGCAGTAGTTCTTTCTTATAAACATTTATAAAAAGTCTATATAGAAACCACACTGAGTTGTATGACTGCTCCTTTTTTGTATCAGGACAGATGGAAGGAAAGGGAATTGGAAAGGCTGCTCCCGAGTCTCTCCCAGCAAGTGAAGATGTTGAATTCCACAGGTGTGCTTTATCTAAGCCCTACTGTTCTCCAGGTGTGTCTTGAACACATGTTTCTTTGATATGAATTTAGGAGGGGTAACATAAGGATAGGTGAGTAGAGGAACATCGGCTGCATGGCTGAAATAGTCCGATTGCTACATTATCCTTAAATTACCCCATTATAGGTCCCCTGCATGCCATTAAGTTGTTAAAGCTCTGTCCCACTGCTAAACGTTGAGCAAGAGCGTGTAAGCAGAACCACTATTTCACCATCCTTTGGGAATGAGCATAACCCCGACCTGACTGGTCAGGGGTGGGTGTATGTCTTTTCCATTGTGTAAACCTGAGCTAAGTCATTTTGTTCTCGAGTCTCCAGCTGAGTTAATGAGACCCTTACCTGGGGAGTCGGCACAAGACCTGGTTTAGCTTGCCTTACAATGACCGACTCAACTGTAGGAAACAGAATAAAAGAGTTCTCACAATATTTGTGGTGAGTGACGCTACTGCCCAAGCCATCACCACCTCCCCTGCTGGAGCCAAAACAGACTCCTATTGATGGAGGAAGCTGGTTAGTTACTCACACACACACATGCTCAGAATAATGCAGAGTCCACATGTTCATGCCGGTGATGGGTCTCCTACAGCAATGACTGTGAGACATTGCTCCTGGGAATGAGTGCTGAGAAAAACGAGGCAGACAAAGTGTGTATGTGTCTGCTAGAGATAGGATCTGCTTGCTGTCTGTCTGAGTATGTCTCCTGAGGTCATATGATAATGAGGAAGCACTGACCAAATCAATCTGTGCAATGTCTACGTGAATGAAAAGACAATGTTTTCTTACGTGAGAGCATGTGAATGCCAGAGTCCATTTCACAACTTCAGGGAGGGTGTGAATGTCAGCTTAAATGCTCACATCCCTTGGAGGATGTCCAGGTCTAATATAATGAGGCCTAGCTTGCATTTCTGTGCAGTGAGACTTAAATCTCTGGGAGTTTCTCTTCAGTCATGGCAGTGCGTTGGAAAACTGTTGGAGAACAGAAACTTACATTTTATGACAAATAAGTTCACCTCCCTAGCTCTCTCTCCCGCAAAGTTAACTAAATTCCATCTGAAGTGACAGAAAAAAGAACACCTGTTGAAAGCACAGAAAACCTGAGTTCTTTGATAGTTTTTATACGTTTTTCCTGAGTCTAGAAGTAATTAAATATCAACCTCATTATGCAAAGACATTTAGGGCAGCAGTGACCAGGCCCACGTGGAATCTATGTGCAAAGGACTAGGTTATGGAAGTGGAAAGTTCCACGCCCTCTTGCTTTCAGCTATAAAAAAGAATGTAAAACTGTCAGTTTATCAACACATTTTGCAAAAATAAACAGTGCACAGTTTTCGTCTGGCCCTTGCAATGACTAATTAGAATCTGTTAAATAAAAAAGAATAAAATCATAACATTTAAAGACTAGATCTAATGTTTATTTTAAATGTCAAATCTGTGGGGTGCAGAGTGATCTAACTCGTCTCTCTGTAATGGAAATCAATACTGATCTCTTCTGAACTCTGTGGTGATTTATTGTGTATTATGAGATTTTGTGTATATCTGTGCAGGTCATGGTGCACCACAACTTGTTTGTGTACTGAAGACAGCGCAAGGTCAAAGCATTACGTTGGGAATAGGCCCTAGATGTTATCTGCATCTGTGCTCTTGTAAGGTCACATGCTTGAGCATGTCACAAATGTATGTATCTGTGTTCTCACGCAAAAACATGCAAACTGACATGCTAGACTTGGATGAAAAAGTGCAGAAGAGGAAATATGTTCTCTTTTATGTCTTCCTCATTTTCTTTCTGTTTTCTCTCTAATGTCTGAAGCCATAGTGGAATTTCTTGGGAAAAACTATTAGATAAACATAGGTACTACATGGTAGAGAGTTACAATATCTGTCCTCATCCTCATGGCTTTTGCAAACTAACAGAGTCTAGACATCAGGCGTGTTTTATATCCATCAGAGCACCATATGAAACACAAAAGGACGTGATTGATCCTGAAGTCAATTCAACTTTCGAATCTGGAGATCTCACATATTAGTCTAAATTTAACCAAGACCATGTCTTAATGCAAGATTTTAGCAGATGTTAATATTTTATAGCCTATAAAGCTACAATTTAGGGCTGCACCCTAACAGTCAACGTTAGTCGACGAGAAGAGGCTTAGTTGACCAAAATTTTATAAGATGGTTAGTCGCAGAAAAAAAATGAGAAGGATGTCCTGTGGTAAAGCATGACATTTTGATCCTAAAGAGAAGTTCATAAGCCTGGTGACCTCAAGAGGACCATATCACATTTTGACAGAGCCTTAAAGAATGTGCTCTAGATTAAGTGAAGTGGACACATAGTCAACGTAGCTGACACTTGCCAAAGATAAATGGCCGAACACAAGCTTTTTGGCCTTATCTTATCCTGAAGGGCTATTCCACACATCTGGGTGACCAAGGTTACACAATGGAGACTTCACAGATCATCAGAGCTCAGAAGGGAAGTTCTGCTATTATTTCAATGAAAAGTCAAATAAACATTTTTTTTTTTTTTTTTTAACTCTTCTTAATGAAAACAGTACTGTTATGTGTAGATTAGTTAGGGAACAATAATCAAGCTGACAACATCAGAAATCCTGGAAGTCCTTGTTTCTTTATAAGTGTTCTGGGGAATTTTTTAAATAGTCATGGAGTAATGACCTTAGATTTTCCATGAAGTTTGGAAATCTAAGGTTGCAAATTAAGTTTGCAGTGTAAAAGGTACTCAGAACTGTTTCACTTAAAAGCCAGAATATGCATTAGAAATCTGTTGTTATTCTGGCATGACTGAATTTAATGCTGTAAACATTTTAATCAACATTCCTCAAATGCCACTGTGGACTTTAAAGACGTTTCTTGTGGCTGTTTAGAATTAATATGTAATTACATTTCATTATTGAAATTCCTCAGCTTCTTGTTTAAGACGGGTTCCTCCAGCACCAGTGATTTCCACACATCTAGTCCAGCCAGAGAGCATCCATGCTGGGTAGAGACAGTGAGCCAATCTGCCCTCATTATCCCAGCATGAGTTTCTGGAGCCATTAAAACTCGGTGCCCTCAAGATGGTTAAGGCCCGTCACCTGCTATGTCTAAGTGACAATAATGGTTCTTTGTCAATTCATTCACCATTCACCCTCTTTTCTCACTACTTCTAATTTTAAAAATGCTACACAAAGAGAAGTCCTGAAGAGTTCTGAAAACGAATGGAAGCGTGAGTTGCCTAAATTGTAACTTTTGAACCCAGGTACTAGCTTTTTAGGCTGAACACAAGCTTTTTGGGCTTATTAAATGTAAAAAAAATTACATGGTTTACCACAGAACATATATATATATATATATATGAAATAAGGGGGCATTTTTACCCTCATATTTTAAATGTCTGGGTACTTTTAGTGTCATTTTTGCTTTGTTTCCCTAATTTCTTACCCTTCCTAAAACAGTAAATCTATGGTTGTGTTTCAACTTTTTTTTCACAGCCAAATTTCAGACCTTTTACAAAGCAGATCTTTGATTTACCTGTTAACAGAAATGAGTGTGACTAGACATTAAAGAGAAACCTATGGCCTCTCACTCCCCAGGAAACCCCTCATCATGAAGGACTCAAGCTCTTGAGGGGGGACAGACACACTGGAAGTAACCCTGAGGGAATGATTAATTAAACGAACCCTACATGCCTTCATTCAAGCTCTGTAAGGAGGGAATTAGAGTCCATTTTTTTGGTAAATGTGTGTGTGTGTGTGTGTGTGTGTGTGTGTGCTGTGCTAATCTTACACAGAATTATACTGTGTATATCCTCTAGCATTTCATTTCATCTACAATATCCATAACCAGTTATGTTGACCATGGCAAATATCATGAGATGGGATTGTTCATGAAGACTAAACATTGCCAACTCTTTTCTTTACAACTTATCCACTCATTTCAGTCTTCTCACGCAGCTAACCAGTTTATACCGAAAATTAATTTGACATAGCTCAGCGACACCGGTTTCCACCTGCCGTCATTGGCTGTGTGAGATCACCGCTTCTCCTATTAAAACTTGTAAATGGAGGATCCATAGATTAAGTGTGAACTATTCAGGCTTTGTGCCACTTCAGCTGTTGATGGAGATGGGTGGGAAGGAAACGAGAAAGTCCATCCACTTCCCAGCCATAACACACACCACACGGGTCTTCCATTAACACTTCTCGATTATTAAGTTCAGATATGGTAACCGGATTTAGTATGTAACGACAATTTTGATTAGTTGTTTCTGCTTTTTATTGTCAATTACTTATGGGGAAATTGATATTGTGCTTTAAAGGATTAGTTCACCCAAAAATGAAAATAATGTAATTTATTACTCACCCTCATGTCGTTCCACAGACTTTCGTTCATCTTCGGAACACAAATTAAGATATTTTTGATTAAATCCGATGGCTCAGTGAGGCCTCTATTGAGAGCAAAGCCACTGAACCTCTCAAGATCCATAAAGGTACTAAAAATATATTTAAAACAGTTCATGTGAGTTCAGTGGTTCAACCCTAATATTATAAAGTGACAAGAAAACTTTTTGTGCGCCAAAAAAACAAAATAATGACTTTTCAACAATATCTAGTGATGGGCGATTTCAAAACACTGCTTCATGAAGCTTCGGAGCTTTACAAATCTTTTGTGTTGAATCATGATTCAGATTGCGTATGAAACTGCTACACTGCTGAAATCACGTGACTGTGGCGCTCCGAACCACTGATTCGATTCGTAAAGCTCCAAAGAGATCGGCCATCACTAGATATTGCTGAAAAGTCGTCATTTTGTTTTTTTGGCGCACAAAAAGTATTCTCGTCACTTAATAATATTAAGGTTGAACCACTGAACTGTTTTAAACAGTTCAGTGGTGTAGAACGACATGAGGGTGAGTAATAAATTACATTATTTTCATTTTTGGGTGAACTAATCCTTTAATATTTGATATCATGGTGTAATGGTGAATTTAGTGTTTATATTAGTTGCTGAGCAATGTATGCAATAAATATCTCAAAATGATTTAAAGCCAAAATGATATTTTAAAGCTATAACATTTAACCCTAACTATTAAATTTACATTACCATTCAAAAGTTTGGGGTCTTCAGTTTAGATTTTAAACTGCTTAATTTTAAAGAATTTGTTTTAAATATTTGTTTATATGTGCCTTATCTTTCCTTTTCAGTTTAACACCACACATGATAAGTCAAAGCATTTCTCTAGAAATCTAAATGGACTATGAAGCATGCCAGGAACCCACCCCTTTCCTTTGGAGTTGAGTTTCCTTTATTTAGATGGAGAAGAACATGTGCTTTGGATGGTCTGGATGTGTACTGTTCTGTACCTGTGGAAGGCCACAAACAAATCAGGAACAAACCCTAGCATCTCAAGCCAGCTCGAATTACCGGCTGAGAATTTATGGTGGCTAAAAGCCGTTCCTGTCCCTCCCTCTGAGCTGGATCCTGTGTAGGCGAGATTGGGTTGCCATTGAAATTGTTTTATCAGTTCCTCTGGAAGCCAGCCAGCATGGGAGTATAGCGTAAATCTGCAGCGATTCGAGCCTTTCCTCTGAAGTCCTCAGGAATTCGTTTTGTCAGGCCTAGTTTGGGAGAGCGAGATAAATTAGTACCCTGGGCAGCCTAGCACCATGAAATCCCACTGTTGAGAGGAAGCGTAGGGAGAGATACATCTCTCAGAAAGGCATGGGGGTCAACGTTTGACCATCCAGCCAGGCGGGCACAGGTGACGGGTGATGCAATGCAAAGGAGAGAAATTAGTTTGGGTGGCTGGTGGTGCTTTACCCTAAATCTCCCCTTCCAAGATGGCAGTAAATCACGGTCACGGTGAGCGGCGGTGCACTGACCCTAAATTCCAGCCGTGCCTTGCGGAATCCCCCGCTCTGTACCCGTCTAAGGTTTATGACTACACCAGGACAGCATTACAAGACAAATAACAGTCTATGTCCATGATGAAATAAAGAACCGATCCTGATGAGGTCTCACTCATGCAGAACATTTGCTGATATGGGGATTTCAGTGTCCGCTGATTTATGCGCAGTGATGAAGGGAGGTTATCCACAATCGTAAAGTGGAGTGGATTCTTCGGCAATTACCAGAGCGTTTTAATTTTAGAGGATTTGAGGAATGTTATTTACAGTAGATTGAAGGATGGATGGCCTCATTGGTTTATAAAAGTTAGCCAAGGACACTGGCGTGCTCTCGCACAAACATACAGTCCATATATATGCTTCGGCTCGGAGTCCATTTCTATTCCCATGACTACAAACATTCATCATCGTGGTAAAAATATGTTTCACAACATACTCTCAAGGCATACAGCCCAGATGTCCTTTATTCTCAAAGAGCATAACATGATCCCCCTCTGCAAGCCCCCTGTCCCGGGGAGACCCTATAAATAACATTATGAGCTCATCGCAAATGGTAATTAATTACAGGCAGGGGTTCCCTGCAGGAGAAGCTATGGGGTATTATGACACCCAGTCTTCCCTCAGGACCCACAGTCACCTGTCGGGACCATGCTGGGCTTGTTTTTCCAACCTGGTTAGTATGTCCTGCTGGGATGTAATGACCACTGTGGAACCGGAGAAGTGCTGGACAAATCAACACATTAGAGACCGGAAACAGTGGCTGTCCTGCTAGTGTCTGTCTTTTTTTCTCTGGATGTTTAGCAGTAAATCTGTTCACATCTGAATGTGTTTAACACGACACTTCCTCTACTCTGAATTCAATTAAAGATACATAAACTAGGAAAGCATGCTGGTCTTATGGTTGGTGTACTTATTTCTGTTCTGAGATTATTTGCATTACGCTGTAAGTTACGTCATAATTTTCAACAGCTACTAGCCGTTCTGAATTTTCATATTTGGGGGAGAAACATGAAATAGAAAAATACAGCCTGTATGAAAATGACATTTTCGATGATAGATTTTTTTCATTATGATTGTACCATTTTTACTTATTATTAATTTATGGTACATTTTTATTTGTTATTTATTTTATTTATATTTATTAAAGTAATATATATATATATATATATATATACAGTCAAACTAAAAATTATTCAGACACTAGATATAATTTTTTATATTTTTTACTAGTGGGTGCAGGACATTATAGTTCATTTATGTAAGTGAGGATAGCAAAATAAATTAAACTGTGACATATTATACCCAAAAATTCTTCATACAGTGGACTACCAGTTAAATTGATAAAAATTTGGAACCAAAAATTATTCAGACACTTTGACCTGTTTTGCTTAAGTGTTATCTGACATAATTAAGATTAATTTTTTCTGACACAGTTTAACTCTGAGATCTTGTCATATTTTATTACCATTTTTTTAAACTATAGTGAATAAACTGTAATAATGAATGAAATGTTCAAGGTCTCTGAATAACTTTTGGTTTGACTGTATATATATATATATATATATATATATCATCAGTTTTATGGTACTATGCAAACAATTCACAAACTGTCATTCTCAGTTGGAAATATACCTGTATATAGGTATATACCTATACCTGTTTTCCGGCAATAGTATTACAATCACAAATCCCCCTCTGCCAATAAAGTTCCGCCTTTCCCTTCCCAATCCATTCACTCCAAAACAGGAACCCCAAAGCAGAATCAACATCCCTGGATAACACTGCCAACCTAAACACAACAGGTGTCCTTGTGAGAAAACCAACAAAGGCCTGTTGTCACCGCCAAGAGTGCTAAATTTATGAGCATCTCTTTGAGCATCTCTTTGAGAGTATAAAAAAACTAGTGTGTACTCAATGGTAAACAATGGCACTAGATTTAACAGAGATGAACCATCAAAAATATCTCATAAAATTAAGTATATATATTTAATATGTTTTATATATATAGTTAAATATATGCTTTTTTGTGCCCTTACTTTATACACCAATTCTTAGCAAGGAAAACAAATATATCCAATAGTTGGAATTTCTTAAAATAATTTTTTGTTTTGTTTTCTTTTACTCCAGGAAACAGTTGCCATGAAGAGAAATGTTGAAGAGAGGAAATGTGCATCCTCTGTATCTCCGATTCTACAGAAACCACTTCCTTATTACCCCACAAAAAACAAGTGTTTTCCTTCTCTTACATGAGCCTCTTGTTTCTCTTGACCCGAGGGCTTGATTTCTCCCTCTAAGGCACACAGGAAACAGTCCCTTCACCCTGAATCACCCTTCTATATATCCCATCCCTCAGCATGATCTTTCTCTGTGTTTCCAATGATTTCATGTGACTTGTGTGAATGGGCCTCTTGTGGGGTCATTTAATGGTAAATTATTCTCCATCTCTCTCCCAAACTCTCTCTCTTGTCTGTTGTGTTCTCATTCTTTATCTCTGCAACTTACACTGTTGTCATTTTAGCCTGGGTATTAACATCCATCAAAGGTAATTTGATCACTAGTGGTCAGGAGAGTCAAATTGCTGTTTACACCTGGAATGAACAGGCGTCTCAAATGTGTCTCCTGTGATGACATGATCAGATTTCGTCAAGAAATCTATAGAAAAACAGAAAAAACTATAGAGAGAGACTTTTTTTTTTTTTTTTTTAACAAATTTGCAATTCAATTTAGATCTCCCCACAAATGTGACGTTTTGAGTGAAATGCTTTATTGGACTTTGAACGTGATTATGTAAGGGGTTTTCAATATATATACAGTATATATATATATATATATATATATACTGTATTTTAAGATACACATTTTTATTTTTCATTGTATAAATTAGTCTTCATGGTTAAAAACAAAACTGTTGTCTATATATTAAGAAGGGGACTCTTGCAAGAGGATCAGAATATGGGGATCTGTTGTATCAAAAAGTTTGAAAATCCCTGGTCTATCAGTGAATGTTGATGTCAGAAGTCTTGTGTATGTATATGTATCCACTTTTCCACATTTTTCATTCATATAGAGCTCTTTTAAAGCCATACTCAGCCAGTTTGAAACACTTATTTTGGTGGAGTGATAATGTATTAGGTCATTTCTTATTACCTCCAAATTTGGTTTAAGTGATCGTATGGATCATGTTTACACCTTTATTTATTGCTGTCCTCTTGTGATCAGTTCACCCAAGATGTATCTAGTCTAAACATGGTCTTTGTCTAAAAAAATTGTTTTTTCTCTAATCTGCTATCTAGTTTAAAGGAAGCATTTGGGTATTGCATCACTGACCAGCTCCTGTGTGACCCAGTGTTGACCTCTTGTTTGTATCTTTGTCTGTCCATCTTTACCTCCTTTAGATGTTGATTTGAAACCATAAACATCTTAAATCACTCAATAACGGTATCTTCAGCGACTTAGAATCCCTCTTCTAATCTAGAACATATCACATGTCAGATAAACTAGCTCATGTGGTCAGACAAGAAACTCAGAAATGACAAGCTGCACTCATCTACCCTTTACACCCAAACTGACCACGCTCACCCTGATGGTGTGAAGGCCTTAAGCAACCCTGAGAAACTAAAATCTGCCCTTATACATTCTCACGATAACGTCTTCTCATGAACATATCCTTCCTCCCACAAACTCTCACTCCTAATTTGTCTTCTCCCTTACAGGATGATCAAGGCATAACAGACCGACATCAGCATGATGATAGACGTTTAAAGACAAGATCAACAGATCAACAGGCACCGAAGTCTCCTTCCCAGCATTCCCTTTACCCATCTCTCTCCCGCCAATGGACAGATTCTCAGCACTCCCTTTCTATGTGACCTCATGATGCAAAGGTATCCATGCACTGAAATGATTTCATGGCCAAAGCATTAATGAGATGATGTCACTGCACCCCCCAAAACCTCATTTCAGCAACGCCACGGTTTTCCGCTGACATCATCGTGCAGAATTCATGTCAGACGAGGCCCCTGAGAACAGATGCACTCAGGTCCTGTAAATAGAAGAGTGTTGAGCTAATTTGAAGTATACACTGAAGAGGCAACAGATGTAACTCTCATGACAGCGATGCAAAACGTTTCTGCCGAAAACAAGGTCACGCCAGCGGCAGGACACATCTCAGATAGCAGAGGAACGCTGAGAGATCAGCACAGTATAAGAGTTCAGTGAGTTTCTATGACATTGTTGCCAAAAGTTAATCGTAATTCTCTTTAGCTAATGAGTCGTAACCTTAAATGTTTTTAAAGTCAACAAGAAATGGCATTCAAAACCTACTTTCCTTCTGTAATTGGAATATTTTTGTATGTAGGAAGGTACTTTATTATATAAAGTGGTAACTGATTGGATTATTAAAAGTGGGAGGTACATACCAGAACAGAGTCAGACCTCATCTTATTAGTATTTCCAGGTATTCATACGTTTATCCTTACATATTTGTACATTTGGATATGTGCTGATATGTATTATATGAAATATTGACAACATCTAAAATGTGTTAAGCATTTCATCTTTTGGCCATGAAATCATTTCACTGCATGAAGAGGTTGCATCGCAGTGTCACATAGAAAGGGAGTGCTGATGAATGAAAGCAGAAACCATTATATTGTCAAATTAGTTAAATGTGATTCAGATATTATCACATTATCCCCCCGGTTTCACAGACAAGGCAAAAGCTAGTCCTAGACTAGTCTCAGCCTCAGACGTCACGCCACGGATGCATATGGCACACTTAACTGGAAACACTTGAGGATTTTCAAAGTCGTCATCTGGTTGGTTGAATTCCACAGGATGTCCGGGAGACGTGTATGTCACATTCTTTAACGGTCCGCCTGGAAACACATGCTGTGATGCCAAACCAGCTCGTGGAAGAAGAACGCCGTCGTGTTTACAACTGTGTCGTATGAGTGCTTACCAGGATCAACTAAACGCTGGATTTTCAAAAGTATGTGAAGTTCGCGGCTCCATTGTTGCAGTAAACTTGCGCAACATTCTTGAATGAATAATTTATTAGATGCACGCTGGTCTGTTATTGTATAGGGATATCGACTTCACATTTTCATGCCCATAAACATGACGCAGAACAAAATGAACTGTGATTGGTTGCATTACATGTCAGTCAAACGGCCTCTGGGTGGTCCTTGGCCAATGAAAGCTGCAATAGAGTCCAGACCTTCTGCTGTCAGTCTGAAGGTCTGGCTACGCGAGACTAGTCCTAGACTAAAATGCATGTTTGAGGTGTTTAACTGAAAGCAACTTGTACTGACATATCTTTAAAGAGTTAGTTGACCCAAAAATTAAAATTCTGTCATTAATTACTCACCCTCATGTTGTTCCACACCCGTAAGACCTTCGTTCATCTTCGGAACATAAATTAAGATATTTTTGATGAAAATGATATGTATATGACTCCTCCATAGACAGCAATTTAACCACCACTTTCAAGGTCCAGAAAGGTACTAAAGACATCGTTTGGTTCAACCTTAATTTTATAAAGCGATGAGAATACTTTTTGTGCACAAATCAAAACAAAAATAACAACTTTATTTGACAATATCCTCTCTTCTGTGTCATTCTCGTACGCTGTTTACATTCAGCGCTTCCAGGTTCTACATCAGAATGCTGGCTCAGTATTGGCCAATACTGAGCCGGCGTTCGGACATAAACATGGAAGCGCTGAACTGTGCTAACTGCGTACGAGTCTGACAGGGTAGAGACAAAATTGTTGAATAAAGTCGTTATTTTTGTTTTATTTTTGCACACAAAAAGTATTCTTGTTACTTCATAACATTAAGGTTGAACCACTGCAGTCTTTAGTACCTTTCTGGACCTTGAAAGTGGTGGTTAAATTGCTGTCTATGGAGTCATATACCTCTCAGATTTCATCAAAAATATCTTGTGTTCCGAAGATGAATGAAGGTCTTGCGGGTTTGGAGCAGCATGAGGGTGAGTAATTAATGACAGAATTTTCATTTTTTGGTGAACCCTTTAAAATATGTCAGTGCCATTGTTTTGTCTCAAGACGCACACCAGTGATGTTTTATTCTAGGGTATATTTATAAAAGCTACTTAAATGTCCTAATTGAACTAAGGTCTAATACTGGCTTAGTCTAAGCCCTGTCTGTGAAACCGGGCCTATCAGTATTAATGCTTCACCAATTTATTTTAGTAATGCTAAAGTAAACATTATTTAGGGATTAAAAAAAAATTAGTATTAGCATTAGAATTAAAGCATTTTTATAAGCGTTAATGTTTTTCAAACCAAGATTGAGTAAATGTAACTTGGGAATTTCTTATTATGGCCACCAAGAATTGTCTGTAGCCTTTACTTGAAAATATTCTGTTAAAGTTACTATCAATTTCTGAGTCAAAACTGTTTCCTAGCTTTTTTCAAATAAATCCTACTCCGAATTTTTTTTTCAGTGTGAATCATCACAAACACCCACCTTTGAGGAGGCTTTTTCACCAGAATTTGGAGGCTGAATGTTAAGAACACTCTCAAGACCATCATGACCTTTTTTTCTAATTCATTGTTATTTGAGAGATAGATAGATAGATATATATATATATAACGGTTAGTTCCTGTCCTTGATTCTGATTGGTCAATAGCTGTGTTTTATTCAACCACTCTTAGCAATGTAAACTGTTTGTTCTCAATTGATATTATTCATTGAAGCTTACTGTATTATGTAGAAGAGTATTGTGAGAAAGAGATCGAGTGAGCGAGTTTATTACCTGCATTCAGATTTAGCATTTTCCCTCAGGTCAGTCCTATGTTCATAATAAAAAATCTGTTTAAATGTCCAATGTATTATCTTGTCCTTTTAACAGTTAAGGGGTTTTCCCGTTACTGACAGCGCTAGTCAAAGTATTTGTCAGTTGCGTCTTGTTCCGTGTTCACAACAATTCAGTCTTTTCAATGTAAAAGTCTTCGCTACTGACTGACACACTGATAAAGGCAGTCTTTGCCACCATCTAATGCCGTAATAATTTAACTTCTGCAGCTGTTCACGGTCAGGGATTATTTTTTCCGGCAGAAGGAAGGCTTTTAGTAAAAGTTTACTTCATGAAAGTTGCACTGATACATATTTTTGGCTTTAATATTTGTATTGTGTGGTAACCGTTTTATAAAAGCAATAATGTACTCGAGGCTAGTGCTGTATCGTGAATAAGTCACGGCTGATGGAGTTGCAGGTACTCCGCTTCACGTCATGCCTAACAACGCCCTTCAGCCGTGACTTATTCACGATACAGCACAGCCTCGAGTACATTATTGCTTACACACACACACACACACATATATATATATATATATATATATATAATTGTCATAACATTTTAACTTTATCTGGCATTAAATTTCTGTTTTTATTTCTGGCCTAGGTGAGGGCAGCTCAAGGGATGGTCATTTCAGAGCAACATGATGACAAACTGTGCACATTAAGACCAGGAACTAGCATTAAGAAGTAAATAAGGTAAAGTTTGATTTCAAGTTAACTTTAAACTCACAGCTAGGGAGGGTCTGATAGTGTTGCCATTGGTCGTGTCTCCTGAGGTCTCCCTCTAGCACACCATAAAAGGCCGGGGGCATGACTTACACCATACTGCAGCTAATTACATACCTCTCTCATCATTCATCTGCATGATGTCAGCACATCCCTCCTGTGTTTTGGGATCTACAGCAGAGTGAGTTGATCATGATATGTCTCATGAGAGCCACTTTAAAAGGGGTTTATGTATAAAATAATTAGCTTTTTCATGAAAAATGTGAGTGGGCGAGTTAGATTTTCCTTTAGCATGTAATTTACTGTGCAACCTTCTTTGTTTTCCTTTGGAAGTGAAGATATCATTTGTTAGGTAATGTAAAAACTATTTGGAAGAGATTACAGCTGTATTGTTTTCAAAAGGCACTCCATCGCCACAAGTGTTTACACATCAGTGTTGTCAGAACAATGGGAGGCACTGAGACTCATGAAAAACTACAAAGAACAAGATGGCAGGGAATAAAGATGAAAATGGATATGTGAGGTAACATTTTTTTTCCTACCAGTGAGAAATGGATCGAAAGAAGGCCTCTTCCCAGCAAGGTACAATTTACACAAGAATTTACACTATTTGGAGCATAGCAGGCAAATCCCTGTGGGAAAAAAAGACTAGTTTGCAGCAAGAAATATAAAGAGGGAAGATAAAGATCAATACGTGTATCAGACACTTACTATAACTCCTATTTATCTCTTTAAAAACATCTTTCTCTTTCCTACACATCTGTTCTTGTGTACTAATCCTGTTTATTCTTAAAACTCAGCATTGTGTACTATGAATATTGTTGGCTCCTATGACCATTTGCTTGTTATTTTCCTCATTTTAAATACGCTTTGGATAAAAGCGACATGTTAAATGAATAAACATAATGTATTGTAAATGTATCTGAATGTGTATCATGTTATTTAATCATCATATAGAGTTTTCAGCAGCGCTGGTTCTGGAAGTATTTTTTCCATTCATTTTTCCCATAGGGAATTTAAAAAAGTCTTCGTTAAAGCGTTATAAGCCATGAACCAAGCCAACCAGCTACGAGGTGAATCACACCATTACAAACTTTGATTTAAAGCAAAAAAGAATTTGAAAATCAGACAAAAATACAAAAGATACAAGACTGTGTACTAAACGGCTTTAGTGAGGGAAAGAACTACAATCCCCTTAACCATTGCAAACAGCATAATGATAAAGAGATATAAACCACTCTTTTAAAATGTTGATTATATATCAACATATTACATCATTCGCAGTGCTTCATGGGAGTAGGTGGAGCTAAAGAGCTCTTTTGGCGTTTAGCTTTTTTCGACTGATTAGTGTAATTTTCTGCAGAGCATCATGGGTAATGTAGTTTTTCACCACAAATTCTGCTGTTCAACATGATTATTTTAAAAAATAAGTTGAAATAATGCAGGCTGACGGCTTCAACAGAAGTAAATGCTATCGATAACATCCTTGTAGCTCACAGTAGGGCTATCTTTAAAGATGTATAAATTATTGTTAAAAATCTGTTTCCCTATGGAGAAAATGAATGGAGTTTTTACTTCCGGAACCCAACTGTTGCACTCTATTTTCTGCGGAATTTGATGAAATTCATTTGATGAATATCACATTTCATCCAAAGAAAATTTCATTTGACCCACAGATGTTCTTAACAGATTTTGTAAGATTCATCCTTTCACACAAACTCTTATGACTCCTATAGACATATTTTTCTTTTCAGGAAACTTTTCTTCAGCTGATGTGCAGCTGTTTTCTGGATCCGCTTGGAAAACCTTGGCTATGTTGTCATGTTCTGCCTTTGTTAAGTACCTTTCTTATTTTCCTGCACGACGGCCGTGCGCCTGCAAATATATGACATAATTGATTTCGTATGGTTTTAGTACCTCTGTAGTACCTCTGCTGAAATGTAGGCTACAAACATCTCATAGCACAAAGAAGATTTTCAATACTGTAACATCAGTTGTCATCAAACAATATATGTTAGGATTTGATGTGCATTTTTTGTCAATAATATGACAGAAACTCCTACTGTGATATGACATCTCAGGGTTCAACGCTCCAAGTCACCCATAATTTACATCATATGGGTGGATCGTCGTTGTGTGATTCATAGATCTCCCCCTGCCTTCAAAAAGAGGAAGTACAGCATGACAATGGCTCCTTTTCTGCACCCAGAAATAAAATATGCTTTACAAAGGGAAATGTCACTTACCACAACTTCCGTTCACAGCTGCCTTTGGTTGCTAAGAGAATATTTTGGTACTAATATACAATCAGAATTTTAGTTAGAAACTAGACATGATTTAATTACATTCTATTTAAGAAACTGAGAGGAACTAGCATCTTTCTAACATTAGTTAGGTTCTAACATCCATTCAGCAATTTTTAATTAACTGTAATGTGCTATACAGCAGTTAATATGTTGCTATAACCAAAAGTAACTACAAAGCAACAAATGGTTGTTAGCAGCTAAACTGTTTACAAAATGAGTCACTACTAGCACAGTTCAGTGCACAGTACTTACAACACAAATGTCTCCACTCACCGATATTTTTTCAGCTGTCATGGTAGCCTTTGTGTTTTTTCCTCCATTGGTCCTTATGTTACTTCACTAGAACAAGAACATGAAGTTGTTTCCGTTGCCTGTGAAGGAAACTTTCTAAGTTCCACGAGAAAACATTGAATGGAAAAGGCACGCACCTTATTTAGTTATTTAGCCCAAAAAATTTTGAGGCTTAAATTGTGTTTATTTAGTAATTTTTTTAGAAATGTTTCTATTGTCAGGAATTGATATAATAGTGTGACATAAGAGGGAGCTTGACGTGATAACATAAATCATGACACAGCATAATTATTATGTATAATTTCTGTGCAAACAATGGCTATGATGCTAGGCTGTTGTAGATGGTTTCCTGGGATCACTATAGGGGCTTTCGCACCGGAGGAACCTTTTCATACTTCCTAGAACTACTGGTGGAAGTACCCAGATTTTGCTGTGTTTGCACCGCAGGAACAAGGAACGATTTTAGTTCTAGGAACTCCTTATGGGGGAACTAAATTAGTTCGTACTTCAGAGTAGGGTCTAAACCAGCACTATAGGAACTATCAGTGATGTAACTGTACGTTGATTGGTCAAACGCATGTCAAACACTTGCACCCGGCATATTTAAAAAGCCGTGTAAACATTTACTTCACAAACGTGGTTTCTAAGGAGAGTCGAGGGGTTGATAGCATGTTGCTATGAGGTTGTTAAGGATTCCTGGGGTGGTTACTAGATGGTTATTGACTGGTTAAAGAGCCAATACCTAAGTCTATGACCTTTGTCTCTATATGGCTCTAATATGGCTTAAGTCCCTCCTTTAACGCATATCTGTGGTATTTTTCTGCCAGTTTTTTTTTGTCTGCCAGGTAAATAAAAGTTAAAAGATCACTTAAAAAAAATAAAAGAATACCTCTTCTCAATAAGTGGCATGATTTGAGTTATCATTCATATTTGAAGCACTTAACAGTGTGAGACATGCTGGTGCTTACTATAGTATCGAAACAGTGACTCTTGCTGTAGTCAGTGCTGTCATTATTAAAAAAATAAAACTTAAAAATCATTTTCGGTAATTGAAATAAAGCTGAAATTATATATATATATATATATATATGGGAAAAAAATGTATTAGAAATAAGAAATGTTCCCTTGGCAACTAACTGAAATATGTTTAAGTTGAAGGACTAAAATTACTGAAATAAAATTATTTAAATCATATTAAAAAAAAATACTAAAACTTAAAATAAAAGCTAATTCAAAATACTAATAGGCTAAATATTATAATAGTATATAAATAATACTAACAGTGGCTCTAGCAAGCACCACTAATAATAATTATGTCATATTGGCTTGGTCATACAGTATTTGAGCTCTGTGGGCAAATTTTTAACAGAAAAATCACCAACATTGACATTCAGACCACCATTAAGATTTTATTTTCTGCTAGAAACTATTTTCCATTTGTCAACCAGCCTCTTTCTGCCAAGTTCTTAACTTGCTCATTCATTTTACAAGTGCATAAAATAGCAAAAAGTACCTTTCCATCATTCTTGAGTCACACTTTTACAACTTTACCTCTTTCCTCACATGTTAAGTTTTCCTCCATTCACTGTGTTCCAGAGGGAGGTTTTAAATCTATTCTGAGTGTGGATGTTGGAGTGCACTGACTGGAGTCAATGGGAGATTGTTGTATCATTCCCTTTGTAAGCGGTACAGAATTCCCTCAGGCTGCAGTTATGAAGGAAATTATTGTGGCTCATCAGACTTTCTGAAGCTCTAATGACGGGAGAGCTGACTGTGATGAGCAGAGAGCATTGTTTTGAATTACTGGATGGCAGTGGCGTAACTTTGTTTTAAAAAGTGGGTGGGACAGGAATGTGTGTGGTGGGGGGGTGTATTGTAATTGTATCATTACAATAATAAATGCACAAAATTTATTGACATAGACCTCATGTTTAATATGATAGTTTCGTCCTTACATCTACTATAACACAATATATTGTTAGGCTTGAGAATATTTACATTAGCCAATAAATATGTGAATCTGCACTTTATTTAACATTGTCCTAACGGACTAGTGGTAGAATTTTTGTTCAGCGTGCCAGAGGTTCTGGGTTCTAATCCACGCTCGTGTTATTTATTTTTTTCTCATTAAAACCAAAGATGTTCATCAGTGATTGTATATCAAGAGCAGGGACACGTTTATGTGCATTTTGTTTTGTGATTTCACCGGAACGAATAGAGTCTCCGGCCACAACAGCATTAAGCGATAGATCGAAGCGCTCGTTCGTGTGAAGACTGCGCAGTGTGCACGAGCGCCAGAGAACACTGGCAACGAACACTCAACATGATTTCAAAAACAACACATCCCAGCGCCAGCTCGCCTATTATTTAACACAAACGAATGAACGGCTAATCAACTAGAGATGTTTATTTTGTATTAGTATACATCCGTGCCGCGAGATCTTTCAAAAAGTGGTGGGGACAATATCGACCCTGGCAAAAAGGGGGGACATGTCCCACCCATCCCGCAAATTACGCCTATGCTGTATGGTCTTTTTTTTAGATATACAGACTGATGAAACCCTTTCAACCTCATAGTGCTTTGGTGACCACTGAACTTGTAATCGATAATTATTTTTTAGCTTGTCAACAATCCAATTGATTAGCTGATGTCTTTCTGAGAGAAAAAAATTCAGTAGACAAAAACTCCATAAAACAGTTTTAAAAGTTGTAAGTTGTGAAAATTACAAGATCTAACGTAGTGCCATTCCCTCACACCCACGTTTTCATCTGCGTTAAATTCAATATGGCGTCTAGCCTGACCAGACTGGTAAGGACTTACTCAAGTGAGAAGAAAGGTGTTTTCACAGTAAATTAGACTAGTATTATAAATAGATTAATGATGCCTGTTTCACACCTCATACAAAGGCAGCACGTAACCAGTACGTAGGCCTATTTATTTTGGCGCCCTTAATTACATCATTCATACTGCCCGCGTAAACAGCTCGAGCGTCTCTGTGGTGCCCATTTTGCCGCGCATAATGCGCTGAACTCTGCAGAAAACGTTGGAAATGCAAAATAAACCTATTTATCAACATAATATTTTGCAATATAGGCTTTTAAAAAGCAACCTAAAATATCATGGCGAACTACTCGCCTACTGTTTGAAGGAAAAACACTGCGGGCTTGATGCAAGTTCCACGCGCAGCGACCAGCACACAAACACGGTCTATTCAGATTATGCAGTTCATGGCTATAGTTTGGTGTTTGGCTTCGGTTAATTACCATTCGGATGTAAGTGTGGTCCGGCTCCTCGTGTAAATTAGATTTCATGACGAGCTGGTTATCATTTTATTCAGTCACTACTTGAATAACAGTTTGTCAAAACAATATTTATGGCGTTGCGCTGGGAAGCCCCGCCCACAGTGAAATCTCATAGGTTCAAAATACTGTTCCACATAACTTATTAACCGCTAAACAAAAATATGTTCTGATTGTCCGTTTTTGTTTCAGTTGCATTGTATTTTCTCTTTCAGTGTTGAGAGACAAATTAATTGTCACATCAAACTTGCATAAGAGTTGTTTAGTATCTTTTTAACCAAGACAATGACTCAGATTAAAAGGCAGAAAAAGACAAACAGCAATGTTACAGACAAAAATACCATAAAACAATTATAATATAAAAAAGGGAGGCAAAAGGAACTCAAAAATGTCAAGGATCACAAAGTCAAATAGGCCTACTTTTTTCCTGTAAATGTGATCAGACCTGACACATTCTTCAGCTTATCTAAACCTTCTACTGAATGTTCAAGTGTTCTTCACATAGGCTAATTCTGTCTTGTTATTCAGCAAATACATGTTAACACTTAGGCATTTCCTTACCATTGCATTGTATTGCAAAGTCATTGGTTCTTACACTACCTGCATTCCTTCAGCTCTTCCGGCTTTTGGAAGTGCGACACAATGGTGAAGCAGAGACAGGAAGTGATGAATGACTGAGAATTCTCCCTTATTTCTTCATGATTATTGCTCAGATCCTGTTATGCTGACATATTAGTGTCATACATATATAAGTGATCACAATAAGTGATATGTGCTGGCAGTGTTTTTGCTAATTAATGATTTTTATAACTTAAATTGAAAATGCTTCAAAAGGCATGCACAAGAACTTCCTTATATAGGTATAATCAAAGATTCCGTCAGAATGAAACTCCATTCAATTCACATTTATTTGTACAACGCTTTTCACAATATTGTTTCAAAGCAGCTTTACAGGAAAATGCATGTTTCTACATTACAATTTAGAGTAAACCAAATGCGAAAACACTCTCCCTCCTTTAGTAGACTTAGATATCCTAAGTTCTATCAAAAGTCCAGTTTTTTTTTTTTTTCTACCATGAAGAGCGTGATGGATTGTAGGACGATAGAAGATCGGTTAAATATACAGGAGCTAAACCATTTACAAACTTATAGGTCAGTAGCAATATTTTGTAATCGATACAGAACTTAAAAGTAACCAGTGCAGGAATGATAAAATTGGGGTTATATATTTTTTATACATTTTCCGTAGCTTAGCGATATTTCTGAGGTGGAAAAAGGTTGTTTTTGAAACATATAAAATATGATTTTTGAAAGACAAGTTGCTGTTTAATATAACACCCAGGTCTTTAACTGTAGAGGATGAAGTAACGGTACATCCTTCTAGATGCAAATTGTATTCTAAGAGATTCTGTGTACAGGTTTTTGATCCAATAAGTAATACCTCGGTCTTATCCAAATTTAATAGAAGAAAATTACTGGTCATCCAATATTTTATATCTTTAGCACACTCTGTCAACTTGGATAATTTAGAGATTTCATCTGGTTGTGATGAAATATATAACCACTATCATCAGCATATCAGTGGAAACTAATTCCATGTTTTCTAATAATATTACCAGCATGTATGTATACTGAAAATGTGTATATTGAAAATAGCAGAGGGCCTAAAACAGCCCCCTGTGGCACTCCATAATTTACTGACGTTAACTTGGATAATTCCGTTTAAATAAACAAAATGGTAACAGAGATAGGTACGATCTAAACCATCTTAATGCCTGTCCCTGAATACCAGTTTAATTTTGTAATCGATCTAAGAGTATGCCATGATCTATAGTGTCGAACGCAGCACTAAGATCAAGCAAAACTAGTATTGAGATGCAGCCTTGGTCTTGGCTTACTTGCATCACAATATTTTAGCAACATTTTAAGCTTTGTGTGGCAATATTTTCCACTGCTAAAGAGTACAGGAAGAGAATGCAGACAAAGAGGCATTTGGTCACTGTACCCACCAAGCTGTTTCCTCCCATTCAGGGGATACAGGAAAATTTAATTGTTCTCCAGGCAAGGCATGAAGTGATGTTGAAAAGATGGTTGCAATTTTATTAGCGGTTGTCAAAGCAGATAAAATACAGACTTGAATTCAATTTGTATGATTAATGGACATTGGCTTAATTCCTCCCTTTGCTAAAATTAAATGATAAAATTAAAAGTGCACATTGTGCAACAAAGCACGTTGAACCATAATATAAACCCGGGCTGTGTTTCTTAAAAGCACCGTGAGCTAAGTTGACCATAGAGACCATTGGTGGCAATGGTTCTACGATAGGCTAAGATGCTTTTGGGAAACGCAACCCCGGTCCTTCCCCAGATGCAATTCTTCAACAGGATGTCAGGAACTTTCCTCAGGCCATCCCTTCCTCTTTCACTCTGAATGACTGTGTGGAACATTGGAGACATTCAAGTGTTTATTGAAAGTCCTGTATGGTTTCACAGCATGTCGGTGATGCTATCATCATTACTCACATTCTCTAACCAAAAACAATTTTGTGTGAACGTTAAAGTGATAAATGACTAAAAGTGAGAAAGCTGAACTGAAAGACGGCTTTGCGCTGGTTTGACAGTCGGCCTCTGGGATGTGAATAACTTGAAGATGACTGCAAACAACGAGGTGTTGGAATGCCTTAGTAGAACTCATATTTGTCATAGTTAAATTCCGAGGCTGAGGACAAATTATATATATATATATAAAATTGAGATTTGGGACACTTTTTGCCATTGAAATGGCAGGGAAACCTGAATTCACCCCTATATATAAAATAGGTCTTGCAGTTAATCTGCAAATACATTTTCCATATCTACCATGGATTATTTTTGGTTCAGTAGCAAAGAACAAGGGCAAACAGTGAACAAGACAGGAAATTTCATCCCCTCATGCAGAATAAGAAAGAAAGAGAGGGAAACGGCAGGTTTTCTCTGGAAGCAAGCCCACTAACTAAACATCTGCCTGGATCTTGCTAGATCTGCTCCATTCATGGGACAGTTTCGCCCTCTAGTGGAAAGGAAAGCTTTGTGCTGAATGCAAAATTGAATTTACTTCTCATTCAATACTCAATACAACGTGTAGAAACTTGTTCCCTCAAATCATTGTCTCTCAAAATGTGTAAGTAAACTCAATTTATGTTGAATATTGTTTAATACTGGACCATTCCTGTAGAGACTCCAAGATAGACTATATGATACCCTTATAATTACTTATAATATATAATTCAGATTTCATGCAACTCAGTAAGCTTTCACACTGAAGATAGACCACAGTTGTTTTCTTCATTTTAGATTTTATTTCACTCACATTTTCATATAAAACTTTGTGTTTTGTCTCCTCTGTAGGCAACAGTTAGCGTAAGTCACTCTTACAGCGTAGAATTCAAACTCCATTCAGCCTTATTAATAAAGCACCTCTATCACACACATACACACAATCATAATGTAAGTTGGTTTTCAGTTACTGTAGTGGTCTCAAATCTGAGTACTTAAAAAAGGAGGAAAACAAAAATATATCTGACAAAAAAGATGCTTAGCTTTTTAGTTACAGGTACATTAGCATGTGCAACGTTCAAGCCTCCTTTTTAAAGCCATTAGGTTTTAGACCACTGGACTGGCGGATGTTCTTATGTCAAAAACATGAACAAAAAATAAGAGTGACTTCTGTCTACCATGTTTTGGTCAATAGCAGGCCCTTAGAGTAGACCACCATTTTTATAGATACATCAGTTTCTAGTTCAGACACTGCTACAGACAAAACTCATTCGAGTGCAGGAATGTGTGGTGGCATACACAGAGTGCCAGTACATTAAGATAATTCAGTTAACTGAGACTAAAAGACATGCTAACATAACAATGAGGCAAAAAAAAAGTAAGAAAAAACATTTTATAAACACAGCAACAGTATAAAACAAAACAAAAATCCTTCTTGTTTGATTGGTCATTTGCAAAACTCATAATTATTGCAGATTTAGGTTTGAATCAAGCTTAATGCTTGGAGCTTTACAAGGCTAAGTCATATGAGCAAGCAACCATGCTAACAATTTCATTATTAGCCTCGCTCGCATGCTCCATTTTAGCTAATGTAATCACATAACGAAGCATCTCCTTTACCCATGACACGTTGTGAGGGTGAGTCAATCAGAAGCAGAGAGATAACGGCAACATTTGCATTTACAACCAACAATGTGTGGATTTTTAACATTTCTTTGTTCTCTCTCTACATATAGTGTTAATATGAATGTGAGAAAACGAAAGTAAGAGCACCTTTTGAAATATGAAGAACCCATAATGCACTCACAAACATTGGTTCATCGCACAAATCAGCAAGAATCTTTCTGGCATACATACAAACACATACACACTGCAAAATGACCTTTTTCTTGGGTTTCTTTAAATAATTTAGCAACATCACAGAACTCATTATACTATTTGAAGACACCATTTTTTTTCATGTAACTATTCAAATTATTACTTTGTCTTTAACTATCATTAAACAGGAGTGAACTAAAACAACTATAACGGAAAGCATCTAGGTAAAATCTTCATCAACATGATTCATATTCTAAAATGAGAGGTATGTGGTAGGGATGGACAATAAAAATGCAAAAGGGAAGAACAGCAAGGGTAAAAAGGACGAGGAGGATGGTCTTCACAGAGTTAAAATGAGGGTTTGGACATTTAAAATGATGTGCACTGTTGACAGAGAATTATAATCAGTCTAACTTGTAATGTTGCTTAAATACCAGGACTGAAACTGTGGCCTAGTGTGACAAAAGTCCCATGTGTACGTCAACATTACAATATATAGTCTCCCCAAAGTCTTCCTTGCCTTGTCATACAGTACATAAAGGCTTAAATTATGTATAAGATCACCTTGGATTTTAAGTACTGGGTTTAAAGGTTGAACACATACAGGTCAATCTCACGAAATATGTCAAGAACACGTCACGAGTCATATTTCAGCACAAAAGAAAATAAGCAATTACATTTTTAAAATAGAAAGTAAAGCCTATTTTAAAAACCATTAAGACATTGTGCCATTGTCAGACTTCTCATTACTGTAAAGTAAAAACAAAAAACAAACTGTATAATAAAAGTAACAGGAATCACCATTTGAGAGTAATAAAAATTACAAAATAAAAATAATACATGTGGATGCACTACGGTAATAAAATTTGGGATTAAAATGTGCTGAATTGTTGTAGAGAAGTCACAAAAAATCTTTATGGTCCTAAAAAAGGCTTTATTTTAGTTATGTAAAATGTTATGTCTTGCTTTTATTTTTATTATTATTATAATTTAGATTTTGGAGTGAAATGTGACCTGGACATGTTTTTATGATATTCACCCACACACAGAACTCAATTTTTTGACTTTCTACCTGAAGTAAAATTACAGCTAGAATCTCTTCAGTAATCTTTGAAGGCTTAATGTGCAATAAATGTGTACAATCTCATTCCCTCCTAAAAAAAGAACACAGACAAAAAGACAAACAAAAAAAATCATAAATGATTGTAGGTGACAAACACACATTGTCCTCGCCGTCACAACACAAAGCGGTGGTAAATAAATAAATGTCCACGAACTGGGACGATAGGCTACAGCTTCAAACGGTGTAAGGTCAAGACTACGATGAATCAGTAAAGAACTGCTGTGCAAATGGCTTGCACATTCATTTATCCTCCTGATCCCCCTGTCAGCAAGTTCAAACGAATCAAGTTTTCAACGTGCATACAGAGAACAAGCAGCTTTTTCACTCATCTTCATGCTAGCTCTTAGCAAAACACTTGTACAGTACATGAAAACCAAGTATTTCCAGGATTGTTGGGTCTATTCACAGGAAGGATGCTACAAACAGCAGCCTCTTCAAAAATTAGCAACCCCTTCTCTTAGCATTAGCACTGCGTTAGCATTAGCCATATGCATATTACTAATGTTGCATTCACGCCCTGGCAGAATTACCATAATTATGGAATTCTGAGTATTAAAAACCATTCATGTCTTTGGGAACTTGTGTAATTCTGAGGTCGGAACCTCTGAATTTGATACAACTCCATTCCAAGGTTAATGTAGCGACAGTATTTTTCTGTCATAAGCAACAAAGCTGTGCATGGATACATTTTGGCATTATGAGCATTGCTATACGACTGAGTCAGAGTATATGAAGAGCTCAGATCTCATAACTGCGGTAATTCTGACGAAACGTGAACTTAGCGTTAGTATATACCCTCTGGTCAGTGCCAATTAGTTAGCGGGGTGCGCTATCGGAAACTATACAAACTAGAAAGGCCATAAGAAGCCGCTGGATAATCCTGAAAATGCTTGCTCCTCGACATAAAGGCCACATTTTCCCACCAGTATCAAGTAATAAACCGATACCATACTGGAAAAAACAACACTTGTCAGATCAGGATCTCTGCTTCTCTTGAGTTTCTTTTTTCTTTTTCTTTTTTAAATAAATTATTCTATTTTTTTCTTTTTAATAACTTATTTTACCACAGACAACCTACTTCAAACACAGTACATGCTTATCTCCAGCTAAAATGGATACAAACCCATGAAGGTAACTTTGTTTCTTTAACATTTAATAACATTATGCAGTTTTGTAAGATATCGCACTGTGTGGAGTAGGTTCTCTTTGAATTTAATGACTAACTTGTGCAAAACATCTGCAGAGGTGATGGGCTCTACACTTCTGGAGGAAGTTGTACTGCTTTTTCATCCAGTGCCAGGCACGTCTCGAGGCATTCCCCTTCATTTGAGGCCTGTTCTGGACAAAGTTGTTCTTCGCCACCATTCTCGAAAGGTGGAGGTACTTCGACAGACAAGCTCTTGGCCGAATCCTGCCCGCAGGTTTCTTGTTTTTGCCGATCGCTCTCCGTCTCTGGATCATCACCTTCACTCACCACCTCCTCTACTTGTGCTGGGAGCGTCTCAAAGGCCGCAGTCTCTACGTGACCTACTTGATAGTAGAGGACAGAAGAGGGGTCTTTGAGCAGCCTCTGCTGGGTCTGTTCATCTGGATGGTTCTCTGTAATACACAGCAGGGTGGCACCTTCAGGAAAAGGCCCCTCTAGAAGGACTCCCTCAACTCCTTCCATGCCCTCCATCCCAGCCTGGCTGGACAGGGCACCCTGCAGGAGGCAAAGGGTTGGGTCGGTGTTCTGCTCCTCCTCGACCTGCTGCTCCTCTTGTTCCAGTCTCCTTTCCCGTTCCTCTGCACTTTGTAGGTGAAGCACGGCCGTTTCGTTCTCACGCTCCAGGCTGTCGCACTGCTCCTCTTGCAGCTCCTGAACTCTTTGGCTTTCCACTTCCACATCCGAGTCCAAGGGAGAAAGAGACATAGATGGTGAGGAGACTAACTCTGTCTCTTCCCCACAGTCCTCTCCAGACCTAACACCCAACAGGCTTCTCTTTTCCAGGTCAAGTTTCATGATAGTGTGGAGATAATGGGTACGCACACGAAGAGGGTTGAACTCAATGCGGCCGGCAGTGTTACCACAACCATCACGGGTGCATCCACATGGGAAGGACATCCGATCCACCTTTGGAACAAGGTACAGGAGAAAGAACATGATTTTTTTCTGATATTGCATCAGGGATTTCCAATCCTGCTTCTCGAGGGCCACCTTTCAGCAGAGTTTAACTCTAGACCCAATTAAACACATCTGAATCAGCTAATCAAGGTCCTCAAGGTCACTAGAAACTTTCAGGCAGGTGTACTGGAGCTAAACTCTGCAGCAGGATGGCCCTCCAGGAGCAGAAAGGGACACCCTTGGGCTAAGTGGACACAACTTGATAATAAAAAGTACTTTCGAGACTACAAAGTGCCCTACCTGGCACTTAATTCCAGCCTGGCTGCAGCCACAGTGCCGAGGGTCGCAGTAGAAACGGCAGTCACAACCACACTCCTCACGGGACAAACGTATGGCACGCAGCTCAGCCTTTTCTCTGGCATCTATACGGGCAATACCAGAGGCCCTCAGTAGTGCCCGGCGCCGCTTGGTAGGAAGAGGCTGCAGGAAGAAACAATCATCCACCTCCACACTCTCAACGTCCAGATCCTCATCGGATATGTCGTCCAAGGTAAGCAATTCCGCTTCAGGACAATCTACAGTTCCATTCCGTGTCAGCTGGGAAAAGTCAGAGCTCTTAAAATCAAACAAAATAGCTGGCCTACAGCAAAAGCAGAATCCTTTATGAACAACAGGAGCTACAATGACACACAACTAACCTTTAACTTGCGAGCATTGAGCTTTTCTTGGCGTAGGTGTTGACGCAGCACATGCTTGTGGCTGCTCTCTTGTTCTCGTGCAAACTCGCCAAGGGTGTAATGTCGTATAGCGCAGTGATGGCGAGCCATGCCCAGGGAGCTGCCACCCTGACTGGGCACACTGGTGAAGCCCTGCCTTCTGGAGAAGTAGTAGACAGTCACCGCGTCAAAGCGTACCTGCTTACGACCTAAAGACACTTTATGTCTTCTGAGAATGGAGGGGGCTACAGAAACAAAATAAAGAGATAGTGTAAACAATAATGTTATGGTCTATATATATTATCCCAAAAAATGGTGTTTAACAAGTCTTTATCTCAAGGCTTGCTGCTTTAGGAACAATGTTATTTATCCAAGTAGGACATATTCCTGAAACTGATTATAGAGAGTCCAAAGGTGGCCTTAAAAGGGCCATGAATTAACAAATTTTCCTTGATCTTTTGACATATAAGAGGTCATTGTACTATAAAAAAATATCCTTTAAGTTTCAGAACTCAAAACTTCCTTGTTAGTCCAAAAACAGTTTTGTTGACTTGTTTCGCATTTTGTCACATTATTACGTAATAGTGCGACGAAAGACCGCTTTTGCAGAAGAAAATCAACGTCTACTTCAACTTTATTGCCTCTTTATCCCCACCCATTGATTCGCGCATTTCATGTAGTAGTAAATACGAGAGACTCAAACACAGGATTACTCCAGCAACAAAAACGTAGAGATGCCTCTGAGAATTACAAGATGTTTTGCAGTGGCAAGTTGGGGAGAGTCTTTGCATTGCCTTCCTTGGGATCCTAACATTAAGAAAGCGTGGATGAAATTTATGTTTAACGAAGTTCCAGATTGTGTCAGTAAGACACGGTTAGTTTGTTCGCTTCATTTTACTTAGAATTCGTTCGAAGACACTGTTCGGTGCAGGCTTTTTCAGAGAGACTGAAAATAAAAGATGATGCAGTGCCGACTATATTGGATCCGACAGCAATGTCGCAACACTCAAGTGTTTGTAACAATGTTTTTACCATGATATGATACGCACTGAGTATTTATACTGTAATGCCGCAGTCAAACAGTAAAAAGTTGTGATAGTTGTAATTTGCTGTTCATTACTTTGCTTCAGCATTTATATGGATTCCCGGATACGCAAGAAAGCACATAGAGAAGCCTCAACCAAGCATATGTAATACGCATAAATGTTTCACATTATTGGCAAATGTTTCAACTATGTAACAAGATAATTTTCAATATCGGAAGTTTTCAAAACAAATCCACACGTGTAATGACGGGGACGTTGAAAATAATTTTAATATGCAAAAGTGTTACCCAATGGTTGCAGTGGACGTTTATTTCCAAGTCTTGACTGCAGCACGCCTATCAAAATGGGAGTGTTTCAAAGAGACGGTCAAAAACAGAATAGAAAATAGCCTATTACTTCTAAAGTTTTTTTTATTATTATTTTTTTTTTTTTAATGTAAAAATCTTTATAACATTTTAAGTAACATTTTAATATTTAACATTTTAAACCTTGCAGAACATTATAAAATAATTTTTAAAAAAAGCAGTTCATGACCCCTTTAAATATAATATTTCTGAAAAGGGTACCTATGTGTAAAACAAAGTAAATGCAACAGCTTATGCACTTTACATTGAAATGGTTCTGATTTGCAATTGCTGCAATAGTGCAAAACAAAAGAAAACACATGGAAATTGTTTGAGTTCTTTCTTAACTTATGGCCAGGATTTTACTATAATAATGAAGTCATAAGATTAACTTGTGTGTTCTTACGTGTTAGAGAGCTGGAGGGAGCATTGAGACTGTCGCAGCTATCAGCGCTGTCACTGCTGGAGATGTCATCATCTGAATCTTTGGGTGTGGAACACGGCGAGCCGCTGTCCACCTCCTCAAATCTGCGCTTCAGGCCGCGAGATGACACTGTCTCCATGGAAACACTGCGTCTGGAGGCATTACAGATAGGTACAAGCTTTGTCCGACAGACTGACAGACTATTGCTAGCAAAATTCAAACATGAACAACCATGACAAAAGAGTAGGATATGTATATAAGCAGGAGCAGCATTTCTAACTTAAAAACAGTTTTGAATGCACTTTTTTCTCACATAAAATATACAACACCCAATCTAAAAGACTTGGAAATATACAGACAGTCCTGTCAATGAACAATGTACATTATCTGTGAATCAATTTGGTGAATATCTTAAAAGCTAATATTGTAAAATTATAAATATAAATATTATAAATAATATATAAACAGTTTTAGTTTTTTTTTTCATAATTTTAATAACTTTTAATAACTATTACCTTTTTAATAAAACTGTAATTCTTCAAAAAAAAAATTGAATTAAGTATTTTAATTTTTACTTAAATGATTAAAATGTAAGAAAAACTATGTGAAACCCGGCCAGTAACAGAGATTAATCAACAGCTGCCATGCTGAATAAAAATACCTCATTCTGGAGGTCATAGCAACCAAATATAACACAAAAAAATGCAACCAAAGACCCTGAACCTGCTAGGCTTTCATATTCGGGTGAACTAACACTTTGAATTAGGAATTGTAAATTAAATGTATTGTATGGAGAGATTTATTTTAAGGCTCAATTTAGAAAAATGTAACAAGCATTGGGAAAAATGGATTATGCACATACACTATTGAGGAAAGTGTGATATTGTATATTAAGATGATGGAAATATACTGTGACTTTGACATTTTGATACCCATGATGACCTCTTGTTCCCTGTTTTCAATAAAAAAAAAAATAAAAAAAAAGTATATATAAAAAAAAATCAACCAAAAAAGGCCGCATAAAACAATCTGGAAGCTTATGCAATATCACCTCTTTTGCTACCTAATCCTTGACATTCTCTTTCTCCATCCAGTATGAAAGTCCTGCTTAAAAATCATGAAGCCTGCAAACATCACCATGGTAACTGGTTTAAAGCAATAGCCATGGAAAAACTGCATCCAAGTTTTGGGTCTTTTTCACCCCCATTAAAACCGGTGGAACCTTACAAACAACAAGCCTTTGCAAGCCGATAAACAAGTCCCAGTTCAGTCAAACCAGAGAGGTCAAACAAGGCCGAGTCGGGACGTTTGATCAGACCACCTCCTTAGCCCGAGGGAGCAGTGTAATACAACTGCTTTGAGCGGCTCCATGCCTGATTTTCTTCATGATTAAACACTATTTTTAAACAGTCAGTGGCTTTTTACTGAGTTAAATGAGCACAGATTGGCGGTGGCTTTGAGGGAAGGTCGGTTTTTTCCATGTGAAGGGGGGAAAAGATAACTTAAGTATGACTTACAATTAAACTCACAGCATAATGGATTTAACCCCACAGATTTGTGAAATCCATAAAAACTGGATTAGTTTTATTAATTTTATGATTATGAACACTTAGGAAATAACATGAGCCTGACTCAGCTGGGGCATATTCATTTTTATAATCAGTCATTCAATAATCAGGCCGGATAGCCTTGAATTCACATACAAGCTCACGCACATGCCAACATATGCCACACAACACTTATCACTGGTAAAGAATGGGTTAAGACCTTGAAACATCAAAAACAGCTGCAATAAACAACAGCATGATGAAATGAGAGAGATGCGATTGAGCGTACGCTGCTTTATGCATCAGTGTTTGACACACAGTGCACTGCTCTTGAATGAACAGTATCCATAGAAACAAGAAATGCTAAACGAGTCCATTTTTTGCTCGTTTAGCATTTCTTGTTTCCCCTCTTTCATGTGTTCCTTTTATAATTAATGCTACCGTGGTGATGCAGTGAAATGCACAGAAAATCTGTGGTGATCTACAAGTAAGCTGCTAGCAAATAATGCAGTACGTCTGCCAATTAATGTGTATTTAGGGAAGCATGCCAATATTTCTCTTCAGACTCAGAGCTAAACTTAGTCACACACCACTACTATTTGACACCACAGTGTCTTAAAGCCATATGTTTTAACATATATATCTATATTCATTGGGTAAAGCATTATAACCATATGCAGGCAGGCAGTGACAACAGCTTTGCTATGGCACCAAACCTGCATAGTAGAAGTAATTAACTTAAATACATCTCATCCCAACTGGAAGTGTCTTTCCCCATTTGGTCATTATCTATTAACAAATTGCCTGATTCACAAAGTGCTTGAGATGTTGTTTAGGTAGATTATATGTATATAACCCCTAAATGAATAAATTGTAAAGAAACAGCTGAGCAGGATGGTACAATGATGGCAATAACAATCTAATAATCTTCTTTTGAAAAGCATTGATCTTGCAACCTGAGACTTACCATTGATTCTACATAGAGTATTAAAGGGGTGGTTGATTATGATTTCACTTTTTTAACTTTAGTTAGTGTGTAATGTTGCTGTTTGAGCATAAACAACATCTGCAAAGTTACGACGCTCAAAGTTCAATGCAAAGGGAGATATTTTCTTTTACAGAAATCACTTTTTAAGGACTACAACAAACGGATGGTAGGGACTACAACGAGCTTCTTCTCGGGTTGGTGACATCACTAACCCTAAAATTTACATAAACCCCGCCCCTGGGAACACGCATCAAAGGGTGCGAGGCCATGTTGGGCTGCTTTAGAGAAGAGGAAGAGTTGTTGTAGTAGAGTGTTGTTGCCATGCTGTCATTTTACGCCGGACTGCTTCACAAACGAGGGTAAATTCAACGCTGGATTTGCACAAAAGATTAACATGACGGCACATGCTAGTCGATGAGTTGAATCAACTCCACAGCAACTACATAAATTTAACTGCTAACCATTCAGAAACGTCCAGATGCATTCTAAAAGTTGTAACTTCTTCCTGAGCCTCTCCATCAGTGTCCGACTCCGGTTTGAACAATGTAAGGCTGAACACCGTTACTGACAATAGTCATTTTGGGCTGCGTGATATTCTCCAGCTTTGTTGTTGTTGAGCAACCGAAGCGTGAGCTGTTAAAGCTCCGCCCTCTCCTGGAAAGCGTCCGGGAGCAGCAGCTCATTTGCATTTAAAGAGACACACACAAAAATGGCGTGTTTTGCTCACACCCAAATAGGGGCAAATTTGACAAGCTATAATAAATGATCTGTGGGGTATTTTGAGCTGAAACTACACAGACACATTCTGGGGACACCAGAGACTTATATTACATCTTGTAAAAGGGTCCCCTTTAAAACTAGTCAGATATTCAACAAACTGGAACAAATGGGCACTAAACCCAGGTTACATCACTGTAAAACAGTTTTAGATGTAAAGGAGTAATTAGTTCTCAATTTGTGAGGTATAATCAATGGCAAGCGGAATGAGGTTTTTAAAAGCACTCCACTGTACCATGCAAAAAAAATGGGAGCATTTGACATTACGACAAACGGACATCATACACTAGCATACATAGTTTGCATATCCCAGAGATGTCTGCAGGGAGATATACGGTAATAATTTCTATGCCATACATCCAGGGAAGCTCCATCTCTGGGAAAATAGCAGAAAAGAAAATTCATCTCCAATAGCATTGGTCTATGATCAGTAACTGAAGGAAAGGCAGGTTTAGGCAAACTAACTAGTTTCTGAATGCAGCACAGGTCATTTAAAAGAAAGGATGCAACGGTGAAGCTGAAATATGTTTGCAGAGCTCCTGACACACATCCTGTGGCCTATTTGAGGTGGACAGAAAGCATGAATAATCAACTTACAGTACGGACTACACGCCAGCCTGTTTGACTGGTCTGCACTAAAATAGCCCACCCTAGACGTATGACACATAAACATCACGTCTTTCAAACTCTGCATAGGTGACGTTGCAATTTCTTAAAATGTGAACATTATTCCCATTCCGTGAATGCATCCATGCACCACATTTTTTTTTAAAGGGGTCTAGCATATATATTATATGACATCACATTTTGCACTACATTGTCCAGGTTACTACAGTTAATTATTTTAGCAATAATGTAAATTTACAAAACATACAACAATATGAACACTGTGTTATAAAACTTGACTGCATCAGGCCGTGGTAGCATTAATTACTTTACACTAACTAGTATATAGTTTAATGTTAATAGTACTTAATTTTTAATTTACATGAAATAAAAAAATACAAATATTTGTCATTCAATTCTATAGAGATTTATATTTGTGTGCATTTTAATTGTCATTAGTATTTATTCAAGTTTTACTAGTATTCGAATTGTTAGCATCTATTCCACGTAGAACATATTTAATAGACATGTAGATGCATCCTACTAGTTCTGTATCTTACTAGTAGTTGACTAGCCAAAAAGCAATTGTAACTAGTAAGATAAGAAATGTCACTAGTAACAACTGGGATAGGTATTAGTAACATGTCAAACAAATGAGTAGCCTACTAGTAAATCTGGAACAGATACTAGTAATTTAGAAATAAGTACCAGCAACAAATAGAATACTAGTCTGGGGTAAATAGTTAACATCTGAACCACATATTTCTATAGAACGCAATGGCAAAATTGTTACCAGTACTGGATTAATGGTAGTACTAGTAACAGTATTAGTAAAATAAGTACTAGTATCTATTAAGTGCTAATTAGACGCTAGTTAGTTTAAAGTAAGAGGCCTAAATGTTCAAACGGCTTGCCACAGTGTGACCCAATATGATTGGGATGACACATCACATATGATCTATCCCATGATTTTATATTCTTTTCTGGAAAAGATAGACAGAGGGTCTTATGACAGAGCAGAAAATGGTATGCTGTGTTGCAACCGGTCCAATGATCAACCCATTTTTCCTCGTAGGCTTGGCTGTATAGGAAAAGTGAAACACAAAACCTTTCTCACAGACTTACCTTGGGCAGAAATAGAGAGCCTTTAAACCGGCGAAGCTGTCGCTCGTTCCGTGCTTCCTTTATTTGGATGGTTTTCTTTTCTTTGGGGATTTGGAGCCTATTTCAGCTTCAGACTTCCACAAGGTTACAAAATGACAGACAAAAGCGACTTCAGCCCATCGAAATGGCCAGACCAAAGAGGAAATTGCAGTTTATTCACGAAAAATGTAGTGATGTCCGAACATTTAAGCATCGTAAACAATGGATATTAGTCTTGACATGGACTATAAATGGGGGTTTGTGTGTCAAGAAGCCTATGCGAGCATTTAACGTTGCAATCAAGCTCTGTAAAGATTAAAAAACGGGGCAGACGAAGGCAGACAAGAACCTAATTCACTAAAAAATTACTAATCCCGGCGTAGATGCATCCAATACATGCAGATAAAATCTCTAGGTGATCCTTTAAAATGCCTGCATTCAAAAAGACCAAATAGAGCCGAGCCTTCGGGGTTTTTTTTCCCTCCGGATAGGTGGTTGTGTTCTGCGCTATGTTTAGACAAATCGCAACGTTATACTTCCACCCCGAAGGAAAGAAAAAACAAAAAATTATGTGTAGTATCTGTCGGCCCGAGGACCCTATGGGCCTCTCTTCTGCCCCGGTTTGTTACAATGTAACAATAGAGTAAGGAATGCCGTACGGGACCCATATATACTTATTGTGACGTCAAGGACGTGCCGGCGTAGAGGCTGTCGGGAAATGTAGTTCTACAGAGCCTATTGTTAGCTTTAGAAGGTCCGTTGTCTTCCTCGACAGGAAAACTGATATTGTTTCTCTGAGCGGTTTTATTTGGACACAAGGCGTGTAAAGCAATAAAGGGATATTTTGTTTCAAACAGACCGACGTCTCATCTGTGACAGTTATGCTAGTCCAGCTGCCGCTGGGCCTATTTGTAGTCCTCGTTTTTTGTAGTCCTAGTTTTATTTTTTTTTTGACAGCTCGGTTTCCATGGAAACTAAGTGGGGTCGTTCTCAAACTAGTCAAGCACTATTAGCAAGAGACTGACACTGAAAAATAAATGGAAAATATAAAAACATGGGCTAGGTGGGTGAATCTCAGTCCGTTTAGAACACGCTGGGGTCATATTTCAGCCTGAAACTGAAAAGAAAAAAATAAGAAAATTATTTAGCTTAAAGAAAATGAAGTTTCACTGGTTTTAATATTTTTAGGGTTCCCCTTTTACCATTTTCAACCCCCCAACAAGTAGTTCTGCATTTATGCTAATCTACATAACACTGTATTTTATATTAGTTATTTTTTATTGTCAAAAATAAACAAAATATAATTTGTTTCTATTGATTTCGAAGTGAAATGTTACAAGATATATTCTTGTGAAATTCACCCAGGTAACCAATTCCTTTTGAAGCCATTCTCGTCTTATAAATGCCCATAATTTGCTTGCAAAGGTTTTAGCCATAGGGTCTCTATTCTGTTAAGCAATGTGTGAGAAAGTTAATGCAGCATACAAAACAAAATAGCTTGATTCAAGGTAAGTCATTTTAATCATTGCAATGACATGGTAAAGGGTCACAACAGACAATACCTCACGTCTTTACCATCTTGGTCTGGCTTGCGTCTAGCACTAACCATGGCTACCTTTCTCATGCAGTGCAATATATCTCCCCTTTACCCCACCTGAAAGATTAGTACATCAGTGGTCATATCCAAAAGGAAACAAAAAGAAAGTAAAACATGATCTCTCTTTTTATACCATAAAATAATGCTCTGGCAAGTCTGACATTTGTAAAAACTGTTCTAGTATATGCAACAAGGATGAAAAAACAGAAGGGTGTTAAGCACAATGTTAAAAAAAATAAAATAAAAAAGACGCACATATATAATGCCCACTGCTGCTGCTCATCTCCTGTCTGTAAAATAACGTGCATATGCAGCAGCACCTGAAGAATCATCAGGGATCAAAGCTACAGAACCTAATATCATGCCCCAACAGCCATAAAGAGTCGCCTGAACAAGCCTTTAAAAAAAAAAAACAAAAAAAAAACATTTCCTTAGGGAGGAACATCAGCGATTTGTGCAGCAATGCTTCAGTCAAGCTGCTCGCCGTAAAAACAGCCAATTAAAGAAACTGAACTTGAGGGTAGAGTGGCAGTATTGAGTGAATTTCATTCATTCTGCGATCATGTGAACATCTGTGATCGTGTCAAGATCATACATTTATTTATAAGCAGAGTGACAATATGGAAACGGAACTGGCCACCTTTTTCCACAGGTGACAGTACTGACGATAACGTTTATCACGAATCGATGCAATTTCATAAGCGTCCTTGGAATCTCTGTCTCCGTCTGTGACATAACCCACTTTTTACAATGTTGTTTATAAAGCGTGTATTCATTGAGACATATGGACTGCACTTCACATGGAATTCTAGCATATGCAGCTAAAATACTCATGGAGTGACATCCAGGCAGACAATACCAAATAATACTGTATTTAACGCCAGCCAATTCTCTCTGTTTGAGCCGGTATGGCTTTATTACATAATTACATGAGACAAAACCTATTTTTTCTGCCTTTTAAAAAGCAACAAAGTAAATTGATGCAAAGAAAGATAGTAAAATAGAAATTCTATGATTTGTTTTTTTGTGAAATTTCATTTTGTGTAAATGGGAAGAGGTTGAAAAAGGCAGCACACACTCCATAGACAACAACAGTAAAGGTTTCAAAATGGGTCAGGTGCCTTTTTTCCCTTTCCCGTGATCGTCTCCATTACTATTCCGAGCAAAGCGATCTTCAGTAAGGTCCAGGAAGTGTGCAGGAAATGGGCTGAGGGTTGAATCTTAAGAAAAACATAAGGGGCCTGTTCACTCCCCCCCTCATCCTTTGTTTTCACTTCAAAATGATGTGATAGCCATCGTTTGTTTCAGCTGCAAATTCAATTGAAAGAGTGGAAGTTATAAAACAGAGGTTACCTGGAAACAAAGATATGCTGGTTAAAACTTCTTAGTACTTAAAAGAAACTGGCTTGCTCATACCTTTCATTGTGTCCAGGACAAAACACATCTCATCTTGAAAGTTCTGAATCATCTGTTTGAATGGGAATATGAAAGATTAAGTCAGAAAAAGATAGAATAAGAGATCTTACATACTTAAAGTTGTGATGAAACGGAAGTAGCGATTTTATTGTGACAACTATCTATCTATCTATCTGATTATTGAAAAAGAAAAAATGTTGGGCAGGGACTTGGTTCTATGCAGCGGTTGTTGATTGGATTTTGATTTGAGGGCGTGGCACTCAAGAATGAATATGAGCTTGCAGTCATTTGAGGAGGGGTGGGGTTTAAAGAATTAGTTCACTCTAGAATTAAAATTTCCTTACAATTCACTCACCCCCATGTCATCCAAGATATTCATGTCTTTCTTTCTTCAGTCAAAAAGAAATTAAGGTTTTTTCTCCATATAGTGGACTTTACTGGTATACAAAGGGTTGAAGGTCCAAATGGCAGTTTCAGGGCAGCTTCAAAGGACTCTACACGATCCCAGCCGAGGAATAAGGGACTTGTCTAGCAAAACGGTCAGTAATTTCTAAAAAATAAAAATGTATATACTTTTTAACCACAAATGCTCGTCTTGCACTGCTCTGCGATGCGCCACGCATTATGTAATCACGTTGGAAAGGTTACGAGTGACGTAGGTTGAAGTACCGAAAATCTCAATTTCGCCTCTAACTTCAAAATCATCCGACATCATTTTTCCTTTTTTGTAAAGGGCATTTGACTTTTGCACATTCGCTTTGTAAACACTAGGTCGGTACTTCCACCTATGTCATGCGTGACCTTTCCAACATGATTACGTAATGCATGAAGTCGTGGATGCTAGTGCAAGATGAGCATTTTTGGTTAAAAAGTATATACATTTTTTTTTTTTTTAAATGACCGATCGTTTTGCTAGATAAGACCCTTATTCCTCGGCTGGGATTGTGTAGAGCCCTTTGAAGCTGCATTGAAACTGCAATTTGGACCTTCAACCCGTTGAACCCTGGTGAAGTCCAATATATGGAGAAAAATCCTGGAACGTTTTCCTTAAAACCTTAATTTCTTTTCAACTGAAGAAACAAAGACATAAACATCTTGGATGACATGGGGGTGAGTAAATTATCAGGAAATGTGAACTAATCCTTTAAGCAGTCAAAATTATTGAAGAAGTCCCGACATTCTCTCTCTCTCTCGTGACGTGAGAGAGAGAGAGAGAGAGAGAGAGAGAGAGAGAGAGAGAGAGAGAGAGAGAGAGAGAGAGAGAGAGAGAGAGAGAGAGAGAGAGAGAGAGAGAGATTGACATTTTGATTAAGCATTATGAGCTCAAAAAAGAGTGGATGAATGTTCATAATGAGATCTATAACATGCATTTACAAAATTTTCATTTTGTGCCAATTTTAAACTCAGCATGAATTCAAAACTGACCTCATTTACTTTAAAACATGTTCCTGGTCTTATCATGCATGTTACAAAAACATTGAAATGGTTTTCATTTTTAACCCACCATGCCTTCTTATTTTTCAACCCTATAATCCAAACTTTAGGCTTCAGGTTATTACTAATGGATAAAATCAAGTCCTAGCTCCCTTTTCTTGTTCAATTCTGAATATCATTTGGAAATATGTGACATTACAGAAGTAAAATGGTTTGCAGTAAGGCCATTTTCATACTAGAGCTTTTGGCACAAAACTTGGTGCGTTTGGTCGGCATGAACATTTTGCAAACTCGGGTGCACATGTTACATGAGCACTCCAGTATGGAGCACAATTGGTATGAAAGCAATCTGCTCTTATTTGTGGAAATGAACTGCTATCGATGATGGATTGATGATGACTGATGCACTGCAAGCACAGCAGCGGATTCTGCAAGCTCAGCAGAATTGGCTTTTGGTGAGCAGCTCACATCTCTTGCAATACATCTTCAGACCAAACAATCGAAACAAAGTGTGAAAACAGCTTTAAGTTTGCCCTCTATTAAGTAGCAATAGGGTGAAAGTCAACAGAAAAGTGATCTATGCCGTGCTTCTGAAGTAAAGGGAATGTTTCTATATTGAGTGCAGGTTGGTGCTAGGAAACTAAACAAATATAAGTGAATTGCCAAAACAATGAAGGAAAAGAAAGCCTGTAGAGGCCCTTATTACCTCATCACTGACTAACACATGGATACCAGTGGGTCCCTGCTTGAAAATCTGACTGATCTGGCGTGGAGAGATGCTGAAGAGCTGAGCCAACTTTTCCGTCAGTTCCACAGCTGTTAACTCCTCCAGATAGATAGCATGATACACTAAGATGGGGTAAAGAAATATGAAAAACATGAGACCCTAATCAACAAATTGCTGCATAGAAAAAAAGAAAAGCAAAACATAGCTATTACAAAATATAGGCCATCACAAATCTGGAAAATTTAAAGACACCTGACAACATGAAATCAATACCGACCCTATTTATTTTCTCTGGTTATTTGACCCCATTTACTATGTCCCAGGTCATATTGTGCATATTATTCTAAAGTAAAGAGAAAAAAGGAAAAAAAAAACAAACAAACAAAAAAAAAACAATCACTGCCGACTCTAAAAAAGCTTTCTTATTTTGCTGACATAACCAGACCATGCAGGTAAGGAAAAAAGGGATTTTCAAATGACTACCTAATAATATCACAGCCTAACATTAAATTCCTGCAATAACTTGAAATGTAATCACATTTTGTTTGATCTTTCTTTTGATCTAGTTGATGTCAAACATACCGAAAAAAGTGTTGCTAGTCCCGTCTCCATTCTCATGTTTCTGGTGCTGTTCACGAGCCTGTTGGGACTCCTGGCACACATAGATGGTGAGCCTTGGACGGACCACCCTGTACAGGAACATACACGTACACTGTTAATATATAATTGTTGGTTCATAATATGAAAAAAAACCTAGAAAAAACAGAACATGGAAACTGAACGCACAAATAAACTACTGTTCAAAAATTGGGGACAGTTTTGAGCGGCAAATCAGCATATTAGAATGATTTCTGAAGGATCATGTGACACTGAAGACTTAAGTAATGATGCTGAAAATTCAGCTTTGACATCACAGTAATAAATTACATTTTAAAATGTATTAAAGTTATTTTAAATTGTAATAATATTTCACAATATTACTGTTTTTACTCTATTTCTGATTAACCCTCGTGTTCTTCAAGTGGCGGTCAAAATGACCTTTTTTTTTTTAATTCAGTGAAATTAATGTACTATATTGTAGTTTTTATTTAATATTTTGTATTTTTAGGGGGTTTTATGGTACCAAATCATATTTATGCAGTAGTTATAATCCATTTATTACCTGTTAACCATTGTTTGAGCATAGACCTAAAAATGAAATTTCAACGGTCATAAATATTGAATGCTTTAGAGCACAGACTTAAGTTTGGTCTCTTAAAAGAAGACACATGGCAGATTATTGCTGAAGTGAAAAAAAAGAAAAGAAAAAAAAAAGAAGTAGTGAACCTAAAAGTTATAGAAGTTTAAGTTTATTGTTATTAAAAATTCACAAAAATACTATTTTAAATTTTTATATGAAATATATATTTTCCAAAACATGTTTTACTCAAAAAAATCAAAGCCATAAATCTAAACAAGTTGTGTTCCAAATTTGACTGTGATATCTCAAAAAATGAGCTTTAAGTAAGATTGTGTTTTTGCTCAGTACCAAACACTCCCACTAGATGAAATTCCTTTCCCATTCATTTCCAATGCGATCATTTTTGACTGCGAGGAGTACAAGTGTGACTATTTTTTTTCAGGACCATTTAACCTTTTCGAATCATGTCCATGAGTTCACATAGCAAGTGCCAAAACCTTCACCAAGTTTCTTATAATTCCAACAAAGTAAAAAATTCTAAAAATCCACTTATACTTTTTGATAAAAAATGACCAAAGAGCACCAGAGAGTTAAATAAATGCAGCCTTGGTGAGCAAAAGAGTGTAGGGTACATATAGATGTACATAGATAACAGACACTTACCGTCCTTTGAGTGCGTTAAATAGTCTAATGCCATCAGCAGGTCCACAGATCTGGATGACATCCTCTCGGGTCAGTTTTAACAGATCGGCACCTAAAGGTGACGTCAAAGGACAGTTAACACACTCACACTATGATTTTTTCATACTATACTAAAGGTAATATGGAATAAAGAGGCGTATTACATCTTTCTGAACACATTATGATGAGAGAATGAGATTGGAGAGCATGTGTCATTTGAATGAGAATGATGTAAAGACCGATGTGGCACCGTGTGGTTGCTGAGTGAGCAAAGCCTGATGTGAGAGCTGTATGGAATGTGATGCACACTTATGTAAGCCCGATCGTCCCTTTACCCGAGAAGTTTGAGAAGAGACGGCAGAATGGCGAAAAACGGTTTCTATGGAGCCACTGCTGTGCTTCCTGTGGCGTTGCCGTGGGCAACAGATTCTGTTTGTTCGGGGGCAAAGAGAAAGGACAAAATAGGCCTTAGCACACTGACCATAAACTGATCATAATTTGTCTGTTTTTCCATTGAACAATCCCTCCACTGAAGTCAGACACACCCCCTTAAACTGTCTGGCCTTAGTTGAACCCACTTCAAACGTTCTTCTATATGAGTTCTTCAACAGATTTAGTACAACTTAAAATCCTTTGCACACAACCAAGTTTTCCCTTTGGCAAATAAACATTTCAACATATTCATATTAACAAATAAATTCATGTACCTGATTGCTTTCACTGTCTCTTGTAAGTAGGTGGCACGACAACTGTAAGGCAGAACGGTCTCTCAGTTTTAAAATCTCAGATTTGTCTTAAGTGTTATTATCTTGTTATGAGGAAGTATGTGGTGACTAACGGGGCTTATATGTTACGAATGAAACAAAAAAAAACAATGGGCTAAAACCTCACATAACATCAGCCTATAAACTAATGTAAAAATAATGTAATGTTTGGAGTCATTTTAAAAGTCTATTATTTACAGCAAAAAATCAAAATAGATTTGTTAAAGAAAATAAAAGTGCCAAACCAATCAATTAGATCAACCTGTACAAGTAATTTTACATCCAATTTGGTCCCTGTATATATACACTTCTGTTCAAAAATGTAGGATCAGTAAGTTTTTATTTGCAAGAAGTCTCTTAAGCTCACCAAGAATGCATTTATTTGATTAAAAATACAGTAAAAGTTATATTGTGAAATATTATTACAATTTAAAATAATTTCTTACTGTGATGCAAAGCTGAATTTTCAGCATCATTACTCTAGTCTTCAGTGTCGCATGATCCTTCAGAAATCAATCTTTTATGCTGATTTGGTGCTCAAAAAACATTTATTATTATAATCAATGTTTAAAACACTTGTGCTGCTTAAATATTTTGTGGAATCTGTGATACTTTTTTTATAAGGATTCTTTAATGAATAGAAAGTTCAAAAGAACAGCATTTATTTGAAATGCAAATCCTTTGTAACATTATAAATGTCTTTACTGTCATTTTTGTTCAATTCAATGCATCCTTGCTGAATAAATGTATTCATTTCTTTAAAAAAAAATCTTACTTAGCCCAAACAGTAGTGTACATATTATTTTTAACAAAATATATAAGGGCTGGGCAATATGACATGTCATGTTTATCTGTGGCACACTTTAAAAATTCCCCACACAGAAAACTAAAAAAAAGAAAATAAAATGGAATAAAGTTCTTTGCATTAGTATTTAATCTACTGTATTAATAAGTATTTTACTTATATATATTTATTTGAAGTATATTTAAATTGTATTAAACAAATACAATAAATATACATATATATTTTTGGATTGAATTTCCAGCAGAAAAACTAGATTTAACATTTTGGTCATGCTGCCCACCCTTATGCTGTATTTTATAGTTCTAACTAAAAAAAGAAAAAAAGAAGACTACAAAGGCCAATACATACTCTGAAATGTGCTAATGAACATGCAAAAGCAACAAAAAAGCATTTTACAGGACTGATAATAGCAGCTGCAACAATATGAATGAAAACAAAGGGTTTTTGATGCACTACTGTAGTTCTCCTGACATTATTAATGTACATGGAAGCATGGAACATGCCACACACACACACACACATTATACTGAAGAGTAGCTATTGACCATTCCATTCCCAATACAGCTCAACTACTTGACTAGTAAAGATAGAATGATCAGTTATGAATTCAATCCCACACAAATGTAAATGGAACACAGATAAATTTGCTTGTACAATCATAATATATCGTTCAAATGAGAGAATGTAGAATGCAGAAATGTTGTAAGAGAAGAAACACATAAGAGAACATTGGGATGAATCAATCAAAGACTATGACTCAGTCAAAGTGTAATGTAGTTTGCTTATCATATCTCAATGTACACACATATATGGACAGAGTTACGCTAATCCTAGAATGTCACTAGAAACACTTAATGAATGTTACTTTATGCTATTGAGATTTCACATATGAGAGAAGATGGGTGAAGAGAACAGATACACACTTACATCTGCTAACTGTACGACAGGCTCTGGCTGGTGATTGGGTGAACCATTTCTGAAAGACAAACCATTAGCCATTAGATGGCCCCATGAAAGTAAATCAGTGCATGCTATTCCAAAAAAGACAAATGTCTCTTTAGCATTTTAACAATATATAATAAATTGCTCTTTTCTTATTCAGTATCCTTTTTTTCCTCAGTTATGTGTCATATTACTGAAGTAAAATGGTTTATTAGCAATACATTTTCTATGCATGTGTTGTCTAAAATGACTGAGGAATATTTATAAAGCTTAGAAAATGTTGATCAATGATTCCTACCCTTCATTCACTGGAAAGCTGTTGTGGGAGCTGTTGAAACCTGGTGATGGGGAGTTGTTGACATATGTAGCCTCAGGCCATGGAGAGCACTGGATAAATACAAAAAAACCCAATATCATCACATATCAAAATCAAGTTTAAAAAAATAATATTAAAATAAAGGATGGAAAATATTGAACAAGGAAGGAAAGGATGAAGGTAATGGATATAAAGATGTGAAATGAACAGATTAATAACTTAGATAATAACATGTGGACAAAGTTTTCCTTTGGAGACATTTGCAGTTGGAAAAAGGTAGTAAATTGCAATATGTTATTGCAATACTCAGCATATCGCAAAATGTTTAAAACCCGCAATAATATTTTGTTTTGTGGGGGCCTCTGGTGATTCCCACCCCTACACACACACACACACATACATATATATACACACTTACTGGCCACTTTATTAGGTACACCTAGCTAGTACCGGGTTGAACCCGCATTCAGAACTGCCTTAATTCTTCATGGCATAGATTCAACAAGGTGCTGGAAACATTCCTCAGAGATTTTGGTCCATATTACATGATAGCATCACACAGTTGCTGCAGATTTATTGTCTGCACATCCATGATGTGAATTTCCCGTTCCACCAAATCCCAGAGGTGCTCTATTGGATTGAAATCTGGTGACTGTGGAGGTCATTTTAGTATAGTGAACTCATTGAACTCATGTTCAAGAAACCAGTTTGAGATGATTTGAGCTTTATGACATGGCTTGTTATCCTGCTGAAAAAAGCCATCAGAAGATGGGTACACTGTGGTCATAAAGGGACATGGTCAGCAACAATAGGCGGTGTCATTTAAACGAAGCTTAATTGGTACTAAGGGGCCCAAAGTGTGCCAACAAAATATGCCCCACACCATTATACCACCAGCAGCAGCCTGAACTGTTGATACAAGACATGATGGATCCATGGTTGTTTACACCATATTCTGACCCTACCACCTGAATGTCGCAGCAGAAATCAAGACTCATCAGACCAGGCAACGTTTTTCCAATCTTCTATTGTCCAATTTTGTTGAGCCTGTGCAAATTGTAGCCTTAGTTTCCTGTTCTTAGCTGACAGGACTAGCACCCGGTGTGGTCTTCTGCTGCTTCAAGATTCGTCATGTTGTGCATTCAGAGATGCTCTTCTGCAGACCTCAGTTGTAACAAGTGGTTATTTGAGTTACTGTTGCCTTTCTATCACCTCAAACCAGTCTGGCCATGCTGAACCTCCTCTAACCTCTGGCATCAACAAAGTATTTTCACCCACAGAACTGACATTCACTGGATATTTTCTCTTTTTCGGACCATTCTCTCATTCTCTGTAAACCCTAGAGATGGATGTGTGTGAAAATCCCAGTTTCTGAAATACTCAGACCAGCCGCCTGGCACCAACAACCATGCCACATTCAAAGTTACTTAAATCACCTTTCTTCCCCATTCTGATGCTCAGTTTAAACTTCAGCAGATCGTCTTGACCATGTGTACATGCCTAAAGGCATTGAGTTGCCACCATGTAATTGGCTGATTAGATATTTGAGTTAACAAGCAGTTGAACAGGTCTACCTAATAAAGTGGCGGGTGAGTGTATATATATATATATTATATTATATATTATATATATAAAATTATCTCTAGCTATTAGATATAAATTCAATAATTAATTTCATTTATATATATTATAATTAAACATTTATTATAATATTATAAAATATTAAATTAAAATCTCTAATATTAGAGAGACAAATTCAATGATTCATTTCATTTAAATATTCATGACAAACCCATGTTTTCCAAGGCAGCAGATACACACCTCAGTGAGAATGGTGGTTTCATATGAAGGCTGGTATTTCTCCTTTTCCTGCGGTGCTCGTTTCTCCATTTTTTCTCTGTCTGTTTTCTGCTTTCTGTCTGCACCTTTAGGCTAAAAATGAAAAATACCAAGTATTTGCATTAAATTTTTACAGAAGGTTCTGTTTCGGTAGCATGGTTACACAAAAATGATGCTGCACTGGTGAAACAGGACTTGCATTGAAACAGAGTATAGATGTCACATTGTAAATGCTTATCAGCGAAGGCCTCGGCCCACCTTAAAAACTTTGATTTGGCAGCTGGCGGAGTGCAGGTGCTCAGTGTATTCCCCGGCCTCGTTCTCCTTGAAAGTGTCGATTTGAACACGGAACGGCACTCCCTTCTCTCCTCCATGCTTACGCATGGTGAACTCTGTGCTTATACAATGAACCTAAACAAACAGGAAAATGAGTAACAGGGAATGATATTAAAAATAAAAAAAACATTTAAAAATGGTCTAATTTTTTTGTCTATAGCCTACAATGTATCAATGGGATGCAGTGTTGCTTTGGACCCTACAGACTTCTATTATATGGACAAAAACTGCTGAAATGTTCCTCAAAATATCCACTTTTGTGTTCCACAGAAAGAAAGTCAGTCATGCAGGTTTGGAATGACATGAGCGTGAGTAAATGATGACCGAATTTTAATTTTTTAAGTGAACTATCCCTTTAAGATGGTTAAAGTCCATCCTAATGAGGAGGTCAAAGTTAAATTGTCATTGACAAAGTACATAGATTGAGTATGAATGGCTAAATTAAAAAAAAACAACAACAAGAAAACAACAAAGACACAGATCAAACCTCATCTTGGGATTTTTAAGGCTCCACTGACAGTGTCTGGGAGAGTTGTTCTTGAGGTCAGCAAAAGCAGTCTATGATACCTGAATAAACACAGAGGTCCTTTTCGAGGGGTCCCAGAGGAACTCCACAGTGTTGAGCTGTGTAGGGTTTGCCCTGGGATCAACCACCCCTACCGACATTGGGATATCTGAGGATTTCAGTGCAAGCATGTTATTAATGTCTAATACAGTCCTGCATTTCCACAACACTGATATATTGGAGTGACAATTACTTGCAATCTGTTTATTATTATCTTACTGGGAAGTGGTTATAATCTGATCTTTCACTTTCTGTGAAGTCATCGGTTACAGTATTTACCTAAATCAAGGATTCTGTCTCCCGGTCTGTTCCAGCGCCAGCCCTCCAGCTGCTGGTGTTCAGTGTACTGAAGCCGGCGGTCGTGAAACACGACACGGATAATGCTCTGCGGGGAGTAACCACAAGAAAAATAACAGTTGAGATCAACCACAGGTAGTCACAAGAAGCACATATGATTCATCAGGCCATCTTCAGATATAATACAGTGAGATTAACCAGAACACTTAAAGGATTTTCAACAGCTAATAAGATCCAGCTTTGATGCGAACATAATCCTGTATGGGGGAAGCATGAATTATGGGGGATAAGAAAGACCAGACAGCAAATCCTCACCTTCACCATTTTCCCATTGATCTCAGGAAGCTCTCCCATTTTCCGATTGTCCAGCATTCGAATCTCATAAGACTGTCCTGTAACCGGTGGGAAAAAGTTTATTGTAATACCAGTAAAGCCATTTGACATCTCTTGTTACTCTGCTTTCTATACTTCCCTCTGTACAATAAAGAATGAAATAGTTTATGGAAACATTGCATCATAATTTAAGGTTGGAAGATCTTACATATTATCATGCATGAAAGGAAATAACAAATAAATAATCTGAATTATCTGATTTAAACAGAACAGTTTTTTTCCATACTTTATACATTTTTTAAATAAATTAATTTTCACATTATTGCTGAATTTTATATTTATTACATATATATATATATATATATATATATATATATATATAAAAATTCAGCAATAATGTGAAAATTAATTTATTTAAAAAAAAATGTAAAAATATTTTTTTTTTCTATTTTAAAATTATAAAAATATTTTAAAATTACTGTAATGGCAAAACTAAATTTTCAGCATCATTACTATTCAGTATCACATATTCCTTCAGAAATGTTTCTAATTTGCTGATAAGGTCCTCAACAAACATTTCTTATTATTATTATTATTATTACTATTAATGTTGAAAAAAGTTGTGCTGATTAATATTTTTGAGGAAACTGTGATCTTTTGTAGAAATCTAAACATCTATACGGTCACTTTTGATTAATTTAATGCATCCTTGTTGAATCAAATAATTAATTTCTTTGGGACAAAAAAAAAATCTTACTGACCTCAAACTTTTGAACAGTAATGTATTTTATTAAAAGATTTATATTGACATCTTAAAGCTATAAAGTTCAGATGTTCTTCATCCAGTGTTGCTGAACAGACCTTGATTGAGGTAGGTGAGTGTCTCATCATGTAGTTTGACAGCAGGAGAAGTGGCGGCACACAGTACATACTGGAAGGGAAGGATCTTATTGTCGCTTTCTGGAGGTAAATTTGACTCCTCCTGCTTAAAGATGGGTAGAGCTAGCACATCACTGAAAAACAGCAAGAGAAAGAGGAAAAAAGTGACAAATTTATGGATTTGACCATTTTTGGTTGTGTTTTTCTTTACAGTACAGGGACATTTCAGACAAGCTCAAGCAGCACATTTCTAATGCTATTTAAACATCTAAGAGCAAATCATCACAGATGGCAAAGCAGGACTGGAACATGCAGTTTATAGCAGACAGCTATTTTGTTACCTGGAGACCAGATAATGAGGCTAGACAGGGTGAATCTACCTCTCAACATGGCAATTCATTTTACTTTAAGCATTTAAAATCAAAGACTTGTGTTTTATAAACAAGTAGAACAAAAAAATGGTAATTTTACATGTGATTTGTCACTATGTCTCTAAGCCACTTGAAACCCCAAATATGGGATAAAACACCTCATCAAAGCCTACACACATGATAACCTCGGCACAGATAGACCTGTAGTTTTCTAAATGGTTCACTTTCTGCACAACAGTCATGTAAGAGAACAAGATACAGAGTGTGCCTCTCTGGAAGGACAGACGGTGCCAAAAAAACATTCATCACGACATTTTAAACAGCCCGGCGTGACATGTGAACAGCAGAAGTTGGCATAGACAAAGTAGACAAGAACAACAGATTAAACAACGCTCCTGAATAAGATTAAAAACACAAATCAGATGAACATACAGTATTTTAAAGAGCTATAATTCAACAAAAAAATGCTATTTATCAAACCATACAGGTCTCAGGAGTCAGGACACACCAAAAACAATCTAAACAAACTCACCTCATGCTGTATGCACCAGCTCCAAGTTCTTGCCCGATCCCTGACAGACTGGCATCAAAGTCCTGGACCAGGCCAGACTCAATCACCTCATCGGCCAGAGGTAGTTTCAGAGCCCAAGCCATGACTTTAGACCTCCAATTCAAGTGAACTTAGGAACAAATGAATCACAGTCCTGAGAGTCTCCCTTTGGGTCTAGGGATGATCACAGACGCCTGTCTAAAGAAACAGAGGGGGAAAATAGTTTAGATGAATCATTTATTAAAGGTTAAAAATATTCATTCTGAACTGGAAAATAAGTTTATGTAGCTTTCCAGTTCAAGAAAAATCTTGTAAGTATTATTTATTATTACTAGATCAAATATAATGCTAAAGACGGAATATTACAGCACATAACACCAAAATGACTAAATTCATAAGTACTAACAAACCCTACACATGACGAACACGTTTATTACATTACATATTTTGACAAAAGTATTTTGGCGGGAAAAAACTTAACAAATATCGTATAAAATAAAGTGCTTTATCATATATGACATAATAAGAGTGTAAATTACCTCTGACAGCAGTCAGATAAAGAATGTAATAAAGCTCATCGTTTCACGCCATTTTCCCACCCATCGTCCTTCTTTTGGCAAGACAACTTCGTTTTGCTCGAAAGAAGACAGATTAATTTCCTTCACCGGTCGCTCTAAAAAGTGACAACGCTGCGAAAAATTCGAAGATAATTTATCAGGTTGAGTTTTGATTGAATAAATGTCTGTAGTATAATATTACATGTTTGTTTATCTCTTCTACTCTGTAGAAATTGCCGTAATATCCGCAGTACTCCCTCACTAACGGCTGGAACAGCTAACGGCTCAAGAGCATTAGCGTCCCCAATCGCCCTGGAGGCGCGTTGCCTTTTTGTCATGGTAACATACTATGGGATTTTTTTACGCGAAATTTATTATGAAGAAATATAGCACAAACACAAAAACAAAACATTTATTAAAATAATAATACAAAAAATAACAAGTATAAATATAAGCAGAAAATAAGTATTTTTATAAATAACTTATAAAAGTATAAATTACACGTTATTATAAAACAATAGATACAGTATTCAAAATAAAGACAAATTATTGAGACACTTTATAGTGATAATACATTAGGCTAGGAACCCTGTGTAAATTTGAGGTGGACTTTTTTTCTCACAAAATATCACAGTTTGCTAGTTGATAGACCTTATTCACAGCAGCGCCGTCTTTGATTTTTAACGGGGTGTGGGGGGATAGGTACTGTTATTTCATATGTATTTAGATGTTTCTGCTGACAAAACACTGCAAAAATATCTTTGCAAGAAATGTCAGTACACAAAAACTCCAGACAACATGAGCTGTGAAAAATAATAAGTGATCTAGGAGCTTTATTTAGCTTTTTACATTGAATGCCATTCTTCCTCTTCTTCTTCTATGGCGCTGCTCTGATTAAGGTCTATTAAACATATAAACAAAAAAAAGTACCCAAAAGTTTTGGCTCAATATATATTCTGCCAAAAATACCACAGTTCTTACATCAACCAATTAATCAATAAAAACAAAGATTTCTGAAAGCTTCATACACTGTTTTGAAGATACCACACTTCTTATGATTTTAGGGAAGGATAATAAATGCAGTGTTGTTTTGGTGGAAAATATGGCTACCATGGCAATTGCAATTTTATTTTTTGCATAGTAACAAATGTGCTATTTTAAGGCCACCGAAACCATAAATGCCATGGATTGCTGCATTATTATCATCATTACTATCATCACGCTTCCTGATATTTAGCATGATTTGCTTTTGAAAAACCCATATTGATTTTATGATGGTGGTATTACGGCGGTTAAGGCCCTGCTATAGTTGGTGTCGCTATAGTTAAACCAAAACCAAAACCTAAGGGTTACAACACATTGTATGGAACATATTACCTTTATGTTGTCAGGACAGTCATTTAAAATTAACTTGATCCGTATACTTTGATGTCTACAGGTTACTTTTTATATGTGTTCTGAGAATCCATTTGTGAACTTTGTAGTCTGAGTGTGAAGAATACAATCATGACTGGCAAGATGTCAAAAGCTATTTACCAAGATATTAAAATCAAATGCAACAAATCTGTTTAGCGTTAATTTATTACAATAACAAGTTAATACCAAACATTACAATTGATACAAAATAAATATAGTTAATGGAGTACCGTACCATTGTTTATAATCTGTAAATGCATTTAGGCATCATTTTAAAAACGATAAGTTCTGCGCAGATTAAAATGTTGAACAGATGCTGCTTTTTTTTTTTTTTTTACATGTTTAGTCTATGTTTATAGCATTTGTTAAAACACCATGTCTAATACCATTCCTTCTTCACAACATTAAAATGTAAATGCATGGTATTGTACCAATCAAGATAAGAATCCATTAGATAAATACTGAAGGTCCATAAGAACAATATAGCTTTATGCTTAGAACAAACATGTGAAACATGTTACAACAACCTTCTGTCTGGGCTGTTTTACTAAATGGGGAAATGTTCATATCACCTGTGAATATTGCTGCCACAATAAGAGTACAAATGAGAGCACAATCCAAATTCATTAATGATAGTAATATCTTTAACACTTGTCTGACGGCTCATCAATCAACAATAAAACAAACTATCAGCGGTACAGCTAATGTTTCTTAAGTGCCCCATATAGGTATAGTTGCAAGTTTGTCTTCAATATCATCTCCTGAAATAAAGATTTGCTTTCTGTTAAAATCCATAGGACATGTTCTAGTACGTCAGTCATTGTAATCTTTGATAACAGTTACAGTTTTCTATTTAAAACAGTTGAAATCATACAATTCTCTGGCATATGAAATTACGATGACAACTGAAATGGAAAAATTGAATTTAGCCACATAAAAGCAGGGCATGCTTTCTGATTCAGAGTACTATGATTGTCCACTTGACTGAACCACATCTACAGTATTTAAGCACAAAGACAGGGGAACCACTGTACTGAAATAAACTGAAATAAAGACCTGAATACACCCTCTTAGATGGACTTTTTGGAAGTTTTAAGATGAACAAAAACCAACTATTTGTCTCAAACATTGTACAATCACATAGCTTAAAGTTTACAGCAAAACTATATGAACGCATGAATAAAAATAAAATCAGTCAAATGATTAAATAGCCTCTTAAATGTACTAAACATAGTCAGAAGTCATAGCTGAAATTGCTACAGCAAAAAGCAATTTTAATGGCCAAGAATAGTTAGTTTCTGCAAAAAAAAAAAAAAAAAAAACTAAATGAGAGAGCATATTTGCAAGCTTTCTCTATTATATATTAATGAAGTGCTTATTTCCGTCTATAAAAACAGCAACTACAGGATTTCGTAGCTTCTTCCGTATTTTAAATAGTTCAAAAGCCATTTTAGCATTGAAAATTGTGGTGGCATGGCAAAAAGTCACTCCGCATGCAGTATAACGGAAACCAAAAAAAACAACAAAAAGATACTATTCTAAGACCGCACACAGTTTGAGTGCCGCTGGCTTCATCACAACAGCAAATCAGTTATTTCAGTCATTTTGCAACTAGCACCAATACATCAATGTCCAAAAAGTTCTTCTGTTGCACTCTAAGAGACACGCCATCGTCCTACTGGGCCTGAAACACGTTGATCTTGCTTGTATTTTTCAGAGTCTGTCGACGGTTACAAAACCAGACCCGAACCACCTCTCGGTCATAATTCAACTCCTTTGCGATCTCTGTAATCTCTTGGCCAGTCGGAAGGGAGTTTTTCTCAAAGTAAGTGTTGAGGACTTCGATGGCCTGCGGCGTGAAGCTCGTTCTCCGTTTACGCTTCTTGGAGGGTTCTCCGCCCACAAACTCCATCAAGTTCTGCTGACCTTTCTGATTCCAGAGCTCAGCCTCTGCCAGCCAGCGCTCCAGCACGGGTTTCAGCTTCTGGGCACTTTTAGGAGTGATGTCAAGCTTCTCAAATCTTCAAACAAGAGGCAAAGTGTCAACACACAAGATATTGGAGTAGAATGTGAATCTTTCCGGCACTTATATTAGATAACAGATTTTATGTAATAAGGAAGTTATATAAATAAAAAAATATATATAAACAATAAAAAATAAATATATAAAACCAAATACCAATTATTTGTCTACGAAATGTACAATTATATAGCTTAAAGTCTACAGCAAAAAACACACACACACACACACACATATATACACATATATATATATATATATATATATATGGGTGGAGTTCAGCAGTGGTGTGTAACGCAGTCACTCCTACTGGCGGGTTGAATTTTATATATAATATTTACATTTTTCAATTGTAGTCTATTAAAAAGGCATCTGAAATAATAAACTAAGTGCAATGTAGTGTTGTCAAAAATAATGATTTTTCGATATATTTCAATACTGAAATATTTGAAACGCTTCCAATATTTCAATCATTTTCCGCAGAATAAATCACAATACCAGCTGTGTTTCTCGCTCTCTCATCTCACCGACAGCGAGTTGACACACAAACCCATCTCCCCTCACTCACTCGTTTCATTTGCACCGGATGAATATTGTTAGTGTTACAGTGCTTGAATTTTGTCATGGGATTGTGCGTATTGCACATAATTTTACTCATTCCAGCAGATTTTGTGCTCACACCCAAAGTGCGCGCACATAAAGCCGCCTCTCAGTACTAAATTGAGTTCTTTTTCCACTGCTCATTGCGCTTAAACAGTCAAATAAACACAAAATGTCAAAATGCCGGTCTTTGGGTATTCACGTAAATGCAGTCATTTATGTTCCAAGTGAACGTAAACAGATGAGAAAGAAAACGCATATGTAACAGAATAATGGATCCGTGCGTCAGGCCTTAAAGTGACATCAGCCAAATTATGAGATTATATAAAAAAAAATATCTATATGGCAGTTTTTCCCCATGGTATCGATGTCAAAATTGTGGCCAGTGAAAATGCTGAGTGGTTAGTAACTTTTGAAAACCGGTGAGCAAAAAAGTTAATGTCAAGCCCTCTCTCTCTCTCTCATATATATATATATATATATATATATATATATATAGAATATTCCTGTATGTCACATAAAGAAAGAAACAAAGAGAAGACAGAAAAGAGAATAACCTGCAGATGGCTGACTGACTGTATGCTGGACCCTCTGTAGCAGTGAGAGCCTGTCCCACTTGAGTCTGTGTCAACCCCAGAGAGAGCCGTCGAATCTTAAAATTCTTGGCAAACTCCCGGATCTCCTCCAGATTAATGGCCTCTTCTTCATTCACAGCAGACTGTGGCTCTAACGAAAACAAAAATTGAATAAGGACTTCTGGATCCTGTCCAGATCATAAACAACATGAGTAATTTACCCATGAGTCACTGAAACATCAATCTTTAAAACTGAAATCTGATCTAAACAGTCTTAAAGAATTGCTCCTGAGCTTCTTATGTGACTGAAGAAGGTTGTAAATGCAATATTGCAAACATAAACAGTAATGATATACTACCAGTAAAATATAAACCTACTGCTGACAAGCTGCCCCACAGTAGGCATGTCTCCACAGGCAATGGCACCAGTAGAGGTGAGGGATGTGACTGATTTAACCACTTGTGGCTGGGGAGCAATGATCACTTTGGATGGGGCCACTTTCCCAACAGGACCCTACAGAACGAATCACAGCCCATCAACAAATATGACAATCATTTTACAAATATTTCTAGAGAAAATGTGCAAAACTCACCCCCTGATTTTGCCAGGGCATTGCAAGGTAATTTCTAAGGTATAGTTCATTGCTATTAAATTGGTAGGGTGCTAAATGGGTGCTAGGCAGCTGCTTGGCTGTTCTGGACTGTTGCTAAGTGGTTGCTAGGGCATTTTGCTCATTGGAAAAGCGTGTCTGAGGCGAATTTTCTGCAAAATGATATTACATTGCTTCTTGCATGTTTTGTGACACTTACAACAAAGTGAAATGACCAGTCAGTGGCACTAAAAGACTGTGCAGTTTTTTTTTTTAAACAGATGAATGTGAATCTGCCGTTTTATTACGCTGGTTGTTGTATGTATCGGGTGTGTATTTACAGGTGTGAGTTCGGTAATAGAATGCGGTTGTCACTCCCTTAAATAACCGTACTGTGTGTGAAAGTAACCATATTAAGGACTCAAATACAGGACTGACAACCGTATTCTGCTGCTGTGTGAACGTAGGTAGAGGCACATTTTTCCAATGAGCCTATGTTGGCATTCTGAGTGGATGCTAGAGCATCGCTAGGTAGTTGCTAAGCAGTTGCTAGGGTATTCTGAGTGGTTATATCTATCTATCTATCTATCTATCTATCTATATATATATATATATATATATATATATATATATTAGTGATGCTTAGAAAGTACAAAAATGGTGCATAGACTACACAAAATGTTTACTATATATTTACAGACTAATGAAGAGCCATAGTGGGTGGCACTACAGTACCTGTGTGGTGGTTTTGGTGAGTGTCAGGGGCACAGTGGCTTTGGGGAGGACAGAGGTGGCGGATGGGGCAGCTGCTGTTGGACCGTTCCCTATCGTAGCAATGATCTGGCCCTGGGAGTTCAAGATCAGCTGTGGGGACACAGTCTGAACCTGCAGGCCTTGAGCGGGTAATGCAGAGGCTGCCGCAGCTCCAGCCAGTGATGCAGGGTTGACCAGCAGAGGAAGTGTTCCAATCACCTAAAACACAGGTATGAAACTAATGAGACAGGTAGGTAAATCATTGTGTAAGAAAGGCTTGCCCTTGGAGAAAACATGTCTGTTAAATGAATAAATATACATTTAAATGTAGTACTAACCTGACCCTGTGCGTTGGTAATGAGTTGACTTGTGAGTCCTGCCACATTAGACATGGCACTGGTGAAGATGGGAGTTGTAGTAAGTGAGCTGATGAACTGAGGCTGAGCTCCCAGAGAGGCTGCGCTAATCTGAAAAAAAAAAAAAAAAAAAAAAACACTCCTAATTAGATTTATATAAATTCATTATGAATTATCTTTAGCATTTTAAGGCTAGATGAGTTTCCTGAAAGAAACTAGCAATCCTTGTAAAGACGCAAAAAAAGATTGGTTTTAGGTGAGCTCAGGTTTAAGATTCTAGTTTGCATATTATTTATGAAATATTTTAATAATAATTATTATAAATACATAAAAACACCTGCACAAAACAAAAACAGAAGATGGACTGAATGAAAATGCAAATTCACTCTCTGACAGTAGGTGGCGCTTATGGAACAGCAGCAGTTTCCTTGGTTACTGCTGTCCACAAAGCAGCGCTGCGCTTATAAACGCTACTTTATACAGAGGTAAGAGGAAAAGAAAACGCCATCAAAACTTTCTGAAGACAGTTCCCTTTCAGAGACATTCATATAAACCCCCATCTCCAATTCAATATTTATATTTTTCTTCCAATATTTTGAGCATCACAAACAGTGAGCTTGCTGTGCCTGGTACAGTATTTGCTCTGCTGGCATGACTCTGTTCTCCTCTTTACGTCCGTCTTCACCATGTTCTGTCTCTGGTTTGTGTTAACGTTCTGTTTACAGACTTCATAATATTTCCACACAGATTACATTTTGGGAAATGATTGCAATGCAGTTTGTGCGCAAGTCCAGAATAGTGATCGACCAAAAAGAAAAAAAAAAGGTTGCCGATTTATGGCTGGTTGACTGGTGCATCTCTAGCACCTATAGTATTACTTTTATGAAAGCAGTCTTTAAGAAATGTCCTCTTAAATATCCAGTACTAGCCAATAAGAATCCAATAAATAAGTAAAAAATCTGTAAAATTGGTTAGTCACCCATATTGTCCTAATACACTGTGCATTCTTACTTCAAATCTTAAAAATACAATTTTCCACATATACGATTACGACTAATCCCTAAATCATGTCTGCATTCATATCAGAAGTGTTCCCTACTCACAATAGCAGGGTTGATGGACAGGCCTGCAGTCTGAAGTGTTGCGACAGAGGCACTAGGCTCTGACACCTTTTGTACAACAGATGCGGTGGTGGCTGGCGTGGTCTGCGTTGGCTGCAGGGCCGCTTGTACGGACTGCAGAGCAGACACCTGGGGCTGCAGGACCGCCTGCGCAGGTGACTGCAGCTGCGTCTGGACAGAGTTCAACACAGTAGCAGCTGGAAAAAAAATAAATAAATAACAGGCTGTTGTAACCATCAAAACAATTTCAAAAGGAGTTTGTATGCTCAGTAAAACACCTTGTACTATTAAAAATATTCTGAACTGCTGACTGGTCTGGACAAAAATACCATTTCATATAAACACAATATGCTGCATTTAATCCATGTATTTTAAATTGAATCTCATGCCAATACATTTAATATAAAATATGCACTTTTTCTAAGATTCTTTGCACCTGATGAGTATGCAATATGTGTGCAAGTACCATACCTTGCAGTCCTGCAAACGGCAGCTTCAGCAGTCCTCCGGCAGGGCTGACTGCCGTGAGACCAGGGATGGTGGCGACAGTGGCAGTGGGTAAGGTGAGCACTGCCAGACCACCCTGACCACCCACAGACCCGGCCATACTCAAAGGAATGAGCAGGGGCTGACCCAGAGAACCCTGCTGGGCAAGCATGCCAGTCATCAGAGAGGCCAAACCATCCTGAGTCAGGACCTGGCAGGGTAATGGCATACAGATTTAATTATTCAAATATTCAGATTTAGTTTTTCAAACATTTTGAAATTTACAGATACTTTGCTGTCATTTGCCCCAATTATGCCTCTTTTTACAAGATGTAATATAAGTCTCTGGTGTCCCCAGAATGTGTCTGAAGTGTCAGCTCGAAATACCAAAGATCATTTATTATAGCATCTCCAATTTGCCCCATTTGGGTGTGAGCAAAAACACGCCATTTTCGTGTGTGTCCCTTTAAATGCAAATGAGCTGCTGCTCCTCAGAAGAGGGTGGAGCCTTTAGAGCTGGAGAAACTCATAAAGCCAAAATGTCAGAAATTGTCAGGCTTAAGTACCGCGGTAGGGCGAAAAATTGACTTAGTCTTTGCACATTCGCTTTGTAGACACTGGATTGGTACTTCCGCCTACGTCACGCGTGACCTTTCCAATGTGATTACGTCATGTGTGCGGATCGCAAAGCTAGTGCAAGACGAGCATTTGTGGTTAAAAAAAATATATACTTTTTTTTTTTTTTTTTTTAAGAAAATGACTGATTGTTTCGCTAGATAAGACCCTTATTTCTTGGCTGGGATCATGTAAAGCCGTTTGAAGCTGCACTGAAACTGCAATTTGGACCTTCAACCCGTTGAACCCTGTTGAAGTCCACTATATGGAGAAAAATCCTGGAATGTTTTCCTCAAAACCTTAATTTCTTTTCAACTGAAGAAAGAAAGTCATAAACATCTTGTATGACATGGGGGTGAGTAAATTATCAGGACATTTTAATTCTGGAGTGAACTAATTCTTTAAACAGCAAAAATTGTTCACCTGTGGGCAGGCCTGGACAGTGATGGGTACGCTGGTCTGCGGCTGGGCTGGAGACACACTGATGGGGGCTGTGGAGACCGCGGGCTGGACTGCAGGTGCTGAGACCTCTACAGACACTACATGAAAACAGAGTCAGATTTGCTGAAAGCTTTTATTTTAGAATGTTTTCCATGCATAGGAAACTTCACAAATGGTGGTGTCTCTTTCCAACCATGCATTTATGACAATTATGACTTTAAATGCTTCTTTGATGGTGGTGGCTTTGAATACTGGGTTGCTATGATACCAAACTAGTGTGGCTATTTATATCAGTCAATTTTATCAGCCTCACCAGCTGTAGTAGCGCTTGTGGTTACTGGACTGTCCAACGGACCCTCCTCAGCGGCATCCAGGGTCTGACCAGCGCCCTCCTCACCCCCTGACTCCACCTTCCCATCAGCCCCTGAAGAAGACAAGGCTGTATCCACCTCCACCTCCAACACACGGATGGTCTCCTGACCTGACATGACGATGACCTGGAGGAAGGGGTTTAATGGGTTATAAATGCTCTCCTTTCTGGGGTAATGGGGGCAGTGTTGACAAGATGAAAATGCGCCATGGTCTGTTATGGATGAGTTTACAACGGTGTGTGCATTCTGATCTCACAGACATTTTATTAAAATACTGATAAGGTTTGCTGAGCAAAGAGCATGAAACTGCTGCAACTAGAGCAGGGCGATTTTATTGTGCTTTTTTCATTTTTATTTTATTATTTGTTCATTAAGGTGCACTTTTTCCTCCATCATTTTTTTTTAATTAAAAGAAATTAAATACTTTTGCAAAATAATTTCTAATAATTTAAAATCATGTACACACTTAAAGGGATAGTTCACCCAAAAATGAAAATTATCTCATAATTTACTCACCCTCAAGCCATCCTAGATTTATATGACTTTCTTCTTCTTTCAATCAGAATTATATTAAAAAATATCCTGGCTCTTCCAAGCTTTGTAATTAGATTGAATAGCACCCGAGTTTTTGAAGTTCCAAAAAGTGCATCCATTCATCATTAATGTAATCTATACGGCTCCAGGGGGTTAATAAAGGCCTTCTGAAGCAAAGCGATGCATTTTTGTAAGAAAAATATCCATATTAAAAACTTTATAAACTATAATCATTGGCTTCTGGTAACAGCCGTGTGCGAGTTAAGTTCAGGCAGAAGAGTGACCTCTGACCCGATGCATGACGTAGGATGTAGAAGTTGTGTAAACTTAGGTGAGAGTAGACACCTCTCGCGATTCAAACAAATAGGGCTGGGCAACAAACTCAAGCTCCTCTTCTCTTAGATCGAAATCCTCCAACATTTCTCTTTAAAAATTCTCATTTTAGACTTCTAATTTGTGACCGGTGTTTTGTTTTGCTCTATCCTCTGCGTTTCCGCGTTCAATACGTCATGCATCGGGTCAGAGGTCACTCTTCTGCTCAGAACTAGACTTGTATACGGCTGTTCCCGAAAGCCAGTGATTGTAAAGTTATAAATATGGATATTTTTCTTGCAAAAATGCATTGCTTCGCTTCAGAAGGCCTTTATTAACCTACTGGAGTCGTATGGATTACGATTATGATGAATGGATGCGCTTTCTGGAACTTCAAAAACTCGGACGCCATTCAATCCCATTATAAAGCTGGGAAGAGCCAGGATATTTTTAGATAAAACTCAGATTGTGTTCGGCTGAAAGAAGAAAGTCATATACACCTAGGATAGCTTGAGGGTGAGTAAATTATGGGATAATTTTCATTTTTGGGTGAACTATCCCTTTAAGATCAGTAGCATAATAAAAGCCGTTTTATCAGACATGGTTGCCCCATTAGGACGATCCAATCCATGTTGAGATCACATGACCAGTAGAATACTATTCACTTAACCTTCCTATTACTGGACACTATGGCTCAAGGAATAAACAAATCATGGCTGATTATGAATGGAGCATTTGCAATTAGTAATTGAAAACTTTTAGTTCATGCCAATAGATGTCACTATTAGTCCTAGACAACATAAAAAAGGTTTGGAAATTAAAAAAAAAAAAAAAAAAAAACATTTTTGAAAACATTTGAGATCGTGAAAGACTGATTGTGATTCAGTTCAATTTGTCCATTTCGATGAATCGAAGATTCGCAGCATTACTCAAAAATGTGCTTGGAAAGTTCCTGCGTGACATTTTTCATGTATTAAAATATTTTAGGAAAAAATACATGTAGATAATTATTATTTTTTCTTTAATATGCAGTGTTATATTAGTGCATTCATGATTAAATGTCATTATTCTTTGGGTTCATTTATTGAATAAAGGCATGTAAAACATGTAATTTTGTGCAGTATCACCCGGCCCTACTTGGCACGTTTAATATGCATTTAACAGCTGTACAAAAGGCTCAATAGTTTGAAAAAAAGCTAATTAGGAAAGAAAGCAGCAGAGGATGTTCTAATATGTTAACATGAAACCCATGTGAACTCTAATGTCAACATGAGCTTTTGAAATCCAAGTGAAATCTGCTGTCTTTGACTTATACACTACTGTTCAAAAGTTTGGGGTTAGTAAATGTTTTCTTCATTTGTCTGAAAGAAATTTAAAAAACTGAACTGACTGTTTTGTCGCCTTGCGTTGGCTGCGTCATTTTGAAAATCAATCATGCTAATCGCTTTCTTCATTCCAGGCGGCACATGTTGTTCTGAAAATATTTGCGCATTGGAATGCTCAAGTAAGATTATTAGAAAAGACTTTTGTCTGTGTCATCTTGACTTCTTTGCTTGCTTTCATCACTTTCGCTTTTATTCTCGTGCACGGACTCATTCGCTAAACTGAAAAGCCAATCATAGTTCTCTCTCTCACTGACAGTGCGATGCCAATGGACGCCACCGATTCACCATGCTCAATCGGCCAAAATACCTTCGACGATGTCCAACTAGAGCCAACGCAAAAAATGTGCCGCCCGACCAACGGCTTGGTGTGTCAGAGCCTTAACAAAAAAAAAAAACTTACCGACTCCAAACTTTTGAATAGTAGTGCATTGTAACATAAAATAGCATGAAGAAATTTCTAAGCTTTTGCTCAGCTTAATGTTTGATCGAGGGTTTTATTAAGATCATTTCTTGATCATGTTTCAGTCGAGATCAGAGAAACATCACAGGAGCAAATGCAGGGCTCGGGCAGAGAGGGAAGCTCAGCTCAGCAGTACAGGAGAGGGTGCGTACCTGGTCGTCTTGTGCTGGGAATTTCAAAGTGCAGGAACCTAAAAGCTGAGAAAACACTTCTGCAGTCAGAGAGTGAATGGCTAAAGAGAACAGAGATGCCAAGCACACATTAGGACACAAACAACCAACCCAACAAGGACACAAGTGACATGAGTACAGCAAACAAACAAGAGCGTCTGCCCAAAAACTAGCATAAGCAATGCTTTCTGAAAATGCCTCACCGCCAGAAGAGAATTGCTTGTGCTGTGAACGTAGACTGAACACTCACACACATGGGGCATGAGGCTGAACATGTGATGAAATGTTAAGGTACATCTGTGTTTTGGTAACACTTCATGTAAGGTTTGAGAATTATGACTTGACTCATGAATACCTGTTCATTGACAGTGAGTGGCGCATTGTTTGCAGGGAGATCCTCGGTGTCCATGATGACGTCTAAGTTCTGAGGAGATCAATGATTCTGCATATTGGTTGAAGGGGATGTTACCAGCTCTGCAGTACCACCTGAGACAAAAAAATACTAGTCACTAAGGATGCTATCAAAGATTAAAGTCACCATGACATAACAATTGACCCCATTTACCTTCTTAATACACGCTCCTGGTCTTATTGTGAATGATTCATCGTGTTATTTCAAAATGTAATAACTTGCTCTGTCACCGAGACAAATTTCCTTTTCATCAAAACCTCCCCTACAACCACCTATCAGAGACCAATTTTAATGATTCAGGGAATTTCTGGATAAAATTAAGACCTGTCCTACATTTTTTAATCACTAAACACACAATTTCAATCAGAAATACTTCACATTAAGGAAAATAATTATGATTTTAAAGCGTTAGTTCACCCAAAAATGAAAATTCTGTCATTAATTACTCACCCTCATGTCGTTCCACACCCGTAAGACCTTCAATCATCTTCGGAACACAAATTAAGATATTTTTAATCAAATCTGATGGCTCAGTGAGGCCTCCATCGCCAGCAAGATAATTTACACTTTCAGATGCCCAGAAAGCTACTAAAGACATATTTAAAACAGTTCATGTGACTACAGTGGTTCAGCCTTAATGTTATGAAGCAACAAGAATACTTTTTGTGCGCCAAAAAAAACAAAATAATGACTTTATTCAACAATATCTAGTGATGGACGACTTCAAAACACTACTTCAAGAAGCTTCGAAGCTTCATGAAGCAGTGTTTTGAAATCGCCCATCACTAGATATTGTTGAATAAAGTCATTATTTTGTTTTCAAAACACTACTTCAAGAAGCTTCGAAGCTTCATGAAGCAGTGTTTTGAAATCGCCCATCACTAGATATTGTTGAATAAAGTGTTAATTATCGTGCTGGCAATGGAGGCCTCACTGAGCCATCAGATTTCATCAAAAATATCTTAATTTGTGTTCCGAAGATGAATGAAGGTCTTACGGGTGTGGAACGACATGAGGGTGAGTGATAAATGACAGAATTTTCATTTTTGGGTGAACTAACCCTTTAAAGGAACACTCCACTTTTTTTGAAAATAGGCTCATTTTCCAACTCCCCTAGAGTTAAACAGTTGAGTTTTACCGTTTTCGAATCCATTCAGCCGATCTCCGGGTCTGGCGGTACCACTTTTAGCATAGCTGTGGCTAGGAACTATACTCTCATTCCGGCGTAATAATCAAGGAACTTTGCTGCCGTGCCATGGGTGCAGCAGGCGCAATAATATTACGCAGCGTCTCTCACAAATGTCTCCATGGTTGCAAGGCACGCTCCCTGTGCAAGCAGGGGGTCACAGGCGCTGCGTAATATCATTGCGCCTGCTGCACCCATGGTACGGCAGCAAAGTTCCTTGATTATTACGCCGGAATGAGAGTATAGTTCCTAGCCATATCGGCCTAGAAAATCGCAACTTTTCATTTTCCGTCGGTCTTAGTACACAATGTAACTACAGAAGAGTCAACTTTTAAATAGGAAAAATATCTAAACTCTTTGGTCATTTTTGAGCGAGATGCTAACGGTCTAATCAGATTCAATGAACTATGCTAAGCTATGCTAAAAGTGGTACCGCCAGACCCGGAGATCGGCTGAATGGATTCGAAAACGGTAAAACTCAACTGTTTAACTCTAGGGGAGTTGGAAAATGAGCCTATTTTCAAAAAAAGTGGAATGTTCCTTTAAAACCTGTCCTACATTTTATAATTACTGAACACACAATTTCAATCAGAAATACTTCACATTGAGGAATAAAAATATTTACGTTATAAAGGAACAAAAACATGTGACTTGGTACAACTAAATTTGACAAATATCACATTTCAAGCAGAAATACTTCACATTGTGGAAGAAAAATTATGATTTTAAATATTAAGTTATAAAGGTACAAAATATGTGACAGTACAACTAAATCTGACATATCTCATTTCAGTCAGAAATACTTCACAATATGGAAGAATGATGTTGATTCACATATTAAGTTACAAAGGTGCTGAGCGACTAAATCTAACAAATAATTTACAATAAAAGTATCCCATTTAATTTTCTACTATAAATATAAAACATTACAATAGGGTCAATTACTTTTAGTTGTCTCAAAACTACTAGGTTATTGCAATATGAATACATAGGTTATTTATATTTTAAGTTTAAAATATGGTGACTAGCAGCACACCCTTAAAAAAAATTAACAATTGTAAAGTTTCTGCTATAATACCATAGCTTGTGACTAATAATGTTAAGATTTCACAGTAATAACAATAAGTATATAACAACTATTTTGGCGGGAACTATGATTACCATGGTAAAACTTTGTAAGGCATTGACCAGATAATCCTGACGTAGTCAAGTGTGTAACGTCACGTCTATGACGCCCGCTCTCAAGGTTGTCAACTTAAAATATTAGAGCCCAGGTACCTCATAGTAGAATGTAAACAGTTTTTAAATATTTACTACATTATTTCCATGGGAAAAAATCGACTGAACATGTTCCAATGCAATCACTGTGCAAGCGCATTGTAAGATACATGTCTTGCATTATCATTATGCGCATGTAAATTATCCTAAAAACAATAGAGCATTATGTAAGCCTTGCGCATTTACGTTATACACATCAAGCAGGCCTGTGAGGCACTAATGCAGCCCTCCCAAACACATTGACAATGCAATAATAAAACTCTCCCCACGGGACACACACTTCATCTATTGACCACACTCCTCACATGCCAATATGCCATGACTCGGGACGGCATTTGATGTATTTCCTTTCTCTTTATCATAAATATATAAATTATGCTAATTAAGACCATTGCATATTAACCAAAAACTCATTTCGCTTCCTCGAGTTGGTATAGCTTTGTGCGAAAATACGTGCAAGCTGTGATCATATTCACGACTTACCCGCTGAAAGGTGGGATATTTTCTTTATTTCTCCTCCTTCGGCGAGCTTTACCACAGTTTCTTTTAAATATGCATAATTAAAAATTCATCTCACAGCTTCCGACGCGCGCTACGAATGCACACAAAAGAGCTATTTGCATTGATAAGGAGGCTCGGGAAAGCACTGGTTCTCTTTTCAACTAAATATTTAATGACGTCTTTCCGTTAACTGTCGTGCCGGTGAAGCAAGTGCACCTTAATAGCCAAGGTAACCCCTTATCTGCAGAAAAGTGCCTAAAAATTAACACAAATTTGCTCTTTTGCACTACGTCATGAACATAATTTATGCAGGCCAAGTCTTGCATTGAAAAAATGGCGCTGGCTCGACAGAACGGGAGCGATGGCCGTCTTAAAGGGACAGTACACTGTGTTGCTGCAGTTCACTGCACGATTCAAACCGATAATATTGCTAATATAGCTAGTGTGAGGTTATGCTCTAATGGTAAAATTACTACTAATAATATTATTTTTACTAACAACGGGATCAATTTAATATTATTAATTATTATTGTTTATTATAATAATAATGACAATAATAATCACTTTGTCATGCTTATATTAATATTAATGTCATGAATATTGGCCTCTGTGTGGTTTTAAAGTTTTTTTAAAGCTTTAATTGAAATCATATAGGCATATTTTATTAGGCTAAATGATTCCATGTAGGCTAAAATATGAATAAACAGAACAAAACAGACAATTGTTCATTATACTATTCAAACCCATGACTCAAATTATAATATAGGTCTGTGAGGTCATCCACTAATAGTAGAATTACTAATATAAGATCAATTTATTATTATAAATTATTATTATTATTATTATTATTTATAAAAAAGAATGACAATAATAATATTTTTATGCATATTATTAATATTAGTTCCACATTATTATATATGTTTCCTATGCACATAAATGATGTGCATAGAAATACTTAAAGAATTTAAAATATTTATATTCATGTCATTCTATCTCTGTGCAGTTTTTAACATTTTTTAATGCTTTATAGGAAATCATATAGGTATGTTTTATATGATTCCATGTAAAGTATAACCAGAACAAAGACAATTCAGTTGTTATTTACAATTATTAAAACTTGCTCATGGCTTTTCCATATACACTCTAAAAAATACTGGGTTAAAAACAACCCAAGTTGGGTTTAATATGGACAGACCCAGCAGATAGGTTAAATGTTTGACCAACCTGGGTAGTTTTATTTAACTCAACTATTGATTAAAAATTACTATATGGCTGGCTTAAAATGAACCTAAAATAGGTTCGAAATTAAAAATCAGACACATAATTACTAGAGGCAACAGTAATAATCAAAAGGTGAACATTTATTAATAAGCAATTTAATAAATGTTTATTATTTAATTAATAATTATTAAAAATATTAATAAATGATCATTTCCAACCTATTTTGGGTTCATTTTAAGCAAGCAATATAGTAATTTTTATTAAAATAGTTGAGGTAAATAAAATTACCCAGCAGGTTGGTCAAACATTTAACCCAACTGCTGGATCAAAACAACCCAATCGCTGGGTTCGTCCATATTTTGCAAGCAAGTGCATCTTTTGCATTGTATATATGAATCTGTGAGAAAGCTTTATGCAAACCAGATGCATTCAAGTTAAAATGTTGCACTTTCCTCCTCAATGAAAAATATATATATATAATCGAATGCATACTGATTTTTACAATCGATTTACAAGGCATATTCCTTTTTTTTTTTTTCTTTTTTTTTTATAATGAACAAGCTTGTGAAAGAGACACCGTGTCTCTACACACACTCTGTGTCTTTCCTCTGTTGCCAAGCCAGCTGGCAAACACTTTCATTTGCATGCATTAGCAGCATATTGCCATGGAGCTCAAAAGGGGAACTGGGATTGCTGAATACAGACGAATCTGTAATTATTCACATCCAATACAGGCCCCAACTAATAGAGAGCACTTTCATTTTATATACATCTGATAAAAAAGAATTATACATTGCAATTAAAAGGCTATCGAAAGTGATAATTTTAGTTTCCTCGACAAAGCCCTGTCCAATAAATGCATCTTTATAGGGGTGTGGACCCACCCATAAAAATGCATTGATGACATTTAATTTAATCAGACAGGTGCAAAATTTGGTTCACCATTCCTATTCAAAGTCTAATATGTAATATATTGGGTTGAATATTGCAATTAAATTAAAATATCTTAATGAAACCTCTGCTCTGCTTGGCATACTTCCCAGGGCCCGTTTATGCAATATTGGGTTCATCAAGGTGCAGAATCATTCTAACCCCATATGGGTAGACAGGAAATCATATTACATGTTGACAATGTTACTGGGATTGTAAATGGGAAACTATGCAAAAATAAAATTATTCACATCTAATATTAATAATGATGATGAATATTCAAGCAGTGAGAGAAGAAAAAGACACTTCAGAAATAACAGGGCATGTTGTCACACTACATGGAGTAAGATAATAAAATTAAACCTGCCATTAAACAGCCTAAACTTTTTAAAAATGTTCCAAAAAGAGTGTTTTCACAGTAATGTGAAATTTGTGATATTAATTTGACTGTTTTTCTTTATTTTTAAGAATGTATTGTAGGCTTTTCAGAAAAGTGTAAATGAAAAACAAAAACTGTAATGAATAAATTACACACAAAAAAACTTGCCCTTGCTTAACATTTATGAAAATACCCTTAACCTGAAATCATAGTCCAACCTTTCAGTTAAAATATATCTTCATTATATTGTTGACTCTTGTCTGATATGCTAGTGTAGTTTTATTATGTTGACTTGTTTACCCAACAGCTATTACAAAATATATTTTAATTTAAGAGCCTTTTGAACTTGAAAACAACATAAAACCACTGCTAGAGAGCTAAACATTTGTTTAACTGGACTTTTGACTCTCAAACACCTATAATTACTGAGATATCGCCCTTGTGACAACTTCCCTTTGTGATAACTGCCCTACATAGGCTATACAACCAAAATTATATTATATAATTTGTAATGTATATATAATAACTTGGTATTACATTTATTTTTATAGTATAAAGTGGGGCTTACAAACACTTTCATTTTCGACAAAATGTGAGTCATGTATTTCTCTTTAACAGGGAGTGGCGTCCAAAAAATGACGCGTGCATGACGTGGCTCCGCCCAACACAAATATACTCAAAGGAAAGCCTGACGAAAACAAGGAAGTAACGAGTAAAAAAGACGAGGAACTTTGAGTAAACATTATATTTATTGTCAAATAAACGCAGAATTCGGTCTGTTGAAATTCTCGTCCCCTAGAATATTTTATCTACAGTGAAGAACAATGAACAACAAAGGTAAATACGCGATCACCTCCGCTCTTCTGCTATTTTGCTTAGCCGCTTCCTAGCAACTACCAATGGAGTTAGCCTTCATAACTGACTTACATAACAAACGACTTTACATACTGAACTCTTACGGATTATGTGCCAAAAACGTCTGTCGTCGACTACCTCATGACAGAAACTGTAATATTTAACGCGGTAATGTCTTATTTCAGCGGACTGGCTAATGTTTTGAAATGAAAACAGATAAAGGAAAACTAGCTTGGCTGCTACAGCGCGATGACGTGATTAGAAAGGTGACCTCATTAAGAGAACAAGACGCTCACAACCTCCGTTTAATCATTTAATTAATCTAATTTACATGTGCTTCATAAATATACTGTGGTATTAAGAACAGTTTGCCTTGTTTTTTATATTGTAATTTAGCTGTCAGTTAAGACTGGCCTATTTTCCTCTTATTTTTTTATCATTTTTATTTTTAGATATGCATATCGTCTTATTTTGTAATTTAGCTGTCAGTTAAGACTGGCCTATTTGCCTCTTATTTTTTATCATTTTCATTTTTAGATATGCATATTGTCTTATTTTTTTATATTGTAATTTAGCTGTCAGTTAAGACTGGCCTTTTTAACTCTTATTTTTCTGTTTTCATTTTCTTTTTTTAGTAATGCATATTGTCTTATTTTTTTATATTGTAATTTAGCTGTAAGTTAAGACTGGCTTATTTACCTCTTATTTTTCTATTCTCATTTTCATTTTTAGATACACATATTATATTATATTATATTATATTATTTTGTGTACACTTATTATATACTTTGAACTAATGCCTATTTAAAACATCCTAATTTATTAATTTAAAATTGATAATTGATCCACATTTCATGACTATCTATTCTGGTTTAACGTCGGCATGAAACGGAAGTCGCGATAGTCTTTTCTTCCCTACTGTGACATGGGTCATTGACAAATAAGGTTTTTAAAAGTGTAAAAAAACAAAAAAAAAAACATAATGGAGATATAATTAATTTTGAAGTTTTATTAAGTGTTAACAATGAGATTATGTGGTTTTTATAATCAATTAACACTGCTTTTGTCATTTTTTTACAATATGGACAAAATTTGTCACCAAAAAAGTCTTTAACCAAAATTTCGGTTTTACCGAATGACACTTGGTTATACCGAATGACGATATTTTCAAACAGTGCTAACAAGCTCATGATACTAACCGCATGACTTGATCCAAAATGGTCCCTTTATATTGGTTACTCCGAATGATATCAATGAAATTCATTTTTCCGGACATTCTTTCTCATAACAAAGCAACGACTTCTACACATAATTTTAATACCATTTTGCACTATGTTGATATATGATGTTATAAAATCATGCCAGAATAAAAAATATATACATTTATTACATTTTTAGATATTTTAATCACAAATGAAATGGATGTATTTGGACGGTTAAACAGAATGATCTTTTGACACTTCAAAATCTTTAAAATATCTTTATATGTAGCAAAATATAATTAAAACCTTTTGGATTCAATAAAAGAGATCTAGTTGTACTACCTTACATACTTTGGATGTGATATCTTTGTTTTTTATTATTATTAAGGCCTTTGGACAAAAAAAATGACCCGTCACGTCATTGACCCATATATATCCAAGTGAAACAGCTTCTCAAACAAGAAAAAATTTAGGGTGGGACTTGATTTTCTCCATTGGGAATTGATTGGATCATTGGAATGTTGTGGTTTGCTATTGCTTTGATCTCATGTGATTGAAAGGTTGTCCAGCCCTCACACCAGTAAACGCGTCATCAGTGAAGAGATGTTGTTACAGAGATGTTATTTTGATTAAAGATTATGAGGGCTTATGAATAAAAAACGCACGGATAAATCATTTATAATAAATACTGCAATATTCCATGAAAAAACAAGAATGGTCAGTTTTGATTTCATGGTGACTTTAAAGAAAACCGCTGACTGGTTTCTTTTGGTCAGTATCTTTAGTACATATTACTGTCTATTTTACAGTAAATCAACATAGGATTCTGTTGTGATATTAATTTGACTGTTTTTTTCTGCTTTGTGTCTATGCAGGTTCATATCCACAACAAGCTGTTTACCCTCAGCAGAGCACAGCACCCGTTTACCCGCCTGCTATGCAAGTCCCTCCTCAGGTGTCTCCATATCCAGATGCCCCTCCTCCATACTCTGAGGTTACCAGTACTAATTACTGTAAATGTGAATGTGCAATATCTCATTACAGTATAAAACGAGCAGGAAAGGCCCTTTAGAACAATGTTGTAATGTGATCAAGTATTATATTAGATAGCAACATGTTTTTAAACAAGTTTAACACTCAAGAGTGCATGTTTCTTCCCTTTTCTAAGACCATGCATCATTTCTGGAAATTGGCCTTGGAGTGATCCATCTGTGACAGACAAAGGCCATTTTTAGCAATGAATTAAGGCCCATTCACACCAAGAATGATAACTATAATGATAAAGATATAGTTTAAAAAAGACCTCAAGCATTTAAAGCAGTAGACGACAAAACCACAGCGTGTGGTTATAATAAACAGAATGATATTTTGTGTTGGTGTGAACACTAATATAGTTATTGTTATAGTTATCTTTATTGTTATCATTCATAGTGTGAATGGGCCTTTAGTCAATGTGAAACTCTCAAAGGAAAGAGATATTCTAGCCAGTATGTTAGATTTATAACAAATAAATGTGATGTTGAGAAAAATTAAGCAATAAGCCAAAAGAGGCCGTTAATTTCAGTGATTTTGTTATGAGCTGTTCTTTATAAACCTTAAAGGGTTAGTTCACACAAAAATGAAAATTCTGTCATTAATTACTCATCTTCATGTCATTCCACACCCGTAAGACCTTCGTTCATCTTCAAAACTGGCAAAGTCACGTGATTTCAGTAAACAACGCTTCGTTACATCATAAGTGTTTTGAAATTTCAGTGGTTCACGTGACTTTGGCAGTTTGATACGCGCTCTGAACCACTGATTCAAAACAAAAGATTCGGAAAGCCTCACTAAACCATCGGATTTTATCAAAAATATCTTAATTTGTGTTCCGAAGATGAACGAAGGTCTTACGGGTTTGGAACGACATGAGGGTGAGTAATTAATGACAGAATTTTCATTTTTGGGTGAACTATCCCTTTTTTAATAAAACTGCAGCAAAAGTGATTTTTATTTATGGACTATACAATCACAGATTTGTGTTTATCTGCATTTTAAAATGGCTTCGAGTGCTGCACATTTGAAATATCTTTTATAAATTCTGTCATCCCATACAAAAATTTTATGGTTTTTGCATTGTTTACGTTTTTGAAATGTTTCCCTCTCACAGGTTTATCAGCCCAGGTATATGGCTCCTCCCCCAGCCCCTGGACAGATGCCCCAAATGACCTCAGCATACCCTGGTACTCAGATGTACATGCCCATGCATGCTCAGACTGTGCCAATGGGAGCCATGGCCCCTAGTGTCCCAATGGCTTATTATCAGATGGGGCCCATGTACCCTCCTGGCTCTACCGTCATGATGGAGGGCGGATTTGATGCTGGAGCTCGCTTCGGGCCTGGCACCAGTGCTTCCATTCCTGTGAGTATTTACAGTAAACCTGTTGTATTTTATCAGCCAGGAAGTAATGTGCATTTATATTAAAGTGTATCTTCGACAATTTTCAACCTGCTTTGTATTGTTAGTATTGTTTGTATTGTTACAATGTCTGTAATGTATGTAAATGAACAATGTTTACTCGTTCTCCTTGTTACCTGGGCCAAGAAATTCATGTTTATTTGTCAGCAAAAGTCCAGTCTTTTGTCAGCAATAGTTTTGACAGCTCCAGGGCTTTTGTAGAAACTACAGATTATACTTTTGCATTTTTGTATCCCCATCCACAGACAGTCGGATTGACAGAGGGTTATAAACAGAACAGTTATTGTAAGGGTATGTTTATCACTGAAAATTGTATCATACTATGTCTACTCTTTAAACAATGGCAACAGCTTTCTTACCTGTACGAGACGGTGTTTTGTTTCAGGAGGTTGGGCAGAACTGACAGAATGGCAGTTTCTTTCAGTTTTTCCCCTCCATTTGGCCTAAAACACTATGTTCGTGGTCATCCAGTTTGAAATGTTGACTACAAACACAGAGGGGTTTTTTTAGATTTTCCGTAGCAGCGTTCTCTCCGTATTTAAGATTTTTTGCAGAATTTAGCCGCTGCCTACAACGCACTGAATCCTTCACCGGAAACCGAAACTAACTCACTCTCGCTAAACATTTACTCTTTGAATTCTTGCACCTGGAAACAATACAAGTTGACGACATTATGACTGAGGCCTGTTTACACCTGATCACTTCATACGTTTTCTCTGATTGGATAGCTATCCGATTCTGAGAAGACCAGGTGTAAATGCCCTCCAAAACGCATTTGAGACAGATTTAAATCCAATCGCTTAAACCACTTTAGGAGGTGGTCTGAGACACATTCCAGTCAAAACTGAACAAGTCTAAATGCATCTGGTTGTTGAAACCACATATGTAAGTTTGACTCCTCCCAAAAATGATAAAAAATAAACATGTGAGAGTGTGTTATAGGCTAAATAACATGTTATAACCAGATGTGACAGTGCTACTGCAACACTCATCGCCGCAGATGAGAGTATATCTTCAGCAAGCAGACGCGCAAACTAACGCAAATGAAACTGAAAGTCGCAGACAATCAAAACACAATCATCTTCATTAAAAGTAATGAGACTAAATGATCTTACCAGCGCTGTTGCCGCACTCTCTCCTATTCAGTGGAGATTGAGAGACTTGTACTACTATAGGCAGCAAAGTTTTACTGAAAGCCTATATTGACAGTGGTGAAGTGCCCATTTAGGCAAATTCAGTTTATGTCGGAGGACCAGGACATCAGATTACACTTTTATGACCATTTCATCACAGGTCCTTTTGATTTCTTGAGACGTGGGACAAAACATGACCTGCAATTTTACCTGATAATAGTTTTGAAAATTTCATCATTTACACTTTGAATTTAATCAGAGAAAGAAGAGGTTTATCAAAAAAATACACTTTTTATCTGTATACATTTTGCTTATATTATTATGTGAATATATATTTATTAGTTATTTAAGGTAATTGCATTTATATTAACCATGTCATCGTGATATGTTAACATCATCACCCAAATTTTAAAGAAATTATGGTATTTTAATTGGTATTTTTAGATTATTTCCCTCATTTTGTTCTTAAAATGTGATTTTTTTTTTTTTTTTTTTTTTTTTTTTTTTATTTTGTCCACAATGTCAGCTATCAACCTGTAAGTTTGATGACAAAAAAGTGAAGAAAATATTAGTCATTAGTTTTTATTAGTAATTTATTAGTGGTTGTGCCGAACATGTTTACTCATTAATTTTTTTTAAATCCTTTGGTACAAAAACTTTTGTGCATTTCTGTAGCCTGTTTTGCCCCAATACTCGAGAATCAGTTAAAAGTTACAACTTACTAAATGTTCTTGTGACTAAAAATCCATTTATGTATTTAAATTAACATATTTTTCTCTATATTTAAGCCTCCACCACCTGGACACCTCCCTAACGCGGCTCAGATGGCTGCCATGCAAGGTGCAAATGTTGTGATGACACAACGCAAGGGCAACTTTTTCATGGGCGGCTCCAGCGGCGGTTACACCATCTGGTAACAGTTAGCATCACCCTGGGCCTGGACCGAAGCCCTCCTTTCCCTCTCCCTGGTTCCCTTTACCTGTTCTCCCACGCCTGCCTCCCTTGGGGCTGCTTGGCTAAGCCACAATACTGATTTAATCTAATGGAATGTAATATTTTAGAGCCCCTTACTCAAGGTACAATACTCCACTGTTGATATAATTGTGTAATAACGCAGTTTTTGTGTATTCACAATTAAAACCGCTTTCAAAAGTGCATGATATTTGTAGGTTTGAACTTCTAGTGATCATATATGTCATAATTATTGGTTGGCTAAGACGACTTTTAAGGTGAAAACCAGGTCATTTTTACCTTTATTGCCACTGGCGTACCTCGTACAACTTCATTTTTACAGTATATTTTCTAGTTTTTGGTTGTCTTCTTGAGCCGGAGATCATGCCAAGAGAACTGCCGAGCCAGTTTGATCATCTGTGTAAAGTAGCTATGCACTTGAAACATTCTCTTTGAATAGTATGCTTAACTAAGCCTTTCATTCCTATCATTATTAAGGTCTTGTCAGATATCTAAAATGCAGAAGTAAGCGCTCTCAAATTCAAAGAGAAAGACGTGTTTACAAATTCAAACAACGGTGGAGTATTGTACCTTTGGGCAAGCGTATATAAATATTATCAGGTGCCAAAACTGCACCATTATTTAAAAGCAAAGGAATTTACATATGAATGAACCTAAATGCAGTAAAAGAGAGCAAACAAGATAAACAAAATTTTTTTTCAATATTTTCCCTCCTATGTCGGATACCCAGAGCTGTACATATAGCCGTTTAGCGTGTTTATGTGTGTTCCAGCTCTATGTGCAACTTCACAAACTTCTTTAACATTTTCCACAAAGGTAAAGTTGTTTACAAAGGTCAGGGCTTAATCAAGAGACGATTTATTTTCAGTATTTTAAATTGTTTGGCACATCAAGCATTTTGTTTGTTTGTGGGGAGCTGCTTGTACCAAAGATCTGGACTAGAATGCACTAAAGCTTTTTGCTTTTTGTAAGTCTTCTGTCAAAGTACATCTGCACTCAGATTCATACTGAAATAAGTAAACATATCATATTTAGATGATGGTGATTGCTTTGCGGGTGTCACGCACCAGGCAGAGCACACCACTGCTGTGACTGCATTTTGTAGGGGGTTGTGTTGAAAAATATGTTTCCTAGTTGCATCTTAATGTTTCTGCATGCACTTTTCAGTCATTTTGTTCTTAATAAAGAGTTATCATTGTTAAAATTTTTTAGAAGTACTAAAAGATTAATTTATGTGCACTGTCAACCAATTCTGAAATGTTTTTTTTGACAATTTCTTTTGTACATATGCTTTTAAATACAAAAACAGCGTCAGTTATACTTGTTGCTGCATTGATGACTTTTCAAAGCAGTACGGTAATACGTAGTAGCATATAAAACGGCTTTTGTTTGGCTGAGAAATTGTGGTGTTGATTTGTAAATGTTTCACAAGGGATTACAGTTTTCCTCTCACATCTGTAACGTGGTTTAAAAATGTTTCACAAAATACCCGACATAAAAGGAAAACCTACACCAGCAGTTGTCTCCACCACTTTTTGCTCTTATAATTTATTTAATTGTAGTGCTGTCAAACGATTAATCACGATTAATCGCATCCACAATAAAAGTTTGTTTACGTAATATATGTGTGTACTGTGTATATTTATTATGTATATATAAATACACACATACATGTATATATTTAAAAAAAATATATGTATTTATATATAATTTATACTATATATACATAAGTATTTTATATATAAATATATTTTTGTTAAATATACACATGCATGTGTATTTATGTATACGTAATAAATAAACAGTACACACATTATGTAAACAAACTTATTTTGGATGATTAATCGTTTTGACAGCACTATTTAATTGATAAACCTTCATTTGCCCTTCAAAAGCAGCTGTTTTCTGTTTGACACTACAACTTATTAGTTCTGTAGCAGTTACCTGTATTATATCTGACTGTAATCTAAAATGCTGCTTATTTTGCTTGATAACATTGAGGTGAAATGCTTACAAACGCTCACTTGAATTTATTCTCCGTACGTTCACTGGTATCCCATTATTTTTTTGTCATTATACCATATATATTTTCTGATCGATTAAAAAAAAAAAGAGAAAAAAGGAGGGAATTTTATGCGAGCCTGGCAAATGGGGCTCATTTTTAGGCTTTACATGTTTCAGGTGCATCACTGGGTATCCGACATTACAGTTCTAAAGGTTTTGCCTTTAATCTTAATAAAAAAAAATAAAATAAAAAAAAATACATTTAGGTAGATTTTCTCTCTGCAAATAATGGAAAAAAAACATTTCTCATAACTTTTAAAAAAACATGCCAAGTATGCTGGCATTGCCTTAGCACCATTTATATAATTTTCTGTGATTTCTTATGTGGGTTTTTATTTTAGTTTAAAACTTCTGACCTGACTTTTATGGCATTCCTTATTCAAATCCCATTTCATTTATTTTTAATTTGCTATGAAAATAACATAAGGCAAAAAACATGAGGGCAAAGCCTTCAGAACTCTATATCTGTTTCAATCTTAGCGCAGCATTTTCTCATGGCATGTGCCACTTTGTGTTTGTGTATGCAATGTAGCGAATACACTGCTTATCTTGAGCCTCAATACCATGACAGTCACGGATGGTATACGTCTTTGTGGGCACTACAGTTCAGGGAACCCTTTTGATTTTTTTTTTCTATATATATAATATAAAAAGATTGTGATGGGTTATAATGGATGCATACTGCAGCATCAAGGAACAGAGGTCCTTCCTAGTTTGCTACATGACAAAATGATCTCCAGTGAAAAATGTGGTGCACTTAACTTTTTTTATACTAAACCTTAAGTATAAAACAAAATTTAGAATAAAAGCTATTTTGAATTTTGACCATCTGTGTTGTAATATGTCTTTCAACGTTTTGTGTTGAATTTTTTGTTCACATGGATGTTTATCTCCAGATTACAACAAAAATAGTTGCACAGAAATTGATTTCATGTATATAAATGAAATCTTAATTTTAGTTGTACAAGAAAATTTGAACTAGCCACTTGTATTTGACATGGTATTATCATCAATAACCACAGTAACATATTGATAGTACAATGAAAAAAGACTCAGAATGTGATATAAATTACATTCATTTTCTTAACTAAGATACTATTGTAACCCTGCACAAAAAAAATTATACAGTATCATATGCATTTGACATTATGATCAGCATGTGTCTGTTTTACAAATAATGACAGAGGTAATATATATACATTTGGCACCATTACAGCATGGCTATGTAACAAAAACACAATCTTAAATTATAAAACGTGTCAATTAAAAAAACAAAAAAAATTGTAAAATATATTTAAATGTTTTACAAGTTAACAGTGGGCTCTCCAACTATTCCACAAAAAATGCTGCCATTAATAAATAATAAAAAGTCAGGCCAAATGGTTAACAGGAAAAAGGCATGTTGAAAAGCCACAAATGTACATTAAAGTGACTTATGACTCAAAATCAAATTTGTACAGTGCCTCCAATGTTTGGCATTCACCACTTGTTAGAGTTCTAATAATAGCTGATAATAACTCAGTAATTACTGATAAATAATTCCAATTATAACTCTTGAATAAGAACTTTTGTGTAATTTCTGTTGAAGTAGCGAATATACAGTTTGGATATATAAACTATATACAGGCATAACAATTTGACAACAAAAACAATTTTTTAAATGATTGTCCCGGTAACTGACAGTAACTTTACCATATCAAAATCGATGTTGAACTTACTGACATCATGAACGAACAACTCCTTTTACTTCTGGCTCAAACGGTATCCCTTCAACTAAACATTCTTCTCCACAGCACAGACTAGTGGCTTATGTCCCATATGTCTGGCATATAAACCTCTCTATATAGGCTATTTAAATGTCTGGAGCAGTCCATGCAATTTTAGGCAGATCATTGGTTGAATCCCTCTGATGCTAAGCAGTTCAGATGAAGTATTCCTTCTTGTTGTCAGTGACGGTGGTGTCATTGTAGACCTGTTCTGGGTCCACTCCTGGTGCAGGCTCACCTGCGGTTCTGTAAACACCCTTACTGTGGCACAGGTATCGGTACAACAGGAATCCACAGAGGGCAAGGGTCACCAGGATCAGGGCAATTACCACTAAAAAAAGAAGAAAAACATTTTAAACAGCATGTCAATAGGGGTTATGCGCAATCTAACTTCCGTTTTCTGTAAAACAGATTAGATCACTTCCGGTTTAGGTCTTTTGTATGTGCTTCATGAAAAAATTAGCCGTTTTATTCAAGATAACTTAAAATGAGCGAGCAAAGATGAGCATAACTGATGTCCCCCGCATATGCAGATTGATATTTAAAAGCTTTTTAAATGTTTCTTCTTCACACTAACGTTTAGATATTTAATAGAATAAAACACCTATAACAATGTGAACTAGGTATTTTCACTGATTGCCTTAAAAGTCCATAGATATGTCGTCATTTCATACTGCTGTTAACACTTTCTCTGACAAGCGGATGCAATGAGATCAGTTTTCCGGTTTGGTCATTTGATGTTCGACATATACCCTATATACAATAGACCAAATGAAGAAATAATACTATTCAAAAATAATAAAATAAATAATAAAAATTTATTTAAAAATAATCAAAAACATAAATTTTAGCGCCGTCTACCAGTGAGGTTGCGAATTGTTCAGTCCACCGCTCACCCCTCCCTTTCGAAGCACATAGAGAAGCTACAGTGGCCTACACAGGACAAAGATGTCGTTGTCTGAGGCAGCAGAGAGTAACCAGTCAAGCAATGAGGTTTCCTCTTATTTCTAACAAAGAACGGTCTCTGCTTCTAATAAACCAGATGACTACTAACTACTTCTTCGTGCGTATTTAACGTAGTGACGAAGCAAGCTGCCTCTAAAAACACCAACAAAGAAGAAGAACAACATTGTGAATAAACGCGCTCTGTAGAGCAGTTTGTCCGTTTAGGGCTGCTGTAGAAACATGCTGGCATAAAATGGCAACTCAACATGTAAGGGGACCCACGATGTATATAAGCAATAAGGTACGAGAGGCTGTGCTGTATCGTGAATATGTCACAGCTGAAGGGCGGTGTTAGGCATGACGCGAAGCGGAGTGCCTGCAACCCCTTCAGCCGTGACTTATTCACGATACAGCACTAGCCTCGAGTACCTTATTGCTTTTATAAAACGGTTACCACACAATACAAATATTAAAGCCAAAAATATGTATTAATGCAACTTTCATGAAGTAAACTTTAACTAAAAGCCTTCCTTCCACCGGAAAAAATAGTCCCTGACCGTGAACAGTAACAGAAGTTACATTATTACGCCATTAGATGGCAGCAAAGACTGTCTTTATGAGTGTGTCAGTCAGTAGCGAAGACTTTTACATTGAAAAGACTGAATTATTGTGAACACGGAACAAGACGCAACTGACAAATGCTTTGACTAGCGCTGTCAGTCACGGGAAAACCCCTTAACTGTTAAAAGGACAAGATAATACATCCGACATTTAAACAGATGTTTTATTATGAACATAGGACTAAAATAAATTCGCTCAATCGATCTCTTTCTCACAATACTCTTCTACATAATACAGTAAGCTTCAATGAACAATATCAATTGAGAACAAACAGTTTACGTTGCTAAGAGTGGTTGCTAAGGGTGTTGTGTAGTGATACACAGAACCGTTGGGTGAAGCGGTCATAGCCATGTTTTATCGTGAATAAAACAGCTATTGACCAATCAGAATCAAGGACAAGAACTAACTGTTTTATAAGTAGATATAAATGGCTCATTCTAAGGTAATAAAAACATAACGGTTCATTATGTAAGGTCTTTATACACCACTGAAAACATAGTTATGTATATTATATTGCATTTCTGTCAATAGATCCTCCTAAAATGTACACACTGCACCTTTAAGTCAATGTATATAGAGTGAAGATAAATAGATGTATGGATTTCTAAGTGCAAAATGAGTCAGATTCAAAATAAACAAAATTCAGTTATTGAATGTAAACACAGCGTTTGGGGTCAGTAAGATTTTTTAATTTCTTTTATTCTGCAAGGATGCATTAAATTGATCAGAAGTGACAGTAAAGTCATTTATAATGTTACTAATGTTGTTCTTTTGAACTTTCTATTCATCAAAAAATCCTAAGAAAAAGTATTATGGTTTCCAAAATAATATTAAGCAGCAACTGTTTCCAACATTATCAATAAGAAATGTTTCTTGACCACAAATTCAGCATATTAGAATGATTTCTGAAGGATCATGTGACACTGAAGACTGGAGTAATGATGCTGAAAATTCAGCTTTGATCACAGGAATAAATTACATTTTAACATATATTACAATAATAATAGAGTTAAGTAGCATTCCTTTAATATCATCAAACAATACCTTACAAATCTAAAAGCATTCAAGGAATGTCCAAAACAATATATAAAATTCCAATCATTAAGGTAATTCAGTGGCTTTAGTGTAATATCATGATCTGCACTGACGTGTCCTATAGTATAAACTAGACTAGAAGACATTTACCTCCTATGACAGCCGGGTCTGTTTGCGGTGGAGCTGTAGTAGTTGGTGTGACATCTGATACTATGAAACAAGCAAAAACATTGAAGATGACAAAACCTGTATGTCAAGATTACATGCACTAAAATGTGAAATTACAACCATTTCAGCTGGAGAACATATTTAGCATTTTTGAGGAGTAATCAGATTAGGAGAAATGCATCATGGCACGATGTTAGGCATTAACTGTGCATAGATTTTATTTAATGCTTCAGTACAGCCTCCAATTAAACATTTCTAGACCAAACGAGGCCAGGTTACAATACATTATATGTAAAAATAAGTTGTGTTGGTGCCAAGACGGATTATGTTACACTAGGCTATTATAATGTTCTGATTCGTTGTTTGATATGAGTGACGCACCCACAGCCTTTAATGCTCCAAAAGAAGTTTGCTCTTTATATTAGAAGACAAGATGCACAACTTACCATTAGGTGCAATGCTAGTCATGGTGAAAGTCATACTTGTACTGAAACAGACACCTGTGTGGAGCAAAATAAACAGACTCATTTCAACATTGAATTTTTTAGTATCAACTGTGACTTTATACATTACAAATATGTCCTTTGTGAAGCTGACACTATGACTTATTGAGTAAACATCTGTTTAAACATTAACTATTAAATGTGGACAAACATCACTGGGTTGTGAGACAGACGCATCACTCAACCTGTACAGTAAGTACATTAAGGTCTACTGACACTGAGTTTGGAGAGTAAAAATTTCTACATTTTGACTTTTTGGGAGGTAAGTCAACCCACGTCAACCCACTTTTCAAAATAATTATACAACTTTACATCACAGGTTAAAGGACGTTCTATGAAACAGGTGCCTTTTCTAGTTTGATAAAGTTAATTTTCAAACATTCTATCGTGTTTTTGTCAGACTACAATTGTCTTTTTTGAAATGAAAGATGACGTTACAAATGTTCAAAGTCATTAAACTACAAAATCCTTATTTGAAAGAGAATTTAATATATTTCTGAGTTCTCAAATATCAATGATTTACTACATAAAATCATAGTAATAGGACTGACAAACATACAAAAAGTGATAAAGAGGATACACTGTTCTTGGAAGTTCACTTGTTGAAAGGATGACAATGTCATTATGACAAGGTGTTTTATTTATTGAATAGTTAATTTAAAAAAAATGATGAAAAATCCAACTTCAAGTCTTTATAATAATACATTGTCAACTAAAATCTAAAAATATACGGAGATATAATGACAATGTTTGTGTGTGTGTGTGTGTGTGTGGGTCATGTATACCCTACATTATGGAAACAAAATGCCCCCACAATCATGGTAATATCTGAAATCCTTGAGGGGACTTTTTTTTTTTTTTTTGGTCCCCATCAGGTAAACATCTTATAAATCATACTAAGTGATGTTTTTGAAAATGTAAAAATGCTGAAAGTTTTCTGTGATGTTTAGGGGTAGTGGTAGGGGATAGAATATACAGTTTGTACAGTATAAAAATTATTATGTCTTTGTAATGTCCCCATAAAACATTAAACGCGTGTGTGTTTATAAAAGTTGGAAACACAAGGGTGGAGACATGAAAAAAAACCTTTTTAGATGATGTAGTTAGAAAAATGTCTATATAAACAAACATTAAATGTTTGAATTAGCTCTTCATTATTTACACACATATAATGTACAATATATCACCAGTTTTGTAGAATGATCCTTAACCTATAAATAAATGATGTAGCAGCAGTCACATGTCTCACTTCCTAAATTTAATTTAACTTTCCTTATTACAAACCTCATAGGGTTACTAGACACACAACGCTCATTTTAAAAAGGCTTTCGTCGTGATGTAGGTACAGTAAAGACAAAGCTACATGTACTGGGTCGCCAACTACTCAAAGAAACACGCACCGGTGATTATTTGTTTGTTTGTAGAGGCAACCTAAAGCTGTAATTATTTTATTTGATCGATGGTAGTCGGAAATCCCCTCTCACACTGTGAACGATCACTTTAAAGAGCTGCAAAACTCATCATTTAACAGCTGTTCAGACATTTGAAACCGTCAGATCTACTTTCAGTCCGACAGGAACAAAAAAAAAGACTTACCTGAGTGATTGAGTGTCAAAGTCGTGGATAAACTACTTTTCAGCTAAAGATGGCGATCGCCGTTATAAAAGCTACACTTCAGACCGATAAATCATGAAAAGTAGACTGCGTTCAAGTCAAAGCAGATCAGCATAAAGCCACCACACGCTCACTGAGCGTCGCGATGCCGTGTGAACGAATCGTTCTTTGAGTCGAATCTTTTCTGAGCCTGTCTCGAGTCAATAACCATAACTGACTCGTTTAACCATACTGTAAAAACATGTCCGTAACGTCGGGACTGATTGGGATTTTGAAAACGTAATGGAAATATGTTGAAAATAATTTGAGTGTATGACAGTTTTCACTTACACATGTATGACAAATCACTTACACATATACACAAACTGCTGAGTTGGTTAATAATGTAGCCTAAATAACTGTAATTTTATTAATTTGTTTAATTTTATCATTTAAAACATGCATAAACATTTTGTGACTAAATGAATTTAGTACTGTTTAGGCCGAATGTAAATGAAAAATAAAATATCTTTAGCGTAGCTGCAACAAAGTGAATTGAGACGCATAAAATTATATTTAAAACCTCACTAATAAAACGTAATATAAAAAAACATAGTATATAGCCTACTTTTATTGGGACGTTTGAGTGTTTAACATGCATTCCGTGGTGTTAGGAACTGCGGCAAGGTGACGTAATTGCGTCATGACGTAAAAGAACCATTGACTCGTTTTTAAACAGGTTCTTTGAAACAAACAGTTCAAAAGAGCCGATTCGCGGAAACGAGAGGAGCATGTGCGCGTTCACGAGCGTTTCCTCCTGCCCGCTCCCGTGAATCAAACAATGGTCACATTCCACGAAATGACTAATATTAACCAACAACCACACCATCATGCCAACATGCTAAACTAACCTCTGAAAAATTAAGAACGGAGATTTGGATCATTAGTTGAACTGCTCGAGTGTAATGAAGAAAATGTAAAAACAATTAGGTTAATTTTTATTAAAAATTTTTGGATGATTGTCAAGTACATTATAAACATTTCCATTGTTTAATGTGATCATTTGTCAATTAGATAAATTGATGTCACATAAAGAGTAATATATCTAAAAACATTAAAATCCACAAGAAAGACCACCACATGTGAAGGATAAAAGACAATACAGGAAAGTAATTATATTCTAAAAGAAACTGTACTTAAATTAAAACCCAGAATTTAAACATTTCTCTGAAAAAACATATCTTAAAAGATCAGGGATGAAAAAAATAATGAATCCAAGTCAGTACAGCATTTGGAAATCCTCTCTTATGTTGTGAATTTGCTGTCCAGTTCCAGCGTATTTCCTTTCTGTAAACAGATGAATTTCAAATGAAATACACATTAAGCCATCTGCTCATAGTGGATGAAATGAAACACATGATCACAACATGAGTATGAGCTGGAAGTGCTCTCAAATTATGCTGACCTTTTGTCTGCTATTTAGGGGCCTCTGTTTTCGATCCTTCCTTAACCTCTCCTGACGGATGGTCACCCTTGTTAAGAGCCTTAAAACAGGTTAAACAAATAAAAATTACACCCCTTCTTGAGTTACATTGTTGTGTTTCTTTGAGTAATGTAATGGCTATGTCTAGAACATGGCAGTATATACTATATACTACCTACTATATATATTTTTTTACAGGGTTTTGTTTATGTATATATGTTATGTTTACAGGGTTACATAACTCACATAGCTTGAAGCATCAGTTTCTTCCACATCTGATTTAACATCACAAGCTATTCCATTCTCCACACCAGAAGGCCCACCATCCTCCACCTTCTCAGATGATTTTTGATCTTTGATCTTGGAGCATTCGGCAGGACTCGAGTTTGGTTTTAGTTCACTCTCATCACTGTCCTCCTCAGAAGACTCCTCCTTATTTGGTGTATCCTCCTGTCCATCTTGACTTGAGGCTTGCGAGGACTCTTTCTTTTCGGCTTCCTTGTCTTCTACCACTGGTTTATCGTCAGAGGTGCTGGTGTCATCCACCTGTGGCTCATGGGAAGGGGTACCTTCCTCTGTAGTGTCGTCTAATCTTATAGGGCTGCCTTTTGCATCTTTGGCACCAGAGACGTTCTCATAAAGGGGTTGAGGGCTGGTGGGGCTGTATGACCCATGTGCTGATCTGTCAGACCTAAAACTGGATGAGTTGTCTCTCCTGTAATAGCAAATGTATGGAGAAATATGTTGGTTTGCATCTTGAAAACAGATATGCTATTCAATTAAGTTATGAGTGCAGTAATACATGCCGAAAAGTGATATACAGGAAGACCGGGGCTAGTTGTCATACTTTTTACTCAAATTAATCAGTGTAGGTTTAACATCAGTGTTGGGGAAAGTTACTTTTAAAAGTAATGCGTTACAATATTGCGTTACTCCCTGAAAAAGTAACTAATTGTGTTACTTAGTTACTTTTTATGAAAAGTAATGCATTACGTTACTTTTGCCTTACTTTTTCTCACCTGGACTGGGCTTGCTTGTTTGATTTTTAACAAAAAAATTAATAAAATTTCTGTTTTATTTCTATAAATGGGAAAACAAAGTAACTTATCAGAGTCAGATATTTTGTTGTAAATCTAAAAGTAATGCATTACTTTTTCTAGTTACTTAAAAAAAGTAATCTGATTACGTAACTCATATTACTTGTAATGCGTTACTTGTAGTGCATACATTAAAGTTTTGGCAACAGATTTTAAACCATTTACATTGTTATTGCCCAGATAAAAAGATACACACTTTTTTGTGAAAATATGTCAAGTTAAATGGGGTAAGTTGTCACAATATGGAACTAATAAATACCTGATTATAGGCTATATAAACTCAGTAAAACTAACTGAAACTAAATGAACTACAAACATTCATTTTGCAATAATGGGAAAGGTAAAAAAAAAATATACCACATTATTATTTTGGCCAAAAGATATAGTATTAAACAAATAAACAAACAAAACCACTGCTATAGTAAACAAGCATTTGTGTAATTTGACTTTTAATTTATATTCTTAGAGTAATTTATTTTTATCAAAAAAACAAAAACATAACAGATTACTTGAATGATAAATGCCAACACTTTTTTAACACTTCTTTATATTATTAGAAAAAAAAACGTCTTTATATTATTAATCATGCACATTCACCAGCAGATGGCATTAGTTCCTAACTTTTAAATCAGCAAGGAGGAGAGAAATTGAAATGATTTTACCTGAGAGAGCCTCTAGGGCTGTAACTCTTGTGGAAATCATAAAAGCTTTTAAGTGATCTGGGAGACAACGTGTCTCTAAATGACCTTCTCTTCAAGGAACCTGAGCTTAAAAGGAAACAAAGAGAGTAATTTTTACTATATCTGCCAGTTAAAGTCTTATACTACTGATATTTAAGTTGTTTATTTAAAGGATATATAGAAGAACAGACTATAAAGCCTTATACCGGTTCAAATTCTTCACGACAAAGCTCTTGTCTGGATGTTGGGTGCTCAGCTCTTTCATCACTGTCTGTAGAACCTCATTGTTCTTGGGGCAAAAAGATCATGAGGAATCACTGTTCATTGATTCAAGTATTTTATTTTACAGCTGTATATTTAACTTTTGGTTTACCTTGGTAATTTCCTTGTAGAAGATGTCTCTGAGGTTGCAAATAGCTTGGAAGACAGTGACATAGCAACCAATACGACTATAGAATGCAGAACAAATATTATTAGCCAAGTTTCAGTTTGTAGATTTTAAAAAATTCTAAAATGTATTATTATATCTATATATAGACTATATCTACTGACCATAAAATTAGGAATGAGCAATCATGTAATTTATAAAATTATAGCCATTCAAAATCTTTAAAATAGATTTAAAGCTGCAGTCCGTAAGTTTTGCCTCTTTGTCGACATCTCTGTTCGAAACCTGCATTTGCAGTTATTTACGGAAGTATCATCTTTACGTGGGTTGTGCATCGGCACGGCTCCTCAGCGCGGATGAATCTAATGTTTGCTGTCAGTCACCTCACCGGTGGATACTGTACTTCGGAATCACAGATTGTAGTCTTGAAGTATGACCAAAATAGGAATTTTCACCGGAAAATGTCATCTGAACAAGTAAGTAACATGTCTGCCACTTTTGTTCTGACCAACTGAGAAAAAAAAGCATTACAATAAATCGCGCTACCAATGGTGATTAAATCTAACGATCGCTTAGCTCATATCACATCAAACCGTGCAAATTATTATTATTGTTATACTTTGTTCTCAAATTGTTAATGTTAACATCAGCATTGCGTGACTATGTGTATTTAGTGTATATTAGTGTTATCTGTAGATTTCAATTTCTGTACAGTCTAAACTCCAATTGTCCATTTGTCATACCATACATAGGTTTAATTATTCCAGCTGCTGTGAGAAAAGGCTATAAATGATCCGTCACATGCGATATAGCCTACTAGCTGGGACTCGTTCTTTATGTAAACAGACGTAACGTAAAGACGCAAAGATGAACTGCGGCATTTCCCACGGAAACCTACCAGTACCACCCGAATTAGAAAACATTATTACAAGCTTACCGTTGTGAATGTAAGGATAGTTTTGAACACTTGCTGGTTATACTTGCTCAAAAATTGATTTTGTATAATTTTTAACCAAAAAAAGTTATGGACAGCAGCTTTAATTTAAGTTTAATTAATGAACATTTAAACAAGATCCATCCTGTGCACTATAAAAACAACTCCAAAACTCACCTGTCATATAGAATAGGCAGTTCCATCTTCAGCTCCCTGTTCATGTCCTCAAATATCACCTTGGCTGCATTCATCTCATCCTCTGCCTTTGAAAACAACAGCGCAAAGGAAAGTCCTTCACTTCATAAATCTGAATCATGTCTATATATAATATAATGTCATGTTATGGTAGTAAAGAACATGATTGGAAGGTTGGAACTTATCAGTAAGGTTACAAACAAACTGACTGTTTCTCTATGTCAGGCAAATAAGTCAAACATGTCATATGATACCTTTCCAATTTTGATATCATCCTTCTTTTTAGCATTCTGCAGGCCTGTCAGGTGATGGCGAGCAGAATCATAGTCTACAAGTTTTCTGTTTCGCTTGGCCACTCTTTCCTAAATCATAAAAAAAAATAGTTGACAGACGAACTGCGCATTAAAAAAATGATTGAGAGCTTTGTGCAAGGTGTATGTGCCAATATATCAGGCAGCCGTTGTTACCCTGATATCTGGAAACTGGCTCATGTAAGACTCCATAGTGAGTAATGCCTGGTCACGCAGCTTGCTCTCATAATCTTTCCATAGAAGCTCTTCTCCCTTTGGAACACAGAGAGCCACATTTGTATTAATATAGGTAATAATAATTTAAATTTGAATTATTTAGAATAATTTATAATGTATATTAATTTATATTAAAGTATATTAGGTAATAGTTATAGGTTAGTTCACCCAAAAATGAAAATTCTGTCATTAATTACCCATCCTCATGTCGTTTCAAACCCATAAGACTTTCGTTCATCTTCAGAACACAAATGAAGATCTTTTTGATGAAATCTGAGCGATTTCTGTCCTTCCATTGACAGCTACGCAACTGACACTTTGAAGCTTCAAAAAGTTCATAAAGCGATCGTAAAACTAATCCATATGAATTGAGCAGTTTAGTCCAAATTTTCTGAAGAGACACAATCACTTTGTATGATGAACAGATTTAATTTAGGCTTTTATTCACGTATAAACATTGATCAGTGAACATAAACAGAAGCTCAACCGAACCTGAATGATGTGCGAGAACATCTTCCGGAAGTTCAAACGTGCTGCATAACACGAGAATGAACCTCATTGGTTCTCGCACATCAAGCAAACATGCTTGAGCTTCCATTTACCACAACTGGTTCATCATATAAAGCGAACGAGTCTCTTCAGAAACATTGAACTAACCCGCTCAATTCATATGGATTAGTTTTACGATCTCTTTATGAACTTTTTGAAGTGTCAAAGTTCCAGTTGTGAAGGCTGTCTAAGGAGGGACAGAAATCTCTCAGATTTCATCAAAAAGATCTTCATTTGTGTTCTGAAGATGAACGAAAGTCTTACAAAGCAGTACAAGAACAGCTTTGTACCAGTAATGATTAATCTCTTGATGTAACAAGATGAAGTAATGGGTTTATTTATTACAATGTTTTAGTGTTTAGTGTTTGGTGTTGTTTTTTGTGTTTTGTTGTATAGTTTGTCTATGGTATTGTTTATATGTATGGGAAATAGCCTGAACTTGTTTACTGAAACCTAATTTTCAGTAAACAACGGACAATGTTCTGGCAGAAATTTACCAGCCATACTTGTTTTTCAACAGACTTTTTTCTTACAGTGTAGTCTCTAAGACTAACCTCCACAACTTCCCCAAGATCTTCTACACCATCCCATTTATCATCATAGGCATCAAACAAGGACTGAAACAGTCGACCTGAGGCATCCTTCATTACTGTTAAACAAGCACAATAAAGCATGTCAGTATTCATGTTTATAAGAAGCTTATCTCCTACATGAGTCTCACAGTAAAGAGCCAACCTGTGACAGCGTTGAGGTACGCTTTAAGGTCCTTGTATATTTTGTATCCATCGTTCTGTAAAAGAGACCACAAGGAAAAATTAGGTCAACTTTTGATCTTCAAAGCTGTTGCTTTGTTTAACATATTAGATCAAATGTACCTGTTGAAATTGGAGGTTCATAACACATTCCTCAAAGTGCTCATCTTTGGTCTCCTCAGATTTGCCAAATCTCTGCAATACCTGCAAAGGCATCACATATTACAACGTGCCTACAAACACCTGACAGCCATGACAAGGGTATTCTCTAGCTATATTGACAGCTATGCAATCGATGTTACACCTGACCCTTAAAATATTGATAAGCTCACACTAACAAAGAATAAAAGCTTCCTTACAGTTTTAGATCCTATATGAACTATTCTCCTGACTTCACCAACAATCAGTTTTGAGATGACAAGATATTGGGAGACAAATTAAAACAATTGCGGCAATAAAGGAGATAGTTAAGCAGAGAAGGAAGCTACGTGTTTACATTGGCTCTTGTTGATGGAGTAGATAAAGCAACTTGTGTCAGCTACTCCCATGTCATGTGACCGGATTGATTATTGGATCAAAATAATACTAAAGTTTCTGCGCTTTCAAACAGGAAGACTTTGCAAGATTGACAGCATTGGAAAGCACAAAGGCTCTCTTAACTTCATTGTGTTTTATGATTCCAGCCACGTACCTTCTCTTGTGCTCTGTTGAATTGTTTCTGCACACGTTTAGCAAGCACATTGGCCCCTCCTTTCGAGCTGATGCTGGCCTTGCTTTCTGCCATGTTCTTCACTTGTATTCAATCTGGAATAACGTTCCGATAGCCCTTTAATTATATGGCCAACCCTGGAGAATAAAAGGAACTTTTTAGAGCAAAAGACAGTTGACTCTTTACCTTCGCCTGTATTCTGTCTGAGCCCAAACACACCTTCTTTTGGCTTCTTAAACAGTCATAAGTCATAAACGTCTTATCTTTCCAGGTCACGACTTGAGTGCTGTGGCAGCCCCTGAGTCATATTTCATTGTGATTGGTTATTTGATGTAAGGGCCCACTTGTGGAGAACACTAAAATTCTATTCTATTCTATTCTATTCTATTCTATTCTACATTTCCGAACCACTTCTCCAGGGTCACAGGGATGCTAGAGCCATATAATATTATATGTAAGCAATAAGGTACGAGAGGCTGTGCTATATCATGAATAAGCCACAGCTGAAGGGTTGTTAGGCAAGACGTGAAGCGTCGGCTTTTCAGCCGTGACTTATTCACGATACAGCACTAGCCTCGAGTACCTTATTGTTTTTATAAAACGGTTACCACACAATACAAATATTAAAGCCAAAAATATGTATTAATGCAACTTTCATGAAGTAAACTTTCACTAAAAGCCTTCCTTCTGCCGGAAAAAATAGTCCCTGACTGTGAACAGTAACAGAAGTTACATTATTACGCCATTAGATGGCGGCAAAGACTGTCTTTATGAGTGTGTCAGTCAGTAGCAAAGACTTTTACATTGAAAAGACTGAATTGTTGTGAACACGGAACAAGACACAACTGACAAATGCTTTGACTAGCGCTGTCAGTCACGGGAAAACCCCTTAACTGTTAAAAGGACAGGATAATACATCGGACATTTAAACATCAGAGTCAAGGACAGGAACTAACCATTTTATAATACATTATATATTATATTATATTGAACTGAGCTGAATAATGACACTATTATCTTCTGTAGAGCCGCTTTACAGCTGAAATTGAAGTTGTTTCAAAATTAATGAATTTTGCAACAATAACTATTATTTTGCTGCTTTGAAACCATCTGTATTGTAAAAAGCGCTATATAGAAATAAATGTAAGAAAAGAGATAAGTAGAAGTTTGTCACCTTTGCACCTATTGTATTTTATATCAAATAATGAATATCAAACATTCAGCTTATTCTATTCTATTCTATTCTATTCTATTCTATTCTATTCTATTCAAGGATTACCTAATACGTAAAAAAGCGTTATATATATATTCTCAAACTACAGTTCCCATAAGCCACAGTGAATAGGTTACAGAAGAAGCATTGGCCACTCCTCTTCACAAGTGTGGATGTTATGAACTTTGCTCTGCTGTATTTTTTCTATAGGGTTGTATTTTTGAGCTCAGGTTTGTAGCATTGCTGCTTCAGAACCTGATGGACATGATCATGGGTAGCACGTTGGCCAAATGTGCAGCCACCGACCTGGCCATTCAGTGGGTCGGTTGGGCACTAGCGTCTGCTTTCAAAACGGAAAAGTTTTACGACTTGGCAGGTAAATGATTTATCTAAAAGGCGTAGTCACACGATATTGATATAGCAATATTATCTTTGTTGCTTCCGTCGGTTTCCGTCATGTTTATACATTAGTATGCAAACACATATTTCGACTTAAAGAATGTTGCAGATGTTTTGTTGTGTCGCAACACAAGCAACAGTTTTTTTTTTTTTACTTGTTTATTGTGAAAAATAGGTTGTTATCAAAATGTATTACGAGACAGTGGTTATCTAAACTACAATAAGATGTTGTGAAACGACCATAAACGTCTCCACCCACAAGACACGATCTTATACCAGTTTACTGAAGGGCATGATTTTTCCCTCCCGTATTTCGACAAGAAGGCGTTTTAGCCAATCAGACACATTACTCTAGAGGAGTCGTCGCTTGATTGGCCAAATAGTGTATACGTCACTGTCAATCTTGCAGCTAGAGGCGGGACTTGTCAAAAAACGGTAGAAAAAATGAACGATGTTGATGTGATTTTATATAAAGAACTAACGTTACGTGCAAAAATATATGCTATTTTAGTCTTTATAAATTAAAACGTATACATAGACCTCGAAAATTATTATATCATACAGAAACATACATTTTAAATAAACTTATGTACAAATTTCAAAATACATTATCACATAATTTTCAATACAACAGTTTATAATGTTAAACATAAACAGTTAGGTACTGCATATATTAGGAATTTTGACAGTTTTACTGATTGTCATTTTATTCATTGCATGTAGAAAGTGAAATCATACATTATCCATGTAATGCAAATTCTTATCTTCTACATAAAAAAAACTCACCTGTTAGCAAACAACATGCATTTCTCTTTAATGTAGTACAAATGTTATCCAATCATTTCAGTCTTTCAAACCCAGGTTCCTGAGTGCTATTCCCTCTTTCTTTCTCTTTGAGAAGTGTGCTCTTGAGAATCCTTGAACTTTGCTACCAATTGTCTCTAGGTTCATTGGTAAAATATTCAGTGAACACGCCTCACTTTTAAAATGGACGGACACAGGTGACTGGCTGCTCTGCCCATATCTGGGAGGATATTGAATGCCTTATCAGTTTAACTACAAATTAATTTTGTTGTTTTGTAGGATCTGGTACCTATATATTGCTGGCTCACCTGAGTCGTGTATGGGGCGGAAATGGCCACCTTAGACAGAACGTACAAACTGGACTAGTGACTGCCTGGGGACTGAGGTAAGATAGATAGATAGATCTACATGTATAACAAAATGTCTATTTATTGGAGTCTTGTTGCTTTAACAGCGTTAATAAAAGTGAAGTCAGTCCACCTTCATGTTGTATTAATGTATCTATTAAGGTCTGGTTAATAAGTCAATAAGTAACAGATTGGGCCTTGTCCTGAAGGCTCGGGACATTTCTCTTTCTTAGAATCCTAAAGGAAGGACAAGACCGGAGGTTTAACAATGTCAGAGACAGCCCTGGGACATTCTTTGTGTACTGGACCATGCAAGGTATTTCAACTAAGGCTGATTATTTGCATAGTTACTGTTAATTGATGGCTGCAGTAGGCCATATGTGTCCAATTGTTATCACAACAAAAAGAGACAACTAGGAAAGTAATTTTACTACCCTGAAAAGTAATAGTCTGCCACCTTGCATCGAAATGGAACTTGTTTCTCCTCCTTTCCAGCTCTGTGGGTGTTTGTTACCCTCATGCCCACCCTAATTCTAAACAGTGAGAGAAGAGATGAGCCCCTAGGCCCACGTGACTACATCGGTTGGGGAATATGGGGGCTGGGTTTTGCTACAGAGGCCATTGCCGACCAACAGAAGTGGAATTTTAGGAGTGATCCAGATAATGCTGTGAGTAATAACTTGCACTGATAATAATTGGCTGATAAGACTACTCAATCAGTTGTGAAAACCAAATTAGGACATGTGAATCATATAACTCATGCCATAAAAGAGATATTTTAATATAATAACTACAGTTTTATGAGGCCTGCACTATTGGCAGATTACAAACTGGATCAAACTGGATCAAACTGGTCACTCTTAACCCTCTGGTTGTCTTTGATCATTTTAAACCAAAAAAAAAATTATGCTTTGAACCTTTTTTTTTTTTACATTAATCGGAATGATACAAATTTTGGTGAATTTTGTGGAACTTACTATGTGAATACACAAAAAAATGTGGACATGAACAAATTTTTGGGGTGCAATCTATAAATCAGCAACAAAAAAAAGTAATCTTTGATAATGTCTAAATATATATCCAAATGCAAAACCTAATAAAAGTAAGTAATTATGTCTGAAATTACTCTTATTAGCAATTGGGGATTACACAGCCTTACACCGTGTCTACACTGGACGCAAGCGGTGCGACGCGTTAAAAGATAATAGAAACCATTATAATCAGTGATATTGTCTACACTGGATGCGGCGCGGCATGACACAACAAATTCCCGACGGTAAACGGATTCTCCGTAGTCTGTTATATTTCTGACGTAGTCCAAGTGCTTTCCAACGGTCGGTTTGTCGCGTTCAGTGTAGACAGCTTTTAGCTGTTGCGGCGCGGCGAGATGCGACGCGATAAAAGTCGCGTCTGGTGTAGACACGGTGTTATGCGTATATTAGCTATACAGCCATCTAGTGGTTACACGATTGTATTACATATGATTTTTATTATTTCTTCCAGCAGATGGCACTAATCTGCCTTACATGCAATTTTTTACTTAAATAGTGTATTAATTGAAAATAATATGAAATATTTTTTTCTTGTATTTGTTTTATTTTATAGACATAAATGCTGCATAATTTAGAGGTGAATATTGTCTAGTACCATGAAATCCCCTCTAAATACTAAAGAATAAATATTATAAACAAAATATCGTACATTGATTTCATTCAAATTTTTTTTCTTCTCAGTTTTAACCATGGAGGAAGTGTGATCCCTAAGTGGGGAATACCAGCGGGTTAAAAGAAAATTTTCTATTTTTTTCAAATGGGCTAAAGATATAGAAACAACTATGTGTGTACCATTTGTATGTTTTTTTGTAAAATGTTTTTTTGAACATCCTGATCAGCCTGAAACATCTATATTGGCATAACCAAATGTGTGCATTTGGGGCGGGGCTATCTGTACAACCAATGGCAGAGGGAGTCAGCCTGATACAGCTAAATTAGGTATGTTCGACTTGAAGTGGCACTGCATAGACAGATTGGTGTATGACATCAAAGTACTGCAAGAGCGATTCGAATATATACGGAGCTGTCTGCGCTCTCATCCCACTTTGATGTCATACGCTGATCAGTATGTTCAGTGCAGCTTCAAGTCGAACACACCTATTGCCTTAACCAATTGTGTGCATTTGGGGCATGGCTATCTGTTTGTTAGACCAATGACAGACAGGGGGAGTAATGCAAAAATTACACACTTCACTTTTAATTAATGTCATAGAGCAAAGGCATTAACCTTCTAAGCTTGCATGTATTTGCAGGGAAAGTTTATTCATCATGGACTGTGGGCATACAGCAGACATCCAAACTACCTGGGGGAGATCCTGCAATGGTCAGGGTTGTTCCTGTCCGCGTCCTCCGTCATGCGTGGACCTCAATACCTCAGTGCGGTTTCTCCGCTCTTCGTCTGGTTCTTACTGAGACATGTTAGTGGGATCCCCATCCTTGAGAAGCAAGCTATGAAGAAATGGGGATCGGACCCTGCCTTCCAAAACTACATCAAGAACACTCCACTCCTATGGCCCTTCCCAAAGTTTAAAGGAGAATAAAGCATATTTACAGCACTTACTCATACATTGACAGCGTATGTGAATGTCTGGATATAGACACCCAAGTGTGGGTAGTAAAAAAAAAAAAAAAAAAACTACATGGATGTCCTCAGTGCTAGATCAAGTTTATACCAATTTCAGTACACCTACTTAATCCACAAGGACTTTCTTCAAGAAATCTATCAATACTTTTTATATTGATTCAACTACAGTCTTGTTACATTCTGGCACACTTTTTACCTCTGATTTTGTATCGTATTTTAAATGAACATTTGTCTCACCACTCATAACCCTAAACCCCAATGCAATGTGTTACAAAAAGACACAAAGGACTTGCAATAAATGAATGTATTTTACAGACAGCACAAGCTTTACAAAATGTCACACCACTCAAATTAGAAAGCAACTAGAATTGATAAATCAACTGCAATGTTCAACATAGTAAACAGTTGCTCTTTTTAAACAATGAAAACTTGACAGGTCAGTGCTGCTCCAGAAACACTGCACCACTGAAAGGAAAATGACTAATTGTATACAGTGAAAAGCATCCAATCAGTATAAATCTTATGAATTGGATGAGGTACATTAGATCCTTCAAAATCAGTCAATTCACCCAGAGGTCAACTTTTTTGTTTCTACTTTAAATACGTTATAAAATTCAATAAATTGAGGAAGAACTGCATATAGACAAGTTAATGCCATGGAGAAAATCTGAAAGAATTCTGGCCATGTACATTTATGATCAAAAACAATTACAAAGCTAAAACATAAAATGCCCAATCACAACAACCAGTAGAGTTTTTAACATGTAAATTGCATCTCAATTTTCTTGCCATCCTGAATCCCTCAGAAGGTTCAGTGCATCTCAAATGGTTTGTTTAAACAAATTCAAAACATCAGCAGCGGCATCATTTTAACACAAATTCTGTATTATACCTACTGGCTGTGAAATTTAAGCTTGACCGTGTTTAAAAACACAGTTTACACTCTATATAGAAAAACCTGATAGTCACTACATCCTTGAACCCTCCAAGAGACAGATTTTGCTTGTTCCATGTAAAGCATAAAATTAGAATATACAAACAAGGTTAGTTGCAGATTATGCTATACAAATCTTGCATAAAGTATAACCTTTTTGTTCTAGATGCTATGATCAAGTTTAGGTTTCTTGATAAAGAACTCCCAAACTGATGCAGATTCTGTTGTTATTGTAAGAGGATTCAGTGACTGATGGAAGTGCTTATATCAGCCCATCACTTTGGTTGTGAGGATGTTAATAGTACATTAAAACATTTAAAAGTGACTAAAATACAAATGTTACTAGAAAACTAAACAGATAAAAAGAGGAGTAGTGTTAAAATGGTTTGAATTGATGGATAAACCAGAAATATAAAATATGCAAGTAGGACAATGTAATATATTGCAGCTGTTTCCCAAAGAAAAGAAAAACTCTTAGCCATGAAGAGCTGGGTTACTTCAGGAGAGGAGAGGCGAAGAAGTGCCCTTGGCGAGAGACGCTGACTGGAGCTCTGCTCCTGCTAGCAAACCTGAAAACAGAACGGATGTTCATAATGGTTAGCTCACAAATACTCAAACAGCAGTGTGTCATAATACTATAAAACCTGGTAAAGTTCAAACATACTTTGGAGTGATTGCGTTGAGAGTTGCGTTCTTCATGCGTTGGGAGAGAGAGCTGGACGATGGGGTCTTGCTCATCTGCTGGTCAGGAGTCGTAATGGGCCCGAACATACTTGCTACAGTACAAAGAAAGCATGTTGTTACAGAATATCACTATCGAACGGGTGATGTTATATGTTAATAGTTAAAGATTTTTGTTAAATGTTTGGATGTGAAATCTATACTTTTCTGATCAGGAGTTGCATGGACATTGGTGTTCTCAATAATCATGTGATCGTTGTGAGCTTGGTCGTCGCTGTTCATAAACTGACTCCAGTACTCCACAGGAACACCGAGGAGACGCTCAACCACCTGAGAGAGAGCTTGGTGAAAAACTCTGGCCCGAAACACCATACATTTACAAAGTAGACCCAATTAGGAAAAGAAAAGTGCAGACCATTAGCCATGAGCACTTACTTTTGGCTGTCGTTTTGTGTCCTGCAGGATGGTCATTGGATCTGGGTCAGGCACGGCATGACCCACAATTGTGGGTCCAAATACACGAGCCAGATTAGTGCTGTCCATCTTTGTATCTGTGCTCTGGGCCACCCTAATGATGACAGAAATAATACCCAAGTTAAATATTAAGTCTCACAGCCTAAAAACTGCCTTCCGAAAGAAGTGCTGGGTTTTAATATCCAAGAATGTTGCTCCAAATTAAGCTGGATTGATAGCGTTACTAAACTGAGGACAATTAACACAAATTATAATAAAAAGGATAAGTGATAGCTTTTTTTATTTGGTGTAATTGGACTGAATACATCAAAACCATACAATTAGACTTTTATAGAACTTTAAATGAATTGCAAGGTAGTACCTTACTTAGCTCCACATTGTACAAGTTACTTTCAAATTTCACAAAGTATTTCCAGGATTCATGGCATACATATCTGGTAACAATTAACCATAATAACCATAATAATATGAATGTTTTGTGTAATTGTAGAAACAATGCCTATCATTGTAATTGAAAAAAAAAAAAAGTCAATCAAAAAGTTAATTTACAGATTAAACTTTTTTGAAAGGATGCTGATAGGGCATTTACAGCACCATAAATTAAAATATGCAATTGTAACACTATTTCAGAAGTATAACCATCACACTCAAAGCAAAGTTTTAGGCAATGGTTAAAAACGCAGGCTTCATATTTCTGCTTGTGTAACAGTGCAATTGCCCCTAAATGCAGTTTAACAAACTGATCAAGTTGCTTTCAACCTGAAATATTCCTTTAAATGTTACGATTTGCTAGTGTAAGTGTTGGCTTTTATAATTAAATAGTATTTGCAAATGGCATAGGCAATAAAGCAGACAGTACAATCAAAGATTGTGTATGATGTTTACCTCTGCAAATGAATGATGAGGAAGGCCAGAGTGTCTCTGTTGGGCTGTGGAAGATCACTGATGTGCTGATATATCAAGGCAATGCTGTTGTCATCATCAGACAGCTCTATGAGAACAGAGTAAATGGTTACTATTGAGTGTACTAATATTAACACACTCATCTTCCTAAGTACACCACGGTTCAACATTTGGGGTTAGTAAGATTTTTAATTTGTACTATTTCTCAAATTACTGTTTTACTGTATTTTTGATCAAATAAATGCAGCCTTGGTGAGCATGAGACACTTTTCAAAAATCATACCAACCCTAAACTGTTAAACGGTAGTGTACATTCATACATCAACACTAACCAGCAGCATCCATAAAGGCACGGTTGAGGCGGAAGGTTAGCAGGGGCTCTTTGAGGTTCCTCAGGAAGTCCTTGAGGAGGCCAGTGATGGCATGGATGTCATCCACCTTGCTGAGCAGTGGAACAGTTTTCCCACGCAAGAACTTCTCTTTCAGGTCCTTGACCACTCGATCGTTGCCAGACACCCGGTACAGACCAGTCTGCCAAAGGTATACGCAGGTTTTCAGAACATATTGGTCTTGTTCAGTGTTCTAGACTGAATTCAGCATCTTTATCAATTTACCTCATGTAGGCCTCTCTGCTCAATCTCATTAACGCAGTGCACCACCAGTGAAGGGATCATGGGAGAGATGGAGGACACATAGCTTGCGAGGGTGCCCTATCAAAAAATGTTGATAGGTTTAAACAAATTAAGAGTACAGCACAGCCACTTAATTAAAACTTAAAATAATCAGCATGTAAAAGAGGCAGAAAATACTTAAGTTGGATGATAAAACTTCATATAGATTTGTCACCTCTCCACTTTTGACTGGAGTCCCAGTCATGGTTGGAATGCAGGGCAGAGGGCAGCGCTCACGGCATTCGGGGTGGGCCACCACACGGCAGTCCCTGCACTTCAGAGAGAGCTTCCCAAATTTGATCCTCTTACCACATGGCACACAAGACTCTGGCTTGATCACCTACAAAACACACACACAAGAGCCATACAGATGTGAGCTGTGAGGACTATAAACATGGCCCACTGCTAACCTATGTAGATAACTTCACTGAATGCTTATGATGGGAAATTAAAGTTTTGTTTTGTGTCAGTTTTAAATCTTGCAGAGCAGTTTTAAATTTTATTTGATGTGGACATTTTAGACAAAGTAAGGGCAGATATTTTGCTTTTTACTACGAAAATGGAAATAGTTTGGTTACAATGTTGCAAACCATAGAATTAGTATGAACAGTGAATAAGTTCCCATTATCAGCACTCTCATCTCATATCCCAGGGAAAAACTTTTTTTGTTGGCTGAACTTTGTCTTAATATTTATTTAAGTGTCTCCTAAACTTTTAAGTTAGTCATGATATAACGGAAGTTACAGTAAAAAAGATATTAAAATAATAATAATAATAATAATAATAATTAAAAAAAAAAAAAAAAGTAGGGCGGGGTCTTGGTTCTATCCATCGGTTGTTGATTGGCTGAAGGCAAATCTGAATGCATGCTTGGAGTTGATTATAAGAACGGTTGTCAAAAGCGCCAACTTCGATACCAAGTCGGTACTGAAATTTCTTTTAAAAAAAAATGTGACGCTTTGAGCGGATGATTAAACACCTCTGATTGGCCATTGTGTTCACACGCTCAACAGATATGTCTGTGATTGGCTACAATGTTCAACGCACGGGAGCGTTTGAATTTGAAAGTGTTTTGAAAGCGGGAGCGCTTGTATCTGTGTAAGCGCTTGGTGAAGAGCGTCATTGATGTCTATTTACAACATGTTTTTAAAGTGTTGATCATTGTAGCCAATCACAGACATCTGATGAGCGCGTGAACACAATGGCCAATCAGAGGCATTTACGAATCCGCTCAACAGCGCTCAAAGCATCACATTTTTAAAATTTCAGTACCGACTTGGTATTGAAGTCAGTACTTTTAACAACACTACGTCAGAGTTTAAGAGGCCTAAACGATTGGAAAAGTCCAGCATATGTCACCAGAGAGAAGTCTGTCGTTTCACCGGGAAGGTCCAGTTGACATTTTGATTAATTTAATTTAAGTAAACAAAATATAAAATCATTTTCACTTCAAAATTATTTTCAAAAAAAATTTACCCGTCATTTTGCATTTTTAATTATTAGCTTTTACATCAACTCGTTCCCACATTAAAACCCTGACTTGTCAAATTGTATAACTGCAAAAAGTGGGAAGAGAAAATAACCCTCTACGGTTAGGCAATGAGTCAGGATGTGTGCATCTTAGATTGAGATTTGTATGCAACAGCACATCATACCGTTTTGGAGACAAACTCATGCAGACGGACACCTCCACTGCCTTGGGGAGTGCTGGGCTCTGCCTTGCTCTCTCCATTGGGATGACTGGGCTGCTTGAACACATCCATAGACTGAACAGAGTCGGTGTCAGCAGTGTCCCACTCTACAGCAGCTGAAGAACAAAGCAGAGAGAAGCACTGCTCACTACTGCAGAATACTTAAACAGAAATGCAAAGGCTTGGGGTGTGAGAAATGATCAGGAAAAAGGCCATACAAAATAGAGCTCTCATGAAAAAACAAATGTAAATAAATAAAGAGTACCAGGCTGGAGACTCAACAAGGGGTCAATTTAAAACACCCTAGAGTCCTCAAAACCACGTAATAAAATATTAAACAAATTAATCTTTGACCCTGCTCAATAAAACAATGCATATTTATGATACAACCACATATCATGACTCACTGCAGAGCTTATTTATAATACAGCAGCCTGCACATTATTATTCAGTCAATAACAAGAATCGCATAATCAATGACTCATGCAAATATTCTCTTGTTCTGCACTTGCGCCCTCACGAATGACAATAATAAATTTAGTGAAGAGAGCTTACCAGTCTTTCGGCGGCTCCTGGTCCAGTAGGGAACAGTCTCCACTGTTGTGACAGCCTCAATGGGTCCACCACCAGCGGGCACCGTCACGGTGGTCTTAGCCACCAAAGACTCATTACCCTGATAAAACGTGACTCGAATTAATTAACTGTCAAACAATTTCTAACTTACTACACATTCACCTAAAATAGGGCAGTATTAAAGGGAAAGTTCACCCAAAAACGAAAATTATCTCATGATTTACTCACCCTCAAGCCATCCTAGGTGTATATGACTTTCCTCTGTCAGACAAACACAATCAGAGATATTCAAAAATATCCTGGCTCTTCCAAGCTTTATAATGGTAATGAATGGCCCTCACAATTTTGAAGCAAAAAAAAAAAAAAAAAATTTTTGCAACCATCCATCAAAAAAATATTCTATATGACTCCAGGGGGTTAATAAAGGCATTGTAAAGTGAAGCGATGCGTTTTTGTAAAAAAATATCCATATTTAAAACTTTATTAACGATAATCACTAGCTTTCGATTTGCGGTAGAAGAGTATCCTCTGACCCGATGTATGATAAAAGCAGAAGCGCAGAGGATAGAGCAAAACAAAACACCGGTCACGAATTAGAAGTAAAACGAGAAATTTAAAAAAAGATGTCAGAGGATTTCGATATATGAGAATAGGAGCTTCAGTTTGTTGCACAGCCCTATTTGTTTGAACCATGAGAGGTGTCTAAGCTTACGCTACTCCTACATCCTGCGTCACACATTGCGTCAGGGGTTACTCTTGTGGTGCAAGATGACTTGCACAGTATGCGTACTGTCGTCTGCCAGAAGCTAGTTATTTTAGTTAATAAAGTTTTAAATATGGATATTTTTCTTACAAAAACCCATTGCTTCGCTTCAGAAGGTCTTTAATAACCCCCGGAGCTGTATGGATTACTTTTATGATGGATGGATGCACTTTTTTTGGCTTCAAAATAATGAGTGCCATTCACTACTATTATAAACCTTGGAGGACTAAGGACATTTTTAAATATTACTCCAATTGTGTTTGGTTGGCTTGATGGATGGCTTGAACGTGAGTAAATGACGGGATAATTTTAATTTTTCGGTGAACTATCCCTTTAACTAGAAATTAACAGCATACCGACATCAACATAAACCAGGGAATAGCTTGTTGGCTCTCTCAATGAGAAGAGAAGACAAAATCTTCCAATATTCACACTTCAATGGGTTGTAGGGACTGGGGAGAACCATGGAAACATTATACTTCTAATGACTAAAGCAAAGCCCTGCAGGGAGCCTTTATACTAGTGTCTTTCTCCAATATTAAACAGTCAGTCATGTGCTTATGTAACCAGCTCTTACTTTCTCAGAGGTGCGGCCGGTCGAACGGGACCTCTTGGCACCAGCAGGAGGGCCTTCTGTGTGGTTTCGGGAGGAGCGCTGAATTGAGAATTGATTAAATAATCAGAAATTGATTGAAATTTTTAAGTGATTTGGCTAAATGTGGATTTATTGGGAAGCTTACTCTCTTTTGTCGTTTCTTGAGACGAACGGTCCTGATCGCAGACGAGTCCCAGTCCTTTATTTAAAGAAAAGCCATTTAAAATATTATAGCAACAGCAAAAATTGGGTCAGTTTCAATTTCATTAAAATGTTTCACTTTCTCACTGTCAGGTTTGTGACAGCAATACATATAACATTAATATTTTTAATATTCAAGGAAATGACATACCAAAGAATCATCAGTTTTATCATAGCTGATGTCTGACAAGATAGATGCCGATTCATCAATGGTGGTCAGTCTAGAAGAGAGTGTGAAAAACGAAATGCAAGTTACAGCAGTAAGAAACAATTCAATCATAAAAACTGAACCATTTCTTTTGTCTTCTAAGACATTCACGTAAATCCTTGAAGATATTCTATTAAAGATGCTTTAAAAGTCCAAAATCAATCATCTTTACCATTTTTCAACAAATGTAATAACCTTTCTTCACACCTTTTCACCTAATGTCACTCAAGCTGAAAAACCAATAATGTTATAACTTTTTATGATTCAATCATATCCTGACAGATTTCTGAAAGAATATCCAGCTTCAAATCCTGTCTTATTTGTAAAGCGCTTAACACAATACACATCGTTTCAAAGTAGCTTTACACAAATTTATGATGTTAAAGTTGTGATGACATGGAAGTAGCGACAGATTATTTCTTCCGTATTCTTGAACAATGTTGCTTGGGCACTTTCCCATTGAGAATGGGCAACAAATTTCTATCTGGATACTTTAGATCAAAATTTGTTCCCATTCTCAACGGGAAAGTGCCCAAGGAACATCGCTCGGCAACACTGCTCAAAAAGTTGCCCCGTGTATCATCACCTTAAGAGACACTTGGCAGGTTTGGTTAGATTAAAACGAACTCTGGTACGGTTTGACTGAAATATGAACACAACACGCACCAAAGACATCTAAACGACCCTAAAACAGGACGTGATGTCACCAGATGTGACCCTAAAAAGGACAGAATGCTGAAGCATGCCTGTTTTTTCACGTCATAGGAGCTAAGTTGCCCATTACAGTTCGGTACAGGCATCATAAATGCCATCTCCTTGTAGCAGATCTTTGTTTGTGTGTGACGGAGGAATTCCTGCGGCTGTTTTGACTCCTTTACACATTTTATAAGCTCTTCGCGAGATCTCAGCTGGTCAGAATACCATCATACGCATCTAGCAAAGAACAAAGCATTGTTTCGGATGTTTGTTAAGTTCTGTCACAAAATTGGCCTTAAAAATGACAGCGTGAATGCTAAGTGAACCAGTACTAAATGTATTATTTTCTTTTTTTGGGCCGGGCCAAAAGAACTGAACTACAAGTGTGAACACACCCTGGATGATTAAATAAGTCCGGCATACGTCACCAAAGAGAAGTCTGTCGTTTGCACCTCTTTCGTCAAGTTATGACATTTTGATTAAACATTACGAGGTCAAAAAAAAAAAAAAAAAAAAAAATTAAATATACAGAGGGATGAATTGTTCACAATAAGATCTACACCATTAATTTAGTAAATAGATAGGGTTAATTTTAATTTCATGACGACTTTATATGACACAAATGACAGGGTTTAAGATTTAGGTTATTTCGCCAATCCCTATGCAATTTAACTGAAAAGTTAACTGAAAGTCATGCCTCGATACTTATTCAAAAGACCTAGTACATATTACAAAATAATGGAATGAAAACTCAGAAATGCATCATATTACAGAAGTAAAATGGGTTGCTTATTCTCTTACCGTCGGCTAGTGTTGAGATTTGTGGGATTCTGGGAACGGGCATTCAGAAAGGCCAGAGCTGAGCGCTGCTCCTCATTTAACTGGATGCTGTTACTGGAGCCTTCAGACACCAACAGCTCCCGGATAAGCTGGATCTGACGGTCCTGCAGAGGAATAAAAAGGAACATCGTTTTTTGAGCCTAAATTCAGAGAACAGGTCTACCCCACAAGTAACCATGCAAAAAGAAGCCTATACAAACCAGTTTTGCACAGTCAGACTCAGCTTTCTGTCTCCGACGGATCTCCACATCCACTTGGTTGCGGGCATGTTTGAGCTTGACCTCCAGTGCTCCTCGCTCTGTCTCGGCCTTGGTGAGCACCTCCTTACACGCATTCAGCTCACGCTCAAGTCTCAGCCATTTACGACGGCTGTCCTCAAAGTTTAGGGCCATCTGAATGAACTCTGACAATGACACAAAGAATTGCAGTGAATATTTAGTGGGAGAGAGAATGAGACATTGAACTACTACAGCATTCATGTACTTTATATCAAATATTCACCACAGCCAATACTTACGGGGCTCAATGCTTTCATTGAGAACATCAGCTTGTGCCCGCAGGCTTTCAAAAACACTGTGAAGATTCATCACAGCAGTCTCCATGTCCTCCTGCAGTGGAGAAAAACATTAACTCTGTGCACCAGCTAAAACTAATAGTTAAGTTTTATTTTGCTTCTACTTATATCCTTTTTAAACTTAAATTTATTTCAGCTCAATGAAGTTGGTATTTGATTACTGTTAAAATCTCGAGACCATACATTCCACTGTTTGGACATCTGTGGATTTTCAATCATACAAAATATTGGAGGCGTGGCCAATGATGAACATGTATCTGCATAAGATACGCACATAATAGCAGTAGTATCAAATCTAAAATAGTAAAAATGCATAAAGTGACAAAATATTAATAACGTACTTTAAAAATGTTTTAAAAAATAAATAAGTGCACTATACACTATAATAACGTTAATAAAAGTAATATAAGTATATATATAAGTAGTATAAAACCCATTTTTGCTAGGATTATGAAAGTACAATCGTAGACAAAGACATCCGTCCCACATTTAAATCACAACACGTTCAATGGTGAACAATAGTAGTACAGTAAAACACTAGCATGTGTCTTCTAAACGGCTCATCACTGGAAACAAAACAGTAAAAACAAACATTGGTTTGCCACGTAATATAACTTACGGCTTGTTGTAGACACCCAGCCTTGTGTGTAAACGATGTAATGTAAGATTATAACTTGAAAAGATATTTTTTCCAGGGATAACAGCACCGCACCGGTTTGTTCAACCAAGTTTACCCGGATGTGTTGATAACGTTAGCGTCTAGAGGAGTTGTGTTTCAAATTTACCCGCCAGCCAATCAGCGCTGCTCGGGCGTGCTGACGTATGCGCGTTGACGCAGTACGTACATGCGACGCGTCTGCTGTACATCTAAAATCAGGTATTCCCCTCGAAATTGTCTCCATCAACAAACGATAGTGATTTATAATAAAAGGGAATTATAAAACTGTAAAATTATTAAAATAATTTTTAAAATGCCGCCTCTTCGCTGAGTATCTCGTTTAGCTCTGTTATTTAAACCTAGCAATAATATTCAACAACAGAAGTAAAGTAATAAACCATATTTCAGAAAAAATCAGTGGTGCAAGTACTACGAATAAGTGTGAATGACTCCTTTCGGTATCCATAACGGGCAGGGGTTTTCAAACTGGCCGCACAGGAATAGCTAAGGTCTCTATGGAAAAGTTCAGAGAAAGGCAGTGTAAAAAATTAAAAGTAAATATATAGCCTAATTTTTTTTTAAAAAAATAGATTAATCTAACTAAAAAAATTTGGTTAAAATAAACAAAAGTATTTAAAATAATAAACAACTTTTAATACTCAAGACAAGTACCTACTTAAATTATTATTGGTTGCTAGTAAAAAAAGCAATAACTAAGAAATGGCTGCATGAAAATCCACCAACAAAAGAAGAATGGATAGTGATTGTAAAAGATATGGAGAAACTGACTTTCTCTCTAAGATTAAACATGGATACATTTTACAAGTAGGCTACTGGTCAAAATGGTTATTGTATAGGAGTGTGGATGGAACAGGGACATATTGTAAGTGTACTACAATGTTCCCTTCCTCACATGTACTGTACGTTGTATGTTTTATGAGGGGACCTTGAAACTTTTATGGACAAATATTCTCCTGGTGAATGTTTTTTTTTTTTTTTTCTCTCTCTCTCTCTCTAAGACTATTGGGAGAGTAACCCCTGATATGAAGTTAACTGTATGCCTATATGAACAACATAATTGTATGTGATACCCCTAGTGATGTCTGTTCCGTTCTTTTGCATGTGTTCTACTAAAAGCATATAAAAAAATAAAAAGTTGAAAATAATAAACAACAAAATTTGTTTAAGAAAAACAATACAGTAGCCTACTATTTTGAGTGAAAAAAGAAATGTAATGATGTAACAATCAAAACTAAAATTATATTTCAAATAATATTTTACACATATTTACAATATTAATCTTCACAGTGTAAATCGGGTCATTATACATACAAATATAGCTTCCTTTTAAATTTAAGGAAGTGATCCCTCGCATGAGGATCATATTTGGTGGCATAAATGATTGAAAACCCCTGCCCTACAGCTGCTTTTCATGCTGGTAATTTAAGTAGGCCATACATAAATTAATTAGATAAATAAATTAATTAATATTTCCTTTCTGTAGATGCATAAATAATTTATTATTTATGCCTATTTCCTATATTATCTAAATAGTACTGCGACTCTCCTACTCTCTCTCCTCTCCTTGATGATGCACTATCTATCTATCTATCTATCTATCAACACTTCCAGCTCACTGTTAATCAAGAGTGTAGTGACTGATCGCTCAGACACAGTGAAATTACAAAAAGGGGCTGAAGCCAGAAGAAGAAACGTGTTGTCTTGATTAATATCCTAGTTGGTCAATAGGCACTGACACTGTAACTGTGGGAAAGAGAGAGAGAGAGAGAGAGAGAGAGAGAGAGAGAGAGAGAAGGAGAGGGAGGGATGGCCAACTTTACACCATCCTATTAAAGAGATCCGCCAGTTGGGTGTGCAGAGCAACTTGCAGCACCAACTCAAACAAGGCTTTCAAGTGCTGGAAGAGCAGTGAATTGCATTAGGAGATATCGGTGCTGAATCCTGCAAACATGATTGCCACCACACAGCAGAATATGACAACGGAGCTGGTAAAGCTAAACAGCATGTTTTATCTTTCGCATGAACAAAGACTAAATGCAGACTGACGATAAAACGCGTTTTAATGCTGTTTTTTTTTTTACACATCTGTGTGAACTAGAGCCGCAGCAAAGGAGCGCGTGCACGTGCGAGAGAATACAAATCTGTGCACACGACCCTTATATCCTGATTATAAACTGTATCTAAGCTTGTTTGAAGTCATTTATCCATCAAAGTACATTAAACACATGCTTGTTTAGCACAGGTGTTGCTCACATTGATTCTGCTCGGTTTTCATTCATACTTTCAGAGGAGCTGTCCATATCCCTCCGTCTTGTTTCGCTCCGTTACACCAGTTACTACTGCAGTGCTTTCCAGTGACTCACTGACTAACTGAAGTAGGGCTTTTCCGAGAGAGCTTACTATCTGGCGGCCGTTTTCAACTTCTTCTTTAAGATTTTAATATCTCTGAATTCGTGTGTTGTTTAGTATCGCAGTCGAATCAGACAGCTGACTTGAACTGATCTAAATTCGCTGTGAAGATGACAAGAGCTGCTGGACGTTGATCTCACAGCCGTGATAATCTGAAAGAAACTCAAATGAGACTCTTTATCCATCCTACACAAATATCTGCATATGGGCCAATGACGAACATTTCTATTATGTTATTCAAAAATGCATTAAAATTGAAGTTCATACAAAAATGACTCCAATACACATATATGACTAAAACGTTTAAAAATCATTTTTAATATTATTTATAGGGTTTAAAGTTTTAATAAATGTCCAGATGTTGCTATAAAAGAAAAAAAAGTCTTATTAAACGGCTAAAAAAAGAAGGAAATGGTAGTTTGGCAAAAATATATTTTTTTAATATTTCTTTAAAAATAAGCAGTGAGTTTGCCATATCAAAGTGTTGGCAACTAACATGCAAAATGCCATTTTGTTGTCATATGACTGAGAAAACATAAAAACAGAGATGACTTCTTTGTGACTGTATGGATTGTTTTGCATTGTGACATTGTTTTCATGCCAATTAAGCAAAATTAGGCTCAAAATATTTACTGTAATATACAATTAATTCAGCATAAATCAAAGTTAGTATATGACAAATATTGATATCAACTTTATTTTTAAATGCAGAAGTAAGCTGTTTCCTGTGAACATGTGAGACTTCCAATTCATTATCCTCTACAGGATAACAAAGTGCAGTAAACAGTAAAACTATTTGCGCTACAAACCAGTGTTTATGATTACGATAATAAATGAAAAATATGATAACAAATAGCCAGACAACATGAATGCACATTCAATATAAAAATATATAAAATTAACAGATGAAAATGGCCGCTTTTACATTAAAAATAAGGTTTATATATGGTGCTTAAAGTCACCATGAAATCAAAATTCACAATTTTTTATGGAATGTTGCAGTATTATAGTGCGGGACAACCTGTCACTCACATGACATCACAGCAATAGCAAACCACAACCATCCAATCAATTCTCGATAGACAAAATCAGGTCCCAACCTACATTTTTTTTCTTGTTCGAGAAGCTGTTTCACTCAGATATTCATCACAAGAAAAGACTATCAAAACTCTCGTTTCATGCGACTTTAATTGTTGCGAAAATAATGTCATCAATGCATAAGGTCCTAATTTTCTTCATTTTTCCTTTGACTTTGGGGTGAAATATGACTGGGACATGTTCTTGACAGGTTTCACCCATATAAATATTATTTTAAGGTTTATATATGGTGCTTAAAGTCACCATGAAATCAAAATTCACAATTTTTTATGGAATGTTGCAGTATTATAGTGCGGGACAACCTGTCACTCACATGACATCACAGCAATAGCAAACCACAACCATCCAACCATCCAATCAATTCTCGATAGACAAAATCAGGTCCCACCCTACATTTTTTCTTGTTCAAGAAGCTGTTTCACTCAAATATTCGTCACAAGAAAAGACTGTCAAAACTCTCGTTTCATGGTTCAGGTCCTAATTTTCTTCATTTTTCCTTTGACTTTGGGGTGAAATATGACTGGGACATGTTCTTGACAGGTTTCTCCCATATAAATATTATTTTCACTAGACACTAGCTCTCACACTAGCGTACTACTCTACCTGGTCAGTGTTTGCATATAGTAATTCTTCATGCTGCACTGATAAAGATGATCACCTAGCTAGCAAATGGCACTTATTTCCAAAATGTTTATGTAAGAGCCTATTCTAGAAGGTTGTTAGAGTGTAAGAGAGTGTGAAGAAGCAGTGTTTCTCATATGGTTGCAGATGACTCATATGATGCATCTTTAACTGAAACATAATCAAATCACTCCCCCTTTGTAGTCTCCACCTCATTTGCATATCTTCTGCCTGGTGCCACCACCATTAAGAGCAACCTGCGTGTGTAGACAGATGGCGATAAACGGCCAGAGAACTGCTGACGTGTCAGAAGTGTCACCGTGACAAAATGTTATTGTTGTTTCTGCATTTGTGTTTGAGAATAAAAAGGCGTAGAAAACCAACAACAGTTAAGTCTAGGTGCAAAATGCTGTTGCTGTTAATACTCTAATGCCAAATGCAAGTAAGAGATGTCATAGAAAACATGCAATGTGCAGTTTCTATTAATCTATTAGGCAATGTCTCCATTATAATAAATTATATTACCATGTATCTAGTGAGTGGGAATGTGTATACAGCTCTGTTTCCAGCAGATAAGAAACACCAAGAGTAATTAGTTTCTTTTTCATTGGATTTCCCTTCATATCTGAAAACTAATATTCTGCACCATTCCTGTAGTTTTTTTTTTGTTTGTTTGTTTTTTTTCAAATAACTACCACACTGATGAAATTCAATGTGTAATTAGTAGGGCTGCACAATATTTATAGAAATGATCAAAATATTGCAAATGTACATATGGCTTGCGATAAGATATTTGAAAGAATGTCAGTAACTAAACAGATCTCGCCCCCCATTTACTACCATAGTAGGAAAAATAAATACTATGGTAGTTAATGGGGGACGAGATCTGTTTGGTAACTGACATTCTTCCAAATATCTTCCTTTGTGTACAGCAGAACAAAGAAATTAATACAGGTTTGGAACAACTTGAGGGTGAGTAAATTATGACAGAATTTTCATTTTTGGGTGTACTATCCCTTTAAGTGAATGTAAACAGTTTAGAAAGAAAACTTGTGACAAAAAGTGACAGCAGTCTAATAAACCTGCTGCCATATGTGTCATTAATGTTAATTAAACAACAAAAGAGAAATAGAAAATCACTCACTGCTCTTGACTGAATAACTTTTATAGCTTTAATAAGAATCGGTGTTGAATTCATAGAGTGAAGACTAAGCAGTTTTACTTTTACATTTGATCTTGTACATTATCGTATCGCATATTGCATTATTTAATGAGTTACTGCATATCGCACTTCTTCAATATCGTGCAGCCCTAGCATTTAGTGTGCAGATATCATTTAACACTACATAGGAATTATATTCATTATATTCAGATAGATTTTCAGTGTTGTGTTTTTGCTTTCCTTAGTGTTTTCACTTAAAGATGCAAATGCCCTTTATTGGAGTGTCTATTTTCACTAAGTGCAAATAGTGTCCCTTGTTGGCAAATACTATTTACACTAGCTCCGCCTACCAATGTCTGGTTGGGCCACTCAAGTTTAAAAAAAGGCACATGGCTTTCAATGTTTTCAGTGGCACAGCAGTAGTGAGTAAGGCTTGCAGACCTGGCTTTTAACGCAATTGACGTGGGTTCGAATCCGCCTTTTGCCGAGCTCACATTTATTTTCAATAAAAATGAAAATAATGTTCTAAAAGTGGAAATAAACTGCGAATGAGTGTTTAATAATTTTAAATGTGTTTATTGGGTAGGGTTAGGGGAAGGTGTAGGGAGGGATTTTATTCTCCCAGTAAGGCAGCATCCATTTAATAATTGTAATAAATATAATCATATACACTCTATGATAGTATTGCATCTTGTTAATGTACAAAAAATACTGAGGTGCAAATAGTATCTGCCAATATAAAGTATAGATAGCATCTAATTACTATTTACTCTTATTGCAAAGAACTGATACTTTTACATGGTGTAAATAGAATCTATCGCTATTTTCACCTAGTGTAAATAGCATATTGCTAAGAAAATGCTGCTATTGTCACTTAGTGTAAATAGAATATATCGCTAAGAAAATAGGCTATTTTCACTTAGTGTAAATAGCATCAATTGCTATTTGCACTTACTGCAAATAGCCGCTGCCATAATTTATTTCATGAGTGAAAGTGACTAATAACAGGGCAATTACAGTGATAAAGTGAGTAGTACTCAGCTAGTCACGTACTATTGGAAAAAATTCAATTGGTTTTATTAGGTCGGTGATATGATTTCAAACATATTTACAAAAGTACTATACAGTTTATTATGTGTATTTCTAATGGGGACAAAATGACCTTGAGTGCACCCTTAAAATGATGGGTTCTCATCTTAATGTTGAGTGGCAGGAAATGATTCTATTGACATGACAGGAAGGTTTGAAATGACTCTCTCCTCCTGTCAGATTAACCTATGCTTGCTGACCTCAGCAAGAAAAGATCTAGCTCATCCAGTGCACTGGAATGAACACAAAGTACTTATTAAAAAAAACGAATAAAAATGTCAAAAACATACAACAAAATGACTAAAACTTTAACTAAAATTAAAAAGAAACTGGAAAATATAAAAATAAAATCTATAATTCAAAATATTAATTATAAACCCTAATAGTATCTCAGTGACACTAAAATAACACTCTAGTCCATCAGATAATATTAAAATGTTATGTGTAGCAAAATCCATTGATCCATTTGAAAAGTGTTATCCATCAAAAAATCCTATAAACCATTTTGAGATACATATGAGGAAATGATATTTAGAATTCAATCTTTTTTCCTCTAAGATCATTGATAGGAGGAGGAAAGGTCTCCTGAGACAGCGACCACTTTCTCACCTGCTTGAAATGTTAACGTGAATGATTCCGTGCTGGAATCTCATTAATTATGTAACTGTACTTTGTGTCATTGATTTGAACTGCATAGCAACCTTTCCAGCCTTTCCTTTGCTTTTGCTCTATTCACGAGGAGCTGTTTCACAACAAGCATTGACTATTCAGGAGGTTTTGGCTCAAACAGCCAGAGTTGGCTGGAGATTAGTGCGGTTCCTCTTTGCATTTTCAAATGCAGCCATAATCTGGCCCTTTGCCCTTTTTCTGATCACACTATTTAGAAGGCTTTAGCAGTATTCAGAAAATTTTGATAGACAAGTTTCCTCAGAGGTAGTGTATATCTGTGACTGCAAACACCTCCAGTTAGATGTTATTTATTCAGAATGCAGATTTGCTTTCTGATGGTAATATTTCATCTCCTAAACCTCAGTAGAACCAATGCATCTCATTACCGCTGCAGGAAAACCATGATTTGCGCTGACTTTGTGCTATCCGCTTTAGGCAGATACTCTGAGCACATCCTGACAGTTACCACTAGACTGATCATGATTGAGTGGGCTTTCTGTTTGCTTGAAAGATCCTTAATAAAGCATTCTATGTCTAATATCTCTGTGAGTAAGGCTTAGTGACTTCTCATTAACCAGATGCCAATTAAATGTGAGTCATATTTCTTCGAGTATTGGCTGACAGCTGTAAATGATTCATCCCCAAAACTTCTACGTTGCTGATGGCAGTACTTTGTATTAATCAAAACTTGCTTTTTCGCATTCTCTTTCAATGCACGTAATCTGTTAATGTCCATGATAATGCCCAGTATCTATCTATCTATCTATCTATCTATCTAATATAGATTATTTAACTAATATACAGAATTGATTTGTAATTTTTTTATTTTTATTTTTATAATAATATTATATTATTATATTAACGGTATTATATACTTTTATATTATTATTTTAATGATATTATAACATAATTATATGCTATTATTTGTATTATATTTAATTATTACACGGCTCTGTGGAATACTTGATTCTGATTGGTCAATGGCGCCATCCAGCGGTGTGTTATTCCCCGATAACAACCACTAAAAACAGAGAACACAGGCTCATCTGGGTAGCTGAAGTCTGCAGCGCTATACGATTGCTAGGAACGGTTTTTCCTCTTGGAAGTTTTGGCTTTGGTGAGCTAATAAAATATTAAAACTCAATATTTTGTGTACAGTTATTTATGTCATCCGGTATCGCGGACTCGCTCTCTTGTTTCATACAAACGCAGCTGCTGCCATTTTGCGACTATTGTTTTGTTCACTGTAATAGATTATAAAATTACAAACAGGCATGATTTTAAATCAGTTTAATCTCAGATCAATATCTCTTATCCCATAAATATTTATGTGGCGAAATGCTGTGTAATATGTGGTATGACTGTACCATATGTCTTAAATGTACGTCTAGTTTGAACTTGTTTGTCTAGTTTGAAGCTTTGCGTTTAAAGAGCTAATAAAATATTTCGACTCAGATCAATATTTCATGTCTAATTATTTACTTATGTGGCAAGTAGCCATGTAATAAGCGGGATAATGTACATCCAGCCGGTTATCGCAGAATGAACCACTTCAGACCGATGCCTGATCAGCCTGTGGGGTTTATTCTGCAATAACAACCGGCTGGATGTACATTATCCCTTACATAATAAATATTTAATAATTATAATAATTACATTTTTTATTTCTGCTTTTTGACATAAAATGACTAAATCAGACAATCTTTTTTTATTAGTAGTAGTATTTCTATTATTATTAAGCTAAGTCATTGCAATTTTCATTTTAGTTCAAGGCTATATCTAATTATTAAGCTACACATTTCTTACTTGAGAATTAATAGATGTTATTTAACAAGTAATTACTCAAAAGCATATTATATTAGTATTCCTAATTAGTTTTCCTAGCAGTTACCACAAATTGCATGATTATTATGATCTACATTTCAAAACAAATCAAATAGTTCAGAAAACCAACCCTAACTATAAAAATGTTTTAAAAAACAATCAGCCACCAATCAGTGTTGCTCACAGTCTGCACTTGTCACTTTGTCTTTATTTTTTTTTTTATTCATTAATGATATGAATATGGACCTGAGCATCTGTTGTGCACTGAAAAGATGTTAAAAACAACAACAACAACAAAAAAAAAAAAACAGGTAGAGAATGATGAAGTGAAAAAATTATAAAGTGAAAAGACAATCCAGAGATTAAGAAAAACACTTCTAAGAGCGCAACGTATTGCTAACCGTTGTAATCCACTGTGACTTTATTAGAAAACATCTCAAGTCCATTTATATTTGTACTCTGAGGTTGGTGCTTAAATTGCAGTGATTAGTCAGACAATTTGCATGCAGTGACATCTTTCAGAATGAATTGTGGGAATTAGCTTCCTCTCATTACCACAGTAAAGGCGAAATATAGAGCCCTGTCACATAGTACAATGCTCACTTGTATTCTGAGTTGATTTCTCTAAATCATTTAATTGTCTAATGAGGATTGGGTCACACTTCACATTATTGTGCTAAAATGTAATTGTATAAGCAAGTACTGAGTTAAATGAATTAGTTACTTAAAGGTGTCATGATTCCAGCCTGTATTCCCCTGTCTCGTGGTTAAGGACTATGTTGAAATGTTTCTTTTCCATTGCTTCCGTGTTCTTTTCCTGTGTGTAATTCCTGTTTGCTTTGTGTCTTGTTAGTTCATCAGTTCATTAGTTCAATACTGATTCAGTAGTTCACACCTGTTCGTCATTAGTGTTTGTTACCTTATGTATTTATACCCTGTGTTTTAGTTGCCTTGTGTTGGTCGTTGTCTTTGCATGATTTGTAAAGCTGCTACATTCTTGTTCCTTGCATTTTGTTTCTGTTTCTGATTTGGATTTTCGATGGATTATCTTTGTTTGTGTTTTTGGAATATGTGTTGCTGCATCTGGATTCTTGCCCCTTCTCTTCCCTGCTGCCTCGTAACAGAATGACCAACACAAGGCAACTAATGGTTTACATGACAACGATGTACTAAAAATGGTTCCCCGTTCACAAAGATCTGTGAAAATGACTAAAAACGCTGTATTATGCATGCCAGGCCAGTAGTTGGCGATGTCACTTTGTAAAGAAACACTACGTGCCTATAGACTGAACATGTAATACACATGTGCAAGACGTCACCGGTTTCACAAATTCACGTTTTTGTAGTTTACATGGAGACGATAACGGTATTGTTTTCAAAAACTCGCACTTTGAAACCTGATTTCAAAAGCTTGCGTTTTCATGCCGCCAAAACAGTTTTGTCGCGTAAATGAACAGCCAAAACACATAAAAGTTTTCTGTTTTTATTTGAAATGGTGTTGTGTAAATGGCCCCTTAAATACAGGGTATAAATACACAAGGTAACGAGCGCTAATGGCGAAGAGGTGTGAACTAATGAATCACTATGGGACCTAACAAAACACAAAGCAAACAGGAACTACATACAGGAAAAGAACACAGAAACAATGGAACAGAAACACTTTAACATTAATCATGACAAAAGATTTTTCAGCATTTTTCCTTAATGCTGAAAAAAAAAAAAAATTTTCATTGTTAAAATACTTTCTCCTTTTCAGCGTAATATCTTAAGTATGGATGTTTTGTTATTATTTTAGCAAATTTGCATTTGCTCTGATCTGCTAGGTAACACCCACTTTCACGATCCAATCAGTTTCTTTGTCATGTTGCATATCATGTTTCACTCTTATATAAATAAAATATATTTTTATATATATATATATATATATATATATACTTATTCACGATACAGCACTAGCCTCAGGTACCTTATTGCTTTTATAAAACGGTTACCACACAATACAAATATTAAAGCCAAAAATATGTATCAATGCAACTTTCATGAAGTAAACTTTCGCTAAAAGCCTTCCTTCTGTCGGAAAAAATAGTCCCTCACTGTGAACAGCAACAGAAGTTACATTATTACGCCATTAGATGGCGGCAAAGACTGTTTATGAGTGTGTCAGTCAGTAGCGAAGACTTTTACATTGAAAAGACTGAATTTTTGTGAACACAGAACAAGACGCAACTGATAAGTGCTTTGACTAGCGCTGTCAGTCACGGTAAAACCCCTTAACTGTTAAAAGGACAAGATAATACATCGGACATTTAAACAGATGTTTTATTATGAACACAGGACTGACCTGAGGAAAAATGCTAAATCTGAATGCAGGTAATAAACTCGCTCAATCGATCTCTTTCTCACAATACTCTTCTAGTTCTACATAATACAGTAAGCTTCAATGAAAATATCAATTGAGAACATACAGTTTACGTTGCTAAGAGTGGTTGCTAAGGGTGTTGTGTAGTGATACACAGAACCGTTGGGTGAAGCGGTCATAGCCGTGTTTTAACGTGAATAAAACACAGCTATTGACCAAGCAGAATCAAGGACAGGAACTAACAGTTTATATATATATATATATATATATATATATATATAAATGTTAATGTGTTGTCTCATTAACTTTAAAATATATTTATTTAGCAGAATCTTTATTTGGACAATATCATTGATGCATTTCATCATTAATTATGTGTAAATTTGACACTGTAATACAAACTTTTCCAGAGAGTTTACATCACATAAATCTGTCATCCTTGCTTACATTTGACACGTATGATTCACTCAATGGCATGAACACCATCTCTGAGTTGTTTTCCTGTCTGTAGCTAGAATGAGGGAGACAGTTTTGCGGGGGCTGTCACGCTCCATCCACGGGGTCCTTTGTGAAGCCGAGGACCTGTGGGTTGTTTGAAAAGTGAAGGAGGGCGGTAAGACTTTCTGATGGCTAAGGGAGCCCACAGAGGAGGCACTGCCGTGACTCTGAATCCAGAGCTACACTGTGGATGGATAATGAAAGGTCTGCAGGTGCCTTCTCTCCACCTCCTCTTGTTATGACATCCTTCCCATCCGGCCAGTGACAGTTTCTGCAGGAGCAATACAGCAACATAGTGTAACTCGATATCAACAACAAGCCTTAAAACTGAAAATGTGAAAGAATTCAATATTCAAATGATGTAATTTAGAGGAGAAATCATGCTACACTACATTTGCTGGTGTCACGAAGTTACACACAGGGGGTTATTGTATGTAGGCTGTCCTGGAATAGAGTTTTCAGTTTGGATAATGTCACGGAAGCTGAGCATATGGAGTTCACCATATGTTTGGCACCAATGTGTTGAACTCACATCAAGAGCAAGTCATTTTGAATGTACAGCTGGTCTGTTTTGTTGATTAGTATACGCTGTTAGAATGTTTCAGTTTGATCTTAAATGCTGTTAAAAGCGAAGAATTAAATTTTTCTGTTAAAACACCTTCTATTCCTGTTCCTGTGTACAGGCAACTAGGATTGATTCCCCAGAGCAGTGTAAACTCTGAGGCTCTTTGGTGCTATCACAAGACACTGACCATTAGTGTCATGTATTTATTTATTTTCACCGAATCAGTTTTGTTGAAAAACAAACATTTTGGAGGGAAAACATGGTTGTTGCTCCTGAAAGTCACTCTTTTAGTTAAACATATCACAGGTTTGTCGCGTCGCTGGACATGCCTACATCCTGTCGCCAATGGTCACTGTCACTCATGTCGCAGGAAATTGCCTGCCCTCCATTGAAATTAAAGGGTTAGTTCACCCCAAAATTAAAATTCTGCCATTAATTACTCACCCTCCTGTCGTTTCAAACCTGTAAGACCTTCGTTCATCTTCGAAACACCAGTTAAGATATTTTTGATGAAATCCGAGAGCTTTCTGATCCCCTATAGAAAGCAGTGCAATTACCACTTTCAAGGCCCAGAAAGGTAGTAAAGACATCATGGGTTGTGGTTTGCCAGGTTGAGGTCACAAATGGGTTGAAATTTGTATTTTGTATGTTTGTATGTTTTGATTGTGTGAGTAAAATGCGTTTCGTACAAGATCTGGCAACTGGACAACCTTGGAATAATATATTGATGTGATTATTCATATAACAAGGGTTGGGCCATTCAAATTACGTGAGTTTCCTGGGAGAAATAACAAAACGGAAGGGGGGCGGGAGATGGGTGTGAAATACGGGAGACTCCCGGGAAAAACGGGAGTGTTGAAAGGTATGGTCAGAACGCCAGCTCAGTATTGGCTGGCTCCTGCATCAGCATCACACGCGGTGTTGTGCAAGTTACTTCCAAACTGTAATACATTATAGATTACTTGTTACTGTTATTTAAAAGTAATTATTTACCTTACAATATTACTGTCTCAGAATTGTTATGCGTTACATTACTCCTGTATTACTTTTGAGTTACTTTCACCAGAATAACTACAGAAGTAGAACTTAACATTCTAAAATGACAAAATGTACTGCAGAGCATTTTACATCCAGTAGAGGGCGATATGAGGTAGCGTAATGACTGTGGGCGATCCAGGCTACTAACAATATAGCTTATAATTGGCAAAGTGAAGGCTCAAGACAATGCAAGAAAGGATGACAGACAGAATCACAAACGATCTGTTAAAAGTATGGTAGAGGTAAAGTGATTATCTGACAAACGAAGTAATGCGCATACGTCCATCTTGCGAATGTACAATCTTCTTCTGCCATCTTCACCCATTAGCCGCTTTTCCACTGGCCAGCGCGAGCACAGAGGCCGAAATCATGCCGCGTTTCCACTGTCGGCCCATTAGCCTCGCGGCCCTCCTGTAAAACCCGCCCTAAACACGCCTTCATTGGACTATGTCTCACAATACAAATTACACACCAGCGAGAGGGAGATGAATGAAATAAATCGCTAAACAAATATATCAGAAGCTGTCATTTAGTCTTTATTTACAAACTTGGACACCACACACGGCTATTGACTGACCACGAACAGGTAATAGAACTTACTTGCGGCATTTTTCATTCGTTAAAGTCCACTTTCTAATAAAAAATTCCTGATAATTTACTCACCCCCATGTCATCCAAGATGTCCATGTCCTTATAGTGGACTTCAACTGGCCCCAAACAGTTGAAGGTCAAAATTACAATTTCAGTGCAGCTTCAAATGATCTCAGACGAGGAATAAGGGTCTTATCTAGCGAAACAATCGGTCATTTTCTTAAAAAAAATGAAAATGTATATGCTTTATATAGACACAAATGATCGCATCACAAGTGCTTCCACCAGACCGTGATTCCGTATTCTTCAAAAAGCTTATGCTGAATGTCCTACACCTTCCCTATTAAACTTACGGAAAAAAACAGAACTGGCGCCGCGTTTGTTCCGTGTTGTAACGCAAGCGTTACTGAACATGTACCGAGTAAAGTATTACTGAAAATTGATTAGTAATGCCTTACACTACTGCGTTACAGCAAAAAGTAATACGTTTCTGTAATGCATTACTCCCAACACTGATCACACGCATGTGTCGTGCTGCTCACGTGAACCGCGTTGGAGACTGACACGGAAGAGAAGAAATTGTCGAATAAAGTCTTTATTTTAGTTTTTTTTTTTGCACACAAAATGTGTTCTCATCGCTTCATAAAATTAAGGTTGAGCCACTGTAGTCACATGGACTATTTTAACGATGTCTTTACTACCTTTCTGGACCTTGAAAGTGGTAACTGCGTTGTTGTCTATGGGGGATAAGAAAGCTCTCGGATTTCATCCAAAATATCTTAATTTGTGTTCCAAAGATGAATGAAGGTCTTACGAGTTTGGAACGAAATGAGGATGAGTAATTAATGACAGAATTTTTCATTTTTGGGTGAACTAACCCTTTAATTGGATCATGTTGCTTTATGAATGTAGCAAGAACACAAAACTGACCGGAACAGCTCTGGTGGAGAACAGTGACTGGATCTAAAACCTTCAGATGACACACAGCTCATATCTCTGTCACTATATGTTACCGAAACCAGAACAGCTCTCTCGCACTGTATGACGTGACCGACAACTAGTTGTCCAGTCCGGTTCTGTTCACACAGCAAGGACTTTCCGAGAATGCAGTTGTGAATCCTGAAAATTTACGGGTGTGAGTTCGGTTATAGAATGCACTTATCATTGCCATAAATAACTTAACTGTGTGTGAATGGGAAAAATCTGAGAAACTTCTCCTTGTGCAACTGAAAACTTTTGTGTGCTCGACTAGCTGTTATGAATATCTAGTTTTTCCGTGCTCACCTGAACGTCACTGATCGTTCCCTATGCAAATGTAAACACAGAGGCTACGTAATACGACTATTCAAATATCTGCTGTTTTCTCTCTATCTTAACTTGTGGTAAGGAGCTTTCTGAATTCAATTCTGTGTGTATAATGATTGGCTAAACAACAGCAATTATTTCCTGGCAGCAATCAGTGCAGTTCTGTAGCTGATTAAATTATGTCTTGTCTTAATGTGGGTTGCTTGAAAAAATCTTCCAAAAAAAGAAAAGAAAGAAAAAGTTGCTGTCAGTAATGTGGATGGACTTTTTATTCTTCACCCCTGGAGATGTTTTCTAATTGAAACAGTCTTGTACACCAAAACAAACCATTTGTGTTCACTGCTTGCTATCATTCAGAATGACTGCATAAATGGTGTCTTTCAAACCATTTTAAACACCTTCAGCAATTTAATGCTGCTCGTTTATCAATAGCTAACACATTGACAAAATAACACATTTAGGGGCTCATTTTATGGAAATCAGTTATGGCCCCATCCATTTAGTCAGCTTCAGTCATTACAATTAGACATGGTGTGGCTTCAGTTCAGTATAATGAATTTGTCAATATTCATTTCATATGCATTTATTTACCAACTGTAGCTGATATTTACTGGATTGCAGGTCATTTGTTTGCCCTCGGGGGTTTGAAAGACAGGACAGCATATGTTCCAGGATTTTGCAAAGCTCAGATGCATCGCATTAGCTCTGTGATTCGGCTCAAAGTAATTTTTCATCATGGCCAAACACTGCAGCTCAGAAGTTCCCATGAGTCTCATTTATGAATTACTCTGTCCCCACAGAAGTGGGCAGAATCCCTAGAGAGCAAAGTGAAAATTGTGTTGTTGCTTCATTTAATGTTTTCCAGCTGGAATGGCAACCATCAGTAAATTGATCCACTCAGACATCAGTAAGGTGTATGTGTTTACTTCTCATTTTCTAAAAGAGTGTGAATTCATAAGACTAGCTGATATCTGTGAATGTTTTACAGATTAACACAAGGGGTCTTAAACAGATTCAAAAGTAAATCTGATTAGGGATTGTAAGTAAAATGTTTTTTTTGTTTTTTTTTTAATTTCAGTTAATTTTGAGCAAATTACACAATGACAAAAGGGTCATTCCGTGTCAAATCAACCAGAGGTCCCCGGCTCAAATTTTTGATTTTGTTAATATTTTTTCTGTTGAAAGACAAACATAAATAATGATGAAAGCCAAAATATTAAATGTCACAGATGTATATTTACTGAGTAATCTAATATTTTGTAGAGGGGGGTCAAAATGACAATTTTCACCTGAGATTTGGAGCCAAATTACAGGGGTGTAAAAATGACTTTAGAAAGATGGCAGCATCATTATTTTATTTTTACACAGAGATTGGTAGGTCTATTAGTAAAATCTGTTGACTTTAACAATCTTTGTTTCATTATATGCCAACAGTGACCGTTCAAAAATGGCGAAAAGCACTTGTGTTTTTTTTTGCCTCGAGTTTGCATGCCTGTAACTCAAGAAGTATTAAAGATATCTTAATATCCTTTTAGATTCTGGTTCTTAACAAACTTTTCTTTTAATATCTTCATTTTAAAGGCTCTCGATGGTTCAATCCCAGAGATATGGAGATCTTAATGCGGATCCATTAGTAAATTGGTAAATTGTACACATTTTCAGTGGTCAAAAACCAAATGTGGGTCACTTTGCATACAGCTGATACTTTTTTTTATTTTAAAGAGGAATATCTGAACAAATAATGTTGAAACTAGAAATGTATCTTGTGTTTTTCTATCATCTCAATTGCATAAAACATACCTGAGAGCCATAAATAAATAAAGTTTGCATGCCTGCAACTCTAAAAGTATTCAAGATATCTTAATATCGTTCTAGATTCTCATTCTTAATAAACTTTCCTTTGGAAATCTTCATTTTCAAGGCCCTATATATTTCAGTCTGTTTAAAAAGTTACCTACATTTGGTTTGTGACCATTGAAAATGGGTAAAATTCAACAATTTGAACATGGAGTCACATTGGGGTCCCAATATCTATGGGCCTTAAAAATAAAGATTCCAAAAGAAAAGTTTATTAAGAATGAGAATCTAGAAGAATATTAAGATATCTTGAATACTTTTAGAGTAAAAGGCATGACAACTTTAGAAAAAGAATATATATGGCACTCAGATACTGTATGTTCTATGCATTTCAGGTGATAGAAAAAAATGAGATAAATTTCTAGTTTTAACATTATTTGTTTTTCAGATATTCCTCTTTAAAAGAAAAAAGTATCAGCTGTATACAAAGTGACCCACATTTGGTTTTTGACCACTGAAAATGTGTACATTTTACCAATTTACTCATGGAGCCGCATTAAGATCTCCATATCTCTGGGAATGAACCATCGAGGGCCTTTAAAATGAAGATACCAAAAGGAACGTTTGTTAATAACCAGAATCTAAAAGAATATTAAGATGTCTTTAATACTTCTTGAGTTACAGGCATGCAAACTTGAGGCAAAAAACACAAGAAGTGCTTTTTCCCATTTTTGAACGGTCACTGTTGGCATATAATGAAACAAAGATTGTTAAAGTCAACAGATTTTACTAACAGACCTACCAATCTCTGTGTAAAAATAAAATAATGATGCTGCCATCTTTTTAGTCATTTTTACACCCCTCTAATTTGGCTCCAAATCTCAGGTGAAAATTGTCATTTTGACCTCCCTCTACAAAATAGTGGATTACTCAGTAAATATACATCTGTGACATTTAATATTTTGGCTTTTATCACTATTTATGTTTGTCTTTCAACAGAAAATGTTTTAACAAAATCAAAAATTTGTGCCGGGGACCTCTGGTTGATTTGACACGGAATGACCCAAAAACATTCTTGAAAATGGCTAAAGACTCCACTGCTCAGGTTGAGTTAGGCAGGTCATTCCACCTACAGGGAACAGTCCAGGTAAAGGTCTGTGAAAGTGCTTCTTTTTGTGCCTCTTTGGGATGGCACCACAAGGCTCCGTTCACTTGCAGAATGCAAGCTTCTGGAGGGCACAGAAGTCTGAAGTAGTGAGTTTGGGTATGGGGGTGCAGAGTGAGTGGTCGTTCTGTAGGCAAACATCAGTGCCTTGAATTTGATGCAAGCTGCTATTGGCAACCAGTGCAAACTGATGAAAATAGGTGTGACGTGTGATATCGGCTCGTTAAAGACCACTCTCGCTGCTGCATTCTGGGTCAGTTGCAGAGGTTTGACAGTACATGCTGGAAGGCCTGCCAAGAGAGCATTACAATAGTCCAGTCTGGATTGAACAAGAGATTGAACAAGGAGTTGTGTAACATGCTCCGATAGGAAGGGCCCTATCTTCCTAATGTTGTATAAGGCAAATCTGCAGGACCGGGCCGTTCTAGCAATGTGGTCTGTAAAGTTTATGCTGGGTACACACCACAAGATAATTGGGCTGATTTTGGGCCGATTTCTCCTCTTCCGACAATCCTAGGTAATGTCCCGATTATCTTGATGGTTCTACAGATTATCTTATCAGATTTTCCTGTGGTGTGAGGTGTGTGGTGTGACTGAATCTGCTCGGAAGAACGTCGGAGGCGCTCCGATCGCGAATGATCGAAGGATCAGAAATCCTAATGTGTGGGGGGAACCCCGAGGACAAACGCGCGCACGCTCTGGAGATTATCACGTGAAACAAAACAATATCCAATCAGAAAGCTAGCTGACAGATAACGCAAGCATAACAAACGCAGTCATGGTGCAGCACAAAGTAAATACCATGTCTCCACGACTTCACCCAAACCCTTTTCTTTTTTTTTCTGTGAATTTTCTGTCAAAATCATTCCAAACACTATCATCGCAATTTCTTTCTGTCTATCGTCCGCCATGTTTATTCTGAAGTCTCGAGAGATTTTGCGAGATTACCCGTGTTCACAGTCGGGACTGTCGGGTGCTATCTTTGTCACATCACCACACACTATAGGAGCAAAATGGTTAAATCTAGGTTTTTTGGTCCTCATGTTTGTGGTCTTTCATATTTTGAAAATCTTTTAGTGTGTACCCAGCATTAGCTTATCGTCAATCTCAACTCCGAGGCTCCTGGCTGTCCTGGAAGGAGTTATGGATGACTAACCTAGCTGAATGGAGAAACTGTGATGAAGTGTTGGGATGGCCGAGATCACAAGCAAGCTGTCTTTGCAAGGTTGAGCTGAAGGTGGTGGTCCTTCATCCAGTCGGAAATGTCTGTCAGGTAGGCTGAGATGCAAGCAGCTACTGTCAGATCATCTGGCTGGAATGAGAGATACAGTTAGTGTTATCAGCATAGCATCAGATAGGAAAAGCCATGATTCTGAATGACAGATCCTAATGATGTCACTTAGATGGAGAAGAGAAGTGGTCCCAGCACTGAGCCCTGAGGCACCCCAGTAGCTAGATATTGTGACTTCGACACCTCACCCCTTCAAGGCACCCTGAAGGCTACAATTGCTAGGTCTTGTCCAGTGATGGCTGTTTTGTTGATGTGCTCAGTTTTGTTCCTCGTTGCTCTGTGTTTCCAGTTCTGCTTCTGATGTTCTGTGTTTCTCTGATATTTTGAGTTAGTTTGTGTCTTTACATCACCCTTGTAAGACTGTTGCGTTTCTGTTTGGATTTGTGTTTTGCTTGGATTATCTTCAGCCTTGATGTATGTTTTTTGTTTGGATTTTTGGCATCTGCATACCTGCTTTTCTCTGTTTTCTTGATTTAAAAACTGCTGAACTTAGATCCTCGCCTCTCCTCTTCCCTGCCACTGTGTAACAAATCCATTTCTAATCCCTGGTTATGGCCATTTTTTGAAAGCAACATATGAATCATAAGTATTTCATTATATTAGAGCAGAACAGGTTTTTTTGGAGGGCTCTTAAAAGCATGAAATTTGTTGCCGTTAGGACAACGTTTTTCCCATAATCAATTTTAGTAATAAAACTGCTGTCCTTCCACAGGACATGCTCCAGCTGACCTATTGAGATTAATGGGAATGCTATAGCTTTCTCAGAATATTATAATGGATACTAAAAGATGTTTTCTTTAAATTGAGTATAAATTAAGTGAAACAAGCATTTACTTTACTATATTTAAGCAATTTTGTATACATCTCATTTGCTGTTATTAAATCATATTATGTATATAGCAGAACCGTGTATGTAGCTAGCCACTTTGCTCTCTAAATATCGATATCAGCTTCTCCCATTAATAAACCCATATTAGCCCACATGTAATCCCAAGGGATCACAGTTCACCATTCTGCACAGGTTTTCTATTTTCTCCCAGAAAATACTCACATGAGACATCATGTCTCTCAGAACAATCAGATTAGCTCCCCGCTCTTATATCAATTATTTCCCACTGGAGTTCCCCTCACTTCCCTTGGTATCGATCTCCTCTGCTTGTTCTGAGGTTAGGTACGTTAAGATTTTGTCAATGAGATGTACATTATCGAACCTCTAAACATGTTTCTCTCCCTCCTATAGCACGGGAGCATCGTTGATGAGATTGTCGCCCACGCGGAGCCTTGCTTTCTGCATTGCAGGAGTGGCACAATATATGTGACTGACAGCTTTGTAGAGGCGCTGCTCTGTGAACTGAGCGCTTGAGTGGAATACAATGAGAAATCTGTCTACTTGGGACTCTGCCCGGCTGAAAATGTGTCACTTTGACACCAGTGCCAAGGCTTTTGAAGGCCAGCTGCTTTCACTTTTACTCCATGGCTTTATTTGTCACCTCTCTTTTCACAACGGCTCTCAGAATCATTAAATCTCTTGATCTAGGGTGTGTTTCCCGTACAATGATGCAACTTGTTGATGAACTACCATACCAGTCACGACTGTTTCTCGAAACCGTAGTAAGTAACATGGTCACACCTCTGTCGTTTAAACCACATTGGTTCAACAATATAGGACTGTCGTTAATGACGTCACGCACAGGTGGAGGAGTAATAACTTCTGCTAATTAATCTATTTGAGATCTCCGAGATGCTGCTGTAACAAACATGTCACCTAATGACTACTCCACTGTTTTTATTCCATGCCATTTTGCATTATTTGATGCTTGATTCATTGTGGGTTCCCTCATACGTCATACTCCAGAGTTCCCTTCCGCATTTTACGCACATGCACACATATAGATTAAAATGTACAGTACAGGGATGTATTTTTATATTTTACAGTATAATAGTATTATTGCAATAGTAATATATTTATTTATTGATTTGTTTTATTATTTAAATCATAAAATTTAAATATTATTTGATTAGGCTATTATTATCATTGTTTTTGTTGTTGTGTAGTCATACAGAATAAGGGAAAAATGGGTTTTCCTTGATCACTGGTAAAGTAGTTCATTCACTTGATTATCCAAAAAATTTTTACCATGAAATTGGTCATATCGGTTACCCATCTATCAGTCTATCACTTTCTGAAGGTCAAGACAACACTGCATCCCTCATATGGGGAATTCTCTTCCAATTTAGCATGCATTAACTTGCAAGTTTGAAGATACTCTCGCATCTATGATGCAGGATTCTCCCCTGTTTGCCAACACAGTCATCCTAATTAGGAGTGTAGTATCATTTCAGGGCTCATGGGACCTGCGGAAACCGAGCTGATGAAGCTTTAACACAGAAAGTACTGGGCTCTCAGCCCGTAATGAGAGAGACGCCTTTGAAATGAAAACAGTGTCAATCTTCTTTTCAACTGTGTGAACAAATTACATTAATTGTGTTGCTGTGGCTGCCACTGTAACGGGGGAGTGTGAGTGGGTCACAATCTTATACTGAAAAAAGCATCATCTTAATCTATATATTTTTTTCTTGTTTTCCAGTTTATTTTATAACCAAATGAACTTGTGTTATAACTCTCTATATGATGTTAAATTTGCGCTTAAAGGTCCAGTGTGTAATATTTAGGAGGATCTTTTGACAGAAATGCAATATAATATACATAACTATGTTTTCAGTGGTGTATAATGACCTTACATAATGAAACGTTATGTTTTTATTACCTTAGTATGAGCCATTTCTATCTACATACACAGCGGGTCCCCTTACATCAAATTCGCCATTTGCGCCGGCATGTTTATACAGTAGACCTAAACGGACAAACTGCTCTACAGAGTGCGTTTGCTTGACTGGTTACTCTCTGCTGGCTCAGACGACGACATCTTTGTCCTGTGTTGGCCACCATAGCTTCTCTATGTGCTTCGAAAGGGAGGGCTGAGCGGTGGACTGAGCCATTGGTTGCAATTCGCAACCTCACTGCTAGATGCCGCTAATATTTACACACTGCACCTTTAATACATGAAAAACAATTTCCAGTTAAAAAATAGGATTAAAATAGTATCAAGAAAATTGACTAAATATTTTTGATCAAAAATACAGTAAAACAGTAATTTGTGAAATATTATTAGAATTTAAAATAACTGTTTTCTATAATATATTTTAAAATCCTGTGATGGCATTCAGCATCATTACTCCAATCTTCAGTGTCACATGATCCTTCAGAAATCATTCTAATATGCTGAATTTGATGCTCAAGTAGCATTTCTTATTATTAGCAATGTTGAAAACAGTTATGCTGCTTAATATTTTTGTGGAAACTGTGATACATTTTTTTCAGCATTCTTTGATGAATAGAAATGCATCCTTGATGAATAAAATAATTAATTTATTAAAAGAAAATCTTACTGACCCAAAAGTTTTGTACTTTTATGGAAACCAAGAAAAATGACTTATAAAATATAATTATTTTCAATGCAGCAGACAGTATCATTTTGATCTGATACCAGTATTGTGTCTCATGATAATGAAGTTCAGACTTGGAGGGCTTGAACTGATTGTGGATGAGCTTGATGTAAGGAAATGACTTTTTGAAGTGCAAGTATTATAGATCTGTAGAATCTGAATAGAGAGCCAATTGTGTTATTATGATTCTTTTTTTTTCTCTCTGCTGCACGAGTGCAGATAGATTTATCAGACACTATCAGCAGCTGTTTTAATTGTGTGAAGCTTCCAGTAAGATCTATTAATAATGAGCCTCTGGCTAGAATCCATGCTGGCAACCTCTGAAGCTTTTGAAGTTATCTTTTTGTTTCACAACAATGAGCAGCATCCAAGAACTCAGAAACTCTAATTAGATTTTCTAAAGCTATGAATTTAGGCCACAGAAACATAACCGCTAATTTCCATGTGTATATGTTTGGAAATATTTACGATTGTCTGCACTTTCATATTAAAATTGGTGTAAGCTATATCTGTCTCTCCATCAGAATTGCAAACATAACAGTTGTTTCCAAACATACTACAGCACTAGCATGCTGCTTACTGCATACTGCACAGTGTAAACTACATACTGCCTACTATTTAAAAAAAAAAAAAAATGCTACTTTCGGAACAACATACTACTTTAATACTCCAAACACTGTATGCAAATACTGAATTTAGAATAGCATACTACTCTTACTGTTTTACCATATAAAGATATGGCTTAAATAGTAAGAGTAGTATGCTAGTTGGAATGAAATTCCAATATAGTATACTGCATGGAATACTATATTCCACAATGTGTTCAACTTGACTGTCCATTTCCAGTGTGATGAATGAATCAGAAGTAATATATGCTGTATTTTTTTTTTTTTTTTTGCTTATTTTTGTTCTTGCCAAATGAGAATAGCACAGCTGCTTAAATGTCAAAAAAAAAAAAAAAAAAAAAAAAATTCTTGACAATTAACAAATTTGAATTAAACATTCAAAACACCTTTAATTTTCAAGATGACAGATGAACATTGCTTAGTGAATTAAATATGCAAAGTGTTGAGGATGCATGACTACTGTTTTAAATGTTTATCATAATAATGCCTGTGTTTCACTTACTTAAAGGTAGGGTAGGCAATAACGGAGAGGCTAGCAATAGCAAGTTAGTTTTGAAAGCATGAGATTCCACCCTCCCTTCAGAGCGCTCTCCAAAGCCATGCCAAAGTCCTCAATTTTTTTATATATAAAATGTTACACAATTTTCCTGGTTAAATACACATTACATAAAAAAGAGAGACCAAATACAATTCTATTTTGTATTTTTACACTATGTAATGTTCTGTTTATTAAAACCAAGTATAAATTTCATCAAGTTAGTGTTTTTACGCATTTTTACATTTATTCCAAAATAATAACTAACATTAGTTCACAAATAAAATGGAATTACATATGTTGACAGGCAGGTAGGACCGAATGCATTGATTGGATGAACATTTTTTTGGACTTCCACAGATGTTTTAATATGTTTTAATATTTAGACCACTTCTATTATTGATTGCTATCAGGATGTGAAGAGATTTTCAACCAGTATAACAAAAAGTGTTTATAAAACTAATTGCCTACCCTACCTTTACTTAAAAAAATAGTAATAAGCAGTAGTAGGCATCATACAGCACAGCAGTAAACTATTTCATTCTGAACTTATACTTTTATACAATGATAAACATTTAACCATATAAAGCTTACTGTATCATATGATACGCCTCTGAATTATCCGATCAAAACTTGGCTGCAAAATCTGTTGTACTCAACTTACTACATGCGTTTAGTCGTCTGATTGATGGTTTATATTTATATTTTTAGCAAGTAAAAGGCCCTTTACTTGTAACACCTCTTCTACTCGCACTGAGTAACGATTTGAATCGGATTTTCCGGCATGGCAAGCTCGCGCGCTAACAAGCTATCGCCAATTGCTAGTGAGCCTCTGAGGCCAGAGGAGTGAGGTTTACTTGCACAGCTGTCCTTCATAGTTTTTTTCTAAAAATTTACCCCTTCAGGTCGTGGTACGTGTCTTTTTGTGGTTGTGGGTCTCCCTCGGTAGAAATCGCGTTCCGGGGTAGGATAAATGGGAACGCGGGGGCACCGCGATGCGACCGCAAAGGGCACTTTCACGTTCACGATCAGACATTATATTTTATTTAAAAAAAAATGTCTTTAATATATATTATTTAATACTATTAGTCATCAGTTTTAATCCAATTTTATTAATTTTATTGTCAGGAATTGATATAAAACAACAACGACACCAAAAAAACATTCACATCAGCTTACTGTGATGGTGTGCAGCACTACCAGCCAGGAAGCTGTTTAGGTGAGATATGGCAGGCAGCCAGCTCTTGTGTTGCTCTTTTTGTCCTGAAAACAGCTGAGGTTAAGGAGTCTGCCAGGATGCCAGCTGGTTAGTTTTATTCCCGCTCTCTACTAACACAGATCTCTCATTCACCTCTACCACTGAGGGAAGGTGAGAAGTGGTGGCTTAACTTCTCCCTCTGAAACCACAAACATAAGACACTGAGATAATGAAGACTAAGTTTTATGGACAGTCAATGAGTAAACACTTACTCCGTGGTCCCCACCTCTCTGCCACCATGTAGTGATTTTCCACTAGCCTTGGAGTGGCTGTTTATTGTTCCTGATCATGACGGATGGTCTCGTAACCGTCCCAACCTGCCCGTCAGATACACCACTAAAGCTTTTTACTTCAGCCTTGCCTGTCAAAGAAGCATTCTGAAAACACATCTAATATACAGTTTCATAACAGAACTCGTCTCATCCGCCCTGCTTTGTTGCAGTAGATTCAGTTTCGAAAAAACAACCGAGAATGCATCTCTGCAAGCTTCCAAGCCCCGAAATGCTAACCTCGCATCCCACTTAGCGCAAAATGACACCCCCACGCACACTTTATAATACATAAGCCCCATTAAAAAGGTGAAATGAGGTACCATTTGGTGGAAATTAAGACACAACTGAAATATGAGACTCAATTAGCTTCTCATTTTTCACTCGAGGAATTCTTTTCTTGCCGGTTTTATGAAGGATTGTTCTAAATGACACAGATTTCTGTCAGAGTGAAGTCCTTTCGTTCTTCCCGGGAGGGTTGCTGCACTGATACACACGTCTCACATGAAATCCCTGCTCTGAGGCAGTGCAAATGAGGCAGCACTAATACATTCTCCCTCAGCGGTGGGGAGACTATGTGTATGAGAGGTGAAAGTTAATGCGGTTACTTTGATTTTGTTTTTTGAGCAGGACCATGGCAGCACGGGAGGACCTCCTCGGAATTGGAAGGGAATTGGTATCGCCATGGTGGTCATCCTGGGGGTCATGTCTCTGGTCACCCTCTCAATTTTTCTCCTCACCCCCGGTAAGATGGAGACTGAAGGAGTAAATGAATATAAATTGAATGAGGTGGGAAACCAAGGATAAAGGAAGAGAGATGTGAGATCAGCTACAATAAGGGAAGAAAGAGAGATGGGAAACATAACAGAAGATTAGAGAGGCTTTATGTGAGTGCCAGAAAGCTCATATATAAGACATCCATTCACAAACAAAAATACGAAAAGACAAGCGGAAACAAAGCAAGCAACACTCAGAATGGATTTTTGCTGCATGCTCAGGTTAGCTCTTAAAATGAGCTTGTGTAACAGAAATATTTTTGTTTGGGTGCTATTAACATAAATTTCTATAATAGAACCTTGCTTAATTTGTGTGCATTGGGACTACCTACACAATGTTTCTTTGTTTTCATTCACTGAGGAGGTGACTCTATAGCGAGAATAAATGTTGAAATTAAGTGTAATGGCCGCATTTGTTGTTGAGCAAAATGAGAAATAGGAGAGTTATGTTTGATGATCTGTTATGTTAGGATATAGAAGAGTTTTGGTTATATTGTGAGCTGCAGGGTCCAAATGGCTAAATCCAAAGCCGTGTTTCCATAGCAGGAACTTTCTCCAGGAACTAGGGACTTTGGGGTGGTACTTGGTGTGTTTCGACCGTAGGGACCAGGGACTAAATGAAGTTCGAGGTAAAAATGTACCCCTCAGAAAGTCCCTGCTCACGAGGTAGTACTTTTTCAAAGTTCAGGAACTTTTGGGGGTGGGACTTGGGCACTGAACATGCTGATTGGTTGACTCCACGCAGCATTTTTTTTTAACCACCATTTTTAAAAGTCTATTATGGTGCGTTCAGTAGGAGTTGTTTGCTATTCGAATCAACATTGGAGTTTAATAATTACGACTGATGGACAGACGATGAGGTAAGCTTATATGCGGAGGACAAAGTCCAGTGGGAACTGTAAAGTCACGCACAGTCCTACGTCACCACGTCACCGGACTCTTCTTCACGGTACTTTAGACCGCGATGGAAACGCAAGCTGCGTCCGAAATCGAATACTTCTTTACTATATAGTACTCGAAAAACAGTATGCGAACAGAGTAGTATGTCCGAATTCGTAGTATTTGAAAAACAGTAGGAAAAAGTGCCCGGATGACTTACTACTTCCGGTGAGATTCTGAAGTGTGCATACAATGGACACTTTACTATCCCATGAGGCCACAGGAGAAGATTTGTGAATGGAGCTGAAGGGACGTAACTGACGCTGGCAGGTCATGTGACCGTAACAACATGGTGGATGTAGCATGTCCAAATTCATTCATGCTACACGCATTCGTACTATATAGAAAGTACTTTTTCAATGGTCGTGAAGTAATGTAAATTCAAATGTAGTACCTACTCAACAGTACGCGATGGCTACATCCAAAAACTTAGGCAGCTGACTTGTTGCTTCTCTGCCCTATCAGACAATGACTTTGCAGGCAGCGTTTGCACATGAAGGCACCTCACGAAACTGATTTCGGACAGACTTCTAAGACAGCAAAGTAGCTTGAGTTATGGTGATAACCAAGCGAATATTTAATTACTACAATAGTAATTTCTTGCAAGAAATGACATCAAAAGTGGAAAACAATGGTCAAAAACATACACTTACATACAAACTGACCACCAACCACAACTTTCAGATGCCATCTATATTTTTTAGCTCAACTGTCACAGAATGGAAAGTACAGGATTGTGGGATATCAAAGGCAGTGAAGGATACATCTATGCCTTCAAAAATCAATCAGATGAAAGCATCTCATGAGACAGGAAGTGAAGCTAACTTTGGATTCGCACGTGCCTTGATGCCTACCAACCTTAAAATGCGTCCTCCGAAGGCAGCATTTTCCAGTTTTCAGATGTGGATGCAGACAGCAACAGGTCTGGGGGGGAAAAAAGTTCCTAGGACAAATTGTTCCAGGTAATTTAGATGGAAACGCAGCTCCAGTTTTACCCGATTTTGCAGCTTTAATGCCACATGTTCATTTTGGACCCGACTCACAACATAATAGAAGTTCTTCTAAATCGCAGCATAACAGAATGTTTTTCTGTTGGCAGAATTGGCTGTTAACTTAATTTTGAACTAAAACAATATGGTTTACATGCAATATTTAGTCTATTTCTTTGTGTAAAAATTCTATTAAAGAAAAACAAAATTTGTTTTTTTCAATGTGTGGAACCACATTCCACAATTTAATTATTTATTTGTAATTTTTTTTCTTACAGCCTACTGCATTTGCATCAGTAGCATCAAGATGTGATTTTGTTAGACAATCCTGTACATTCTTCTAACAGACATTATTTTTCCTCAGGACAGGAGTTGTGGTTGTCCTTCCCTTATGGAAAGAAAATATATTTCCCTATATATGAATGATCAATATATTACATGATTTAACAGTATATTTAAAAATATACAGAAAAATATATTGCGTAAATATATTACAATATATTGAATAATACATAAGGAATTGCCGCTTTTCATATATTGAAAAATATGTGATAATATATTTACTAATATATCATAATGTATGTAATTTTATATTCAGTAATATACTTCATAATATATAGATTTATATGTGATCAGATATGGAACGGCATGAATAATATATTGCAGATATATTTACTCATGCAGTATAAACACATATATGGTAAAATATATTGTATACAACACATTTCTTATATTTTATAATTATTTATATTTTACATATTTTCAAGTTAGTTAACAAAAGCACACTTGCGTGTACTAAAGTTTCTACCAAAGAGACTATCACTGTACTATAGCGTGCACAGCCATTACTGTTTAAATAAAGTTATTATAGTCTTAATGGTGTTCAGCCAATCATAAACCTAACCACAGGCTCTACTCTTCAGCACAATGGTAACCCCAAAAACTCAAACATACCAGAAAACCTTTTAAATTACAAAATAATACAACTTTAAACACTAACAGATCTCCCCCTATATCAATATTGAGCAAAACACTTGAAATAGCACTTAATTTTATTTACTCTCCTTTAACAGTCAGAAGCAAAGCATGCTGGGAACTAGAAGTCTGTTGTAACCACTGATTGTAACTCATTCCATGAATGTGTGTATATATGTGTGTACAATACATTCACATTTATATGGGAACATGTATGTGCAATATATGTACATAATAAAGGATAAAACTTTATGAATGTAATGCTATTTTTGTCTTCATTTATAAGTATTTTATATGTATCAATATATAGCCATACATGTTCAATGCATATATTGCAGTATATTGAAAAATATAAGCACTAGTTTCCCATATATGGAAACGTATTATGTAATATATCGCATTATATTTTGCAGTATATTCCCATATATTTTTGTTTCGTAAGGGTTAACTGACTGCCTAATCTTGTATTTTAGACGAGTCTCACCTCCTGCTGCTGTCTCGTCTCACTCTGGAGAACCTCGAGAGCGAGGATTTCAGAGTTCACGACCCATGTGCAACGTGGCTAAATGGTAAAAACTTCATTATATTTTACAAACAGTGTTTAAATGAATGGTTTAGGTTCATTGATTTGATCCTTGTGGACATTTAGAGCTCCTGGAGCACAACAATTAATTTGTCTTGAAATGTAACTGGAGACAGGATGTGTTTTTCTGCTAATAGTTAAAATGTTGGATTTACTTTTCAATAAAAGTGGCATTCATCAGGCTACATTTCTTTTCACATTCACTGTTTATTATATAGCATGCAAAATTAGTATTAGTGCATCGAATGCTATAATGAAATACGTTTGAAATATAATGAAATATTTTTTTTTACTTTAAATTTAAGTTAAATCTGTAAAACCTAAAATGTTGCTTCCGTATTTTTTACTGTAAATTTCTGATAATATCTGCCATTTTTGATTTATTTCATCAAAAATACAGTAAAACAGTATTATTGTGAAATATTATTACAGTTAAAAATAACAGTTCTCTATTTAAATATATTTTAAAATGCAATTTATTCCTTTAACAGCAAAGCTGAATTTTCAGCATCATTACTCCAGTCTTCAGTGTCACATGATCCTTCAGAAATCATTCTAATATGCTGATTTGCTGCTCAAGAAACATTTCTTATTATTATCAATGTAGTTGAAAACAGTTGCTGCTTAATATTTTTGTTGAAACTGTGATTTTCGTGTTTTACAGAGAACGAGGTGTCACTTTGCACCCAGGAGGGTCACGTTTTAATCCACAATCTCAGCACAAATCTAACCACCACGCTATTGGACAATAGCACCCTGGTGAGTGTATACTTAAACATGCATGCATTCACATAAAAGACAGCAGCATAGTAAATAAAGGCCATGCAAAGACACGCACTCATACAGTCTTGTCCTCGTCCCAAACCACCGGCGTAGAGCAGCTCTCTGGAGAATTACAACCCCCTTGAGGCATGTGAGCAGGACAAGACGTACAACTCCATTAGCTCCATTCTCATGGAACCTGACAAATGGGTCACTCCATAGAGAGAGTGTATGGACTGGTAGCTAAACATCTTTCAAGAAAGAATCAGAATGCTAAGAAATGAGCAAAGAGAAAGAGCAGATAGTGTTTCGGCTTCCAAGGCTCTAATAGTTAATGCTTTGTCTTTTATTCCCCCTTTCTGCACTTCTCCCCAGTTGATCCCGCAGCATGTGCCTTCAAAGAGACTGTTTCAGCAGGGCCACCCTTTGAATGCAGCAGCTGGGTTTACACTGAGAATCATATATGGGTCATTGCCTCAGACGCTCAGTGGAATGTTGTTGAGATGGCAGATACTTCTCCTCTAAAGCCTCTACCCACACTGTCAACACTGTTACACTTGTCACATTGGCTTTATGCCCCAACAACATTTCTTACCCACAGTGCACTTTCTGCATTCATGGTTTGCAGATTATGGGTGTTTTAAGGGAAGAATGAGGGAAGTTGAGCTCCATGGCATGTTGTTGATTTCCACCATAGACTGTAAAAAAAGATGTCTCCATTTCCTTCCACTAGAAAAATGAAGCCAAAACATCCCAGAAACTGTCGTTGCCAATTTACATCATTAGGAGCCTGAGCCTGCGCATTAGTGGCCCTGAGGTGGAACCGCGGTATCAAGGTCCCAATCCCGCAAGCACAGCTGTCAATCATGACGTTACAACCTGATTTTATAGCATCAATTAACTAACTGAAACCAAACTTATTGGATACGTCAGCGTGATAAGAACTACCTAAAATGACAGAAACCATCTTCGAAAAAAAATATTTAAAGTAACTGGATTTTTTAGTTTGGCTTGCGTCCCATTCGATTACATTTTATGACATATACTGCAGCCAGCCACTAGGGGGCGATCAAAATGTTTTGGCTTCACTTTTCAGGACATTTGCGGCACACTTGGGCTGCGTCCAAAAACTTAAAAATGCTGCCTTCGGAGGATGCATTCCTATATAGGTAGGCATCAAAGCACGTCCTAATCCATTGTTAGCTTCACTTCCTGTCTCCAGAGATACCTTCATCTGATCGATTTTTGAAGGCAGCATTGATGTATCCATCGCTGCCTTTGATATCCCACAATCCTGTGCGTTCCATTCTGTGGCAGTTGAGCTAAAAAAATAAAGATCTAAAGTTGCGGTCGGTGGTCAGTTTGTGTGTTTTCCACTTCTGATGTAATTTCTAGTAAGAAATTACTATTGTAGTAATTAGATATTTCATTTAAATATTTAACAAGTCAGCTGCCTAAGTTTTCGTACGCAGCCATGGTTTCCACAGAAAAATTCTAAAATAAACTAAAATCAAATAATTTCAATGGAAATCTATGGAGTAAGGCATTGCACCAAGATAAACGTTAAAACTAATTATATAAGTTGAATATATAATATAATAGTTCCATTTGTAGATCATTTATATGATTTTGCTTATTTTTTACTAACTGAGGGATAAGGGAAATGATTGACCAATATAAATATAAATTATTGGAAACTGAGAACATGCTATAGATCTGTATTATACAGCTCAATTTGTTTTTAACCCAAAATATTGTTTTAAGATCATAGATGTTATTTCTGGGTTCCTGTTTTAGGATCTGAAGTCCATGAAGTTCCAGGTTTCAGCTGATAAGAGGTTCATCCTGATGGCTTATAATATCCACCATGTGAGTAATATAATCAGAAAAACATCAAGAAGCAGTGGTCTCATTTCCACATGACCTGTGTGTAAGAGAAAATAATTTTTTTTATTGCTTCTAGAGATTATCTTCTTTTAGTGCCATTACAACACACAAGATTCTATACCACAGTGGAGGCCTCTCTTTGACTATTGTTTTTAATAAAAGTGCAGTGCAAGAAAAATCTCTTAATGATGTATGTGATGTTGCCTACTGTATGTAAATATGACAAATAATGTCCTTTAAATGTTACATATAATATTAGAAGCTATATTTTTTAAATTATATTGCATGAACTGCTAAAAAAGGATATTCAGAAATTATATTTTGATTACCTTGAAGAAGATATCACAATAATGTTATGTTTTCAAAGAGGCAGCTACGATCAACAGCAAACATGAAAGGAATAGAATATTCAAACGCAGAGGAGCAGGGGTGTATAGGAACGAATAAAGAGGGATACAGACAAGCAGAGGGAGAGATGGAAACAGAGGAGAGGAGCTGTTTGGCACTGAATTGTAATGAGCATCACACTGGGGCAAGCCTTTGTGATTACAGCAGGTTTTAGTAACAGGCTGAAAATAAACAACTTGTAGGCTATTTGTCTGAGCAACCACAGCAATCTGTAGTTCTTATCCCCCTGCTGAACCTCCAATTCAGAAAATAATCATCTCTGCAGTAGTGTTCTCTCTTCTCAAAAGAGAACAACCAAGCCGGGTGTAGACATGAGCAATAGAGAAAAAAAACAGGGTAAAGAGGAAAAAACAGGCAACGACTGAAAACACTGACAGTACAATCCATACTCGCGCTCTACTGAATTGCACTTCTCTCACATCTCTTGTGAATATTGCTTTTTGTTGCTTTATTTAAATGTGTTCTGTATTGTGCATTTGTCTCGAAGCATGTGACGTGTGGTGGATCTGGTGAATCACATCGCATTTCACCCCAAAATAAGGAAGTATTTCTGCATAATATATTCTGCATATATATTAGGACTGTCGATTTAACGCGTTAATTAGATTAATTAATTACTGTGAAAAATAACGCGTTAAAATTATTAACGCATTTAACGCACTTTCCCCGCCCCAGACCTACGTCGGTAGGTCATCTGACATTTCATAAAGTTGATTGATGACGAATATGCAGGGCAACAACTTACTGCGTGATTGAGCCTATAGAATGTAGTTAGAATGTCCCTGAAATTAAAGATATGGGGCAAAAAATGCCCCGTTTGAGTTTTTTTTTTTTGTGTCTTATATTTACATCATATGATATAGTTAAGCTATATCACACAAGCAACGAGTGCAATATCACACAAGTGCTGCTTTTCTGTCCAGAATAGCACAAGTGCAAATGTGATACTGATTTTATACCACAGTTCAATAAATAAGAAGTTAATATTGTTATTTTAGACACAATATTGTCTGTCTTGCTCAATTTTGCCAACGAAAATATAAAGACAAAGCAGAACTGTTCGTCTCCGAGAAACGCACAGCGGCATTTGAATCCGCGTTTTGATTCAATGACCCATTCATAAAGAGAACCATTTACTTCACTCCTGAATGAATCAGCCGTTTGAATGAATCTAATGAATGAACGACTCAATAACTTAATAATTAAGACATTTACTGCCACCTACTGGCAGTTTTTAGTTAGTATAATTTCATTAAAAAATAATTTCATATTTCCATAGTAATAAAAAAAACAACAAAGGTATAATTCACCCAAAAATGAAAATTCAATCATCATCATGGTCCAAAAGAGTATGTGTAATAAATTTGTTGAATCAAATAAAATATTTTTCGCTGAAGCTACTTTTTGTAATGTCTATTTGATGCTTTACACAATAATTACTTCAAAGTATCTTTTGGGAGTAATTTCTCAGCCATATTTTCTATATAATTGTTTATAATGTATATAATCGACAAATCCAGTGTTTCCAGTGTTCAGCGCTTCTTTGATTATAATGGACGATAATTGTAATGCGCTGCCAGTGTAGAGACGGTCAGTACGTTTACAAAAATAAAACTAGAATTATCATGAGAAAATTGTCACAATGCAAAAAATCTTTTTACATTTTGTTCTTTCTTTTCATATTGGACACATTCCTATCTCACAGGAAAAATGAAGCCAATCTGTGTGGTCATACCTGCAGGGAAACATGGGATTTCTCTGTTAGTTCTCCACCTCCTCTAGTCACAATTGCTATCTCTCTACCTTGATCTCTCGCCCCTCCTCTTTACCACTATCTCGAGAGATTATGTGCTGACTGAGGCAGTTTACAGCTCAAGCAACTGAACTGAGAACAGCTACACAGAAGTCACAGAGGGATGGGGGGGTACGGTGACTGAAGAAGACGAGAATAAAGACGATGTGATCTGTAGTCGCCCTTAGATCATGCTGTCCAATCGAAATCAATCATAGAGACGGAATAAATGGGATGTGTGAATGTGTGCCGAGAGATTGGAAACTGGGAGATGGGGAAAGAGAGAGAGATAGGAAAATATAAAAGGGGACACCAGAATAGTGAGGTGAAATTGCAAGGGAAGGAAGAAAATGGAAAAGGGAAAAAGCAAAAGGGAACAAGTGTTACAAAGAAAAAGAGGGTGCAAGCAAAATGTATAATGAGAGAGTGAAATGGAAACTGCGAATGACAGCATGAGGGATAGCCTGAGCCAATTCAAAAGACACTGAGTTAAAGAGAATGCTGAGGGCGGTGAAGGGATCTCAAATGTAAAGGGATAATTCATCCAAAAACAAGATATCTGTCATTTACTCACCCTTGTGTCATTCCATATACAAACCTCTATGACTTTTTCTTCTGTATAACACAAAAGAAGGCTTTTGAACTTTTCTCGCCCCCCATTGACTGCCATAGTACTTTTTTTTTTCCTACTATGGTAGTCAATGGGGGGGCAAGATCTGCTTGGTTACAAACATTCTTTCAAATATCTTCCTTTGTGTTCAGCAGAACAAAGACATTTATACAGGTTTGGAACAACTTGAGGGGACTAAATGATGACACAATTTTCATTTTTAGATGAACTATCCCTTTAACAGCTCACTGGAGGGGAAAATTATCAGTAAATAACATCATAAAATTTGGTAATAAAGCTATCTTTGGACTTCAAAACACTTCACACAAGTTGTATATGACCGCTTTGCTTCTTTTTATCACCCAATGATTATATTAAAAGTTGGATCCTACTTTACCTGCATATATACAATATACTCACCTAAAGCAATACATACTCTATAACAAATCTCAGCTGCACTTGTTTATATGTGATTGTGGACTATCCCTTTTAAGGCACAGCACTGAAGGAAGTCAGAGTTAGAGGAAATAAAGCTAAAATGTCTACAGGGATTCATAAATGAAGAGGTACATTTTATGAGAACCAGGGCAACCTCAGATTTAAAGCCCAGAGGAAGACATGTTGTGATGAACATGAATCGAAAGATTTTACAGTCGGAATCAACACTACAGAGAGAAAAGAACAGAACGAATGGAGAAAAGGCAGGCGGGAAGGCAAACTAGGGCAGATCTTGCACTTTTGGCACTGAGAATTGTGTGGGCATCAGTACCGCACTCAGTATTACTGAGCAAATTTGTGCAATTACTATGCCAATGTCACAACCATACAAATTCCCACATTAGCAATATTTCTTCCACTGTTTGCCATATGGATATTAATTTTGTGACTCCTTGCAAAAAGAGGATTTATGACTCTCAGCGGGAATCCGCAATCTATTTTCCTATAATCAACACACACACAGTCTTGCGCTCAGAGAAAATGTGCTCAAATTTAAAACTAGACACTTTGAGATTGTAACTCTCATATGCACACAAAAACTCGTGTCTGTCTTTTTAATATTGAGATACAGTACTGTTCAAAATTTCGGGGTCGGTAAAACATTTTAACGTTTTAGAAATAAGTCTCTTCTGCTCACCAAATTTGCATTTATTTGATCAAAAATGCAGTAAAACAGCAATTTTGGGAAATATTAACTTTTTTATGTTAAATTTAAGCTAATTTTTCAGCATCATTACTTGTCTTCAGTGTCACATGACCCTTCAGAAATCATTCTAATATGCTGATTTGCTGATCAAGAAACATTTCTTATTATTATCAATGTTGAAAACAGTTGTGCTGCTTAATATTTTTGTGGAAACTGTGATACATTTTTATTCAGGATTATTTGGTGAATACAAGTTCAAAAGAACAGCATTTATTTGAAATATATATATTTTTGTAATATTTTAAATCTCAACTGTCATATTTGATCAATTTAATGTGTCCTTGCTGAATAAACATCTTAATTTCGTTCAAAATAAATACCTTACTGACCTCAAACATTCATTCTTTAATGAAATAATTGTTTAACATCACTTCTAGACAGTGCCAGACAATGCGACAGTCGGCTGTTCTGTTTTTAGTATGCAGTGCAGGGCATGACTTTCAATCCTATTAGGCTTTTGGGAAACGAGTGCAGTTCGAAGCTTGTCGCCACACTGCGTTCTGTACTGATGCTGCAGCAATCGATACGTCTAATTTTACACGAATCATTACAGACCTAACTGATCAATATATCTTCATATAGCCAAATGCATTGCAATATACTGTCCTGCTGTACTGACAAAATGCACAATTGTCCTTAGAGGCCGAGAGGACACTTCTATTGATTTAGGTCATCTTTGACATGCTAATCCAGTGGAGTGGGTTTCAAGTTGATATGTGAATTTGTTATGCAAGTGGATCCTTTTTTTGGAGGGATATTGATCACCAATGATCACGCCGATAGAGATGGGGCATGTGCCTCTATCATTCTGTCATATGACCCCATACATGTGATGTACCGTTCTCATAAGAGTCGAACCAATTTGGAGGCCTGTATCACTTCAGGCTACTGATTGTTTTCTAAAGAACTGCTTCTTTTGTTCATGATGCTCCTCAACTGAATCAGCTGAATGAAGCTTGAAATTGAAATGAATTGAAATGGTTTATTAACCAGAACCCATAATTGTGCTGTCACGCAGTGAGAGAATGAAAGAGATTATGAGCTATAAGAACTGAGCGTGTGCACAAGCGTGTGCTATATTCAGAATGGAATACTAGTATACTGCATACTACTCAGTATACAGAAACTATTTTTTTTTAACAAATAGTGTATTATATACTATCTATCTTTCAAAAGTTTGAGGTCAGTAAGATTTTTTGTAAGAAATTAATACTTTTATCTAAGCAATAAAGTACGAGAGGCTGTGCTGTATTGTGAATACAGTCAACCCCTTTAGGCCCTACCTTTATTGTAAATAAAACATAGCTATTGACCAATCAGCATCAAGGACCAGAACTATCCATTTTATAATCCACAAGGACGATCAAATGTGACCAGTGTTGGGGGTAATGCATTACAAGTAATGCGAGTAAGTAATCAGATTACATTTCAAGTAACTAGTAAAGTAACAAATTACTTGCACAAAAACAGATTCAGTATTTGCATGAAATGCAAACCAGAATATTACGCAAACCTGCAATAATTATGGTAAATTACACAAGTATACTTTATGTATTTATGTATCTAGAATGGCAGCACAGCTGAAAGGTGAACAGCCGTGAATTTGCATAATTTCCTTCAGCCTAAGGCTAAGTCATTTCACTTTCAGCGTGAAAGGGCCTTAACATTTGCCAAGCATAGAACTTTTTTTGTTGTTGTTATACAAATAACAACAAATAAGCAAAAGTAATGTAACACATGACTTTCTATGAAAAGTAACTAAGTAACACAATTAGTTACTTTTTAGGGGGTAAAGGCCCATTCACACCAAGAACGATAACTATAACGATAACAATATTTGCGTTCACACCAACGAACGGTCTGTTTATTCTAATCTCACGCGCTGCGGTTTCAAAGTACGTATAACATGTTTTTGCTGTTCTTGTTGCATTTACACGGCTTTAACCAGCAGATGTCCTCAGCATGCTATGTTTCGAGTGAATAGTTAGCGTAATCGATCTAATCTAACAGTGAGTTTAGCTGACTAAGTCAATTTAGTGGAATAAAAACAACGCCTAGCCGTTTTCACTGCAACTTCAAAGGAAGCAAGACAATGTTGTCGAGGCTACGCTGGATACCTGAGGTAATTTTATTTTACACTGTTTGCTAGCCTGGCATAATGATCTCGTCGTTAATACTTCTTACCTTTTATTCCGAGGGTATGACCAATTGTTTTCCATATATCCATTTTCTTTAAAGTATCCTTGAAAAGGGATTTTTCTATACCTCGGCAATTTAACATCTCCGCAATGTCGTCTGCCATTTTAAATGCCGGAGCGCGTAAATTAGAACGGATTCTGATTGGCTGTCAGTATTTTATCGTTCAACAGCTGGGAAAAATCCTTCTGAAAGTGATCCCAGCGATATCGTTTCTCTATATCGTTATCGTTATAGAGCTGTGGTGTGAACTCTGCTATTCTTTTATATTTAGAACTAGATCTTTATCGTTATCTTTATAGTTATCGTTCTTAGTGTGAACGGGCTTTAACGCAATATTATAATGCAAAAGTAACTTTCCCCAACACTGAATGTGACAGTGAAGACATTTATAATGTTACAAAAGATTTCTATTGCAAATAAATGGTGTTCTTTTGAACTTAATCATCAAAGGATCTTGAAAAAAAAAGTATCACAGTTGAGTATCCACAAAAATATGAAGCAGCATAACTGTTTTTAACATTGATAATAAAAAGAAATGTTTCTTGAGCAGCAAATCAGCATATTAGAATAATTTAGAAAGGATCACGTGACACTGAATTCTGGAGTAATGATGCTGAAAATTCAGCTTTGCCATCACAGGAATAAATTACATTTAAAATGTAAATTCAAATAAGTTTTTTGAAACTGTAATAATATTTTACAATATTACTGTTTTTACTGTTTAAGAGATTTAAAATGCATTAAAATCTTGCTGCCCCCAAACAATTTTTTTATAATATTGTGACCAATATTACTAGTTGAGTCTTGTTGAGTGTATTGCATATAGTATTTATTTTATAGTTGTTCTACTGCACATTTTGGGAGCAAAAGTCAGTATAAACCTGAAATTTCACGCATACCTAAAATTTGAATACGGTCACAGAGTACACATACTAAACACTGCAGAAATAGTAAGAGTAGTGTGGTAGTATGCTATTCCGTACATAGCCTATGTGTGTGTGTGTGTACAATTTAGGGATCCACCATGTCCTCTGCCCTTTCCAGGTATTCTCACAGTCCTTCACAGCATCCTTTGCAATCTACACAGTGGCCAGCGGGTAGGTAGAGACAGAGGTCCCTCACTGCATGGCCTGTACTGGGCATGTGCGCAACCAAAAACCAGTCCACAGGTCCCTCTGCGTTTGTGCTTTTATCCAAAGTTATCCATCAGGCATTGATTATATAAAAGTACGGAAAAGGTACTATTTGTTCTGAAGTTGACAGGTCTCTGCTGGATGAAATGTTTTTTCACTAACCTTCAATTTACTGAATGCCCTAATGGGGATTTGCTATGTTCTGTTTGTTGATAAAAGCCTGAGATTCTTGCTTGTGGTTGTGAAACAGCAGTGAAACTTAAAAGAATGTCTTGAAGCCCATTTGCTTGTTTTGGCAGAATTCACCGATCATTTAGCCTTAGCTGTGGTTTCATTGCATGACCAGACCCCTGCCACTCTGTATACTTCACTTTCATTTCCTATTAACTCTGCATCTGCATCGTGCTGTTTTTACGAGCCCTTTCAAGCACTCTAAAAATGACTCAGAACCTGACGAATTTGAACTATGTAGTGCTTTAAATGTCTGTGATGTAATAGTTCAATCTCGGTGTGTGTGTTTTTGTCTGCATATTTTAGGGAGATTATGGACCTCACCCCATCAGAGGAGGATACGTCTGTGCTTCAGTATGCAGCATGGGGACCTCAAGGGAACCAGTTGGTAAGGATTCTTGTTCTATTGTACTATAGCGAGCTTCCTTAAAGGGTTAGTTCACCCAAAAATGAAAATTCTGTCATTAATTCCTCACCCACCTTCATCTTCGGAACACAAATTAAGATATTTTTGATAAAATCCTATGGCTCAGTGAGGCCTGCATTGCCAGCATAATTAACACTTTCAGATGCCCAGAAAGGTACTAAAAACATATTTAAAACAGTTCATGTGACTACAGTGGTTCAACCTTAATGTTATGAAGCAACGAGAATACTTTTTGTGTGCCAAAAAAACCAAAATAACGACTTTTCAACAATATCTAGTGTTGGGCGATTTCAAAACACTGCTTCATGAAGCTTCACGAATCTTTTGTTTCGAATCAAAATTAAAAGTCAGTCTCAAGTTGGACAAAATTTCTAAATAGCATGCACTGCTTCAAGTCAGATGGCAATCGGCAATATTTTTGTATTAATTTGCAGCACTGCATCAAGTCGAACACCGCTTATTTTACGATAAACATTTCAAATATTTCTATGCTACATTATCATATGACTTCACTACGTTTGTCACATGACCTCATAACATTAAGCCATGTTGTAATTACTGTAATTACGAGATTTCAATTGTAATAAGTGTTCACGTCCTCGTAGAGCTCGTAATTACAGCTTGTAAGATGGGAATTTTCTAAGAGTTCCTGCTTGTACAATGTGACCGCTGTACCACCTGACCGCTGCAGATTCATTTAGGTGTTGATAGTGTTGCCATAGAAATGCATAATTCCCAGTCGAAGACGTGAACAGCGTCAAGAAAAAAATCTGATATTAATTATCATTCGTAAAGCTCCGAAGCAGTGTTTTGAAATCGGCCCATCACTATATTGTTGAAAAGTCTTTATTTTGTTTTTTTGGCGCACAAAAAGTATTTTCGTCACTTTATAATATTACGGTAGAACCACTGAACTCACATGAACTTTTTTAAATATGTTTTAAGTACCTTTATGGACCTTGAGAGTTTGAATGGCTTTGCTCTCAATAGAGGCCTCACTGAGCCATCGGATTTAATCAAAATATCTTAATTTGTATTCCGAAGATGAATAAAGGTCTTACGGGTGTAGAACGACATGAGGGTGAGTAATAAATGACAGAATTTTCATTTTTGGGTGAACTAACCCTTTAAAATACTGACACAGACCAACATTAAGTGAGCCTTTAAGTGAGCCGTACCGAGCCGTCCCATACAGTGGAAAAGCGCCAAAAGTGAGCTGTATCGAACCGTACCGAACTGTACCATGCAGTGGCACCAATAGTGTAACATTTTAGTATTGGCCATAACATTAAAATAATTACTGAGCTGTAATATTCCAGATGTTAATGTGCACTCTTCCCTCTTCATTTTTGAATATCCTTGTAATCATCTTGGGTAATGACTTCATCTATGCTGGTTGTGTTTCTTTGTTGACTCCAGGTCTATATCTTTGAGAATGACATCTACTACAAGCCAGATGTGTCTAGCAAGGCGATGCGTCTGACAGCTACGGGCAGAAACGGAATGGTGGTTAATGGGCTGTCTGATTGGACCTATGAGGGTCAGTGATCTTGGATGTGTTGTCCCCATTCAATACTCTCTCTCAGTCTATCACTATAATGAGTCGCCTTAATTCTATGTGTGCTTTGAGACAATTTTGACAATCCCTTGAAGACACTGCAGTATTCATGAAGAGATTATTATCTCATTTGGCCTTATAAATACACAATGAGATCAGTAAATGAGATTTATGATCATCAGAGTAGGTCTACAATGATATGCGTATGGGTTAATTAGCCTCATCAAAATTTAATTTATGTCTTTTACCTTATTAAACACTAGAGGAGATATTGCTGAAATATCCTGCGTTCTGGTGGGCCAAAGACGGCGCACGCCTGGCGTATCTGTCCATTAACAACTCAGCCACTCCTTTTATGGAGATACATCACTTCCTGGGTGGGGTCTACCCTTCTAACGTCCTCTACCCATATCCAAAGGTAACATGCAGCATACTAATTTCTTTTACATGAACAAATAACTTAAAAATGAATCAGATATCACAATAAACGTTTATATTGAATAATAAATGCAAACATAAGCACTATTTGCCAACTGCAAGAGCATTTAGTCCTTGATTTGATGTTGCTCTGTACAGGCGGGTTCCAGAATCCCATCAGCCAGTCTGTTTGTGGTGAATTTATACGGTCCAGCACACACATTAGAGATGATTCCTCCAGACTCCCAGAACAGCAGGTGAAGTTTATCTTTAATTAACATGTGTCCGTAATAACAAACATGCAACATATGCAGAACACAGACTGTGGATACAAAGCTGTTAATTTTTAATATCCTTTTAAAAACATAGCAAAATGTGTCTTAACTGTCTATTTATTAAACTAAATCTTTTATGCATGATGTTGAAAACTTTACAAGCGAGTTGTATCTTTTTCCACTGTTGCACAGTGTTGCTTCTAGGCAACAAACACATTTAAGAAGTTCATGATATGCAAGTAATTTGTATGACTCCAAAATGAAGTTTACTCTCTAACAAGTGTGAATGTTTTTAATGGGTGTACGTTATGATAAATTGATCTCCACACTGTGCATACTGCCAGAATAAGACTTTAAAATTTATGTAATGCTTCAAAAATGAAGTTTTTAGTAGTTTATTCAAAGTAATTCCTTCATTATTAACACTTTTATTGCCATTTTAAATGTATTATGCATTTGCAAACCAAAGAAAATGGGTTTGTTCCCATGTGAAAACATTGTGCAATGGATTATTAAGAGTGGTTTGAAGGTTTTATTATATTTGCAGTGTTAAATTGTTGTTGTTAGTACATTTTTTTTTTTTTTTTTTTTTTTTTTTCATGTCCCCAACCCCCATAGTCCTTTTGGCAAAAAGTACAGCCTGCATCATCCTAGGTTTGTCGCTGTGAGCTTTCCGCATTTAGATTGTGGAATTATTGGCCATTCCTCAGCGCAAATATGCTCCTGTTCTGCCAGATTAGATGGAGAATGCCGGTGGACAGCAATTTCAGGTCTTGCTGCTGATTTTCAATTGGATTCAAGCCTTGGCTCGGGCTGTGCCGCTCCAGAATACCAACCTTCTGTATTTAGGCCATTCTTCATCGTTTTTGCTGTGTGCTTTGAGTCTTTGTCCTGCTGGAAAATTAATCTTCACTCTAAAAGTACAGCTTTCAGGCTGATTTTTGTTCTTGATGGCAGTCAGCTTTCTAGTTCCTCCTGGTGAAAATCATCCCCAGAGTGCGATTTTAATTAAACCTTTATTTTACAAGGTTAGTCCCTTGAGATAACAGTCTCATTTTGCTAAATAGACCTGGCCAAAATAGCAGCAATAAACATTACAATATGTTAACAAACATAAAACAAAGCTCTAATATTGCTTGTAATGTTCCTCATTTGCAAGTTACTTTGGATAAAAGTCTCTGCTAGATGATGATAAAAATGTAAATATAAAAAGAAAACGTGTTAAAAAGGGGGTTTATCCAACTAAACTGGGGAAATTTACTAGCTAAACATTAAAGGGTAAGTTCACCCAAAAATGAAAATTATGTCATTTATTACTCACCCTCATGTCGTTCCACACCCGTTCGTTCATCTTCAGAACACAAATTAAGATATTTTTGATGAAATCCGATGGCTCAGTGAGGCCTCCATTGACAGCAAGATAATTTACACTTTCAGATGTCCAGAAAGATGCTAAAAACATATTTAAAACGGTTCATGTGACATGACTTTGCCAGTTTGATACGCGATCCGAAACAAAAGATTTGTAAAGCTTCGAAGCTTCATGAAGCAGTATTTTGGAATCGGCCATTACTAGATATTGTTAAAGTCGTTATTTTGGGGTTTTTTTGGCACACAAAAAGTATTCTCGTCGCTTCATAACATTAAGGTTGAACCACTGTAGTCACATGAACTGTTTTAAATATGTCTTTAGTAGCTTTCTGGGCATTGAAAGTGTTAATTGTCTTGCTGGCAATGGAGGCCTCACTGAGCCATAGGATTTTATCAAAAATAGCTTAATTTGTGTTCCGAAGATGAATAAAGGTCTTACGGCTGTGGAACGACATGAGGGTGAGTAATTAATGACAGAATTTTCATTTTTGGGTGAACTAACCCTTTAAAATACTGACACAGACCAACATTTCTGATGAAAAAGTCTTGGAATTGGGTCAAAAAAACATTTAGAATATATAGTCTTCTTGACTCAAAATCGATTGTAATAGTCAGTTTCAATAGAGTTTGATTTTGCATGTTGCTAAGCTAACAGCACAATACGCTAGTAACTTTAAAGGCATAGTTCACCCAAAAATTACAATTCTGTTATCATGTATTCACTAATGTAATATTGACATACAATCCCTTTAAAAAAAACATACTGTATATCACACATAAAATAATCAAATTTTAGTTACACTGAACTTTTTTATACTTTAAAATACTGCATAGTACAGAGCCCCTAAAGGGACATAGTGAAGGAAAAAAATATGAGATGGAAGGAAAAATTAAATGTCAGTGCTTTCCCCAAAGAAACTTTGCGTTCGCTCGATAAACTTTTAAGTTTTTTGTGAGTGAACGGAAAGTTTCTCGGGGGAATACAAAAGTTTTGCGAGCAAACCCAAATGCATTGACATATATTTTTTCCTCCCATCTCATATTTTTTTTCCATTACCATGTTCCGTAGTATTGTATTAAATTAAATATTTTGTCATTTATAATTAATACACGATCTTATCATTTCAGCAATGCATTGAAAGTTACCTCTGCGGGAGAGGACAAATTTATCCTATTTAAACTTTCATTTTAGCATACAAAATCATGGTGTAACTTTACAATAATGATCCATTTAAATGCTGTAAAAGTATTGTTCATTGTTAGTTCAAGTTAATTTCCACATTAACATTTTTAAAATCAAAGTTGTATCTGTTAACATTAGTTAATGCACTGACTAATGTTAAAGGTGCAATATGTAAAATTTTCTGTCCGCTAGAGGTCGCTAGAGGCCTATTCAAAACAAAGGCGTAGCTTGATGACGCCAAGTTTGAGCGCGGAATCTTGGGACATGTGGTCTTCACCTCACAGCCAGTGGAAAATAATCGGGATAGGACTCGGATAGAAATCATGTTCATGGATGCGATCATTAACGTTACTGTAGTATGAACCAGAGCAGGACCGAGTGTTGTGGGAGCTGAACGAGGCCGCTGGAGCGATTGCGCAACACACCGCGAGCAGCGGTACTTTTATTATGCCACAGTCGCCGGTGCTGCTTCCGCTTTTCCGGTCATGAGTATGAGGTAACACAGCTCTGTTTATCATATTAGATACATTTGAGTCTGTTGAAAATGATGTTATAACGTTACCCTGTGCATTTGCTCGGCGGCTGCTGTGAGACACTTGTTGCACACTGCAGTAAGCTAGATCGATTTTAGAATATCATATTAAATGCTTGATGGCTTGTGTTGATAAATATGCGGGTATGACGCAATTGACAGGCGACTCCTCACACGTCCCGGAGCCTTGGTTAAAATTACAATTTTCTCAATATTTACAAATAGTTGGAAACATTTGGGATATTGTAAGTACTCAAGTGAACAAAATATATAACACTGGCCTAGTGGTTTTTGGATATTTTACTGCAAAATTCTTACATATTGCACCTTTAAGAAACAACACCTGATTCTGAATCCACTCTCTCTCTTTTCTCTAGAGATAGCTACATCTCTATGGTGAGCTGGATAAGCAGCACCCGTCTGACTGTGCGCTGGTTGAACCGTGTCCAGAACCAGTCCGTGCTGTGTGTGTGTGAGGCCACGACAGGAGCCTGCTCAGAGGTGAGGGGTTACCAGCTCATCCACTGCACCCCACTGGGTATCTTTACTTTTAAAGTGTCCATCGATCTGACTCTCATTCTTTATTCTGCTCAGAACATGCAGAGAATCTCTTGCTTCTCTTCTGCCAGCTCAGCCTAATTTCCTTCTGGAGGCGTGAAAGACTAACTCAGCTTTACTTTTAAGCCTCGGTTTTAATGTGCAGCCTGTCTTAACGCCTAAAGGTCACTCCCTTTTTAAGTCTGTGCTTGTGAGTGATTGAATGCTTGAGCACAGGTGTGTCTGTGTCTTACTGGTTTCTACGACCTGTGTGTTGATAAATCCGTCAACAGAGTTTTATAATTGGAGGCACTGGGAGCTGTGTTGAAATACACAACAGAGTGCAACTGTTAGGTTCTGGAAGTAAAAATCCCATTCATTTTCTCCATAGAGAAATTGATTTTTAACAATAATGTATAAAAGTGTCAAGACCATGAGCTCTGAGGTTGTTAAGCTATGATAGATGATTCTGTAGAAGCCTTTTATTAAGTGATTTTAGCTTAATTTAAAAAAATGAATTAATCTCCATGCAAACTACTTAATATTCAAATGTATACAAATATTTAAGCCAAAAAATATTATATGTAAACATTGTTATAGTATTATATACAAAAATATTATATATATACTACTGTTCAAAAGTTTGAGGTCAGTAAGTTTTTGAAAAGACTCTTAAGCTCACCAAGGCTGCATTTATTTTGATAAAAATAAGCAGTAAATACAGTAATATTGTGAAATATTATTACAATTTAAAATAACGGTTTTGTTTATATTTTAATATATTTTAAAATGGAATTTATTCCTGTGATGGCAACGCTGAATTTTCACAGTCATCCTAATATGCTGATTTGGTGCTCAAAAAACATTTCTTTTTATTATCAATGTTTTTATTATCAGTTGTGCTGCTTAATATTTTTGTGGAAACTGTGTGGAAACTTTCAAAAGAACAGCATTTATATGAAATATAAATCTTTTGTAACATTGTAAATGCCTTTACTGTCACTTTTGATCAAATTAATGCACCCTTACTGAATAAAAGTATTAATTTCTCTGCCAACGTTTGCTCTGCGTATCCTTGACGACTGTGTAAACAATAACATGGAGACTGAACTGCAATCTTTGCTGGCTTTGATGTCATTTTTAGCAGCCATTGTGCAGTTAAACTCTGCATTTTTTTAATACTGCAGCTGCCTACATGCGCAAGAGGAAACTGTTTACACTTGTACACCCATGCCCAGTGTGCCTGAACGGTCATGTGACATGCGTTTTCGACCGTGTAATGTAGACGGAGATCGTTTCTGAAACGCTGTGGAAACGCCAGTGTAGACGAGGATCGTTTTCATTTTAAAACAAAAACACACTAGTGTAAATGGGGCCTTAGCTGCTGAATATTAAAACTCAAAACTTTTGAGAGGGAACGCAAAAGCATTGACATAAAAATTTTTCCTCCCATGTCCCTTTAGGGGCTCTCTAAATAAATTAGTGTTTTTAAAGATTAACTTTAAGTGTTAGATAACGGCAATGGTAATCTAAATACAAAAATAGAGGAAATGAGTATAGCTTAAATCTTAAATAAAGTTAAAATTTAGAATAGCCTAATGCAATAGATGTGGAACTCTAGATGTTCCAGACAGCACATCTAAACTGTAGATAAAAATGAATCATGCACTTCCTTAATGTGATGCCAATGAGAATGATGGATTGACTGAAACTCTGCGTTAGCGGTGGAGTTTATTATGATGTACAACTCTCCCTGGCAGGCAGAAGAGAAAAAATGATTTAAAAACATATTTTACTTATAATATATGACATGTCTAATCCTTTTAAAACATCTTTAATCTTTAGAGGCACCAAATGGCGATGGACTTCTGGCACAACACCCAGCGGCAGGTAAGTTCAGCCTCTCTCTCTCTCTCTCTCTTTTACTCTCGCCAGTTCTCAGGCTCTGTTTTTCAGTTCCCAAAAGATGCATCCACCTTGGACAGATATGAATTGCATCAAAATGGTGCCGTCTCTCGTTGATCTATTGGAGGAATGTATATTGAATGTGGCTTGTCCTACAGGAGGAGCCGTTGTTCACGGCAGATGGTTCTCTGTTTTACCTCATCCTGCCTGCCAAGCAAGGGGCCCGTGGGGAGTTTCTCCACATCGCCAGCCTCCCTGCTCAGGTCTGTGGGTGGAATAATTTCATACTCACGCTATGCACAAAGAAATTAGATGCACTCATAAAATTCGTGATTAGAAACCTGAAGTACCAAATGTATATGTGACTTTTTATGGACGTGTAGGGGCGATGTTGAACCCTTGTGTATTGTAAAGTGTTTCTCCCCGTTGTATTGTAAAATCTTTCTCTTATTTGAACTATTAGACTTTTATTTGAATAACTAGTTATGTTAATTTAGATTTCTGTTATTCTTTATTTGAGGTCATTTTCAAATTTATGTCATGACCTTGAAGTAACACATCATGATCTGTTCTTATATTCCTATATAAAAAAACATTACATATATTAAAATAAAAAACTAAATGTATATAGAAATATATATGTATTAAAATATTTATTTTTGTATTTATTTTTTGACACTTAAATGTTTGACACTGTTATCTTCATGTCCACTGCTTTCCATTATATATATATCCACTTATTATATTTATAATAACGTTTATTATTTTTTTTTTCTGTCATTTTCTTTAGATTTCATTATTTAACTGACACTTATATCTAATGTTTCCTTATCTTCCTGTCCACTGCTTTCCATTGTAACCCGCCTTCTCTTTAGACCTTCTCTTCTCTTTAGTCCTTCTCTTTCTTTTTCTTCAGGCTTCCACTCCTTCTGTTTCTCCTCGCTTTCTAACGTCAGGGAACTGGGATGTAACCTCGCTGTGCGCTCTTGATGAGGAGAACGATAAAATGTATGACAGATCGAATTTTATGAGCAAACCATTTTGACTCGAAAGCCTCAAGACTGTGTCGTTAAGCATCTCATAGTCAACCAAACTACCTAATACGAGTAATTATAGTATTATTTACGCCTAGGAATTCCATTTAGCCCACTGAATCAGCATAGATGGCACTTAATTAAAATTAATACAGTAATTTAATGTTGAATTGGCTGTAATGACTCTGTCATTTTCCCCCCGGCTTTGTTCTCTAATTGCAGCCGAATAAAACAAACCCTCTTGAATAACCATCCCAGAAGTGATAGCTTTTTCAGAAAAATTTTTTATCCTTTCAATGCATGAATATTTATTAATAGTCAGATCTATAGCTCAAATCAAAGTTAAGGCCCATAAATCAATGACTTACAATTAATCTGGTACTGACAGAAATGAATGCATGTCACAATCTTTCCTACTTTGCATGTGTAACAGATACAAACCTACTTAGCATGCAGCTGTATGAAGGCAGTATATGGAAGTAGACTCTATTATTAGAGGATAAATGACTGACTACAAATAGTAACTCAAAAACCTTTTCAGATTTTCTTAATGTGTCTTTCCCCTGTAGCTATTTTCTGAGCACGGAGGAGTCGCAGCAGAGCAGACACTTATACAGGTGGGTTCTGTCCCAAACGATGCGTCTTTTAAGCTGTAATTGAGTATTTTATCATCACTGTCTAGAAATTCTGCACCTCTCAAGCTGTGCTGCACATTTGCATCTAAATCAGTCTGACAGCATTTGCACAGCATTTCTGTTGAGATATTTCATTTGTGGGTTTTGGACGACCATGTCCTCATTACATGTTGATATTCAGTATGCGCATTGACGTTCCAGTTTTTGAGTATGTATGTTCATCGATACTTGTGTTGCAATCAATTAAATCCTTCCAGTCTACATCGAAATGCATCAGAGATGCAACATTCGTAAAAAGCCAATAGAGTTTTTTTCCTCTCTACTGAGCTCCAGGCAAGAAGCCCAGCTAATTCATTTAACAGGAACGGCAGCTTAGAGAGAGAGAGAGCAAGAGGCAGAGAGAGAAGGTTGAAAAGGAGATGGGCAGAGGGGGAGGTGCTGTGCCTCACAACGATTTAAAGGGTGTTCTCTAACCTTTGATTAATGCTTTAAGCCTCTCACTTGCTCTCCGTGGGCCACAAGTTCTCATAGATTTTGAGAACAATATGGCGGAAGTGCAAAGGTCCAGCATTGGGCTTAAAGCAAGTGGATAATGGAAAACTAGCTCAGCGCGTGTGTATCACATACTGGAAGTTATAGGGATAGTTAAGCCAAAAAAGATTTGTGTTTACACACAAATAGTAAAAGAGCAAAACTGTTTTTAACATTGACAATAATAAGAAATGTTTTTGAGCACCAAATCAGCATATTAGAATGATTTCTGAAGGATTATGTGACACTGAAGACTAGAGTTATGGAAAATCACAGGAATAAATTACATTTTAAAATAGAAAATGTAATACTATTTCACAATATTAATGTTTTTACTGTATTTTGATCAAATAAATGCAGCCTTGGTGAGCAAATTAACATGAAAAATCTTACCAACCTCAAACTTTTGAACTTTAGTGTAAATTCTTACATCCTTATGTCGTTCTTTATGATTTTCTTTCATCTATGAAATGCAAAAAGAGACATATTGAAGAGTTCACATTGTTTTCTTTATACAGTGAAAGCATATAGTGACCCCAGAGGCTGTCAAGCACATGTTTTGTGTTTCTTTTTGGAAACGATTGATCGTAGTAGGCCTTATTTACCTCAAATAAACTGAGGTGCATAAGCTCAAATCAGTGATGCCTCAATCAGTTCCAAAACAGAAATTCAAAACCTGCCCTAATTGAAAGCAAAGCTAGCTTGAAAACAAGCTAATAAAAAGATTAAATCCAATATTTGGCAATAACGTAGCATAACTAAAGATTTATAAGTAGTTCTTTGTAGGTCGGTCAAAAGTGTAAGAAGGGAGAAAAAAAAAAGCACAAAAATGATCAAAATATTTATGTGAAGTTTTTATACACTGTGTGAGCAAATTCAGTAAGTTTTAGTCCAGTGTATTAAAAATGACTAGCATTTTGGGGGGAAAAGAAAATCCTTTCCAGATCAAAATGACCGGAACACAACCAGAGGGTTAAAAATGTTTCATTTTGGTTCCACAGAAGAAGGTCAGACAGGTTTAGAAAGACATGAGGTGGAATAAATTATGACAGAGTGTTCATTTTTGTACTGAAGAAAAAGGCATTTAAAGTATGATTATCATTGATGGCATTAAGATGATGGGTTGTGATGTTTGTTGACTAGCGTGGAGCTTGGAGGTGTCTTTCATCGCCAGTGTCTGACATGCAACCTGTTTGAGCGATGCAGCTTCTTCAAAGCGGACTTCAGCCCCAATCAGACATATTTTACCCTCTATTGCTTGGGTAAGATCACTGTCTCTCATGCACAAATGCAAACACACATTTAGGCTGATGAATAAAGATGCACATGTCTCATCTCTGTCATACTTTTACAGGCCCAGGCGTCCCAAAGGTGACCATTCACAGCACAAGTGATCCTTTCAGTGAGTAGAATTAATACTTTTCTCATTTCAAGCTGTTATTTAGTCAACCATGTGTGGCTGAAGGAAAGACGATTTTAATTGCTAATAAATTCTGGTTGCTAAAATTGCTAAAAATCGGGGCAGTTGTGGCCTAATACTTAGAGAGTCAGACTTGTAACCCAAAGGTTGCGGCAGGAAATGTAGGTGGGGGAGTGAATGAACAGCGCTCTCTTCCTCTCTCATTACTCACAACTGCGGTGCCCTTGACCAAGGTACCTAACCCCCAATCACTCCCCGGGCGCCTCAGCAAAAATGGCTGCCCACTGCTCCGGGTGTGTGTTCACGGTGTGTGTTCACTACTGTGTGTGTGCACTTGGATGGGTTAAATGCAGAGCACAAATTCTGAGTACGGGACACCAACATGCACGCAATAGGTTATTATCAATAAATAAACCTAAATACTTATATGAAGAAAACTGTCTATGGGCTCATTGTCGATCATGCTAGGTAAACTAAAATGATTTCTGAAGGATCTCGTGACACTGATGACTGGAGTAATGACTGCTGAAAGTTCAGCTTTGCATCACAGGAATAAATTACATTTCTAAATATATTAAATTAGAAAACAGTCTAGAATGCCTTGGTGACCACATAACAACAACCAAGCAACCGCTCAGATTAGCTTTAGAAAATGTTACAGTGTAATTGCCAATATGATTCTGTCAAAAAATAGCACCCCAGTGAGTATTTTTAGAGTTTGTTGTAGTGAGAGAGTTCATTAAAACATCTAAAAGTGCTGCATGGTATCTTCTTACATTTTATCATCTCACTTCATCTTTTATTTCACAGTCTTAACATTTAAAAACTCCATGGTGGTGGCCCGTTCTGATTTTATGCCAAAAATATATTAAGTCTGTGTGCTGCATTTTCAGGTTACATGGTGGTGGAAGACAACAGCCTCCTCGCTATGTCTCTTGAAACCAAGAGGCTCTCTGAGACCGTTTTCCAGACGCTTTCCTCCGACAACAGCGGTAAAAAGATTTCTTAAGTAACTGATTACATTCCTCCTTTCAGCATAAATTGATCTCAACCTTTTACAAAGCCAACTAGATTTAAGAATCAATCAGGTAATTGTTTCGGTTTTGCTAATTGGTTCCTCACAGCTGTACCTGCCTTTAGGGGAAGCCCATTGTGGCTTGTTTGCGTGTGTGTTTTTGCTTGTATGATGGGGTTTGCACGTGTGCACATCTGTGTATATAAATCGCACATGTATTGTACATCAGGTCCCCCGACTGTGTTTGTTTATGCATTTGTGTGTGTGCGTTACTGAGAGTCTTTTAAAACCAACAGGCTCATGGGAGCTCATTTGCTAGTGGTTAGAATATTGATGAGCCGGTACCAAGACTTTCTTGCAGTATGGTACAGTAGAAACGGCCGTTTGTTCTGTTTTAACTGCCTTTGCGAATAATTACAGACCTAGATGTGAAGATGTCCCTGCCCCCTGGGTATGAAGGAAACCTGCACCCTCTCCTTATTATCATGTAAGTGTCTCCCCGCAATTCACCAGCGCCTGCATGATACTGTTAGTAAGCCTGCTTTATTTTGTATTCCTGCTAAAAAGACAGCTAATTATGAGATAAAATGTAAGATGAAAATGTTGCATTATGAGATATAAAAGGTCACACTAATGTTCAAAAGCTTGCAGTTGGTAAGATTTTTAATGTTTTTAAAAGAAGTCTTTTATGCCCACCAATGCTGCATTTATTTAGCGGCTGTTTGCCATGTAAATAGCATATTTTCTTAGCGAAAGATGCTATTTACACTAAGTGAAAATAGCATTATTTCATAGAGACTATTTACACTAAGTGAAAATAGCATTATTTCTTAGGGATAGATGCTATTTACACTATCACGTTAAAAGCAAGGTTTGTGAGCCTTACTTACTACTGCTGCGCCACTGAAGACGTTGAATTCAGCGCATCTTTAAAACTTGAGTGGCCCAACCAGACATTGGTGGGCGGAGCTAGTGTAAATAGCGTTTGCCTAATAGACACTCCGTTTATGGAATCAAAAATACTATAAAAGCAGTAATATTGTGAAATATTATTACAATTTAAAATATCTGATTTCTATTTGAATATATTTTAAAATGTAATTAATTCCTGTGATCAAAGCTGTATTTTCAGCATCATTACCCCAGTCTTCAGTGTCACATGATCCTTCAGAAATCATTCTAATATGCTGATTTGCTGCTCAAGAAACATTTCTTATTATTATCAATGTTGAAAACAGTTGTGCTGCTTAATATTTTTGTAGAAACCATGATACATTTTTTTTCTGAATTCTTTGATGGAATAGTAAAAACATTTTGTAATGTTACAAAAAATCCTGTCACTTTTTATCAATTTAATATATCCTTGCTGAACTAAAGTATGTTATTGTAAAAAAAAAAAAACTATTTTAAATTAATTTAATTTGTGAGCTAAAAATTAATAAATATGACAAATAAATTGGTGACTATGAGACAATGTAAAAAAAAAAAAAGATTTGTGAGATATAAAGTCACAATTATTGAGTTGTAGAAACTTTTTTTGTTTATTCTAAGGTTGAAAAAAACTTCCATAGTAATGACATTTGAACCATAATAATCATAATTAAGCTCCTCTTAATGAAACATATTTACATACTGAATTGTAATTGGTCTTGTCTTCTTGGCATTTATTAAACTTAAATAATGCATCCCACAATGCAATGCACTCGACTTGACCTTCCATTTCTAGTGTGATGGATCAACCAGAAGTAATGTATACTGAGTTTTTTTTTAGAAGTAATATTAGTTACAAATTTTAACCTCTTTTTTGACTAATTATTTGATTAAACTTTCAAATTTTACACAAAATTGAAATAAGAATGCAAAAAGTTTTATAAAAAAAAAAGGAAACTGACACTGAATTATTGCACTGTGAGAAGGTCATGTGACAAGAATGTAGCATGCTACTGCTTAAAATGTTCATGGTGAGCTAATGCGTAATGTTTTAATTACTATTTTTAAATAGTAGGCAAATAATAATAATAATAATAATAATAAGTTTTATTCATATAGTGCCTTTCCAGAGCTCATGGTCACTTTACATTACAGTTGCACTTGGAAAGAATAACACTAAAGCAATAAACAGAAATGACAATCAACAGCAAAGTAAAAAAAATAGAATAAAGCACAATGAAAAACAGGACACAAAATGCAAAAGAAAACATACAAAAAACAACATAGAAGTAAGAAATAACTGTAAACAGTAAGAAATAAGGCAGTATACAGTACACTGTAGCATATACTCCTATATAATAATATATAATAACAGTAATGGTAATAAGAAAACAAGATGCATGCTGAGCGTCTTGACAGTGACAAAGCAGCTCTGATTCTCAGCATGAAACTTAAGCTTACCCACCATAGAACTTCTTTTGCTGCTTTGCAAGCAGCAATATCTCCTTGTGGAAATGCAAATCTAGTTAAGACTCTCCTCTCCCTCGCCGTAGTTGGTTAGGCTACATGATTTATGAATGCTGCGTTATTAATAAGCAATATGCACATGCTCGATTGAGATGCAAGAAGTGTTCAGCAAGTGTGAACACATTTACAGAATGAAGATCAGCATGCTAATGTCTTTTTAATCTACAATGTGACATTATATGTCAACACCTCCATCCATCCATTGCTCCCTGCATCTTTAGTGACAGTATTCCTGGCAGGCAGTCAGTGACGGAGGAGTTTGCCCTGGGCTGGCCGGAGGTTTTGTCCAGCCTGCACGGAGTAGCGCTGGCCTGGATCAACAGCAGAAGCCAGGTCTCACAGGGACACAAAAGCAGCACCCTGGACCCTCATAAGCTGGGTTCCCTCCGCATTAAAGACAAGCTTGGAGTCGTGGAGTGAGTCGTTCTCACTTTTCAGTTATTAAGAATAATACCTGTAATAGAAAAGTCATTTTGCATATTATGCCGCAAAATATCTGATTAGGAAAGGCTTTATGCTCTGAAGCAGACGCTGGGTTTTCTTTCATATTTTGTTGAACGCTTGCTTGGCTAATTTAATTGAACCTACTTCTTGCTCAAGGCAAAAAAGCAATGTTATGTCTCAGCAGAGTTAATACGTTGGCTGCCTTTAAAAGACCAGCCATTTATCATAACTGCTAAATGCCACCTAAAATTTGCATGTTTCATTGCAGATGGTTAATGCAGCTGCCGTACATTGATGGGAGAAGAATAGCTGTTTATGGAAAGGTAAAATATATGTTATGAAAATTTAGAGTGCAAGCTCTAATATCTGATTGGATGAGCTGATTTTTCAAGTTGGCAGCTGTATACAGCCTACAGTTAGGCTAATGAGCTATATTATATATAGAACCTGAGCAAAAACACTCATAACACCTTAGCAACTGCATAGCAATGACCTGGCAATCACCCCTGACATTCTAGTACTGCAAGCACCACCCATATTTTCTACAGAATAGAAAATATGATGTAGTTGTGATTACTATTATGGATGCAATTTTGTTTTATTGAGCATTGTTGTTTAAAAAACACCTAAACTTTACAGCATTACAGTGATTTTTACAGTGGTTAAGCGGGTTTCTGTGTTGCATCACTCTAAATAGCAGCGTTTAAAAGTGGTCAAATGGATCTACAGCTCCGCCTCTCGTGGCCTATTGCTTTAATACACATTTTCTTAGAAAATGAATCCATTTGTAGACTTGCATCATATTCTCACTTAGGATATGTACTTTGAATTCAGTCTTCAGTTGCAGAGCTCTGACATCAGCCTTCATTTGTCCTCACAGGGATTTGGTGGCTATTTAGGTTTAAAGATGTTGACGGCAACCGATCAGATGTTCAAATGTGCTGCTGTCATGGCTCCCATCACAGACTTCAAGCTCTATAGTGAGTTCCAGTTCCATACACTAGCAAAAAAAAGCAGTATGCAAGAACAGTATTTCTGGACATTCTTTGAAGTACATTCTTTGAAGTGCATTGGAGTACTTCAAAATACCATGGTATGTGATATGGTAATCATTCAGTCCCATGGTATATATCAAAGTGTCCTGGTACTACTTTTTTGTAAGCGTATCCATTTGATAAATGGTATAATCTGTAGTGTGTTACTGTTTAATTTCAGAATTTCAGATGTGTGAAAATGGATTCAACGTTGTTTTTCAGGTGCTGCCTTCTCAGAGAGATATCTAGGCCTTCCAACTAAAGAGGAGCATTCATACATGGTAGACCTTTTGCATCCATAACTTTATAATTCATTACCAAGCATTGTTATAGAAGCCTATTTCCTATTTTCCACCTATTTAAAATAAAAATAAAAAAGGTAATTGTGAGATTGTGTAAAATAAGACCAGTTACATTGTGACAAAGTTACATTTAAAAGAAACAAAGTCACAATTGTGACAAAGTTACAGTTACAAGAAACAGTCACATTGTAACAATTATAGTTACAAGTTTCAAAGTCACAATTGTGACATAAAGTTAGTTACGAGAAACAGTCACATTGTGACGATTATAGTTAGAAGTTTCAGTCACAATTGTGACAAAGTTACAGTTACGAGAAACAGTCACATTGTGACAATTACAGTTACAGTTGTGACAAAGTTACATTTAAAAGAAATAGTCACATTGTGATGATTAAAGTTACAAGTTTCAAAGTTACAATAGTGACAAAGTTACAGTTACGAGAAACAGTCACATTGTAACGATTATAGTTACGTTACAAAGTCACAGTGTGGAAATTACAGTTACAAGTTTCAAAGTAACAACTGTGACAGTTACAGTTACAAGAAACAAAATCACAATTGTGACACAAAGTTACAATTATGAAAAACAAAGTCACAGTTGTGAGATTTAGTCAAATTGTGACAAAGTTAGTTACAATAGCTACAAAAAGTTACATTGTTACATTATACAGTCACAGTTGAGAACAGTTGAGGTCACATTGTCAGTTAATTGAGAGCAAAAAAAGTCACAATTGTGAAATTTAAAGTTGCACTGTGACATGTTACATTGCGACAAAGTTACAGTTACAAGAAACAAATTCATAATTGTGTTATAAAGCCAGATTGTGGCATATAATGTTACATTGTGACAGTTACAGTTAAGAGAAACAAAGTCACAATTGTGAGATTTAAAGTCACATTTTGACCGTTACCGTTACGAGAAACAGTCACATTGTAACAAAGTTACGGTTACAAGAAACAAGCAATATAAAGATACATTGTGACAAAGTTAAAGTTACAAGAAACAGACACATTTGTCAAAGTCACATTGTGACAAAATTACAGTTATGAGAAACAAAGTCACAATTGTGAGTTATAAAGCCACATTGTGGCATATAATGTTACATTGTGACAGTTACAGTTACAGAAACAAAGGCACATTTGTGAGATTTAAAGTCTGTTGAAGTCTTAGTTATGATAAACAGTCACATTGTAACAAAGTTACTGTTACGAGAAACAAAGTCACAATTGTGAAATATAAAGTTACATTGTGACAAAGTTACAGTTATTAGAAACAATCACAATTTTAAAATTTAGTCTCATATAGTGTTACAGTTACATAAAGCCAAAAATTTGAGATTTAAAGTCACATTGTGACATATAAAGTTACAGTTATTTATAATCATAATTGGATATAAAGTCACACTGGGGAAAAATAAAACTACAATTACCTTTTTATATAGTGATTGAGATACCAATATAAAAAACTACTAACAACACTTCTGCCACTGTATTCACTGACCTAACAAAGTCACACGTTTCTGTTGTATCTTTGCAGACTGCGTCTTTGTTGGACGACATCAATAAGCTAAAAGATGAAAACTTCCTCCTCATACATGGGACTGCAGATGGTTAGCTTACATAATAAAGAAATTTAAAATCAGATGCATCATTTGTGGATTTTCAGTAATATTTTACTTGTTTGTATGTGTTTAGCACGGGTACATTTCCAACATAGCGCTGAGTTGTTGAGTCGTCTGGTGAAGGTAGAGGCCAACTACACCCTTCAGCTGTACCCAGATGAAGGCCACACCTTGAGAGAAGAGCGGAGCAATCAACACCTGCACCGCACCCTCCTTCAGTACCTCCACAACTGCCTCAAATATGATCCCTTGCTCAACATGGAGGAGGAAGAGGAGGAGGACGAGGAGGAAGAGTGATCTCTTCCACTGTGTCCGCTCACAGTCCTCAAAGGTGCCCATTTTGGTGACTAACTTCAGGTTGCGTTATTTCACCAAAGGAAAAGGGAGCAAAATGGAGATCAAGAGGACCAAATCCACCAGCTATTTACCACAAACTCAACTTTGGGATGTTTTTTTGTTCAGACTGCGACCGTAAATGTCTCTTGAGTGTCCAGGAAGATGAAACACAACTGCTCTGGTTCATACAGTTTTCAAGTAAATCACACGAACAGTATAATGTCTAAGGACCCTATGTAATCAACATCTTTAGTCAGTTTATGTATAAAATAGGTAAAAGATGCTGCATAGGCATGTTGATCAGCCTTGATGTTGTACCGCCATCTTGTGGTGAAAGAGAACTAATGTTTTGTGCAGCATGGATAGTGAAGTTGGAAATACTAGTGGTCAGCAGATACAGTGTTATTGTTTTACTAAAACTGTTAAAAGTCATTTTGTTAATTGAAAGCTGAAGTTAAGCTAAAGCTGAATACAATACAATATAGGGCTTTTCACACTTGACATTGTTAATCCTGGGTCATTCTAAACCCCTGGTAAACGAAATCCTGGGTTATCTTTATTCACGTTTCACACTGCTTATACTATACCCGGGGTTAACAGTTAATCCTGGGTATTCATAAGCTACCGTTTCACACTGCACATTCCTAAACCCCGGGATAAAGTCCTTAGCTGCATATTTGCGGTGTCAGTGTCACTGACTAGACAAACGCAGCACGTGACCTGTTTATTTATAAACTCTTTGCATTGCGCGCCCTCATATTGCACATTGCTGACTGAAATATCAAGTTTTTTTTCTGAATGAACTCTTCGAACTATAAAGGTAAGAATGACGGCCTCTTCTTCACACCAATTGTCGCGTTTTCCATCGCCGTTTGACATTTTTCCTATCATACGCAGAAACGACTGTTTATACTTCGCGCGGTGTTTCCTTGACTGCCCAAAGCGCGTGAATATAAGGCACGTGATTGGTTGTCGGTTGCTAAGCATCTAGTTGTAACATTCTAACACCGCATCGTTTCACACTGCAAGTTTGGCACCGTAATGCAGAGTTAACACCGCAAAAGCGGTGCTAACCCTGCTCCAAAGCAGGATTTCATAACCCCGGGTAAAAAGCGGTGCTAACCCCGCATCAAAATTACAAGTGTGAAACGCTCCTTTACCCGGGGTTAAAAGCGGTGTTTAGAACGACGATAACCCGGGGTTAAGCGCAGTATGAAAAGCCCTATTATGAATATTAGATGAAAAACTTAACTTAAAAAAAAATATTAAAAAATGTTGTCTTGACAACTAACAAATAAAATAGGTTGTACTGAAGTACTAAAAAAAAAAAAAAGTAAATTAAAGCTAAATTGAAATAAATATTACAAAAGCACATAACAAAATTACTAAAACTTAAACTAAAATTAAATTGGAACATATAAAACCATAATAATACTATAATAGAATGTAAATAATACTAAAATAACACTAATGCTAATATCTAGAAAGAAGAGTGGATAATAATGCTGATACTACAATAATGACCGCAAGTAGCCTAAGATTGCTGAAATTAACGCCTGTTTTACACAATATTTATTTAAAATTCACTAAAAAATTAGAAGAAGTTTCCAATCCACCAAACCAAACATCTGTTAATCAGCCAAACAGACATTGTTATTGGCTGTAAATGGCCAGTGTTTTGATCTAGCCTATACTGTGGAAGATTTGATTGAATGTAAACTGCAACATGTTATTTGAACCTGGCTCTTTATATGCATGACAAATCGGCTGCATGGTGCTGTATACTCTGACTCTTTCATAATATCTGTGCCAAACGCAATAGAAATTGATGATAAAAATGTAGAAATTGCATACAGTGTGTTAACACAAAGCACACAGTGTGCACAGACAGCGAGGTTTAAACATCTCCAAAGCATTGCGGTATAAGTACACAGACTGTCCTCACTGTAAGGGCACAAAATCAATGAATCACACTGCATGCTGCTGTTTACAGAAGCCTCATAAGGTCTCCAGCATACATCATATCTCTTCATAAACGTCAAGCTCTGCTGTGTGCAGCTTTACACTGAGAGTAACTATATTTTAGCTGGCAAGCAAACAAAACTTGTTGCCATTGTCATGCATATGCAGATTTTATGTTTACAGATCAAATGTGCCAAATACTCTGTGACCAAACCTTTTGGTACTGATTTATGTTACAGTTTTGAATGTGGCAGTTTGTGCATTTAGTAAATTTGTTTTGTTTCTTTAAGATTTTTGTGTATGTTGCATTTCATTAATTTATATTTGTTACAAAAATGTCCTGTGGTGGTACTATGGTAAAGTTATTGGTAATAACAGAGTACTTTTATATACACCACATGGTACTGAATTATCAACTACCACAGAATGTCAAAAAAAAAAAAACCAAACAAACATGTATTTGCATATATGCTTTTATATACACTACCGTTCAAAGCTTTGGGGTCAGTAAGATATTATTAAAGAAATTAATACTTTAGTTTCCACAAAATTATTAGGCAACATACTGTTTTTAACATCAATAATAAGAAATGTTCATTGCGCAGCAAATCAGCATATTATATGCTTTTTTTTTCAAAAGCATTAAAAAAATCTTACTAAACCCATACTTTTGAACAGTAGTCTTTATCAATATATGCAGGTTTAAGCATCCAGAAATTCACCAGCTCATAACACAGTGACATTTTTTTAAACACCATAAACTAATGATGATGAGAAAACAGATTGGCAATAAAAAAAGTATTTTAAAGGGATAGTTCACCCAAAAATGAAAATTCTGTCATCATTTACTCCTCCTCAAGTTGTTCCAAACCTGTATAAATTTCTTTGTTCTGCTGAACACAAAGGAAGATATTTGGAAGAATGTTTGTAACCAAGCAGATCTCGGCCCCCATTGACTGCCATAGAAGAGATCTGCTTGGTTACAAGCATTCTTCCAAATATCTTCCTTTGTGTTCAGCAGAAGAAAGAAATTTATACAGGTTTGGAACAACTTGAGGGGGAGTAAATGATGACAGAATTTTCAGTTTTGGATGAACTATCCCTTTAAATTTTCTAGTCATAGAACACAAGATCTTAGTCGTCCCACCTGCCTTCATCTTTCTCATTCACCAATCAAAAAATTATTTTATTAAACCTATTTTTTGTGACCTTCATGTATTGCTGAAATGTATATGTAGAAACCTTGTAAGTTCTGTGTGTTGACATTGTGATGCAACTAAGCAAGTTACATATCTCAGAATGTTCTGTTGTGTTGTAGGTCCAAGAAAATCCTTCTTACCAGAGCTATGACAATGTTACAGGCAGCATGAAGTCTGAAACGAACGTCCTTGAGCCTCTGTATCTATATATTTGTATTTAATGACCCTTTTCCAATAAAGTCTGAAATCTTTGTGTACATGCAGTTTCAAGTCATTGCAGAATTCACATCAGACTAGTTGATATTGACCTAACTCAAACCTTTAATTGAATTTTTTTTATCTTAAAGACACGCATTTTTGGCGATACGTTCTATATTTGTGTAGGTCAAGGTGCCCTTACAGTTACAAAATTAACAAAGAACCTGCTAAAAAAAAAAAACAAAAAAAAAACTTCACATGACTTTACATGAGCATATCTGTCATTCTATTTCTAGACAGGCAGTTTAAAGAACAACCTACCGCTGAACGTCTACGTCTGAATAATTTATGGCCGTTCTATCCTTGATCCAGCCAATTAAATGAAAAAGCAATGAGCCTCATCGCCAATCAAAATCATCTTCCTCCTTTTCAACCAATCGGAACGCGCGTCTCCGTTCCATCCTCACCAGGCCCTATCTGATCCAAACCGCGCCTACAACAAGGGCCCGAGTTCCTTTTTCAACCTTCACTGCGAGCACGGTAGCGAGAGGGGCACCTTCAAGCAGGGGTCGATAAAGAACCACTTGTAATATTTATACATACATACAAGAACAATGTCCTTCCTCTCTATCAGCAGACTAGCTCCAAGGCTCCTCAGTTCAAAGGTAGGAAAGTTTTATTTTAACTTGAGTGAGGAAAACACAGGCTGCTACCCGGTTAGCTTAGCTTAGCAAAGATTACCGTAGTAACAGACAGCCAGTATTAATAAACCATATCGAACATTATTACACTTTAGGTAATGTATGTATGAAAAATATTCTGTTTACGTGTCTCCCCCATTCAAGTCTATATTTAAATCAGCAACTGTCTTTCAATACCAATTGTGTACAGCATTTTACACATAGGCGTTCAAGAATGTTATCAGACGTTCAATTGTGTTTGGACTTTCAAAACGCACTCCATAGATATGCTGTCTAAGGAAAGTGAGGCACAGCCAATATAAAGTTGTGTTTTAGCTCAATAATGGTTTCTTTGAGCTGTTTAAAGATGCATACATGACAAAGAAACTCGTTATATTTTGTTTACTGAGGTGTTTTTGATATTCATGCGCTTCTGAAGTCCAGCTGTGTAGTTGACGTCCTTTCACAGGGCACTAAACACTTTAACCAGTTCAGTTGTTCTAATGTCACTAAAATTGAACAGTCACTTTGACATCTGTGATGTGCACCTGTTCAGCTGTAGTCTGACAGGTCAGTCTTTTTGTTGCTTTATGGGTCTGTGGCTGATTTGACCTTCAGGATTGTCATTCATATATGAATGATCAGGCTTCAATAGTTGGCAGAGGCGCTAGATCATCATAAATACACCATAATAGGCCTATTGACAGGCTATTTCACCTACTCACTATAGTGAGTAGTTTCTCAAAAGCATTGTCAGCCAAGTTGATCCTAGAGGCCATTGGTGGCAATGTTTCTACAATGTATTTAGGCTTACAGTGCTTTTGGGAAACCCTGTTTTATCATCACTTTAGTACTATACTGTTAATCATTATGATAAAATGTCAAGTTGAATACCCCTGGTTTAGTTAATAAAAGCTCATGTGACATTATGGAAGTTGCATAATGTGAAAAAAAAAAAAATGAGTGGGAGTAGTTTTCTGAATGATGACATGTTTGGATTTTTGATGCAGATGTAATCTTTGAGGTTGAAATATGAAGTTATGTTATTCTTGATCTGAAATACCTTGAGTGATGTGTGACTAAGGAAAAAAAAAAATGAGTGGAAGGAGTGTCAAAGAACACTTTTATAACTTATAGAAACCTGCACTTATCAATATACTGTCTCAGTTGTGCTCTCATATGACTACACAGTCATCATTGTTGTTGCTGTAGAGATAAAGCCAATGCCACGCTGTCTGAATGACTTTATAGTAATATAGGTTACTGTGCTCTTGTCATTCAGGGTTAATGCTCTGTTCACACCCCCTAGATGACCTTTGTACACCATGGAGAGTTTCTCTGCATTCTATTCTGCTGTGTATTGCACTTATGTAATCTGCTGATTGTCAGTTCATAGGAGTGACCGAGGTACATTTCTGTACTGTACTTCCTTGCATAATTTTCCTTTTTTCTTGGTAATGTGTTGGACCTTGTTCAGACCTAGTACTCTGCTTTGTAAACACTTGAAGTATACTTAAAGGGTTAGTTCACCCAAAAATTATATTATTGTCATTAATTACTCACCCTCATGTCGTTCCAAACCCCTAAGATCTTCGGAACACAAATTAAGATATTTTTGATGTAATCCAAGAGAATAGAAACGAAATTACCACATTCAAGGTCCAGAAAAGTAGTAAAAACATCGTTAAAATAGTCAACGTGACTACAGTGGTTCAACCTTAAAATAATGAAGCGATGAGAACTTTTTGTGTGCAAAAGCAAAACCAAAATAATGACTTTCAACAAATTTGTCTCTCCCCTGTCATTCTCCTACGCTGTTTATGTTGCAGTGCTTCCAGGTTTTACGTCAGAATGCCGGCTCAGTATTGGCCAACGTTGCACGACGTGTGATACTGGCGCAGGAGCCAGCCAATAATGAGCCGACTTTCGAACGTAAATGCAGAAGCGCTGAACTGCGTTCACTGCGTCAACTGCATACGAGTCTGACGGGGGGGGAGACCTTTTTTTTTTTTTTTTTTTTTGATTAAAGTCGTTATTTTTGTTTTGTTTTTGAGCGCAAAAAGTATTCTTGTCGCTTCATAACATTAAGTTTGAACCACTGTAGTCACGTTGACTATTTTAACAATGTTTTTACTACTATTCTGGACCTTGAATGTGGTAATTTCGTTGCTTTTGGATTTCATCAAAAATATCTTAATTTGTGTTCCGAAGATAAACGAAGGTCTTACGGATTTAGAACGACATGAGGGTGAGTAATTCGAAATTTCATTTTTGGGTGAACTAACCCTTTAAATGACACTGCAGGGAGATTTGTTTAGCTATTTGAATGGATTTTTATGCAGTGTGGTACTATACAGAGCTATTCCAGATAAAGCATTCAAATGGTGGACAACCTCTCCAGCATGTCTGACCCGTCTGACACAGCTGTCCATCTGTCATCTGCTTTGAGTACTGAAAAACAAGATGTTTTCATCTAAACAAAGCACAGAGGGGTTTTGGAAGAGCATTACCTGTCAGTCTGTCATACATTTTCCTTTACTAAAGAAAGCTTACAAAGAGTCCTTTGTCTGTACAGGAATTCCTCCATATGGTATTACTAGTGATCCCTGCTAACACGCCGACTCTTGTGTCTGTTCTGCATATAGGCTGGCTCTGCAGAATGCGACTCTGTGCTGCAGTAGTCAGAGTCAAAAGTCATAGAGATGTCTAAAGTTGCCAGCTGGCCTGTGCACATGCACTTTTCTCTGCAGCCTTTGTGATGGGTCGTTACCTTGATGCTGTTGCCAAGGTCTTTGTTATATAGCATACATTGTCGCATAAGATTTGTAGTTGTGCAGTTTCATTTTACTTTTTTGTGCTGGCCTTGTAGGAAAACAGTCCAAAAATGTAATAATGTAGTTTTTTTTTTTTTTTTTTTAATTAAAATACATAATTAAAAGCTAAATTAAATTTTCTATATTATATCAGAGTTTTCCACATGCTCCCCTGTAATGTTTTCTTTGATGCATTTAACTTTAAAATGTAATCTAGTGCACTTTGAAAGCAATATTAAGAGCTTTTAAGTGACCAAATTGGCCAAAAAAAAAATGCCTTTACATATTACTATTGTTTTAAAACTTCACTGTAAAATAAAAAATGGATATTTCATAGTAAGTATAATAGTTATTTTGCTTTTGTCAAATTACAATACTAATGCCTTAATTTCTTCACTTGCAAGAGTCAAACCCTTAAAGGGTTAGTTCACCCAAAAATGAAAATTCTGTCATTAATTACTCACCCTCATATTGTTCCACACCCGTAAGACCTTCGTTCATCTTCAGAACACAAATTAAGATATTTTTGATGAAATCCGAGAGGTATATGACTTGTCCATTGACGGCAATATAATCAACACTTTCAAGGTCCAGAAAGGTGCTAAAGACATCGTTAAAACAGTCGACGTGACTGCAGTGATGTTAGAAATTATGTAGGTCTGGGAAACACTGTTATTGTATTGAAGTAGCTTATTATATTATATTAGCTATTTTATGTTATACATTCACCTACACTGTAAAAAATTATTTTCATGATTTATCACAACATATTTTCTTTTGTCAAATCAACTTAGATAATTAATGTAGTTGAGATAACGTAATATTTTGAGTTTCTGTTGATTAAATCAATCGCCTTCATTGTATTAACTAAAATTTTTATTTACAATGAACTCAAAATTTTAAGGCAACCAGGAAACTTACTTTTTTAAGTTAAACCAACAATTCTTTTTTACAGTGTAGAGATTCTGGATAAATCACTTTTAAAAAAAAAAATAGAGATCACGATTCTCCCATGTTTCTGAATAGACAACTAAACAAAAACACAAAAAAGTGATTTACTAGAGGTTCTGACAATGTTAATTGCTGCAGTCTAAAAAAAAAAAGTAAAAAAAAAAATTATTTATTTATTTTTATTTATTTTTCAGTTTGAATGAATGATCTAATGACTCTCTCCTAAAGACTTCACTTGTTTAATTACTGGCTGAATTTGCGTGTTTGAACGAATCTCTTGAATGAATGATGACACATACATTTAAGTCATTTGTCACCACCTACTGGTGTCACAATTTAATCGATACAATCATTATTTGAAGCATCAGTTTACTCTCAAAAGGTGATTTATTTTATCTATTTTTATCGCTACCGTATGCATCAGTGTATATCCGAACTATAAACTTTAATCCCAGTGTTTCCATGATAATTTGAATGTTTGTAACACAGAAATAATGATACTATGTGGTTGAAAAGACTGTTTGTAAGCTGTTTTATACCTATACATGACAACTACTCTCTCTGGCTCAGCGGCAACGCAACCCAAATTTAAATGTTCCGCTTTGATCGTACTTGTCAAAGCTTTAGTAGACACATGCAAATTGAAGTCATTTAGAAATTAGATTGCGTGTGTGTTTGAATTGAGATCGCAGTCTTTTTACGATCGTGCAGCTCTACATGCTCATAGATTTAGATTGTGTGAATTATATTGCTTTTGACAGGTCTGGCAGTATTCAGCTACTCCAGTACAGTACTTATGTAATCGCCCTCTTCTTTGGCGCACTGGGGTCAAACTAACTGCTGCTGGTAGCCTCACCTTTCCCACAGATTACACGGCCATAGACGTGGAGGAAGGTCAGAGACTAGCAGTTACTTATCAGCAACAATAAAGGCCTGCACATAAATGAGCTCTAAACCTGATTGGATTGTTTTTCTGGCCACACAGCTACTGTATATTATGCAAAGTGTGTCAGACAGACTGCTCTTTATTTCTGGACAGAGAGAAGTTTAGCTGTAGGGCAGAGTGACTGGTGTCTGGTGTCAGTGCACTGACTTGCATGGCGATCAGGAGGCCAAAGCTTTTGGAAGTATTGGCTCTTGTTCATTAAAGTGCAGTCATTCCCTGTATAATCCAGCTCAATCGCCCAGTCTTAGTTTGACCCTTCAGGTGAAAGCAAACCAGTATGTGCACTGCAGCCCTGTTTTCTCTGTCTGTGCTGTTTGTTTTGGATATGAAAGAAAAAAATAAGAAATGTTGCCATAAACTTAAGCTTTTTTTATGCACAATATATCAACATTCAAGGGCAACGTTAGGCTACATTCACACTGCGAAACGTAATTCTCAATTACGATTTTTGCTCAGATTTGATTTTTTTTTGTATAGCTGTTCATGTTGTTTTAAATGTGGCCAATATCAAATTTCCAGTGTAAACAGATCATGGTTCTGACCTGACCTGCATGCGCAAAAGAACGATACAAACAGGGTTGCCAGGTTTTTACCACAAAATCGACTCTATTGCTTCTCAAAACTAGTCCAAACCTAGCTCAATCGCGTTCCGTGGGGTATCCCGGTAAAAATCGCATTCCGGGGGTTAAATATCGCGTTAGTGCGGTCGCTTCAACCCACGGAGTTGCAAAACAACCTGCAGCAACAGTGAAAAAGTAACCCAATTCTGCGGGAAAATCGCGGACTTGGCAACACACACAGCTCGCTGTCATACGGAAGTAAACACGGAGGGCATTAAAGTAAGCCATTACGCGTTTATTTATAGTGTGATCTGCCGCAGAAGCCAGCGAAATTATGCGCAGGCAATATGGAAAATAAAGACGATGTGACAAAAGAGTGCAGAGTTTTGAAACTTTTATGATACAAGCCCTCATGTTTTGCATGTATTATAAAGCTGTCTCTGTAATACTTAAGAGTTCCGACACATCACTGTCCTTCTACTGACTACTTCTCGCAACTGTCTTGATAACGTTGGGTATGTAAAATCTTTCAATAGACTCCCATGAGCGCAGAATCGTGACGAGTGACGTAAAAATCACATTAATTCCAATATGATTGTTCACAGTTCACACTGTGGTCGCATTACAAAACATCTGACCTGTATCGGATTTAGTACAACATATGTAAGTGGCACAAATTGGAATTGAAAAGATCAGATTCGATGTGGTTTGTACTGTTCACACTGTAATGGGGAAAACAGATTTGGGCCACATTCACCTGCAGTGTGAACGTAGCCTTAGAGAGTTTGCGTCCATGTCAATATTAGCTACTTAATTGTTCATGCTCAATTGTGCACTCTTTTTACATTTAAATGGTCTGCCGCTTTGTAATTCGTTAATCATTAGAAACTCAAATCAGTCAATAACACTTTTAAATACAATTTTTTGCAAATCTCAGAAGGAACATCCATTTTTCATACTGTACATTCACTTGTAGCGTTTAAAATTATAGATTTTTTGTTTTTAATGTTTTATTTTGAATTTATGTTGACAAGTATACAATTTTAATATCCATTTATCAGTTATCGGCCATACCATCAAAATAATTATCAGCTTATCAGTGCATCACTATTTTTAAATTTGCTAAAGAAAATGTAAGCACTGCTTCTCTATGTAATACTCACTGACAGGATGTATTGGGTTGTTTGGTGATTAGCTACTTACTATTAACTAAAAATCAGAGGTGAATTACTTTTTATTACTTTTATTATTTTTAAAAGCTAAACATCTTTTCCATTTAACAACCCACAGCTAAATGCTATAAACAGCTGCCAGTTTGTGTGTGTACTGTGTAGAGGATTAATGATGATTCCAGTGACTTTTTATTCTGTTAGGAGACTCATAGTCTCTTCATCTCCCTAAATGCCTTGCCAATCTGACCCAGCTTTACGTCTGTGCTTGAGTCATTCTGCAGTGGCGGTTTATCTCCGCTCCTGCTCTGTGTCAATCAGACAGGGCTCTTAATCTAAAGCTATATATAGAAATGAAGGATGTATCTCAATGGAGGAAAGGCTTGGGTCATACAGGAAAAACTCATCATTCTTCCTTAAGGAATTCTGTAATAGAATTAGCTCAGATCCATACATCTGTCTCTGCAGAATTCATTGTGTTCTATTGCACCTGGGCGCCTTTGTGTTAATGTAAAATATTATCATTACATATGTCTTATTGCTAGAATTAAATCGTATTAGGTCCTATATCTCTGTATTATATTTGTAGGATTGAATCCCATATAAGGCGATCATGATCAATGGCACAGTGGAGTTCAAGACACACTTCACATCTTGTTGCTCTGGATCTAGTCTTGTCTATGTAATAAGTGTGCTGTAATTCTCTTGGACAGAATAAAACCACTGCTAATTGGCAGAGTTGTCATAGATGATAGAGAAATGCTTTAAATGTTATGATGTTCTATATGTAGTAAGCTCTGGATCACTGTAGATGTAAACTGTTTTCTGGCCCTTTGACTTCAGACCCAGTTGAAAACATTTGGTCCAGTGAAATGTATTGTAATAAGAAGCTTTGTAATTTGAATCCAAAGAAAAAGCATTACCTTGGCAACTGATGCATTTTGCATTGTGCAACTAAAGTCACCTGCCTTGCAGCTGTCAGCAGGCCTTCTGCAGTGAAACCCTCTGTTAACCCTGGTTGTGATAATAATGAACTTCCCCTGCTTTGCATCTTTCATCTAAGTCATTATTTTCTTTTCTCTTCCAGAATGCAGCATGCGTTGTTGTGGCTGCCAGAAATGTCAGCGCTTCCACGGTATGTATCTGCATCATTTCAGATCCTGGATCTATGATCACAGCCAGAACCACACTTTAGATGTTAATTGCACTACTGAGATTAGATCACAGCCTTGCGTTTGAAAGGTTGAGTCACTATCACATTTCTGTGTCTACTTTTTTGAACCTCAAAAAGCACTTTATTTTATAATATGTGTTAGACATTTGTTAAATCTGTTTGTGCTGGATTCACTAACTAAAAAGTGACCCTTTTTCCCTTGACCTTATGCAGAATTTAAAAGATGTCTTGGCAGACCTCATCCCTAAAGAACAGAGCAGGATCAAGAACTTCAAACAGCAGCATGGCAAAACCCCAATCGGTCAGATAACGGTGGACATGGTGAGAGAAAACTCACTGCATTCACTGTTACTGTAAATCATGTCTGTTAGATTTTTGTAGTACTTAGTTATTTTAGTTACTTGCCAAGGCAACATTTAATTGTTTTCTAGTATGTAGTATTTATTTTGTCATGTCAATTTGAACAAATTAATGATTTTTAGTAGTTTGTTTTAACAATCACAACACTGATACAGCATTCAAGTCATTCACTGCTACACCACTCACTTTATTGTTTACATATCAGAGATTCTCTCTTAGCAGAAGGCTCTTCATGCATAGAATAGTTTTTATTTTTATCATGTATTAACTATTGTGTGAAAGCAATAAGGCTGTGCTGTATTGTAAACATAACACCTGCGGCGCCATGACTGTCAGGACAAACAATGCCCTTTAATCGTGATATTTACAGTACCTTATTGCTTTAATGTTTCCTAACCTTTAAGCCCCAAATACCCCTTTATCAACATGAACCAGGAATGTTTCCTAGTTACTTGTATTTTACTGCTGATCATTCAGGATTTTTATCATTAATATTACTGAAGATGTTAATTTTATTAGTAAAGTAAATTTAATTATTAATACAAATATGAATATTGTATTTTGTCTTTCTTAGTAACTGGTACTCATGGTTGGGAGTCATTGGCTAAAAGGGAAAGTTTAATTACTCACCCTCATGTCGTTCCAAACCCACAAGACTTTCGTTCATCTTCAGAACACAAATTAAGATATTTTTAATGAAATCTGAGCTATTTCTGTCCCTCCATTGACAGCTACATACCTACCACTTTGACGCTCCAAAAAGTTCATAAAGAAATCGTAAAACTAATCCATATGAATTGAGTTGAAGAGACTTGATCACTTTATATGATGAACATATTGAATTTAGGCTTTTATTCACATATAAACATTGATCAGCGAACATAAACAGAAGCTCAACCAAACCTGAATGACGCACGAGAACAAACCTCTTCCAGAAGCTCAAACGTGCTGCGTAACACACGAGAATGAACCGCATTGGTTCTTGCACATCAAGCAAACATGCTTGAGCTTCCGTTTACCACAACTGATGTGTTGATGAATGTTTATATGTGAATAAAAGCCTAAATTCAATCTGTTCATCATATAAAGCGATCGAGTCTCTTCAGAAAATTTGGACTAAACCACTCAATTCATATGGATTAGTTTTATGAACATTTTGAAGCGTCAAAGTAGTTGTGTGGCTGTCAATGGAGGGACAGAAAGCCCTCAGATTTCATTAAAAATATCTTAATTTGTGTTCTGAAGATGAACGAAAGTCTTATGGGTTTGGAACGACACGTCAATTTTCATTTTTGGGTGAACTAACCCTTTAACTTCAACTAAAGCTTGAACCAAAGGGTGAGTAAATGATGATACAGTTTTCATTTTTGGGTGAACTATCCCTTTAAATTTACCCCTAACTTAGCCAGGTTTTGTCTCATCTGACTGATGACAAGAGCAAGTGTTGCCTAACATGCCTGACCAGTTCTATGTCACATGATGTGGTGCTGCACTCCCCCACAAACACAGTAATAGTTTTTGCCCTCTGATTGGACGACTGTTTTCTCAAGGACCCTCAGGCTGTGGTGTGAGTGCTGATGCTCTCATGGCTGTTCTTTCAGCTGAGTCATGTGGTCTTTGTCTCACTGCCAGTTATTCTACATTGCAGACTAAACTGCATCTGAGGGGTATTATTACTCAAACATATGACACAAGAAACAGAGGCCAGAGAAGTGAGATGGAGGACTCAGAAAAGGGTGTTGATAGAAGTATCTCAGTAATGTTTAAATGCTGCTTTTCTGTTTAACAGGTTTATGGAGGAATGAGAGGCATGAAGGGTTTAGTGTACGAGACCTCTGTGCTCGACCCTGATGAGGTGAGCGCACACACACACACAGTCATGTGCCTTAACCTGGTATTGCTAAAATGTATCTTAAAACAGGTTATATTTATTTAAACATTTGTCAATTTTTTTTATATATATATATATATATATATAATACATTTTTATATATATATAATACATTTTTATATGCCTGTCACAATGCTAAGGCATGAATAATTTCATGCTATTATGAAATTATAATATTAATAAAAGTAAGTCTTAGTAGTAATACAATAGTATTTATGACTATTAATATTTATTATTATTAGAATATAATTTTATTTTATTGTTATTATTTGTCATACATACAATTTTAGTATTAGAATTATTCAAAACAGCTCCTGTCTTTCATAAAATTGAGCCATCAATGTGCTTTGAACTTTTATCCTTGACACATAAAATACTTATTTTAGGTTTTGAAAATGTACCATGAATGATGAAAGCTCATTATTTGCACATAGTACAGCTGTGTTGCCGTAAGCTAAAAATAGAAAATGGCGTCATGGTGCCTTGGATAAATATACATTGGGTTAGTAGTATTTATCCTACTAACCCCTGAACCCTCTGAGTTTGAAGCTGTAGTTCTCATTGTTTACTTTATTCAATCAAACATACTGATGCCCTCCCTGTGTTTATCGATCGCATCTTTAGGGCATCCGTTTCCGTGGTTACAGCATTCCAGAATGTCAGCAGCTGTTGCCCAAGGCTTCTGGTGGAGAGGAGCCGCTGCCAGAGGGTCTGTTCTGGCTGCTGGTCACAGGACAGGTGCCCACTGAGGAGCAGGTGAGGAGGAATTCATTCATATTCACTGTAGTGTTACCCGTCAAAGAAATTCAGAGCGTAATGGAGGAAAAATGGGCAGAGCCGTGACCTAGCATTTAAAGTGCTTTAATACGTTGAGCCGTGGTGCTCGTGTGAGAAACATGAGTTTAAGTCCAGCATGCAACATTTCCTGATTCTGTTTCCCTTCTTTTTTTCCTGTTCTTTCTCAACTGATCCTCTGCCAAAAATAAAAAAGGTTTCATATTTGCATTTTTTTTTTTTTAGTGTGTGTGTGTATATATGTATGTGTATATATATAATATATATAAACCATGTACATTGATATTGCAATACTTCTCATATAAGTGAAACAATGTAAAAATCTGTCAGTTTAAACTGCAAACCTGATTAAAGAGGCATATATTGTATTCTCTGAGGTTGTTGGGATGTTAATCACATTGTGGCCATGAACAGGCAGCCATTTACAAAAATCTAAAAATATCTATTGAGAAACAAAGCGTTTTGTTGTGGCTATCGTTGCGTAGATCTTAATATTAACATTAGGTAAAGGAAAATGTACAGTCAGTCTGTATTTATCATAACTAGTTTAAGCTAGCTTCCTTATTCTTGTTTTCTTGAGCTTTTAGTTGTTTATATATATATATATATATATATATATATATATATAATTATATATATACATACATACATACACATAAAAGTTTGGACACATTACTATTTTTAATGTTTTTGAAAGGTTTATGCTCATCAAGGCTGCATTTATTTGATCAAAAATACAGAAAAAAACGGTAATGTTGTGAAATATTATTACAATTTTAAATAATGGTTTTCTATTTTAATATAGTCTAAAATACCATTTATTTCTGTGATGCAAAGCTGAGTTTTCATCAGCCATTACTGCAGTCTTAAGTGTCACATGATCCTTCAGAAATCATTGTAAATTGTAATATTATATATTAATTGTTTTCTAGTATTATTTATTTATTTATATATATATATATATATATATATATATATGTGTGTGTGTCTATATATATATATATATATATATATATATATAATATATCCTCTTGGTAACTAATCTAAGTAGAAAATAAGTCTTTTCTCTCATTTAACTCTGTCGGCTGTTTCCTCAGGTGAGTTGGTTGTCTAAGGAGTGGGCTAAGCGTGCGGCCCTTCCCTCTCATGTGGTCACCATGCTCGACAACTTCCCCACCAACCTGCACCCCATGTCTCAGTTCAGCGCCGCCATCACGGCTCTGAACAGTGAGAGCAGTTTTGCTCGGGCTTACTCTGAGGGAGTTAACAAGGCCAAGTACTGGGAGGTGAGTCACTGAAAATGTGTTCTAGAAACTTTAAAGGTGAAATGTGTAAGGATAAACATGATGATAAGACTAAAACAACTCTTATTAACAGTTATCTAAAGCAAATGATTCATTCACAAGAATTCACTCCACTTCTGTGTAGTTTGTGTACGAGGACTCCATGGACTTGATCGCCAAGCTTCCCTGCGTGGCGGCCAAGATCTACCGTAACTTGTACCGTGAAGGCAGCAGCATCGGCGCCATCGACTCCAACCTGGACTGGTCACACAACTTCACCAACATGCTGGGCTACAGCGAGCCACAGTTCACAGAACTCATGAGGCTGTACCTCACCATCCACAGGTGATGACCTACAAACTCATTGACTCATTTGCCATAAACTCCTCCTCCACTGTTCAGTTCTAGGCAGTCATTAGGAATGAGGTCAGCTTGGACTTTTAACCTTTTGTGATTGCCCTCAGTAAAACTCTCCAGTTTTCTCTATGAGATTTTCAGGGAGAAAAGCTTGTGTTTCCAGCCCTACTGGGAGACCTGAATGCACCTGATGTCTATTACCAAATTGGATCATTCAGGCCATTAAACATCAAAAGCACAATACAATACTGTAAACTGGCTCTTCATAGGAAAAACTGCCACAATCTAAAACTGAAAATGAAGTTAAGAGAGCAGTGGTGTTATATTAAAAACCAAAAATTTGCTGTACCTTCCTCTGAAGGAACATGCTAAACCCTGTTCATTTAGCAAGTTAACAGCATCAAGTAATTTTTCTAGTGCTGCAACGATCATTGAACAATATGTGGATTATCTGATTAATAAATAATTGACAGATTAATCACGATAAGATGTTTAATACACAGCAATGTTGAATGGGACTTTAGACCGGTGAGACCTGCAGTCTACACTAGCAAAAGCAGTTATCACTTTTATTGCTGAATAAATGGATGCAATTGAAGCACATAAAGAGCCTAAACTATTTAAATTAATATTAAAAAGTCTACTATTAAATATTGTATTTTAATTTCTCAAAATCTGCGTATTTTAATTCTCTAATGACAGTTAATGGCGTTAGCACACCTCATTAACTTTACATTTTGAAAAATTGTGTTTGCGCTACTTAAAGGTTTATTGAAATCTCTCAATCTCCCTCTTACCACTGACTTTAGACTGTACGCATATTATTCAGTCAGCAAGAAAACACCCAACCTGCTAGTGTACTTGTTAGGAAAGAATTGGGAAGTGAGAGAGGACTGACTTTTGATTAGAATATTCAAATGAATCAAGTCTGCCCTCATGTGGTTGTGTTAGTTTAGTCTACAGTCTAGTTTAGTGTCCTTTGACCTTTTTGTGTGCTTCCGTTTCTCTCCAGTGATCATGAGGGTGGAAACGTCAGCGCACACACTAGTCACCTGGTAGGCAGTGCCCTATCTGACCCCTACCTCTCCTTCAGTGCTGCTATGAATGGCCTGGCCGGACCCCTGCATGGACTGGCCAATCAGGTTTGAGCTTTAATGTGTTTAGTGCTGCACAAGACATATGGTCATGAAATACTAACCAGCTTTGCATTTCATTCATGCATTTCCTCCTCTGTCCTGCAGGAGGTGCTGGTGTGGCTGACAGCCCTGCAGAAGGAGCTCGGCGGTGAAGTGTCCGATGAGAAAATGAGAGATTACATTTGGAACACACTCAAATCAGGCAGAGTGAGTGCCTTTGCTATGTTCCAATAGGAAATGCATGAACATACAAAAGATAAGGTTGCAGAAGGATCAAAATATAATGGATGATTATTCAGACTGATTGTTCACTTTCATGTTATTCAGGTGGTGCCAGGCTATGGCCACGCTGTGCTGAGGAAGACAGATCCCCGCTACACCTGTCAACGCGAGTTTGCCCTCAAGCACCTTCCCAATGACCCCATGTTTAAGCTGGTAGCTCAACTCTACAAGATCGTACCTAATGTGCTTCTGGAGCAGGGCAAGGCCAAGAACCCCTGGCCCAATGTAGATGCACACAGCGGAGTCCTGTTGCAAGTAAGACACCAGAAATCAGCCGATAATACACATAAGGCTCATTGACGTGCATATTTTTGTGTTAGAGTTGTCAAAAGTACCGACTTCAGTACCAATCAGTACTGAAATTTTAAAAATGTGATGCTTTGAGCGCTGTTGAGCGGATTCGTAAACACCTCTGATTGGCCATTGTGTTCACACGCTCAACAGATATGTCTGTGATGGCTACAATGATCAACGCACGGAAGCGCTTGAAAGCACACGGATGTGTTTGAATTTGAAAGCGGGAGCATTTGAAAGTAGGCGTCTATCAGCGGACTGGTCTGCGATACACGCCTGCTTTCAAACGCTCCCGTGTGTATCTGTGCAAGCACTCGGTGAAGAGCGTCATTGATGACTATTTACAACATGTTTTTGAAGCGTTGATCTTTGTAGCCAATCACAGACATATCTGATAAACGCATGAACACAGTGGCCAATCGGAGGTGTTTACAAATCTGCTCAACAGCGCACAGTGTCACATTTTTAAAACTTCAGTACCAACTTGGTACTGAAGTCGGTATTTTTGACAACTCTATTTTGTGTCCATGTACATTATTTCCTTTTAAATTAATTTGATAAATTGACACATATCACTTTATTCTATAAAACCTATTTAGTTTGAATTCATTTTAGTACATTAAAATAATACATGTTATTTTATGTTTTGTTATCTTAAACCCCCAAAATGTCAGGTGGTGCAACTGTCTGAACAAATGAACAGACTAAGAAAACTATTTAAAATGGTGTCTTAATAATAAAAAATTAAAAACTAAATACTATGGTATCATTTTAGGTTTGAAACCATTTATATAAACAAATTTTATAAATATCAGTAGTTTTAAAGCTGTAGAGATAATTGAAAACTTTTGTCCAGCAATTTGTATATTCTCAAATGTCAGGGTGGCACAACTGCAAACATGGCTCTTTTATTATGAATTGACAAGGTAATAACAGTAAACATGATAATGCATCATCTAGAGGACCCCAAATGATCCTCATGGCAGAGTGAAAAGGTTTATAGATTTCTCAAATACTGGGAAAAAACTGCTAATTTTAGTATGGGTAGGTTGGTACACTTTCCATGTCAGGTGGTACAACTACATCATATATACATACAACTATTTGGTTGTACCGCCTGACATAAAAACAGTCAGAAAATGAATTTAAACATTTTGAAATGTTATTTAACAACTGAAACTTGTTTAAACACATTCATGACTCAAAAATATGCATTACATCACTTTTTAAAAGATTTTTAAAAAACACCTTTTTTGAGGCTTTACTTGTCAGTGACCCATAAATATGATTAAAAGATGATCTGTGGCATTTTAGTACAGATCTGTATAATTTTTGTCCAGTGCCCCCAAAATATCTTGTATTATTTATATGTAATGTATATTAAATATATTTAATTTTTATATACACTTTAAAAAAAATTTTTTTTTTTTTAATTTTTACAATAATATAAAATATAAAAAACAACTAATTTAATTATTTTATTTATATTATTAAACCTATATTTAACCTTTATCCCATTGAATATTTGGCTGCACTTTGAAATGTTTGTTTTTTCCACTTTTTCTAATTGTACAGTTTACATTGATTTTTCTGTTTTGCTCTGTTAAAATCATCTCATATTCTTACTCTTGTTTTGCAGTATTATGGCATGACTGAAATGAACTATTACACTGTGTTGTTCGGCGTATCCCGGGCTTTGGGCGTCCTCGCCCAGCTGGTGTGGAGCAGAGCGCTTGGCTTCCCTCTGGAGCGTCCCAAGTCCATGAGCACGGACGGACTCATGGCTCTTGTTGGGGCCAAATCAGGCTAGAGAGGGAGAGACCATGCCAGCGGAGTGTGAACAGGAAGGGGAGGAGCTTAAACTATTAGAAACAAGCCTCTGGGCTAAGGGATATAAAGAGACAGTACACTTTTAAATTTCATCTAAAAAGGGCCTTTATTAATATTAAAACGTCAAGATTACACGTCCCATTTACACTCTTATTAGTCTTTCATTCCCAAAACCACATTTACAGCTACTTTTTTCACGGGAAATGTGTAGACACATTACACAATCATCACTTGTGGTCGCTCCTCTTCAGTTTTCCCGCATTTCTTGCCAGTTTTTCTGACCAGCTTGAATGACGCAGCTATGGATGTAGTGGGGTGGTTTGATGGAGAAGGCTGTGTTATTGTCCAAGAACACAGCTGAGAGCAATCTTCCCAGAAATCACTTCTCTCCTATTTAAACTAAGAGCAACTATTTAATACTAGTTAGTTCACCTAGTATGTAAATAAACCCTTTATCCTCAGCTGTCACACCAACTATTTCAGTTTTAGTCTTGTACTTTTACTCTCCTGAGATCAGATGTTCACTTGAGCCTCTGTTTGTATGAGGAAACGAATTGTCAAAGCCCTACTCTGAGCCTGTCCAATAATTCGACTAAGTTTGACTAGGCGTTCCTCTAGCTAACATCAAGTTTCTCCTTGTAAGAGCACTCCATGGTGGCAAAACGGTCCTCTCTCAATAGAACTGATTCTATGAGTTCAGTTCAACTTGGGAAGCTTGTATATTTGTTTAAAAGGGTACTGCCCCTTTAAGTTATCTCTCATATTGCTCTCTGACTTCAACCAATCGTCTTTATCTTCCTGTCTGTTGTTTGGACGCACATGTGGTGCCCTTTTTATTTAAAATAACCAGTCCTTCCAATTTTTTTCTCCTTTATTTCATCAGTGGACATATTGGCTTTGATTTGTTAAAGATTTGTGTCATTCACACAAATTATTGTAGTCGCAGGTGATTCGCGTACCAACTTGAGAGCAAGTCGAATTTGTGGCATTTATTTGTACGTTCATCCAAGAGCGTTCAAAATCTGCTAACTTTTTACCTGTTTAGAGTTTTAGTTTCCTTTTTTTTCTTTCTTTTTTTTTTTTTTTTTTCTCAGTGTTTTGAAGAACGATGTCTTGTATAAAGAAAAGCTGTCATTTTGTGTAGGTATACATAATTTGTGGTTTTATTTATTCATGTAAATATAGTTTGAATGTATGAACTGCATATCAAAACAGTGTCTCACCATCCCTGTAAGTCATCAAACTACTTACTATAACCATAACCATCTATAATGACTCACTTAACTCTTTATTTTAAATAAACTATACCTTTAATATAATTTAATATGTCTTGTACATGAGATCGTCTGCTGTGGCACACATAGGTCTTGCTCTCTTGTACGCTTGCTCTCAGGTTGTTTTTTGGATAATCTAGCAGCTATTTAGGCTAGTCAGTCCATAAGCACTCCAATGGCACTTTTCCCCCATCATTATTTTCTTTGCGTATAACCCCACTCATCTAATAGCGTGAGAATATTTGTCTGGTTTGCCGTGCCCTTTTCCAGTGTGACTGTTTTCATCATGATGTACGTGATTGGGTTATGCTCCATCAGGTTAATTTAAATAATGAGGTGTGTGAATATGGAGATAATTGGTTGAAGTCGGATCCACCAGGGAAAAATGGGGAGGGGAACAAGAGAATGGGGTTCAAATGAGTCTGGATTGATTGGGGGGAAAAGAAGCTTAGGTGAACAAAAAAGAAAAAAAATGGGAAAACTTGACAAAAAAAGAAAACCAATAAATGTTTTTAACAAACACTTGAGGATTTTTCTTCTTTTCAACATGAAACACTTTCACTGTCTTTTATATGCACAAGATTATTCTGATATTAATCAAATTTGGTCATATTCTACCATTCAGCTGTCCATAATGTAATTGCCAATGTAAACATATTAACCCAAGCAAATATTCTGGTTACTAGAAACCCAAATAAGGGATACTCATAAAAATAAAGTTGTTTTTTTTTGTGGTTCAATGAAGAGCCTTTAATGTCCAAAGAAGTTTTTACATCTCACAAAAGGTTCTTTAGATTCTAAAATTGGTTCAATGAAAGGTTCTTTGTGGAACTTCTGTCATTGCTGAGCTGGTATATCGCTTTATTCATATTTTTCATGTAACTGGAATATCTACTCTAAAGGAATATCCATTAATATTTGCGCATGTTCAGTTTAAAGTAAATCTGGGTGCTGTTTGATACAGGCAGTTTAAACAAGTCAAAAAGAAATGCCATTTTTCGATAGCTTTGGATATCTAAACTACTTTTTTTAAGGAATAAAATCTTAACCAAAATATAGGGGATAGTTCACCCAAAAATGAAAACTCTGTCATTTATTCACCCTCATGTCATTCCAAACCTGTACAACTTACTTCCTTCTACGGACGAACACTGGGAACCAAACAACGTCGGAGCAGTTTTGTTATTGGTAACTAGGCTTTAACGATAGTAAATTGGTAACGATAGGCGGTGTTGATGGTGTTCAGCTGTAACACCGGTTACATCACTTGCCCACCGCGGTACCGCCGCCATTTTGATTTTTTATAAGTAATTTAGTTCAGTTAGAAAACATACTACAATTAAAAACTGAACGCGTCTGCTCAATGCAGCATGAGCTGAACGAGAGTGGCAGCAAAGACCAGCAGCAGGAGTCAGATTTCATTTATCAGGAGAGTGAAGAGCTGCCTGATAAGATGATGGCGAAGATCTTTGCAGTATTTTGGATTTAAACCCAGTGCTAATAGGAAACCTGCAAATGTTTGGTTGTGTTTTTCATTAATAATAATAAAGAACCCACCATTCAAGCGATTGTCGCCCCGAATTGGCGCTAATCTGAAAGTGAAAGTAAAATGCGCAACGGCTGCACGGGCATTCATAACGGTGCGTGTCTACTGGCGCGGAGCGTTTTTAGTTAATTCCTAATTCTTAACTTCCATAGGAATTAATTGAAAACGCTTGTGCTTCTCATCACCGTTATGAATGCCAGTGCGGCCTTGAGCATTTTACTTTTGCTTTCAAATTAGCGCCAATTCAGGGTGCATTTTTATTTCGAATTAGCGATTTAAAAGCGAGGTGCAAAAGGGAACATCCCCTCACCCCCATCCCGGTGATAGCGGTGTTGGGAAAATTTCCTCACGTCAAGTTAGTTGACATGTAGTTGCAAAGTTACATATAGTTAGTAGAATGTCTAAAGTGGACCATCGAAATAAAGTATAACCCAAAATATTATTAAATAATACTGTAATAGTATATAAATACCAACCCTGCATTGGAGTCCATTGACTTTAACTATCAACCAAAAACAAAAAACCCACAGGCATTTCTTAAAATAACTTTTATGTTCCATAGAAGAAAGAAAGTCATACAAGTTTGGAATGACATGAGGATGAGTAAACGATGACACAATTTTCATTTACGACAGTCTGGTCGTTCTTTAATGGATTGGTTTATTCAAGTTAAGATTTAATGGTGAATTTTGTGTAAAGACAAGCATGGAAAAGATCTTCAGATCAGGGCAGCATGAATAAGAAACTCTACTATAGTCTCTCATGCTGTTATAAATACATGACCCAGATACCACCACCTTACTCAGATTTCCTCAACCTCCACTGCCAGATTCACTTTGTATTCTTTTGTTCCCTGGTGTTCACCACTATGTTTTCACAAGTACTCATGTATCTCCTCAGAGATGAGTCAGTTGTCCTACATGTGCTACAACTTAAGACAACAAAAGGGTCAATGCATATCAAAAATCCAATATGTTGTACTTCAGAGTAAGATCTGTTCTCAAGCAGTTCAAGTAAAACAGACACAAATTATGTTTTGAAATAAATTTATATATTCTCAAATTAAAAGAATGCTTGTGCAAGATTATAACACTGACAGCAGTTAAGGTTTAGAGAACAGATAACATTCATTTCAGAGAGAATTTATTCCTAAAACTGTGCTCTTCTTGCTCTCATGAAGCACGGATCATCTCTTTGGTTGAACAACTGTGAATAACAACCAAACATTCTCACTTAACAGACATTTAACAAGGTTGTTTTTATGATAACACCCTAGAAATCTACTGATGGCGACGTTATTTCCATGGAAGACTGTTAGACGGGTGTTTGTACAGCACGGATAAATTATCAATTAACATCTCGACAATTACAATGTTATTTGAAGTCATTTATAAATGCCATGAACACTTAGATAAGGCATTGAAATGGCTAAAAATAAAATCTCATAAAATAACCGTTCAAAAAAAGAAAAGTTCGCTATGCTTGATGCTTTGCCAGCTCATACTGTAGCTTTCTGAGAAATCACAATCTATGAATAAAGTAGTGTTTAAACAGACATTAATGTAGCAACAAAACAAAAATGGCACAGTCTACATGAACAGGCACAAACTGGGATCACTATTAGGGAAAAACAGGCCGACTTCTCTGGATTTCTCCAAAGCCCTGAGTTTGCATAAATGCATCCAAAGAAAGCAAAAGCATGCTAAATATAATTCTACCTTCATTACAGTACACTACTTCTATAAACAAAGTTTTTGTTGTCTATAAGGATAAATATTTAGGTTGGAGAAATATTTGACGTCACTCTAACTGTATAATTTATTTTTATTATATTTACAGTTGTGATTGAAGTCACAAACTTCGAGTGTGACTTCTTGAGATGAATATTATAAATTCAGTGCAGTGTGAAAGTCAAGTAGGTCACTGTAAGCGTGTTCAAATTCAAGCATTTTGAATTCTCACTATATTCAAATCTAGTTGTATAAAGACTCGTTTTAAAAGGAATATTCCGTGTTAATCCGCGCCTTTCGCATTCTGTTGATCAGCACCGAAAATAATATTGAATTAAAACCGTAAAATACGTCAAAGCTGCGCATTTGCAGTGGGGCAAGTAAACAATGGTTGTGCTGTGTGTTTTATTGTTTGTTTTTAAAAACAGTTACAAACCGGAATTATTTTTTTGTGGTAATCAACAGCGTGCGACAGATTTCACCTAAAACATTCCTTTCAGTTTCAGTTTCAGTAATAAGTTATTCAGATTTGGCCCCAACAAACCCATAGCAGAAAAGAATATGTAAACGAGATGAAACCCTAATGAAACATCCAAGTGTTTGCTCCTCAACTCTTACCATCCAGAGCTGCAATAATCAATTAATCTTCATTCACAGTCAAAAAGCAACCAAAAAAAAGGTTTAAGGTGCAATACCTCAAATGAACTGAAATATTGTCTAAAAGTAAATGGTATCCATTATACCATCCCAACATATTCTAGTGATGTGATTTGTCATGCGAGTTTTGTGAGTTCCAGATGTAGACGAGTCCAGTGTGGTGATGCACCTCACGTTTGATGGACCTCGTGAAACATGAGCTCACGGGGTATCCTCGTCTCGGGCCCGTACATTTTGCATGCTCTCCGCTCAAACGCGGCCACCATCTGCTTCACCACCTCGTCGAAAAACACAGTTGCTAACTGCGAATGCAGCAGTGAACGGAACTCGAACGAGATCTGGGGGAAGCCAACGACATCCAGAGAGAGAAAGAGAAGAGATTACAGACATGGTAGCTTTACTTCCTAACAAGCACTGACTCTTTGATATAAAACATCACTTAAAGGAACATTCCACTTTTTTTGAAAATAGGCTCATTTTCCAACTCCCCTAGAGTTAAACAGTTGAGTTTTACCGTTTTCGAATCCATTCAGCCGATCTCCAGGTCTGGCGGTACCACTTTTAGCATAGCTTAGCATAGTTCATTGAATCTGATTAGACCGTTAGCATCTCACTCAAAAATGACCAAAGAGTTTCGGTATTTTTCCTATTTAAAACTTGACTCTTCTGTAATTACATCGTGTACTAAGACCGACGGAAAATGAAAAGTTGCGATTTTCTAGGCCGATATGGCTAGGAACTATACTCTCATTCCGGCCTAATAATCAAGGAACTTTGCTGCCGTACCATGGGTGCAGCAGGCGCAATGATATTACGCAACGCCTGTGACCCCCTGCTTGCACAGGGAGCGTGCCTTGCAACCATGGAGACATTTGTGAGAGACGCTGCGTAATATCATTGCGCCTGCTGCACCCATGGTACGGCAGCAAAGTTCCTTGATTATTACGCTGGAATGAGAGTATAGTTCCTAGCCATATTGGCCTAGAAAATCGCAACTTTTCATTTTCCGTCGGTCTTCGTACACGATGTAACTACAGAAGAGTCAAGTTTTAATTAGGAAAAATATTGAAACTCTTTGGCCATTTTTAAACGAGATGCTAACAGTCTAATCAGATTCAATGAACTATGCTAAGCTATGCTAAAAGTGGTACCACCAGACCCGGAGATCGGCTGAATGGATTCGAAAACGGTAAAACTCAACTGTTTAACTCTAGGGGAGCTGGAAAATAAGCCTATTTTCAAAAAAAGTGGAGTATTCCTTTAACAGTCCCATCCTAGAAACTTCTGCCATCCAGTAGTTTTGTTATTGTTAACTAAAACTATTAAAAAACTTTGAAAATGTAGAAATAAACATAAAAGGGTTAGTTCACTCAAAAATGAAAATTCTGTCATTAATCACTCACCCTCATGTCGTTCCAAACCCACAAGACTTTAGTTCATCTTCGGAACACAAAATGAAGATATTTTTGATGAAATCTGAGCGATTTCTGTTCCTCCATTGACAGCTACGCAACTGACACTTTGATGCTTCAAAAAGTTCATAAAGAGATCGTAAAACTAATCCATATGAATTTTCTGAAGAGACTTGATCTCTTTATATGATGAACAGATTGAATTTAGGCTTTTATTCAACAATACAACGAGTCAGCGTTCTGATGAACCCAGAAGCCTGCACTGTCTATACAACGTCAACAGTGTAGGAGACTGACAGGGAAGAGAAGAAATTGTTGAATAAAGTCATTATTTTTGTTTTGTTTTTGCGCACAAAAAGCTTCATAACATTAAGGTTGAACCACTGTAGTCACATGGACTATTTTAACGATGTCTTTACTAACTTTCTGGACCTTGAAAGGTGCAATGACGTTGCTGTCTATAGGGAAGTCAGAAATATAATATATTTATATTATTTATATATATATTTTTTTTTTTTTTTTTTTTTTTAATACACAAAAATATCTAAATTTGTGTTCTGAAGATGAACGAAAGTCTTATAGGTTTGGAACGACATGAGAAATGTAGAAATCTCCATTTTAGGAGGTTCTACAGAAAGTTCTGCAAGCTTGTCAGACCTAGCAACAGTAACCAGCTTAGCGAAGAGTTAACTGAATGCAAATGGTACTTACAGAGAAGTCTACTGTACATGTGCGAGGATAGCCAGGAATACCAGGACTAAACCGCCATATTGTCTCTAAGTGATTGAAGAGTTTACCATCCGAACACACCGCCTGAAACAGGATGGGGTGTAATATAATTAGTCATGAATTCGTTTCAGTGATGGCACTGAAGGTGTTGTAAAGCGCACAGGATGACTTACTTTGACGAGATGTGGACGGACGTGGCTTATCATAGAAGTGTATCTTTCAACAACTGGAGGGAAGCCTACTTCCAGCTGGGCTTTGGCGTGACCGGCCCTTTTCATGATGGTTTGGGACTTTTTACACCATGGTACAAAGTGTTTGTAGTCATCCACATTGGCTACCACATCGTACATTTCTTGCATCGAGTACCTAAAGACCAAAACACAGGTAAAGCTTTACAATTTCAAAATTATGCAGAATCTCAAATAGAAAATAAATACAAATACGAACAATAAAACAGTGTTGTTACTGTTAGATGGGGTGGTTGATTATGATTTCACTTTTTTAACTTTAGTTAGTGTGTAATGTTGCTGTTTGAGCATAAACAACGTCTGCAAAGTTACGACGCTCAAAGTTCAATGCAAAGGGAGATATTTTCTTTTACAGAAATCGCTTTTAAGGACTACAACAAACGGCTGGTAGGGACTACAACGAGCTTCGTCCCGGGTTAGTGACATCACTAACCACAAAATTTACATAAACCCTGCCCCCGAGAACACACAACAAAGGGGGCGAGGCCATGTTGGGCTGCTTTAGAGAAGAGGAAGAGTTGATTTAGTAGAGTGTTGTTGCCATGCCGTCATTTTACGCCGGACTGCTTCACAAATGCGGCTCAATTCAACGCTTGATTTTGCACAAAAGATTAAGATGATGTCACATGCTAGTCGATGAGTTGAATCAACTCTACAGCAACTACATAAATTTATCCACTAACCGTTCAGAAACATCCAGTTTCATTCTATAAGTTGTAACTTCTTCCTGAGTCTCTCCATCAGTGTCCGACTCCGGTTTGAACAATGTAAGGCTGAACACCGTTACTGACAATCATCATTTTGGCTGCGTGAGATTCTCCAGCTTTGTTGTTGTTGAGCAACTGAAGCGCGAGCTGTTAAAGCTCCGCCCAGCAGCTCATTTGCATTTAAAGGGACACACACAAAAACGCCGTTTTTGTTTACACCTAAATAGGGGCAAATTTGACAAGCTATAATAAATGATCCGTGGGGTATTTTGAGCTGAAACTTCACATACACATTCTGGGGACACCAGAGACTTATATTACATCTTGTAAAAGGGACATAATAGGTGCCCTTTAACTAAAACTAAAAGGATTAAAAATCGTTTTCATTAATTGAAATAAAGCATTAATAAAATAAACAAATTAGATATGCTGTCTTGGCGACTAACTGAAATAAAACATGTTTAAGGTGAAGTAATCCTGTGTCAGGATAATACTAAAATAATACTACAATAAAATACACAAAATAAACACCATCAGCTATTTTTGCACAATACAAAATGCTATAAATGTGTCTTTTACTTATTTATTGCTTTTATAGTATTTTATTTTTGGTATTGTATTTTATTTGTATTGGTTGTAGTAATATTTATTTTGATCAGTCATATTTTATTTCTGTATTTATGTACCTGACTGTATTAGGTCTATGTTTACTGCTGCCCCACCTCCACTAGATCAATACAGCTCTGTTAATTTATTATTTAACACCACAAAAGCTTGCCATCATCCTCCATAAAAAAGAAGGGGTTATTGATCAGGATCAGACACTAGGGCAATCTTAACCTACCCTAGCTTTACTTAGGGAAGGGTAGAGGTCAACTTACCCTAGTATTCTCCTCTCTGAATACTCTTTTCTCTTTTTGGTGAGGCTGATGAAAGATCTCCTGTGAGGAGTGGGAGTCAAATCCACTTCAGAGAGACAGAGAGTGCGAGGATAGCGAGTCATCAGGATCCCGCAGGAGGACAAGTGTCTGAAAAAGAGGACAAATGAGACACAGGGTTCTGTTAAATACAGTGCATGCAGTACTGTGATGGCACAAGAATGGCCTGCGATGGTTCTACCATTATACTATGGAACCAAATGCTTAGTATATTCATATATCGTGATATTTCCATGGAACTAGCATGATACATGTCCACAAAACATGGTATTCCCATGGTACCAAGCTTCCTCCAACCATGGTAATCATAGATTCCTCCAAAATACCATAGTGACTTCATGTTACTACTGTGAAAATCATAATAAATAGCCTAGTATAAGAATAAAAATCTGTCAGAATCTTTCTGTAACAATAGCTGTAATAATTATTGAGGTATTGAAACTATGGTACATTTATCAACCATATTATAGACCACACATACAGTAGTATAATAAATCGGAATAAAATGGTCACCATTAAAATAAATAAAGTTTTTTTATACTTGACATTCCCAACATAATTACATTCTGCGGTAATTAACTATTGTAACTATGGTATTTTAGCGGAAACATTACCATGGTAATTTTGTGTGGGGTTTCCACCTCGTTTTGTTCAGCGATGTGACACGTCAATCATTCAAAAAAGCCTCTTATGTGGTGTGTATATAATATTTGTATGTTTATATAATATATTTCATAATTCAAACCGGACTGATGAAATGTAAATGCGGTATTTTACCTGATGGACCAGTGCTGTATTCTCTCTCTGCATTTAAACGGGCTGCTGGGGCGACACGGACCGACAGTCGCTATTTCCAGAAACTCACTGAACGTCCGAACACCCATCGGGAGCCGCCGGGCGCCTCCTGACACGGCCATCAATAAAATAGCGTGACCTATCCAATGTGTGTAAAATTATGCCGACTAATCTTCAATAACACGATTAACACAGTAATAAACAAACGCGCGCTGTCATCTCTATGTGAATAAACGAGTCGGCTGTTTTTCAGTGACCAAATCCCCGCCGTGTATCATATTTCGACTTCTAGATAATAATCTACTGAAACAATAGTCCTTTCTCTTGCGATTCCTCCGAAACCGATTGAGGTTAAACCGGTGAAGCTTTCATAAGCAGCCGGTGTGTGGGACACACTGTTCTGATGTATCACCGCGCGGACAGGTGCAGCTGCCGCCAACTGGACCGGAGGAGGACAGAATGTCACATAAAAACAAAAATAATATTATTTCAATTCTAAACTGGCGCATTCTATTTAAATAATCCTAAAAAATGATATATGTAGATAAAAACCCATGACATTAACTAACAGATATTAATAATCGTAATAAGAGGGGTGTCATTTCATTCCAACTCACTAGGGGACGATGTTGTGCGGTTTGAGCACATTTCATAATAAAAGTCTACTACTTGAGTTCTTATTACATTCATTAAAAAATAGAAATGTTACTAATTAAAAACTTATAAATATAGACTATTATAGTATTTATTGATATTTTGAATTAGCTTGTATTTTTATGTTTTATTTTAATATTAGTTTATTTTTTAGCAATTTTGCTATGCGCCTTTTGGCACTTTTATTTATTTCAGTTTTAGTAGTTTAAGTTTTTTTTTATCTAATACTTATATTTTATTTTATTTCAGCTTTATTTCAAATAATAAAAACGATTTTATAATTTTAAGGTAACAATAACAACACTGTTGAGCACTTGATAAATGCACTTAGAATAATTTATAATTAAACGTGTAAGCCATTTCTAAATTGTTATAAGGAAGTCTTTTCTTGGGTCATATTGAATTTAATGATAATAAATCTGCCTCAACGTCATAAATGTGCATAACAGTGCATGTAGTAGCGCAAGTGAAACGCGTACATATGGGATGATGGGTGTTGTAGTTTTTAAAACTGCCTGAACTAGTTTAGTTTCCTAGAAGCGCATGGGTGTTGAAGTGAAAGTCCGTTTGCGTCGAACCTCAAATTTCCGTGTATTCTGCGTTAATGAACTTAAAAACATCTGCTGTAATGTCCACATTGAGGGGCGAGAAACACATTTTGAGTGATACAAAGTCCTCGAGTGGGTGAGTTTGTATGTCAGCAGCGTAGCAAGACAGCTAGTAAACTCTTCCTGTGTCAGTGTTGCTTTAATGCTCCATGTAGTTTATCTAGGTGTCTTCATTATATAGCTAAGCATATCCATTTGTTTAATTATTATTTTTTTTATCCTAGTCAATTATGTAAACCTGTTCTTGCATTGCAATTAAAAAACTTATATACTAATTTATTCCAGCAACCATTACTCCAGTCTTAAGTGTCACATGATCCTTCAGAAACCATTCTATTTGGTTTTGGTCCTCAGTTATGCTGTCTTCAGGTGCTCTCGGAATTATCATAAATACGAGTTTCCTAGGTAAAAAAAATTGCACATGAACGCCCTTCCATTTCGAAACATGAATGCTCGTAATCACTTCAGAAGTGGGAATTATCAAATTTCCGATAGCACGTGAAGGCAGTATTACTGGTGCTCAATTATTAATAATAGTTCTTATTATTATCACTGTTGAATATGGACTTTTCTACTTTATATTTTTGTGAAAACCGTGATAGATTTTTTTTTTTAGGGTTCTCTGATGAATAGAAAGTTAATTGAACAGAATTTATTTGAAATATAAATCTTACGTCACATTATAAATATTTATATTATGTCCTTGCTTTTTGTTAATCTTCAAACTTTTGAATGATAACGTATCACTAAACAATGATAATATTAATACTAAATTGTGATAATATTTCACAATATTATGATTTTTACTGTATTTTTTGATTAAATAAATACAGCCTTGGTGAGCATAAGAGACTTCATAGAAAAACATTAAAAAAAATTGAAATGGAAATTAAATGATTTATGACTGAATGCCATTAATTCACTTTATATTTTTGTATTTTCATATAGCAATATGGATTCCGTACATTGCAACTGGAATGGAGCAAAAGGTGACCAGATATCCACTAGGCCTAGACCCATGTCAGACACCTTATCCAAATTGGCTCAATTCATCACTTGCATTGAGTACAAACCAAAACCACAGACGTCTTCCTCCATCCGCAAAGACTGCGTCCAAGAATTCTCCGAACTGAATGCCCTTGTGCATCAGCAGGAAAGAGAGCAAGTCCTACAAAAGCTCCATTGCTGTCAACGCTGTGGCCAAAAGTTTGCTTTGCTCTCTAGTTTGCAGCTACACAAGTGCCCTGGCGTCACATCTATGTGCCAGACATGCAGAGGGAAACCCGCAATGAGTTCTTCGTGCCCTTCCTGCGGGACCGAACCTTCAGGCCCACGTCGCCCAGAAGATCCCTTCTATCCAGACAACAGCCCCTATGCGTGCGCCCCATGCGGACAAGCCTTCAGCCATAAGCAAGAGCTGCTGTACCACCAGCAGGCTGGAGGCTGTCAGCCTGCAAAGACTCTCAAACCTCCTTCACCTTCATACGCCTCCTTGCCGCCTTCTCACCCAAGCGCCAGCGCGTCTCTCCCTTCATGCACTTTGTGTTCCAGAACGTTCCGTTCTACTGCTGGACTTTCCTGCCACATGCGCTTTTCCCACACACATATGGAAAGCAGCACGAAGGAGAAGAAAGTTCTCCTCTCAAGTATGTCGTTTCCATGCCGTTCCTGTGACAAATCATTTCCTAAGACATCACTGCTCCACCGGCACAGGAAAGAGGAACACCGGCGCGAAATAAAGGTGAGGAAACCGCAGAGGAACTCTGTGAAAGCTACCAGGCAAAGGCGGAAAGGTGAGACGTATCCATGCCTCCACTGCGGAAAAGAGTTCCTGCACCATCTGACGCGCTGGGCTCATTTCAAACACTACACCACTCACCATCAGACCCACCTCAAATTAAGTGCCAAATCAGCTAGTGCTGACACAGATGGGTTCCACCCAAAGGCAGCTAAGAAGCTCATACCTTCCCAAGAAAATAGACCAAAGAGAGGTAGACCGAGGACCAAAAATCTACCTGCTTTGACGGAAACCAAGCAAGAGGACGAAGCGGAAATGAATAAGCAGGATGACAGCGATGAAGACGAGGATACCGAGTTTCCTTGTACGTCATGCGATCAGGTCTTTAGCTCCAAAGCTGCTCTGCGTGTGCATGAGGAAGTCCACGAGGAAGTGCCTAAAGAAGTTCATCAACCGGTCGACACGTGCAGGTGTTGTAGTGTGTGTTCAGGTGGGATTCCCCTCTCTGAGATTCCAGAAGATTGTGAAAAGAAAGTCTATCACTGTGTGCCATGTGCTGAGGCCTTCTCAGCCCTGAACACTTTTTTAGACCACTGCCAGAAACATCTCGTACGTGAGAATGAAGATGAATTCAGTGATGACTGAAAGAGTTTCACTCAATTATTTTCTCACCCTCATTTTTTTTCTCACAGAACATTAAAAAAAATTTCTTAAAGAGCCATTGCATATATTTAGACAAAAAGCACCATTAAAGTCCTCCAAACACTATTGGTGCATTTCAAAGAAAAAGCTAAACGCATATGGGTTTTTATGACATGACGGTGAATAAATAATTACAAAATTTTAATTCTTGGGTGAACTGATCCTTTAAAGGGATTGCCGACCTAAAGATGAAAATTCTGTCACCATTTACTCACCCTCATGTCGTTTTAAACCTGTATACATTTCTCTCTTCTGCTCAACACAAAAGAAGATATTTTGACGAATGTTAATAACCAAACAGTTTCGATTCCCTTTGACTTCCATTGTTTTTTGTGTATACAGTAAAAGTCAGTGGGAACTGAAACCGTTTATTTACCAACATTCTTCAAAAATATCGACTTCGGTACCAATCGGTACTGAAATTTTAAAAATGTGACGCTTTGAGCGCTGTTGAGCAGATTCGTAAACACCTCTGATTGGCCATTGAGTTCACGCGCTCAACAGATATGTCTGTGATTGGCTACAATGATCAACGCACGGGAGCGTTTGAATTTAAAAGCGTTTTGAAAGCGGGAGCGTTTGAAAGCAGGCAGCTGATAGACGCCTGCTTTCAAACGCTCCTGTGTGTATCTGTGTAAGCGCTCGGTGAAGAGCGTCATTGATGACTATTTACAACATGTTTTTGAAGCGTTGGTCATTGTAGCCAATCACAGACATATATGTTGAGCACGAGAACACAATTGCCAATCAGAGGTGTTTACGAATCCGCTCAACAACGCTCAAAGCGTCACATTTTTAAAATTTCAGTACCGACTAGGTACCGAAGTCGGTACTTTTGACAACTCTACTTCAAAATATGTTTGGAACGACATGTGGTTGAGTAAATGATGACAGAATTTTCATTTTTGGGTGTACTGTCTCTTTAAGGGCAGGGAAATTCAGGAATTACATTCATCAGGCATTTTTGATTTGGTTAAACTGTCTTAATGTTATCAGTATTGTACAGATTTTGATTTCTGTGGTTCATGAGGTATAATATTGTATGGTGTAAACAGGATAACTCGCTCCTACTACACTGAGCCAAACTGCCTGACAAATAATAGAGGCCTTCGATAATAATGGCAAGCCAATATTATTTTGTCAGATACGGGTACTCAAATAAAACCACTTCTACTCAAAGCGTAGTTCTGCTCTAGGATGAATGTTTTTCCATACTTTCACAGACCTAGACGTGTATCTATTATATTACTATGAGAATATGGTGATTTAATTTTTTTTTTTTTTTTTTTTTAAATACACATACAGATACATCACTTCTGTTTTCTAAATGGCCAGTGCCTTTGCTGAAACAAAACCAGCTAAAATTAATGTGCTTGTTGTCTGTCAAGTTGGGGGACATGATATCTTTGGATCTGTGAGATTTGGCTACTGAAGTTTTGCAGCTTGTTTTATTATATTACATTCTACTCAAGCATTGTGAAATTTCTGTTTGTATTTCATAAAGGAAACAAAATGAGCTTTATTCTTATAACATATTATAGTCAAAATATCACAGTCTGAGAATTTCAAAGTCATAGGTTTGCTGCTAAACATAGTGCATAAAATCTAACATGTTAAGTTGTAGAAGCATAATGGATATTAGCCTGTTTTATATACATTATATTTTATGCTATCACACCAAATGTTGCAAGTATAACTTCATTACTTTCTTTCTAGATATATACAGGAGAATGATCAATGTGCAGAAATGAGACCTCAGATCTGTCTCAGGTGAATCTTGCAAAGGAAAAAAAAGTAAATTTTACTGCATTTTTGTTTAATTTCTTTATCAGTGGTTGTTAACTTTTATTAATCTTCATTTGTTTCTGTTTTATGTAACACTTCTAACATTTTGTTTTTCTGACACCAAATGGGCCACAGTGAATTTTTTTTTTTCCAGCTTTTTTTGCACTGATCATTGTTTTTTTTCTTTTCTTTAAACACTGTAAAGAGTCCACTTTATGGCTCACGTTGTACATGATGAGTGCAAATATATATTTTTCAAATCTTCTATTATGAACATAGACTGGAGGCATTTTGAAATTACAGTAATCTAATCTCTGGGTGTGTTTACTAGCAGCTACCTCCAGTATTACCTGCTTTGTCCCAAGATGTGTGATGATTTCTTTTCGTTTGAAAAACTCAGAAAATTTACCTCGTCACTTATTACATTGAAATAGTTTTTGAATAAATCGTTAAAAAACGTTTGGTAGTGGTTGTTGTTGTTATTTTTGTCGCCTTTAAAAATGACACAAATAGCACAAACACGACATTACAATTTGCTGTAGAATCTTTTCCTGAACACCATGTCGCAATGTTTTTGAAGTTCGTCCTCCGTTACAGTAGGGGGCGACATTGCACACGGTGACCTACCAATACAGAAAATCCCGCGACCTCGTACGCCACTTCCTGCACTTCAGGCATCTTTCTTTCCGTTGTTTGAAACGTGTTTCAAACGTTTTTGTTTCACAAAAGTATTAGATCTACCTAAATAAACATGAGCAAAGCACATCCACCTGAGTTGAAAAAGTAAGTATTTCAAGCCTTTGGTTGAATGGAATCATAAATGTCTTAGAATTTGCGATACACTTCAGCATTGCGTTATGCTACTGCTTTAGCCGGTTTGTCTGGAGTTATTTCGCAACTAACATTATTCTCATGTATTGCACTGATATAGTGTACCGTATCTGTAGTGTATTGGCTCTGGTTCGTATTATGGTTTTAAAATTAAATGCTTATTTTGTTCTTGCCTTTTAAGATTTATGGACAAGAAGCTTTCACGTGAGTATAATGCGTTTTTTTCCTCACCAAATATCTAGAAAGGTCTCTAAAATACAAGGATGACATGTATCTGGAAGTCTTATAATTTTTATATTATATGTTGTTATATTTTACCATTATTTGTATTGTGACCCTGTTACTACGTATGTGCAAAAAAATAAAAGTGGATTAATGCACTTATCTAAATGGTGTTCTACTGCATGTATTAAACTACACATTATCTGTTTGTTTTTTTTAATCACTGTTTAATGGTTTTTATCCAAATGTGCGTTTCTTTTGTGAAGATGATGTTTTTTGTGTACACTTTCAGTGAAGCTCAACGGTGGTCGTCATGTTCAGGGCATCTTGCGTGGATTTGATCCCTTCATGAATCTGGTCGTTGATGACACTATAGAAATGGCTCCAGGAGGACAGATGAACACCATTGGGATGGTGGTCAGTACTCAATACCACAATCTATTACATAACTCATGGTGAAACATAACTTGCTGACACACGTATCCTATAGAAATACACCATGTTTTGTAGGTGTGAATATTCACTTGCCTCACGATTTGATCATGATTTAAAGGGTAATGATCTGATTATAAAACGGTTTTCTGTGCATCACGATGCATTTTTTTTCCTCCAATTCTTTTAATAATAATTAATATATTAAGAATCACTATATGGTTCTTTTATCTTTATTAAAAATAGTCACTGCATAGTCTTTAGTGTATTAAGTATAAATTGATTTATTATTAAAGCTACAAAAGTTATTCAGTTAAAAGCAGTGAGTGATTCCCTCTTTTCTTTTTTGCTTGATTAACATTAATAGCAGCAGGTTTATTATATTAAGACCTAATTCACAGTTTACGTTTGCTTAAGACATAACTGACTATGTTTACATGAATACTCGCAAAGACAGATATTTTGAAATAATTGTGTGTATTTAACTGTTCAAGCGCAATACACCACTGAAGAGAGAGGCATCTTTGTGTGGACGAACTAGATCAGAAAAACGAAAAAATAACCACTTTTCCCTTAATAAACATGAGTGCTATTGTTGTTTTCATTGATGTGCAACCTGTGCATATGTTAAAGGGATAGTTCACCCAAAAATGAAAAGTTAGGTACATGATCTGCAAACATCAGATGCAAGTGCTTTGCTTCCGAAGGACATAGCATCTTTTTTTATTAATGTATAATAAGAGTACTTTATTTTAGGGATGCACCGATATGAAAATTTTAACCGATAATTCTTTATATTTGAAAGCTGATAACCGATATATTGGCTGATAAATCTAAATCAAAATTATGTAATTTGAGAGCCTGATTACAAAAACAAGTCTCACCATTAAAAGCCATGTCCCAAGCACACAATTATAATGTTCTCATTATAATATTTTGTAGCCTATATGACAGACTTGTGCTGTACATTGTATTTCACTGTATTTTCCTTTTTGAAGTGACTTCAATCATATTTCAAGCAATTCAAAACCATAATGGCAGACAGTGTGCATCTGAAGTGTCTCAGCTGGAGGAAATAATCCATTATTTATCAGTTTTAATAAATCGGCCAAATTTTCTTATTGGGCCGATAACGATAACATTAAAAATGAGCATATATCGGCTGATACCGATATGGTGGCCGATATATATCGTGCATCCCTACTTTATTTACAATAAAACAGGACATTAATATGTATGATAGGCCTATTTAATTACATAAAAAAAAAAAAAAAAAAAACTATTTTGTTTTTATGCATCAATGCAAAATTGTTCACATCAGCATCACGGTGCATTGTAAAAAGTTATTTTCCACTGCTCTAATGTTCAGGTATTAGTCCTGTTGTTATATTTACATTATCATGGATAATGAATATAGTGCACAGCTGTATTTCAGATTGACCCAGTCCATGAATTTCAGATTTCTTCCTTACAGTAGCTTCAGCTTAAGGGAATGTAATTGTAATGTGTTCTTATCTGTGCAGTGATGAACCTGTTTTCTGTTTTGATGTCTCTCCAGGTAATCAGAGGAAACAGTATAATCATGTTGGAGGCTCTTGAACGAGTATGAGGAACATGCCCAGCTTTTTTTCCTGCTTTTCTGTATTTTTTATTTTTTATTTTTTTTGCATCCAGTCAAGCTAATATCAAAATGGGTTTCTCATGTCTGTTTACAACAAAGGCTAAATACTAATGCAGAAATCCTTGATTGTTTTTTTTTTTTTTTTTTTTTTAAATATGTATTTTCTTATGCCTGTAAAAATTTGTGTACACAATTCATAAAACATTTTTGTGAATAAATGGACTACAATGTGATTATCCTTTTTTTTTTATTCATATTTGATTGGTGTAATATTCAACAGTGTCATCTTTTTTCACCATCTCAGTAACTTTATGCTTTTTCTGTAATCTTGACTTGTTAAGAGTTAAAATGGTGTTTTATATAAACATTTGTTAAACTGAGAACTTTACTTTAAAAATAAGTTTGATTTGAATGATTCCTTTGTCTAATCTAGCTATAGATGTGTTTTTCTGTTGACCATTATAGACAGGATAGGATAGAAATAAGCAAATCACAGATTTATAATAATAAAAAAAATAGTTCTTGTCCTAGTTCAAGAAAATAAATGCTGTATAAAATATAGTCTAATAAATTAGAAAAAATATTTTCAAAAAATAGCTGCTTTGCATATGATTCACGTGCTCTCAGAATCATCGTAAATACTAGTTTCCTCATTTAAAAAATTGGACATGAACGCTCTCTCAAGTCAAAATTTGAATGCGATGAGCTCGTAATCACGACTTCAGAAGTGGGAAGTAGGAAATTTCCGACAACACGTGAAGGCAGTGTTTCTCTATTTTTTATGCCATCACAATACTTTACTTTTCAGACCTTTGACGTTATTTACAATGCCTCAATAAGATTCCGTTAAATATTGAATCTTTAAATGAAGCAGGACTTTTATTTTGTAAGGAAGTTGACCGGATTAGTCCGTGACGTCACGTGGCTGATGTATGTTCGCGCATTGAGGCTATGAGGAGAGTAGTGATGTCGGAGGAGGTTGGGAAGAAATTGCAGGCGGTGGTGGACCGGGTGAACCAAGCGGTTTCCCGTCGCCCGAAGGTCAGTTTTCATCGGTTTCTTTTGAGCAAGACATGAAACAACAATATCCTTTTGAAATACCATAAAAAGCATACTACCCACGCGTGCTCACCGTGTTGTTATGGAAGGGTTATGTAATCTGTTCAACCTTTACACACACGCGAGCTCCATATAGTAACGAGGAATGATTGACAGCTAATTATTTAGGGAATAACTGATACTTTTTTTGACCAATGTATGTAATGTATTGCAAAGTGTTCAGAATAACAGTTTCAAATTAGAATAGCGTTTAACTTCTTCCCAAGGAGAAGGACATTTTGTGTGTGAGAGAGAATGAATGCATGTTGCATGAAATATCTGATTCTAAGCAGTCACGCTCCAGCAAGTGAAATCTGCATGACACGCGTCAATTACATGCACTTTAAATAGCATAACATTACATTACGTCCTTAAATTAAAAATGTCACTGTATACACAAGGAGCAAATTGCAGATTTTAAATTGGATGGTAATTGATGGTTAAAATAGTATGTCAATATGACGAAGAACAATTGTGAAAGTTGTTGGTTGTTGTATTATTATAATGCACATACCATATTTAATCAAAATCTGTTTTTTTTTAATGTATATATTTATTATGCTCTAGGTCTATCTAATTATGGGGTTTTATGAGATGATATACATTAGAGAGCTGTATTCCCTAGTGACCGGATAATTATTTAAAATCCATTTTTAGCAGAACATTTATTGTTCCGATTGTAAAATTACTTCAAATCACTTGTTCATTTGAAGCATTTGACATAAATGGACAGCATACTTTGCTTTTATATGGTTAAAGCAAAAAAAAATACACCAAAAAATAAATTCTAGTGGGGCAAATATTGTCCCTTAATAAAAACGTTATTTCCGACACTGCACTACAACACTCTTATAAACAAGTGACAGTATTTTACTTTTCTATTCCAGACGTTACCATGTATAGCCCCTCGGCTAGTTGCAGTTAGTAAGACTAAACCTCCGGAAATGGTGGTGGAGGCTTACAAACATGGACAACGAAACTTTGGAGAGAATTATGTGAGTAAATAATTAAGTATGCATGCAAGTCTGCATTTGCCTAATTTTTCATATGAAATATCCTCTTTTCTGCAGGTAAATGAACTTGTTGAGAAAGCTTCCCATCCCCAGGTATGAAGTCAGGCAAATTTGAATGTATTTGTTTAGTTGTTTTTGATCATATGTCTTGATCTGCCTAAAATTTCTTTGTAGGTTGTGTTGTCATGTCCTGAAATAAAATGGCATTTCATAGGTCATCTGCAAAAGAATAATGTCAACAAACTCCTGGGTGAGCAAAGCAACTCTACTTAAGTCAACTTCGATATGCATTTAGTTTGACTTAAAATACTAGTATCGTTTACAGCCTACATTTACTGTAATTGAATAGTGATGTCAGACATTTATAGAGGGTAATTGTTTTTGATTCTGATGTAACCCACATTTCATGAATTCAATCACAGGTGTCCCAAACCTGTATATGGTAGAGACGATCGACTCTGTGAAACTGGCTGAAAAAGTTAACAGCTCGTGGCAAAAAATGAGAGCTGCCAACACGCAGAGGTTAAAGATTATGGTTCAGATCAACACCAGCGGAGAGGAAAGTGAGTGTTCTGCACCCAAATAATTGTTTATTTCCTATTAACATCAGTTCTGAATTTTTTAAAAACTCTATTACAGAAATCTGCATACACTGTTTTGTTAATTTATAAAGATTTAATCAAAAATTGTGCAATTTTGAGTGTCAAATCTTATACATTTCCATCTTCCATTATTGCTCAAGCCATTTTTAATTTAAAAAAAAAAAATGTCAGTCAAGCAACTTTCTTTCATGTTCTTATTAAAATAAACGGTGGTTACAAAAACCTTCTAGAGTGCAACAGTCCGGTTCCGGAAGTAAAACTTCATTTTCTCCATAGGGAAATTGATTTTTAACAATAACTTATACCTTTAAAGACAGACCTACTGTGAGCTCTGTCAACTTGGATAATTTAGAGATTTCATCTGGTCGTGATGAAATATATAATTGAGGATCATCGGCAAAACAGTGGAAACTAATTCCATGTTTTGTTATAATATTACCAAGGGGTAGCACGTATATTGAAAATAGCAGAGGGCCTAACACAGACCCTTGCGGCACTCCATAATTTACCAATGTTAACTTGGATAATTCCCCATTTAAATACACCAAATATTAATGGTCTGATAGGTACGATCTATCCCTGAATACCAGTGTAACTTTGTAGTTGAGTATGTCATGATCTATAGTGATGAACGCAGCACTAAGATCAAGAAAAACTGGTATTGAGATGCAGCCTTGGCCAGAAGCTAGTAGTAAGTCATTTGTAATTTTAACAAGTGCAGTTTCTGTGCTATGACTAAGCTAAAATTTTTCATAGATATAATTTTTTTGTTGGAAGGAGCACAATTGAGCGGACACAACTTTTTCTAATATTTTAGACATAAATGGAATATTTGAAATGGGTCTGTAATTTGCTAAAATTCATTTGGATCCAGTTGTGGTTTCTTAATGAGAAGCCTAATAACTGCCAGCTTGAAGGGTCTGACTTTACCCAGAGATAAAGATGAGTTAATAATATTGAGAAGAGGCTCTTCTGCAACGTGTAACAACTCTTTCAGTAATTTAGTGGGTATTGGATCTAATAAACATGTTGGTTTAGATGCAATGATAAGTTTATTTAGCTCTTCCTGTCCTTTAGTTGTAAAGCACTGCAATTGTTATTGAGGGGTGATAATTGAGGATGATTCATAAAACGCTGTCAAAGGTTGTACATTTACAATTGTATTTCTGATGCTTTTGATTTTCTCAGTGAAGAAATTCATAAAGTCATTACTACTAAACTGATGGAATATTCAGTTCAGGTGATGTCTGTTTATTTGTTAATCTAGCCATTGTACTAAATAAAAACCTTGGATTGTTTTGGTTATTTTCTATGAGTTTGCGGAGATGCTCGGCCCTGGCTGCTTTTAGAGCCTTTTTATAGCGGGACATATTGTCTTTCCACGCAATTCTAATTCCCTCTAAATGAGTTTGTATCCATTTGCGCTCTAGGTTACGGGTTTTTCTCTTGAGACCGTGAGTAATACTGTTTGTTGTACCGTGGTGCAGTACCTTTCTCTCTAACCTTTTTTTAATCTAATGGGTGCAACAGTTTCTAATGTGCTAGAGAAGACAGTGCCAAGTACACAATCTTGTTCCTTTGTATTTTTGTCAGATTTTCAAATACTTTTTTTTTTTGCTTTTGTAATGTTATGATTCACCTCATAGCTGTTTGGCTTGGTTCATGGCTTGTAACGCTTTAATGAAGACTTTGTTTAAATCCCTATGGGAGAAATGAATGGAAAAAATAATTCCAGAACCAACACAGCTGAAAAAATGGGCGGGCACTGTTGCACTCTATTGGGACACTAGTAATGGAATTATTGTGAAATGTCCTTGAATGTTTATATGTCATGAAGTCACTTGAGATGCTTTGTATTGTATTAGATATTCTTTGTTTGTAAAATGTAGAGATTTACAGTTGGGAGCATCATAATGGGATTCAGATTTGTTATGCAGTGTTGTCAAAAAAAGCCCATATCAAAGGTTCAGATGTTGTTTTAATCGCTTTTTCGGACAGGATGATGGTTGCAGTGTCACAGTGGGCGCTTGTCTTACAAAAACACTTTAGCATTATGCAAGCTTTTCTCAGTGTATCAGATAACTGTTTTCCTGAAACCTCAGCATGATCATCTCTCTTGGACTTGTTTCATCAGGTAAACATGGCCTGCCGCCTGATGAGACTGTAAACATGGTAAAACACGTCGTATCTCAGTGTTCTGCTCTTGACTTCGCCGGGCTCATGACGATCGGCCGTTACGGTTACGACCTCAGTGAAGGCCCCAACCCCGACTTCCAGGTGTGTCAGATCAGCTGGGTCACCAGCTGGCCTCGCATTCTTGAAACTTCTCATATATAACATACACTACACTCTTAAAAACAAAGGTTCTTTACTGGAATCATTGGCTCCATTAAGAAACTTTATCATCTGTAGAATCTTGGCATTGCACAAAAGGTTCTTTAGCAAACCCAAAATTGGCTCTTTTATGGCATTGCTGCAAAAACACCTTTGGAAGCTTTATTCTTAAGAGTGTACCATTCAAAAGTCTTTTATGCTCACCAAGGCTGCCATTATTTGATTAAAAATAGAGTAAAAATGGTAATATTGTGAAATATTATTCCAATTTAAAATATCTGATTTCTATTTTAATGTATTTTAAAATGTAATTTATTCCTATGATGCAAAGCTGAATTTTCAACATTACTCCAGTCTTCAGTGTCACATGATCCTTCATAAATCATTCTAATATGCTGATTTGCTGCTTTAAGAAATATTTTTTTATTATCATCAATGTTGAAAACATGATTTCTTTGATGAATAGAAAGCTCAAAAGAACAGCATTTATTTGAAATAGACATTTTTGCAACATTGTACATTTTTACTGTCCCGGAATGGAAGTATTAATTTCTTTCCAAAAAAATTGTGGCGTAATAAGTTTATCAGCAAAATCAACTTGCATCTTGATTATGAAACAAACTATCAACATGCTAAAAGAATGTTACAACATAGTATGCAAAATGTAAATGAATGTGTATGTTGTATGTAGATGCTGTTGAAACATCGTGATGAAGTTTGTGAGAGTCTGAAGATCCCAGCAGAGCAGATTGAACTCAGTATGGGCATGTCTAATGACTTTGAACATGCGGTAGGTGTTGCTTTCTTTCAAAATACTCTTCAGTTGTATGTGCTATCAATGTTAAAGTGCCCTATTATGCTTTTTCAGATATTACCTTTCGTGTAGTGTGTAATATAGCTGTTTGTAAATGTAAAAGGTCTGCGAAGTTTCAAAGATCAAAGTGCACGATAAATGGAGTTATTGTCTCCCAAAAGAAAGAACCGATTTTAACTGCCTGAAATTACACTCAAAATTACATAGGTTTGTAATAAATTCGCATAATGCCAGCCCAGCCTATGGTCTTCATTGGCTGCCCGCGAACGTCAACTTTGACCCGCCCTCAAACACAGCAGTTGTGGATGAGGCTGGAAGAGTTTGGTTCATATTGTCGACATGTTGAGAAGATGCTGTTTTCAGCGCTGCAAATCCACTTTGCATGCACTTCCAAAGGATGAGGACTCGCACTCAAATTGATATGGTAAAACTGACGCCATCTTTACTGTTCGTATCAAGTACTGAGGAAGATCCGGAGCTGAAATTTAGATATGGTAATGGCCGTTTCGCTTCTGACACGTGCTGTAAGCGGTAGGCCAATCACAACAGACTGGCCCATCTGATCAATCAGAGCAGAGTAGGCTCTTGGAAAGGAGGGGTATAGAACAGATGTCTTCAACCTTGTGTCTGAAATTGCACCCTATACCCTTAAATAGGGCACTATTTGAGGGGACAGACATTTGTAGTGGTGTCCGAAACCATAGTGGATGATATCGAGTGCACTCATTTAATCCCACAATGCACCGCAATAACAAGTGTACAACGGTTGTGGCTAGAAGGGATATAGCTACGGCCGGAAGTGATGCAAAATCTCGCCATAAAATAACAATACATTAAATTTGCTACTTATCAGATTGTGTTTTATTATTGCACAAACTATGTAAAAGCAGCAGCCCTTCCGGCTCACTCAGTGTCCGAATTCACTCTCTCGTTTTCATTTACTCTTTCAAGTGGACTATATTAGAGGGGTAATGTAGGGAATAGTGAATGAGGGTATAGGGGGGTGATTTTGAACACAGCACCACTGTCCTGAAAGGTTTAGCTTCAACCCTAATCAAACACACCTGAACCAGTGAATCAAGCTTTTCAGGACTGCTTGAAAATCAAAAGCTCAAGCAGGTTGGATATAAACTTTGCAGGGCAGTGGGTCTTCTGGAGCAGGGTTGAAGAACTCTGGTTTAAAGAGATCAGATTTTATTGAACTGTTTCAGATACTGTGAGAAATGAGGTGATGTGCAATGTGTATTATGAGAAAATTCAAGTGTTTTTTGACCTTGGATGGATGTAAACTTACTGTAAGAGACTACCAAAACAAAATTATGAACCTTTAAAATAGCATAATGGGGCACTTTACTTTACTGCAAAGTTGCTTTTGACCAATTCATTATCCATTTGAAATGTTTCTAGATCGAGGTTGGCTCCACCAACATACGTGTCGGCAGCACTATTTTCGGCACCAGAGAATACCCCAACACCCCGAGCCCCAGTCCAGAGAAAAAGCCAATGGTCGTATGTGAGGAAGCAGCCAGGAAAATGGACCGGCTTACCGTCACAGAGAAATGAATGATGATGGGGAAAAAAAGGTTACTGAACTAAATGTGGGACCTCTTGGGCTTTTTCCCAATGACTGGGCTCACCATTCACCAGTCAAGGGCCTTTAATATGTCTTAACTAATGCTGCTGACCTGGTCTTCTGTGGCGAAAGAAGTGTAATTTGGAACTGGAATACTAAATTTACTTCCTGAAGGTGTTTTTATTATCAAAAGATCTCCAGAAGTGTCCTCCACCCCTTTGTCAAACACTTAGCCTTGATTTTGTGATTATTTTTTAGCAGATACAGGGTCAGCACATGCTCAGTTTTGTTGTGCCAATCGTAGATGTGTGAAGTATTATTTCTGTCATTTCAGTTAGATTAGATGTTATCAGTTGTAACTCATTTTAACATCTAATAGGATCTATTTTTGTTCCTAGAAGTGTGTAGGTATATTTTATAGTGTGTCTGTGTACTGTTTTGTTCGAAATCATAAATGTAAATGATATGAATTGCACATTTATGGTATTGCTTCTGTATCCACTTGTTGCTGTGTCAATGAGATGTGTCGGGACTGCTGTGTGTGTGTGTGTGTTGTCATGTAGTTCATGTAGTGATTCATGTCACCCTAAACACTGGTGTTGAATTTAGCACTGATCAACAGCCACGTTGGTTTCAGTACAGAACATGGAAATGTGCAATGAGATCAGTGCAGAGACGAACTGTTTTATGGAGTTTTGAAGACGCTGAGGGCCTGAGGCCATTTACTATGCAAGAGAGAGATTGTTCTGATTCTTAGATGCTTGTTTAGAGGCAATCACATCATATTTTTTTTTTTTTTTTAAATTTTGGATTAATATAGTGTTGTGTCGAACTAATGGGTTTACTGTTTGTGGTCAGTTGTGAAAAACCAAAACTGAAATTATAACATCCTTTTTTTCTAATCAGTGTGACAAATAACATTGTGTATCTTGTCAATAGATAGTTGTACATAGATATTTAATTGATTAAGGTGAGTTGAGCAATAAAATAAGAGAAAATGAAATGGTTTGTATGGCATATATAGATAACTTTAGTATTTTTTTTTCTTTTATCTATTGTCTGTCTGTGTATAGTGTAAAAATTAAGATTTTTTAAAAATGTTTTTGAAAAGTCACTCACCAAGGCTGCATTTATTTGATCAAAAACACAGTAAAAACTGTAATATTGTGAAATATTATTACACTTTATAATAACCGTTTTCTATTTTAATATATTATACAATGCAGTTTATTCCTGTGATGGCAAAGCTGATTTTTCAGCATCATTACTCCAGTCTTTAGTGTCACATGATCCTTCAGAAATCATTCTAATGTGATGATTTGGTGCTTAAGAAACATTTTTTATTCTTATCCATGTTGAAAACAGTTGTGCTGCTTAATAATTTTTGTACAAACCATGGTTTAAAAATATGGTTGAGATTCTTTGATGAATTAAATTCAAATGAACATCATTTATTTGAAACAGAAATCTTTTGTAACATTATAAATGTATACTGTCATGTTTGATCAAATTAATGCATCCTTGCTTAATAAAAGTATTAATTTAGTTAAAGGGTTAGTTCACCCAAAAATGAAAATAATGTCATTAATTACTCACCCTCATGTCATTCCACACCTGTAAGACCTTCGTTTCATCTTCGGAACACAAATTAAGATATTTTTGATGAAATCTGATGGCTCATTCAAACCATTCAAACTCTCAAGGTCCATAAAGGTACTAAAAACATATTTGAAACAGTTCATGTGAGTTCAGTGGTTCTATCTTAATATTATAAAGCGACAGGAATACTTTTTGTGCGCCAGAAAAACAAAATAACGGCTTTTTTAACAATATCTATATGGGATGATTTCAAAACACTGCTTCATGAAGCTTTATGAATCTTTTGTTTCGAATTAGTGATTCGGATCTCCTATCAAACGGCTAAACTGCTGAAATCACGTGACTTTGGTGCTCCAATTCACTGATTCAATTCGTAAAGCTCCGAAGCAGTGTTTTGAAATCGGCCCATATAGATATTGTTGAAAAGTCTTTATTTTTTTTGGCGCACAAAAAGTATTCTTGTCGCTTTATAATATTAAGATAGAACCACTGAACTTACATGAACTGTTTCAAATATGTTTTTAGTACCTTTATGGACCTTGAGAGTTTGAATGGCTTTGCTCTCAATAGAGGCCCCACTGAGCCATCAGATTTCATCAAAATATCTTAATTTGTGTTCGGAAGATGAACGAAGGTCTTACGGCTGTAGAACAACATGAGGGTGAGTAATTAATGACATGATTTTAATTTTTGGGTGAACTAACCCTTTAAATATCTTACTGACACAAACATTTTAAGTGGTAGTGTATGTATATTTATATATAAAATATATATTTTATCCCATCATAAGTGAAATGCATTATGCTACTCATTCATGAAGACCAACAATATTTGTCAATTTAAAACCTTTAATTCAAAAAACATTAAAAACCCAACTAAAATAGAAACAAAGACAATGTTTATGAATGGCGTGTCAATCAATGAGTTTTAACGGAGTATCAAGCATACAGTTAAGTATGCTAATGCACACTATGTGCACATATGAATAGTTTATTACAAAACTTGAATGACACTTGAGAATACAGAGCTGCGTAAACCAATAAATAACCTTCAACTTTTCACATTACATGGAGGATTTTGCCATTGTGTGTCATGCAAACCAGAATTTTTATAAATTGGTACTTGTAAGAAGCCAGTACAAAAATTTCCAAAAATCCTATAAACAACATACAGTCTTGAAATTGAAAAAGAACCCAGAAAACCAAAAGTTTTCATTAAATTACAGACATTCCTGCTCATTGTATATACTGGAATTATATTTTAAATCTGGTCAATGCAGTGAATAAATAAAGCATAAAACAGAACACTGAAAACAACAAAAATCACATTTTGTAAATCACTAAAAGAAAGAAAATCCCTAAAATATGGATTTACTTTTTGGTCTAAACAGCTACTATGCAAGCTACAATCAATTTGCTTGAATCGTTTCCCCTCAAGATCATGAACATCAAACCAATTTGAGGGTGTTTAGAGCCCAAGACAGACAGAACATTAAAACAAAGCCACAAATCTTCAATATACCTCAATATATACATATTAAAAATGCTTAAATGATTAGCTGGCTTGATTCTTCACATGTATCAGTAATGCGACCGTAAAGTCAACAGTAGTTTCCATGCACCCATAATGATCACCACTTTAAAAGCATAACATTTTCATATCACACTTCTTAGTAATATGAACATTTGAACAACATTCTACACATTTATGATTATGATTAATTTATGATAAATGAGTATCAGGTATAGAGCAGAATTAAGGGTTGTTAATATTCTGCATGTTTAAGACTTCATTCAAAGCTCATTGTGTCTAAATTTATCTGCTGAAGATAATGTTGAAACGAATTGAATTTAAAAACAAAATATTGAAATAAAGCACTGAGTATTTCCATGCTTGAGATACAAAATGGCAATAAATGTTACTTGGGTTATTGTCTTTGTAATGCTTTCTGATTTTCACACCAGCTTTTTGGCCTCGAAGAAGCTCTTGAGATGTCTCATTTGCCAGATGCCAGTGATCATGAGGATGATGGTCTGAGCGATAGACCACCACAGAACGCGCTGGTTCGTGCTCTCGCTCGTCATACGGAAACGCTCCTCACGGTACTGTGGAAAAAGAAAAACAACTTATTGTGACTACAATACAACCCATATGGATGCTGTATGATATAACAGTGACAACTAGATACCAGTGATGTTTTGGTATAATTGAGATACTATTACAGTTTTTTTTACAGTGTTTCCCAAAAGCATCGTTAGCCAAGTTCATGTGTTGGTAACGACGGTAATTGCAACCTTAGTTGGCTTTGGGAAGCACACCCCTGTTTAGTTCTGGTCCAAAATAAAGTTAAACATCTTGAGCAGGTACCTGCTTTCAGCGATTGTGAAAATATAAGTTTAAATGGCTTATATTCAGCCAACAGAACCCTACTGTACCTTAAACTAAAACTGGTTTCTGCAGTTCAGACTCACCCGCTGGTAGTTTTGCTCTTTCTGGATCTGTTCCACCTGGTCCAGGAGCTGTCGGACCCTCAGCTGCAGCTCGGTCAGTTTGTCTTTGGCTGCGATTTCAGGGTAGTTGTTGGTGTGTTCACCAACCTGAATCTCCAAGTGGACTCTCTGTAAGACAGCATGATATAAGGTTTCACATCTTTATCTTCAGTTATACTGTATTATATTGAAATGAATATGGTAATTGTCTTTTTCTCATATCTATAGTAGAGTTGTCAAAAGTACTGACCGCGATACCAAGTCGGTACTGAAATTTTAAAAATGTGATGTGCTGTTGAGAGGATTCATAAACACCTCTGATTGGTCATTGTGTTCACACACTCATCAGATATGTCTGTGATTGGCTACAATGATCAACACTTCAAAAACATGTTGTAAATAGACATCAATGACGCTCTTCACAGAGCGCTTACACAGATACATACGGGATTGTTTGAAAGCAGGCCTCACATTTTTAAAATTTCAGTACTGACTTGGTATTGCGGTCGGTACTTTTGACAACACTAATCTATAGGTAATTTCAAAAACTTGAAAATGAGCCATATTTATAATATATTTGACCAGTGTTGTTATTGTTAACTAAAACTATTCTAAATCATTTTCTTAACTGAACCAAAGCTGAAATAAAATAAAACATAAATATTAAAAACATAAAAATTAGAACTGAAACTGAACTGAAAAAAAAAAAAAAAAAAAAATTAATTGAAGTACTAAAATGACTAAAGCGGAAACAAAAATAAATTAAAGCTAAATAGAAATATTTAAAAACAAAACTATAATATACTAAAATAATGACAAAAGCACATAACAAAATTACTAAAACTAGAACATAAACTAAAAATATACAAATTAAAGCAAATTATTAAAATATAATATAAAAAATATTTATAATAGTATATAAATAATACTAAAACAACACTGTATTTGACATACAAGTATTACCTAATGTAATTTATTATAGAGATTGCATATTGGACAGCTTATAACTCAAAATTATTCATTAAACATTCAAAATATGAATAAATACTATAATAGTATATAAATAATACTAAAATAACACTGTATGAGACATATAAATATTGCCAGATGTAATTTATTAAAGGGTTAGTTCACCCAAAAAAGAAAATTCTGTCATTAATTACTCACCTTCACGTCGTTCCACACACGCAAGACCTTCGTTCATCTTCAGAACACAAATTAAGATATTTTTGATAAAATCCGATGGCTCAGTGAGACCTGCATTGCCAGCAAGTTAATTTACACTTTCAATGCCCAGAAAGCTACTAAAGACATATTTAAAACAGTTCATGTGACTACAGTGGTTCAACCTCAATGTTATGAAGCGACGAGAATACTTTTTGTGTGCCAAAAAAACAAAATAACGACTTTATTCCACAATATCTAGTGATGGGCGATTTCAAAACACTGCTTCATGAAGCTTCAAATCTTTTGTTTCGAATCAGTGGTTCAGAGCGTGTATCAAACTGCCAAAGTCACGTGATTTCATTAAACGAGGCTTCGTTACGTCATAAGTGTTTCAAAATTTCAATGGTTCACGTGACTTTGGCAGTTTGATACACGCTCCGAACACTGATTCGAAACAAAAGATTCGTAAAGCTTCGAAGCTTCATGAAGCAGTGTTTTGAAATCATTTTTGTGTTTGACAAAATTTGTGTTCCAAAGATGAACGAAGGTCTTACGGGTGTGAAACGACATGAGGGTGAGTAATTAATGACAGAAATTTCATTTTTGGGTGAACTATCCCTTTAAATGTAGAGATTGCATATTGGACAGCTTATTATTCAAAAATGCGTAATGAGGACCCATGACAATGTGCAGCACTTAATCTGTTCTCTATATTGATCTGCTGCTCCATCATGGTTTTTACACTCATACCAGTTTTCCACCAGCAAACAGTGCCATCTTGGTGGAGTTGGAGTGGAGGCAGATCTGATGCTCGCCTGGGGTGTGGGACGTGAAGGTGAAACGTCCATCTGAGCCATACTGACGGGACAGAATTATCTGAAATAAACAGAGAGAGATGTATAATGGCATCTACATTTTCATCTACAATCGCCAAATATAACCCTTTTCATTGTTATACAGCAGACATGTTTGGAATGTAGAGTAAAATCAAAAACAGGCTACCTTGGCATCAGGATCTTTGATTTCCACATGCATGCCTAAACCAGGGGTGGACGGGAGGAAAGAGCCAGCCTGTTTGTCCCACAGCTGTGTTCTGTATCTTCCTAAAAAGACAGAAGTAAAACTCAACACAGTATGTTCATTTGCACCATTAAAAACTGACAAACATAATTATTAGATTAACAGGATCTGATTATGTCACTATACAATATGGATATTATAAATCAAATATACATGCATTATCTCCTGACATCATAACTTGTATTACTGATTACTATAAACAAGAGATAAATTCAGGCAGTAGCTGCTGGCAGGAAGGAACTGGTTGCACCTGTATCTCAGGTACCTAAGCAGGATGCTGCACCTGCCACATCCTGATCTACTCAAAGCCCTCCTTTATTTGGACAGATGTATGCAGATAATAAGATCCATACCTCACATCTGATTTCATATCAGCTGTCTTCAGGTTGAGTGTGTTAAATAAGACAAAAAGTTAATTATTCTACTGATAAATCCAGATGGTTGAATCAGCTAGCCGACAAAGCTAACCGATCACAGAGAGACGATTGGACAATGGACGTACCGATCACCATGGTTTCATCGGGTATTTCTTCTATAAAACATTTCTTCTCCGTCTCTCCGATGTGGAAATAAAGGGCTTGGCTTGGAGAAAGCCACGCAAATAGAAGCAAAAGCCCGGCACAGGACACCACCGCCTTCATCTCCATCCAAAATCACTCCTCACTCAATCCAGGGCTGCGAATCGATTGCAGATTCACTCGATTCTTCTCACTCTATTCTTTCACGGACCTTTGTTTATTAAAGTCCGCCCATATTCACGAGCAGCTTAGAAGTTTATCTGAAGAAAGAAACTAAAAAAAATAATTTAATAATTTTTTTTTAATTAAAAAAAAAATCAAAATAATAGATAATTAAGACTAATAAGATTTTTTTGGAAATATTTAAATAAAACTCCTTTGTTTGTATACTTATTGTTGAATTTCTATGTAAAATACATTATGATACTATTTAAAAAGTTATTTGTACATTAAAAATTAAAATATAAATGAAATACCTTTAATATGAACATAAAATCAAACATAAAATCAAATATAATACAACTATAATTGTCATCATCAACAGAAATAATAATAATAATAATAATAATAATCATAGTCAATGCATTGCTAATAAAGGTATTTTTATGCATGTTTTTAGGCAAGCGTCATGGATAGACTTTTACTTTGGAATGCAGTTATTTCGCGCATCAACCGGAAGCAGTACTGGTAAATTACCCACAACCTCTTGCTTTAGTCGAGAAGTTTCTCGTTTGTTTATTGACTGAATTCAGTAGTTTTCTCGCTTTTTCAGTGTTTTTATTTATTTTTCTGAATATCTTGTAAAAGAGCCGCAATGGCGCAGTATAAAGGAGCGGCGAGTGAAGCGGGGAGAGCGATGCAGCTCATGAAGAAGAGAGAAAGAGAGCGAGAACAGCTCGAGCAGCTCAAACAGAAGATAGCAGAGGCAAGTGAGCCCGAATAACAAACACAACATGTAAACACACTGGCCATTCAGCCTGTCCTGACTATATGCCTCCAATAAATAGCTGCTATCTCAAAAGTGTGATGAAATGTATATAGTATTCAGATAGGATAGTACATTTTTTTTTATAACCCAGAATATGATGGTTATGCTTCTTGCCCCTTTTAGACAATATAAAGTCACATGAGAAGGCTTTATGATGTGATGACAGTTTATAATAACTTCATTAGTGTGGTATATATGTATGTTAAGGTAACCATAGGTAAAAACTTGATTGGCTCCTCATTACCATGGATAATGTAAAAAACACATTTTGAAATAGTAGCCTATTACTATGTAGAAGAAGGTATGAATCTTCATAAATTTCACCAAAAATTCACTTTTGTAGTAAAATTATATTTATATTTGTTCACGTTTTTGTATATATGGTGCCCCCAAAATATTGGACACTTTTTCCAACATTTTTTACCCCATGCTTAAAAAGTATGACATACCATTGTATAGCAAAATATTATTTATTTTATAACGCCTTTCAAGCATGTTTTAAATGATAAAGCATTAGATTCTGTTTTGGGACAACAGTATGTAAACTACTGATCTTTAAGCGTCATATAACTATAATGATTGTAGATGTTTGTTTTTTTTAATGAATACTGTAATATTGTTATAAACAATCATTACAACAATCTTCATATGCAGCTCAAATAACTCTAAACAGCTTATACTTTATGTAAAACATCTCTCCTAACTGAACTTCACTTTCTTCTTTCTAGGACAACATGGTGAAGTCCAACATTGATAAAAAGTTCTCCGCTCATTATGACGCTGTGGAGCAAGAGCTCAAGTCCAGCACTGTCGGTAAGTGAGCATTATTATGGTTCAGAAATACTTCTGTAGTGGGTTTTTTTTTCTCAGTGAGGCAGCTTGTAGTTGATCAGAAAGGATTAGAGATTCTTGTTATGACTATAGATGTCATTTTATTGTCATAAGACTGCAAAATGCTTTACTTTTGTTAGATGTCTCATCTGAAATTGGCAACCCTATCCATAATGTACAGTGTCCTTCGTAATTATTTAATTTAAGCCTACAGGCTTAATTGGTGTATTAAATCACTTTGTGAGTGGAGGATGTTGTTGTTCTCTGCAGGTCTGGTGACTCTTAATGACATGAAAGCGAAGCAGGAAGCTCTGGTCAAAGAACGAGAGAAACAGCTCGCCAAGAAGGAGCAATCAAAAGAGCTACAGCTGTAAGATCTTTTCAGTTATTTGAAGTTGCTTCTCTCCTGCTTGGTGTCATTTTCTCAATATGAATGAATTATTTTTTTTTAACCATCTTTTAAGATTTTAAGACTAGGTTGTTGTAGGTTCCTGCATTGCGCCATCCTGCTTTTCTTTGTTTCAATTTTCCCTTAAAATCTGTGTGAGGTTTGATTTTAAAGCTTCATGTTTGGTTTGTTCTTGTAGGAAATTGGAGAAGCAGAAGGAGAAGAAAAGAAAGGAAGAGCAGAAAAGGAAGATCGCCAGTTTATCCTTCAATCCCGATGAAGGAGAGGAAGAAGAGGAGGAAGAGGAAATTGAGGAGGAGATATGTATGGCATTTTACTTGGCACTTTTCCACATAAGTGGAACAAATTTCTACACAACCTTTTTATTAAATGTTTCAATGAGCTATCAATAAGAGCTGAGAACCATGTTCAAGTACCAGTACCATGTTTACCTTGTTTAAATGCATTCTGCATAGACTAAAATCAGCACAGAAATTGTGTAAAATTCTGCAAATTCAGTGTTAAATTCTTAATTTATAACCAGCATTTTAAAGTTCTACTACTAAGTAAAAGTGCATTTTAATAGTTATTCAGTGCAAGTTTAATAGGTTGATTTTCATTTATTTCGGTTTTTTTTAAATTATTTTTTAATATTTATATTTATATTTTTTAACACTAATAAAATTTAGATTTTTTTTTTTTTTTTTTTAATCATTTTCTTTAACAGGCATACCTGTAAAAAAGAAGAAACTAGGAAAAAACCCAGATGTGGACACCAGTTTCCTGCCCGATAGGGACAGAGAGGTAATTAAAAAAAACATTTCCTGCTCTTGATCCTCTGTTAACACATGCACACCTTGTTTATATTCAACTAACAGATGAGAGCAAAAAAATAGCATAAAATGCATTCAGTGCCAAAGAGTGTGGAGTGACTGTTCCAAATGCCTCTTTTTAGGGATCTGAATACAGTTTTACAGGGCTGTTGGGTTAACACAAGCCTCTTCTGGGCTCTGCATCAAATAAAATTGTGCAGCGTTTGCAGAAACGTCACTCAGGGACAGACAGTCAGCACACATTGAGACATCAGCCTGAACTTTACCACAAAGCTGCACACTAATGTCAATTTTTCAACTGCCACAAGAATTATGGTTTTGTTGATGTGAATTTTTTTTTTTTTGTGTGTGTGCGCGCTTTGGCTCATTTCCAGGCAGTTTTCAATAAGGCGTTTTGACTGTTAAGATCCTTAGATCTGACAGATTACCTATAATTTGTCACGAAGGTTTTGTTTGCTTTTATACTGTGGATATATGACCTATATATATTTTATATATGCCTGTCAACAGTTTTATTGAAAAGCTTTGGCTTGTTTTCAGAAGTTAAAAACACTGAATTTTTAAGAGCTTTTAAAATAAGTGACTTGATCCTTGACAGGAATTAGTGCTCTATGTATGTGTGTATACTGTATGAGCTTTATCTACAGCATATATGTGACCCTGGACCACAAAACCAGTCATAAGGGTCAATTTTTTGAAATTGAGATTTACACATCATCTAAAAGCTGAGTAAATAGCTTTTCATTGATGTATGGTTTTTAGGACAATATTTTGCTGAGATACAACTATTTGAAATCTGGAATCTGAGGGTGCAAAAAAATCCAAAATATTGAGAAAATCACCTTTAAAGTTGTCCAAATGAAGTCCTTGGCAATGGATATCCACTCACAAAAATACATTTTTGATATATTTATGGTAGGAAATTTACAAAAAATCTTCATGGAACATGATCTTTACTTAATATCCTAATGATTTTTGGCATAAAAGAAAATTTTATAATTTTGATCCATACAATGTATTGTTGACTATTGCTACAAATATACCTGTGTGACTTATGACTGATTTTGTGGTCCAGGGTCACATACGAGCTTCTTTGATGTGCCGTCAACTGCCTCAAAAATAAAAATGTTGAAACAATTTATTTTGCAATCACATCATGCTGTCCGTTTTTAAAGACAAGTTTTAAAGATTTGTGGCTTGTAGTCCATGTCTATATGTTAGTGCACTCTGAAGTTGGCAAAAGTTACATTTAGCAGCTATACATATTTGAAAAATACAGTTTCTTTCAGAAAAACATACCGAAAAGCTTCTGAATACTGTTTTGTATGTGTAATTGTGAGTAAAATGTGTTTCAGGAAGAAGAGAATCGTTTAAGAGAGGAGCTCAGGCAGGAGTGGGAAAGAAAACAAGAGAAGATCAAAAGTAAGATATGAAGATTATCTTTTGTTTGATTTCACTGAACCTGGCCAAGAGTGCAGTTGAATCTATAGACTTATTTCATTTAAACTTGTCTAGTCATACAGTAGTGCATCAATCCGCATGCAACCCGCATGCAACCAGCTGCTTAAGCAGCATGTGTTTATGTTTTGATCTTATGTGCTACAAACCTGTTCTTCAACCTATTCTTTCTTTCTTTCTTTCTTTCTTTCTTTAGGTGAAGAAATTGAAATCACTTTCAGTTACTGGGATGGCTCAGGTCATCGAAAAACTGTCAAGGTACAGAGCAGGTTATCAGATTTTCTAATTTAAGAAAACTACATGCCCAAAATGTTACATTGTTACATGTTCTATATTGTAAAAATGTGCTCTACTCAGTTTCTGTGTGTCATGTGCTCATGTAGATGAAGAAAGGCAACACAATTCAGCAGTTTCTCCAAAGGGCCCTGGAAGTTTTGAGAAAAGACTTCAGCGAGCTGAGGTAAATGCCTTCGTTGTCACCTGCTATAAAAACACTTTCTTAGATTTACTACACAAGAGTTAGTCAAGTTAGAATCAGTTCTTAAAAATCTATATATGTATATTTATGTTTATACACACACATTTACAAAAACATGGTGGTTTTCTTCAGGATTTAGTTCTGGTTTTCCACAGAAAATAAGTGTATTAAATAAAAACTCAGTGGATAAAATCCAGACAGCTCTTCGAGCGGTGAGGGTTTCTTATGTTACAGACCTTTTGTCTTAACTGAGATAATATTAAAGCCTGTTTGTGTCCTTCAGATCAGCAGGCGTGGAGCATCTAATGTACATCAAAGAGGATTTGATAATCCCACATGTGAGTACATTTTCCACAACAAAGCTATAATGCTTTTAAAGGATCAAAACTTCAAGTGCTCCTGTAAATGTTAATATTTATAAATCATCTCATTTGTAAGACCAGTTAGGTCTCTTTTAAATGCGTCATTGTTTACAATGCACTTTTATTCTGTACAAGCATGTACATCACTTAAATTTCAGAATTTGTGACAAGCACATGTACAAGTTTTACAACGTAAACTGCTTTACAATGTTTTAAGGGCATTTTAGTAAGGGTTTTCCTGATTGTGAAGACAGATGGTAATAAATCACACTTCATAGTTCATTTTCCCTTTCAAAACCGATCTCTCAATTATTAAAAATCTGCTTTTCTTTCAGCACCACAGTTTCTATGATTTCATTGTGACAAAAGCAAGAGGCAAAAGTGGTAAGTTCCTACTTCCTCTACCACATTTAGTTTAACAGGTTCCCATGTGGGTTCTGTATTATTTCACACATGACTCTGCTCTGATGTTTTATAATATGAAGATAATACTGATTATATTTAGCATTAGCCTGCTGTTTTTGGTGCTGAATTGAGACCTTCATTTTTTTCTTCAGGGCCCCTTTTCAATTTTGATGTGCACGATGACATTCGGCTGGTGAACGATGCTACAGTTGAGAAAGATGAGGTAATAATGTCAGCATAATGTCTGGTCCATATTCTGGGCAAGAACCACACAAATTTACAGGAAGGGACCTACATATAAAATGACCATGTGATGTTTTGGGGCAAGTGAATGTGAAATTAGATATATTTCTCATAAACAGAAGCAAATTAGCTTTTTATTAGGTTTTATTTTACACATTATTAAGTGTCTTGAACAACTAAGACTCTTTCAAAGATTTGATGCCACAAACCTTGCACAACCAGCAACGAGTTTTTCATAGTTTTAGCAATGTTTCTTGGTAAACATGCACATTGATTCTTGGGAATTTCATTCAAAGCCAGTCACCTTTGACACAGCTTTGGCTAAACTCTAAGCTCTTTGTGTTCCTTTGTCCAGTCTCACGCAGGAAAAGTCGTGCTGAGGAGCTGGTATGAAAAAAACAAACACATCTTCCCTGCCAGCCGTTGGGAGCCTTACGACCCTGAAAAAAAATGGGACAAATACACAGTAAGTGTATCATCCACCAAAGACCTTTTGTTGAAAGTCTTGACACTGAAATGGTCAGGATTGGGTGAAAGTCTCCAAAATTTCCTGCAGTCACATGTTTAGTAGAACCATATGAAAGAAGCTCTGTGATCTTGATGTATATAATCGTAACATAATCCTAACCAAAACCAAAAACCGATGTGTTCCAGGACTAGCTAAAAACGTTTTCAATAGATGAAAACAGGATGTCAGTACAAATAAATCATGGCAATACTGTGGTTAAGAAACGTGCTTTTGGTTGAATTCATAGCGTGTTTATGGATTGTTTTGCATTGTTTTTCAGATTCGGTGAGATGCCAAATCCACAAGACGTACAGAGTTCCGGAACCATCTTGATGTTTTGTTGGTTTTATTGACACCAGGCAGCAAAATGCTTCATCTTGCGTAGCATTTTTGAGCATCTATAACTGTTTGCACCCAACTTATCATTGTAAATACGTGAACATGAGGCCTAAACCGAGGCCATTCTTTGTCATACGCTCATAGTCGGATCTTGCACACAACTAACCTGACTTCACATCTTTTTGTTAACGCAACTGATGTTCGTCGTCTTGATTGTAAATAGTCTGTTGATCTCTTGAATCCTATTCAAAAATAAACTCCTCATTTATGTACCTTTGCATGTTTTCCTTTTGAATCATTTCATGATTGCTCCATCGCTACTACAGGCACTTTTGACGATTGTTGTTGTTCAAGTTTTGAAAGATTTGTAGTCTCCTGGAATAAAACCACCCCTGTTGAAAATCAAACGCAAGGTAGTACAGTTGTGTAAAAACCACAGGCTATCAATCTCTCATGGTGCGTTTGGGATTTAGTGGAACGCCAATCTTATTTTCACAGATGTTGTTTTTGGCCATTGGCTGGATAGTCCTGCAGGAATATGTGGTGCGAGTTATTAAGGTCATTATTCCAGTTGCACAGTTTTAAGCTAAAAGACCAGCTTCAAACCGTAAATCAGGTTAAGCATACCTGGCGGCACAGCAAATGGATTTTTTCAGCCTCTACAGCTCTACAATTTCCCCCTAGGCCACCACTCCCTCAGCTGCTCTTGTTTTTATTCCCAACCCTTTGCCTACCTCCTCCCCTCCCATTCCACCCCCTCCGCTTTAACACAACTGATCTTTAGTTGTTCAAGAGACCAGAAATGGCTTATCTGCTTCGAGGACATAGCTGTGTTGGGGTTTGAAGATAGTTTTCAGTGTTCTTTAGGCAGGTAAAGGGAGCGGGATGTGGCCACCCACACTGACTCTGGATCTGCTCCTGTTGGTCAGTTTGTCCCTCGGCGCACATGGTGAACGAACATCTTACAGACCTCAGAATTGCACGCTTGAATGCATCCGCCGGGTAAGACTTAATACTTTGGCTTCCAGCTGGCTGTATCAACATTTAAGGAATTAGTGGTGCTGTTTTTATTAAGTTTGCAAAGCTTTAATATTATATTCACAAGTCATTGTTATGCAAATATATAAATATATGTATGTATGTGTGTGTGTGTGTGTGTATATATACATGTATATATATTTATTTATATGTATATTGATTATTGTATACACAAATGTTTTGGTCATGGTTATGCAGTTGAAAGTTGGGGCTCAAAATTCCCCCATGAGACCCTACCTAAAATCTGGATTTCAAAATCAAATTTGAAGATGAAAAAAAAGTATGATTTCTGGGTCACTAATTAAATTTATCAAATTCATTAAATATGTTGTTGTTTTTTGCCATTATTGCCATTACTGAAATTCATGCAAGTATACTAACTATGCTGAATTGTATAAAAGTCGATACATTTTCACTTTAACCCCTCAAACTCACTCTCACAGACTGATCTTAATCTGTGTCTGTGGTTTCCTTTTTTGTTTTTGTTTCTTTCTCATGCTTCTTGAAGATTTTTAGCCTTTCTTCTGTATCTGGTTTTTCTGGTTGCTTCAGGTCAGGTACATGAAGATCATTTGCGGGAGTTTTTTCTTCTCAGTATCTTTCAGCTTTATTTAGTTTGATTATAGCATGAATCATGGTATTTGAACGTCTAAACACAAAGCCATACAGTTAAGTCCACTCTGTTTTTTAAATTGCAAATTATATTATCAGCATAAGAATTTAAGTGAAAAGTTAGAAACAAGAAATCTGGCCTTTTGTACAAAGGAATTCACAAGCTCAGTGTCACTCATTTGATTAGCCTAGAAATGGTGCGGAATCTGTCATATTTCATAGTTTCCTTTTTTTTTTTTTTTTGTGGACAATGTGTATTTTCAGGGAGATCTGAGATGTGAATACTGCAGAATCACAGCAGACGATGTGCAGATATCTCCCAGTATTCCCTCCTCAAGCCCTTTTGGAAGTAAGTCATTTTTTTATTGTATATATCCAGCACCCCTATAGACGTAATAACACAACATAAACCAGCTCTGCCAAAACCCAATATTCTTTGTACAGGTTCAAGGAGTTGATGAAATGAAGCTTCATAACTCATTTGATCACTAAGTAGGATTGAAGGCATCACTTTCAGCCAGTGAAATCTATTTTAATGTAAAATTTTGTAGATAAACCACCTCTCAAAATGGACATACTTGACTGGGACGTAGTTGATGATGAGTCTATAAACAACTGAAATCAACTGCTGATGAGTTTTATGCTAAAAAAAAAATTAATAGGTTGCTTTACAAAGTTTAAGCACCAAAAACCAAGGGAAAAACTAACGCTTAACTGGCTACAATTAAATGATTTTACTTTCATATGCATTTTTATTTAGTCTTTTAAATGTGTAATTTCTTTCTGATGTCCATCTTTTTTGTTTGTTTATTTATGTATTTTCATTGAAATGAATCAGAACTGAGCCAGCAATGCAAACAAACTGACATTAATTTACTTTTTGCAGCCAGTAAAATACATTTTGTAATCCATCCACAGCAACATTTGGAGAAATGTTTAAATTGTCCCTTTCACGGCAGTCAGTGCTGACATTCCAAAAGGATGACTGACATCTTTATTTGTGACAGCACAATCATTGTAGCAATTACATTTCAGGTTGCGTGATATAGGATCATTACTCTCTTTTGTTGGATTTGTACCTCCAGTTGTTCCGGTAATTTCACTAAACATGTCAAGCTGTTTTGCACTATAATTGTTTGCAGCACTTCCAGGAATCACTCATATTTGGCTTTGCTTGAACCGATCTATAATCTGTATATGTATGATTTCCATTTTCAGCTGCTTTCCAAGACTGGCTTGTTTGGATTAAGTATGTCAAAGAGCCTTTCTCTTGTTTGCGGCTGTTTTTAACTTTACGTCATCTCCAAGTTCTCTAGCTTTCGACGGTGTACCTCGTGTGTAATGGAAACCATTTTAATTATCAGTTCTGGTATGAAGAGCTCATTAAGGTAACAGCATATTTTGGTGTTATACTATGTGGTAACTCCTTTCCTCTGCCAGGTTGTGTACCTTGGCCTTGTCACTCTTTTCTAGGCCAGGAAACCCCAGAGGTGTGCCAGCATTATGTTCACGCACCACGCAATATTTACATTGAGTTTGAAGCCGATAAAGATCCAACATATGATGCCATTACTGTGTCATGGAACCCAAGCCAATATGGTAATGATCGTCTGTCTGTCTATCTATCTGTCTATCTATCTGTCTATCTGTCTGTCTGTCTGTCTAATTATTTGATTGATGTACACAGGTATTGCATTCTTACGTGGATTTCAAGTAATCCTTCAGGCTCTCGGTGGATCTCAGGTCTCATGTCAGCTCTTTCTCATGGGTAGCAATCTGTCCCTCACCCCTGCACATGCCCAGAGGGTATGTAAAAAAATAAATAAAAAAAAATCCCTACAAATTAGGTAGCATCCAATGTAATTGTATTCTTGTTTAAAATAGTGTAATATCAAACTGTAAGAAAAAATAAGGCCTATAGCATCTTACAGGGTTAATCATCATTTACTCACCCTCATGTCGTTCCAAACCCGTAAGGCTTTCGTTCATCTTTGGAACACAAATGAAGATCTTTTTTAATGAAATCTGACAGCATTCTGTCCGTCCATGGACTGCTTTTGCAAATTGATATTTGAGCTTCAAAAAAGTTCATAAAGACATCGGAAAACGAATCCATATGAATCGACCATTTTAGTCCAAATTTTAACACACACGCTTGAGCTTCCGGAAGAGGTTTGTTCTCGTGCGTCATTCAGGTTCGGCTGAGCATCTGTTTATGTTCACTGATCAAGGTTTATATGTGAATAAAAGCCTAAATTAAATGTTCATCATAAAAAGTCTCTTCAGAAAATTTGGACTAAACCGCTCCATTGATATCTCTTTATGAAGTTTTTGAAGCATCAAAAGATCAAGTTGCAAAGGCAGTATTTGGAATGACATGAGGGTGAGTAAATGATGACAGTGTTTTCATTTTTGGGTGAACTATCCCTTTAAGAACATCTATATTTAGTATTTATATAACTTTTAATTACTATGTACTACTTCCTGAAGTCTGAAGTCGTGAGATCATGTAATGTATTTCCTTTATGTTTTTTTTTGTTTGTTTTTTGTTTTTTTTTACAGTTGTATCACTCAGATCCCTTCACGAATCTATTTTTGGATAGCGAGTATGTCGTGACTGTCATGGCACTGCCCGTCCCCGAGCGGTGGGACCAGTTCTATCAGAAGAAACAGTTTTTCACACGCAGTAAGAGTTTCCCTCTTTAATTAGTTCGATAATTAAGTTTAATTTATTGACATAGAAGTCATCTTTAATGTGATAGTTTTATCCTAACACCGTGTCTACACCGGACGCGCGCAACGCGTCAAAAGACAATATAGAACCCATTATAATCAGTGATATTGTCTACACTGGATGCGGCGCGACATGACAACAAATTCCCGACAGTAAACGGATTCCCCGTTCTATTTCTGACGTAGTCCAAGTGCTTTGCAACCAAAGACTATCCGCTTGTTAAGTCGTGACGTAAGGAACGCCGTTTCTGGGTCCAAGCCTCGACTCGTTTCACTTGAGAATGCGATCAAAGACTATAGAATAACACAAGACGCGTCACTCGTATTATTATGAATGGGAGAAAGTGCAACGTGCAATATGGCGGAATAAGTCCCGCCTTCTAAATAAGAGCCAATCGCCGATTGGTAAAGTCATCGCGTCACTGCAGCGGCCGTTAGAAGCTCCGGTTCCTATGGAAACAATCAGACGCGCGCCTCCGAAATGAGACACAAGAGACGCGCATTTAGGACTGCGCATGCGCATTAGCTTGATCCAGCCTGGAAAATACCGTTTTTTTGTCATGAATCGAGCATTTAGAAACAAAATGTATGAGACAGTTGTTGTCAGATTTCATTGGTGATTTCAAATATGAAATTTAATCGAACGCTTGGCAAACAGTTTTGGAGAATTTGATGTTTCCCCATTCAAAGAGATGGGAGCCGCACTTGGATGCCCGAGAGGCGTTTCAAAGATGGCCGCCGAGTGAAATGACTTGTCTTAAAGGGACTTTGATGCGATCTTGACGGTCGTTTATGAGCGCTATTTATTCATATTAAACATTTAACATTTTAAAAAGTTAAACATTTAAAATACAGTGTACACAACAGTCTCCGTGCTCACAGCGTCATGATTAGTTCATGATTCGAGCGTTTAGAAACAAAAGTTAGGAGACAGTTGTTTCATTGGTCATTTCAAATATGAAATTTAATCGAAATCTTGGCAAACAGCTTTGGAGAATTTGTTTCCCCATTCAAAGAGATAGGAGCTGCACTTGAATGTCAGAGAGGCATTTCAAAGATGGCCGCCGAGTGAAATGACTTGCCTTGCAACAGTTGGTTTGTAGCGTTCTGTGTAGACATCTTTTAGGTGTTGCGGTGCGATGCAACGCGATAATGGTCACGTCTGGTGTAGATACGGTGTTTGACATCTACTATAATACAATATATGTGTTGGTCCCTAAATTCTTCATGTCAATGAATAAATATATAGATCTATGTTCCCTCATGGTCTGGTGGTAGAACTTTTGTTAAGCGTGTCAGAGGTTCTGGGTTTGAATCCACCCTCCTATAGTTTTTTTTTTTTTGTTTCCCTTCGTTCAAACCAAAGATGTTCATCAGCGATTGTATATAAAGAGCAGGGACACGTTTGTGTGTATTTTGTTTTGTGATAGATTGAAGCACTGTGTGAAGACTACATGAGCTCCAAGAGAACACTGTTGCCTTCTGCCACTGATAACACTGGCAACAAACACTCAGCATGATACATTCCAGCGCCAGATTGCCTCTTATAGTCAAACGAATGAAATGAATACTCTGCTAGCCAACTGGAGATGTTTCATTTGCATTAGGTGCATATGTGCAGTGAGATGTTTCAAAAAGTGGAGGGGACAATATTGACCCTGGCAAAAAGTGTTGGGGACATGTCCCACCCGTCCCATCCACAAATTACACCTATGATTAACAATGCTGACAACTTGTGCCACTGCACATTTAGAGATTCGGTTGACAAATGCTTGAGTTGTAATCACCTTGACAAATGCTTCTGTGTGTTTTCAGCATGTCCTGAAAAAAATGGACTTGAAGAGTGTAAGAAAGGTGAGTGCTGTAGCCATCACATGTCTTCGGTGTTTCTGTTGATCATGGCACATAGTCCTCACATGTATGTCCTGTCATTCATTATAGACTGGTATCCCAGATACGTTAAGGTCCAACAGGAGAACCAGGATGTTTATGTGACCTTTAACCTTGCACCTGAGAACTTTGAAGTCCAACAGTATTTTTCATCATGTTTCGGTGGTGGGCTACGAAATTACACAAGCATCACACCGGTGGGTTTTTTTTTTTTAATTTTTTTATAAATAAAACAATTATAACAACAAATTAGAATTAAAAATAAAAATCTAAAATGAAATACAATTTCTCAAATGTTTAATTATTAAATCAGAATAATGTTTGATGTTTTCCAGGATTTCAGTCTCAACAAGACACATCATACATACCGTTTGCAGAATCTCCAAGCAGGTACAAATTACACCTGTGAGGTGAGTCTTCATTCTTCACATTAAATGGGTGTGTGTTAGTTTAGTTTACTGTATAAAACTGTCAATGATTGAGAGATAAGATTGTCAATCACACAACCATTCGTGCGAATCGAAAAGTCTTCTAATAGGTTTCTACAAATATTTGCTGTCACTTTCTAAATATAGAATTCAGATGTTTTTTTTATTGCAGACATTTCCCAGTACAAATTTTTGCCTTATTTATCACATGCTCAGTAGTTTTTTATACTTTTCTTCCCTCCAGATTGCTGCTGATGTCATGGATGCAGTCAGGAAAACATTCGTTGTTGTAGTTAAACATAGCTCTGAAGGTAAAGTTAAACTGTCAGTCAAAAATGATCACTTGTTCAGCTTAAAACTGATAAGGACATGTTAGAGTTTACTGTTCATGCATAACATATTTTTACATCCTCGTCATTGAACACAAATGTGATGTGTGTTCAGTGCTTTGCCTTCAGCGTGTATGTGGGGCAACATGCCAGGCAGCTTTCAAAGAGGCAACACCCACTGAAACTTACATTTTCTAAGAATTCAGTGTCGTAATCGGTTTGGTATTTGTCCTCTCTCACAATCAGAGCTACCGACGCCCCGTTTCACAGAAAGCCCATTACTGATGGTGCTCTTGCCCGTGGGAATCCTGCTTGCTTCTACCTCAGTGCTCATCTTCACTGTGGTCTACAAGAAAAGACTGAAGAAGAAAAAAGTCCAGACCAAAATGAGACCAGGTTTGAGTTTTACAAGTGACATACTTCATTGACATACTGGTCATTGACAAAACTGTTATTTAGCCATATTGAATATTTTGTTTTCAAAGCAGGGCTATAAATTAATTTAGGAAGTTTACGAGGTGTTTTTGAGAATGCCAACTAAGATGTACATGTTCTTTTGTACTAATGGGCAATCATGTTTCCTATTTTTCAGAAATCATCGAACAGTACTACGACAAAAAGCTGGGTGAAGGACAGTGTGTTTTGCTGGATAAAACCACCCGTCCCCCACGCCTCTTGATTTGCTACTCGAGCAATGATGGTCCTGCCCACGTCAGAGTCGTGTTGCAACTTGCTGCTTTTCTGCAAAAGCACATGGCTACTCAAGTAAGTGTATCAGGATTAAATCAGACAAAGCATGCTGAGAATATTATTTTAAAAGACTTGTTTTTTTCCATCCATCAGGGTCATGAAACTTTTTTGTTTAAGATTATTAGACATTTTTTAATTCATAGGAATGTATGTGTTGTGTATAATTTTGTAAGTTTTTCAGCTAATATTTATATTTTATTTCATCTAACGGGAACGATTTTTAGGCTTAGTTAACAATAACAACACTTATTCTTTCAGTTCTAAAATCAAAGTATTAGAGAAAAATCAGAATTGCGACTGGTACAAAGATCCATGGATCACAGTCATTAAATTCTCCACATTGGCCATCAGCATCTATGGAAGCTCTTGTTAAGTTAAAAATGTAATTGCGACTTATCTCAGAATTCTTACTTTTTTCGCAGAATTGTGAGATTTAAACTCGCAATTGCGAGTTATAAAGTCAGAATTGTATGATATAAAGTCAGAATTGCTTGTTAAAATGTTACAATTCTGACATTTTTTTATCGCAATTGCGAGTTTTATCACGCAATTCTAACTTTATATAAACTCACAATTGCATCTTATCTTACTTGCAATTGCGTCTTATAAAGTCAGAATGGCGAGATATAAACTTGTAATTCTGACTTTTTTTCTCAGAATTGCAAGTTTATTGCAATTCTGACTTTATAACATGCACATGACTAAAAAACGTCAGTCTTTTTCCCCACAATTGGACATTAGAACACGAAATTGCAAGTTTATATCTAACAATTCTGAAAATAAAAGTCAGAACTGTGAGTTATAAAGTCAGAATTGTGTGATATAGTCGCAATTCTGACTGTTTTCTCGCAATTCTGACTTGATATCACACAATTCTGACTTTATAACTTGCAATTGTGAGTTTATATCTCGCAATTCTGAGAAAAAAGTCAGAACTGTGAATTATAAAGTCAGAATTGTGTGATATAAAGTCGCAATTCTGACTTTCTCGCAATTCTGACTTGATATCACACAATTCTGACTTTATAACTCGCAATTCTGAGAAAAAAGTCAGAATTATATATATATATATATATATATATGGATAAAATAAACAACATTAAAAAATTTTATTTAAACTAATTCTATGCAAGGTTATTTTGACTATCTCTTAATTATCCTTATTATTAATTCTCCCTTTTCTGTATAGGTGCATTTAGACTTGTGGGAGGCCTTGAGCATTATGGAGGAGGGCAGTATGGGGTGGCATTGCAGGAGAATGAAGGAGTGCGACTTTGTGCTGGTCATTTGGTCCCGAGGTCTCTGTCAGAACCAGTCTGAGGACGAGGAACCGCTGGAAAACACCGCTTTGGCTACCGTTTCCATGATCGGAGAGGAGTTGTGTCATGCAAAAGCGTTGGGTCGAGACCTCTCCAAATACATGGTGGCCATTTTTGAGTACTCACAAGAGTCTGATATCCCAGCAGCACTAGGTCTCGCTTCAAGATACACCCTGACTAAAGACTTACCTTTGCTCTTCTCCCATCTTCACGGAGTGGCTTTGCAGAAGCCTGGAGTTTACCTACAGGTGGAGAACATTTCTGAAAGCGGGTACTGTAAACTCCCAGCTGGGGCTGCACTACAGCTAGCCATCCAGGAGGCCAACGCACAGTTTTCTGAGGAGCCGACTGAAGAGGAACATGTAGGAATTCCAATCATTTCATAAAGATCTCAAGAACTGCATTGATTAATGCAGTCACACCCCAAAGTGTGCAACTCTGGTGCCGTTCAACAGAAATATAAACGCAACATGGACCAAAGACATGTAAACGAACCAAAAACAGGACATAATGTCACAAGATGCGACCCTAAAAAGGACATGTGTATCCTCACTCATGACTTCTCTGGAAGCTTCCTCACTCTCAGATGCCCTTCAAGATGGCTTGATCGGTTTCCAGGTCAAGGGCTGGAGGACGAAGGAGCGAGGAAATGAGGAAGCATCATTTTGAGTATTGAGAAGCACCCAAGCACTCGTCAACATGGGGTGCTTCTCAATATCCCTCCTCGTTTCCTCGCTCCTCCGTCCTCCATCCTATGACCCGGAAACCGATCAAGCTCAGCCATCTTGAAGGACATCTCAATTCTCTAATTGCACCGCGAGGAGGCGAGGAGTGAGGAAGCTTCCTGAGGAGTCGTAAGCGAGGATACACAGGTGTATCCTTTGCGGAAGTCTTTCTCGTCGAGAAACGTGACGCACGTATACATTCTCCTCCCCCTTCATATCTGTCACAATAATTTAAATGTATGCTTTACTTTTGCAAGTGACGCTAAAGGGAGCGAGGATATCATTACACTTGATTCAATTCCTCCATCCTCAAGTCTTTTCCTTGCGTCCTTCCCTCGCATCCTGAAGGGGTGGAGCTAAGACGCGAGGAAAGGAAACGAGGATGCACAAATAAGAATTGAGAAGCACCCATGGACGTTGATTGTTGTTCTATCTCCTCTGTCTCTTTTCTGACTGTGAAACAATGGTACAGGCCAGTGTTGCCATCTTGTGGACAAACTAATTAGTGCAAAAAATAAGTGTGTGAGCTGCGTTCATTGTACGAAATTACACATACATTGTACGAAATTCGCAAGAGAGTGCTAGAGGGGTCAGTGTAAAAATGTTAAAATATAAATAAAAAATTACCGAATAAAAAATTGATGAAAATAAATTGATTTGATTTTTATATATATAAACAAATAATCTAGTGCAGCGCAGTAATATAATGAGTAGAAAAAAAATAAAAATTTATCAATAAAAACAACATACAGTGAAAGTGAGATCTGAACCATATTTAGAGACCTGAATATCATTAGGCATGCAGAATACCACATAACAACATTCAGAACACCTTAGCAACCACCTACAGCACCCACAGGAGTTTTGCAGACAAGCACCATCTACTTTAGTTGCATCTTAGGCCCCTTTTTAGATTGTTGTGGAAAACAAATTAGAGGGAACCTGAAGTATATTGAGGCTGCGGAATGCTATGAGTGATTTTTCATGTAAGTATGTATTAATTTTGGCATATTTGTGTAGTTCCTGCTTATGTTCATGAATGATAAACATCATGTTACAGTGGATATTCCTAGTATTTGCATGCACTTCCATTACAGTCGTTCTAAATGGGGAACAGAATGATTGAAAATGTTCACGAGGACACTTTTGATTTATTGTAGTGAATGAATGAAATTGTGTAATTTGTTTACCTGAAGTGTTATTTTTAATTATTACCTTTATTATATTGTTTGCAAGGCCAATTTTTCAACATTGAGTGTTATTTTTGCAACAGTCTGTGTTTGTATAACATGAAGGGAAATTACTAAATTTTGACAAAATGCCTCTAACGGTCAGTGCATGGTCTTACATTATAATAATGCAAAGCTTTTTAATATTTTTTTAATTTATAATCTTTAATTCAGCCACTATTGAAAACACCTATGTCTCAGTGAGTTACATATCTCTGTTTTTAGAATATAAGCTAATGCATTAACTCCTACATAAAATGTTTATGAAAATGTATGAATGCATGATGTTTTACAAATAAACTTTAATTTTGTAAGTAGCTAGGGGTATTTTATCTGACTGATAAATTATGTTTTTGTTTTGGTGTACAATCTGAAACAGCTGGCTGTTCTCACAAAATTCCCATGTTAGAAAGCCTTGATTTACAAATATAAAACACAGTAAGCAACAATTCAGATTTATTCTTGGCAAGGCATTCAGACCACATCTTTCCACAGTAAACCAATCGTAAATTCCATTGCCAATAAATTTTGTAAGATCTTGCCAAAGCTGTTCAGAAAATTGGCAACGCCAACAAAGCTGAGCAAAAGTTCAAGTTTTAGTGTTATTTTTAAACTGTTGCCTTAATTGAATGGTGGAGTAATATTTATGGGCAATTTAGATTGAAATATTTAACTTTTTTGTAGCGAATGTTTTCTGTTAAGCTGTTCCAGTAATCAGTCCCGTGGGCATAATATCCTGTTGAAACAATAATCAAATTATTTCTACAAGAACATTATAAGCACAACTGCGGAGTTGGAACGGTTTAAATTGATACATAAAACCCCCGGTTTCACAGACAAGGCTTAAGCTAGTCCTATAGATAAAATGCATGTTTGAGCTGTTTTAACTAAAAGCAACTTGTACTGACATATCTTAAAATATGTCAGTGCCATTGTTTTGTCTTAAGATGCACACCAGTAATGTTTTTTTCTAGGGTACGTTTATAAAAGCTACTTAAATGTCCTAATTGAACTAAGGCCTAATCCTGGCTTAATTTAAACCCTGTCTGTGAAACCAGGCCAAAAGACAGTTAAAAACTGCCTAAGATGATTTGCTGGTCTTATCTGGTCTCCTAGCCTGGACCATCTTAGGATGGTTTAAAGTTTTTAATGTTGTTTATATGTCTATGTGGTGTTTTTAATATGCTTTAAGACAAACCATGTGCAAATTCATAAGTCAACACCATTGCTGAGTAGGCCTATTTTCTCTTTAAACTGCAGTAAACCAAAGACAGTCTCAAACCCGCGGTTTGAAATCGCTGGTGTTTATGACGTCACAAACTACCTTGTAACCAATCACGTCAACGGGCCAGCGGGCTTTAGCATATCATTTACAGTGAACTAGCAGGGGAGTCTCGAGAGAAGCCAGGTTATCCCTTTTATATTTTTCTGTTGATATGAAAAATCGTGTAGTTTTAGCAATATGGCGGGTGTATGATGTATATTACGATGTTATGATGAATTATATGCCTTTCTCCATCGACGTTCTGAGCGTTTGTAAGGATACTGATTGTTAGAAGGCAGCTGTCTGACTCCAACATGGCGAACGATAGCAATACCATCTTGCAGTGTTTACCTCAGTAAGTTGACCTAGTGAATCTCTGAGCTGGCGTGTGGAGCGAGTGGAGGCGGGGCTAATTTGCATATTCATTGATCCGCGTATATTAAATGAGGCAAGGGTGTAGAGCTACATTCAAGCTATTTTGAGGCATGAAGAATTTTTTTTCACAGGACAAAACGTTAAAAAAACGTCATTTTGGTGATCAAAGATGAGTTTTAAGGGATAAAATTATTGACTACAGGGGGACTTTAAGGTGTTTTTGTATAGCAGAGATATTCTGCATGAGAAATGGGAACTGGAAAATGATCAAAACATTCCTGATATCTACACAAATCACCTTGAACATTACTCTGCTTACTGACCAAAAGAATGTTACTGTCAAGCCATGTTTTGGAAAAATAACGATTTCTTGTGGGGAATGCTACCATTACATCCCAGATGAAATGTTGATGTAGACTGACCAATGAAAAGTGGCCTGATGTGTTTCTGGTAACCTGTAAAAGAAATTTAGACCATTTAGAAGAAAAAATCCTAATTGCGAATAAATTAGGCCTATGAATAATGAACCACAGAAAGGTTCTAATATCATATTAATAAAGCCAGTAAATAGATGATGACCGCGCAGCAGCCTAATTCAAAAAGACCATATTCTCACAGCAGCGCCAGCCATGTTTGATTTTTAATATACATCATAAATCTCTTCAGTGGGTTGTAGTGTTATTTAATGTGTTTTTTCATTGTTCTGCTGACGAAACGCTGCAAAAATATTTTTCCAAGAGATTTCAGTAGGAAAAAAAAAAAAACGACAATATGACCTGTGGAAATTATAGCGTTATACAGCCTCGCTTTCATTCCTGTCATGGCGCTGCTCTGAATAAGGTCTATACCACTATGGTGAAGGCTTGGCTCATGAATATTAATTAGCTTAGGCATGACAGCTCCAGGAAGGTTACCAAGCAACGTCGATTTAAAATAATTAATATTAATTAGCTCAGCTTTCGACTAGTCTGATTCTGTCCATCTCCCCAGCAGTGTAATGAATATGCATAAGCAGCTGCTCTCTAGCGCCACCCCTCCATATTCCTCCACTCTTTCCATTTTCCTTTCCTTCATTCATCCGCACTGCACACCGCGTCCACAGGCATTATGGTGCTCGATTTAGACCTGTTTCGCACCGACAAAGGCGGCGATCCTGAAATCGTGCGGGAAACCCAGAGGAAACGGTTCAAGGATGTGTCTCTGGTGGACAAACTGGTCCAGGCGGATACAGAATGGAGGAAATGTGAGTAACGGCTAACGCTAAAGCTAATGAAACACATGGCAGCCTGTGAATGAGAACAGATTGTGACACGTGTAACAGATCTGTTAATAAAGATTAAGACTTTACGATAGGAAACACACACTAACTGTACTATAACACATAATAAATTTAATGTTAAAGGCTTAGAAACGTGCGGAAACTGCACTACCGGTGTACTGGAGTAGCATGTAGCATTGACGCTAATAGTTAACCCACCTGTCATAGTGTGGTTAACATTGTTTACGTCAGTTAATGAAACTAGTATCTGTTATTTAGCCTAATATTTGTTTATATTAGGTGTTATTTAGGGATGAGAAGTATGAGTATGTATTGGTTAAATGTGCTGCAGCATCATCCAGCTGGATCTGATGCAATCTCAATGTCAGAGTGAGAGGAGGAGCTGCAGTGCTGACTGTCATTGCTGTTGTGTTGTGTGATACTGTTCTTTCACCATTTTCTTGCCTATGCAACTGAAGTGAAAGTATTAGGGAATGACAGTTTGGCAATTTTATTCTGGCAATTTTATATAATGGAATGGAATAATTACTATATTTCAGCTCAGTGTGGTTACATATGAATCAGGACTAAAGACTTGGGTTGCTTTAAAGTCACCATGAAATCAAAATGGACAATTCTTATTTTCCTTTGGAATATTGAATTATTTATTACAAATGATTTATCCGTGCACATTATTATTATTTTAAAATTCATATCCTCTCACAATCTTTAATTAAAATAAATTCCCATCCCACTTGCAAGGACATCTCTTCTGTGATGACGTGTTTACTGGCGTGAGGGCGGGACAACCTGTCACTCACATGAGATCGACCAATAGCAAACCACAACCATCCAAGGATCAATTAAGTACTTAAAAAAACAAAATCAACTCTACATTTTCTCATTTGAGAAGCCGTTTCACTCGTGTATATATGTCACAATAGGGAAGAAAAATACTATTGCAACTTCAGTTTCATGCTGACTTAAAGGGTTAGTTCACCCAAAAATGAAAATTATCCCATAATTTACTCTCCCTCAAGCTATCCTAGGCATTTGACTTTCTTCTTTCAGCCGAACACAATCGGAGTTATAATAATATCCTGGCTTTTCCCAGCTTTATAGTGGCACCCGAGTTTTTGAAGCTCCAAAAAGCTCATCCATCCATCATAAAAGTAATCCATACGACTCCAGTGGGTTAATAAAGGCCTTCTGAAGCGAAGCGATGTGTTTTTGTAAGAAAAATATCCATATTTAAAACTTTATAAATTATAGTCACTGGCTTCCGGCAATGGCTGTAGGCGCTTTCACGAGAAATCTTCTCCAGGTGATTTCAAATTTTAGTATAATTTATAAAACAGTATGATTACTCTTGCCAGACCACTTGACAATATATCAGTGATATGCATTTATGTTAGAATATATATTTCTTTTTTTTATTCCTCCAGGTCGCTTCACCGCGGATAACCTAAACAAGGCCAAGAATCTGTGCAGCAAAGCCATTGGTGAAAAGATGAAGGTACGTAAAGCAGCTGTCATATATTTGTTTTGACCTTTTATCGTTGAATAATAATAATAATATTCTGCTTGCTGGTCTTATGGTGTTTTTGCAGAAGAAAGAGCCAGTTGGTGATGATGACACTCTTCCAGAAGAGGTTCAGAATCTGGAAGCCCTCACTGGAGAAACATTATCAGTGAGTCGAGCAATGATGTATAATTCCCATAATTCATGTATAATGGACTATAAGTGTATATACTATAACACACTAGCAGTCATACATTTTTAATGTTTTTAAAAGAAGTCTCTTATGCTCACCAAGCCTGCATTTATTTGATCAAAAATACCTTAAAAACATTATATTATTACATTATACATTGTAGCTAAATTTTCAGCATCATTACTCCAGTCTTCAGTGTCACATGATCCTTCAGAAATCATTGTAATATGTTGATTTGCTACTCAAGAAACATTTCTTCTTATTATCAACATTGTAGAAAAATCTTTTGAACTGAAGTGTTGATATATATATAACCATTAAACAATGATTCACAACCCATCTGTAACCACTAATTCTCCATCCTGTCTCTTGCAGCCCCTCACGGTGACTCAGATTAAGAAGGTGCGGTTACTGGTGGACGAGGCTGTGCAGAAGACAGACAGTGATCGTCTAAAGCTGGAGGCGGAGCGCTTTGAGTACCTGAGAGAGATCGGCAACCTCCTTCATCCCTCTGTGCCCATCAGCAACGATGAGGTGAGTTTCAGTCGTCGGTCACGGTGGGTGTTTTTATATACACAATACACTAGGCAGGTCCGGAAATCCTGCAGCCACCATGGAAACTTCATGGAAATACACTATGTGGCCAAAAAAATGTCACACACTCTAATATTTTGTTAGACTGCCTTTGGTGCCAGGCAGTGTATAATGTAGCAAATGAACCATACTACCATGATGTTGCTTAATGTATTCAACTGGAGACTAAGGTAAAACGTTGTTTCTCTTTCTCAGGATGTTGATAATAAGGTAGAACGCACCTGGGGTGACTGCACAGTGCAGAAGAAGTACTCTCACGTGGACCTGGTTGTCATGGTGGATGGATACGAAGGGGAAAAAGGAGCCATCGTGGCTGGAAGCAGAGGATACTTCCTAAAGGTTTGTTGCCCTTTAACCTAAAATTACATTTTTGTGGATTGTCAAACTGCGAGTGAGAGAACCAAAGGAAAACGGAACTGTTTCTGTGTAAACCACATCTGAACATTTAAATTTTGAGCATGTGGTAACCATTTTGCCTCGTTGCACAATATTTACACCAAAAAGCACTAAGCACCAATTTTTTAAAATTTTTAGCTTTCATGGCTGGTATGTTGTATTTCAGGGGCCTTTAGTTTTCTTGGAGCAGGCTTTAATTAACTACGCACTGCGGATCCTGTACAGCAAGAACTACAACCTGCTGTACACACCCTTCTTCATGAGGAAAGAGGTCATGCAGGAGGTCGCTCAGCTCAGCCAGTTTGATGAGGAGCTTTATAAGGTTTGTCCTATATCTATAACTTTATACACTACCAGTCAAAAGTTTGGAAACATTACTATTTTTAATGTTTTTGAACGAAGTCTCTTATGCTCATTAAGGCTGCATTTATTTCATAATAAATACAGAAAAAACAATAATATTGTGAAATATTATTACAATTTAAAATTATGGTTTTCTATTTTAATATACTTTAAAATATAATTTATTTCTGTGATGCAAAGCTGAATTTTCAGCATCATTACTCCAGTCTTCAGTGTCACATGATCCTTCAGAAATCTGCAAATATGCTGATTTATTATCAATGTTGGAAACAGTTGTGCTGCTTAATATTATTTTATAACCTGTGATACTTTTTCAGGATTGTTTGATGAATAAAAAGTTAAAAAATATCAGCATTTATTTAAAATAGAAATCTTTTGTAACAATATACACTACCGTTCAAAAGTTTGGGGTCAGTAATTTTTTTTCTTTCTTTTTTTTTGAAAGAAATGAATACTTTTATTCAGCACGGATGTATTAAATTGATAAAAAGTGATAGTAAAGATTTATATTGTTAGAAAAGATTTATATTTTGAATAAATGCTGTTCTTTTTAACCTTTTATTCATCAATGAATCCTGAAAAAAGTATCACAGGTTCAAAAAAATATTAAGCAACACAACTGTTTTCAACATTGATAATAACTGAGTATCAAATCATCATATTAGAATGATTGCTGAAGGATCATGTGACACTGAAGACTGGAGTAATGATGCTGAAAATTCAGCTTTGCATCACAGAAATAAATTATATTTTAAAGTATATTAAAATAGAAAACCATAATTTTAAATTGTAATAATATTTCACAATATTATTGTTTTTTCTGTATTTATTATGAAATAAATGCAGCCTTAATGAGCATAAGAGACTTCGTTCAAAAACATTAAAAATAGTAATGTTTCCAAACTTTTGACTGGTAGTGTACTTTATTTTGACCTTTTTGATGTATTTTTTTTAATTTTACCCAATAAATTTTAAAATCACTTAAAGGTGCAGTAAGCGATTTCTGAGAAATGCTGTTGATATTTGAAATCAACCCAAATAAACACACCCCTCCCTTCATTGCTCCGCCCCCCCAAATGCACAAACATGCAATGCAAGAGTGAATGTCTCTTTATCATAGCTGAAGCGAAGCAAAATAATGCTTCAGGAAACATAAAGCGAAGAAGGCGAACGAATGACGAGGAAAAACAAAAAATTAACATATATTACACAAGACCACATACAAGCAAGAGTTAGTTGTTAGTCACCAGCAGCACACCAGCTCCAGACAAACAATTACACTCAAAACTGACTTGTTACTATAGCTAATATTACAACAACAGCATATCTTGGTTCTGTGAAACATAGCAAAGCCAATGTTACTCGCGTATAGAGCAGAAACAACGCAAACTAAAATGGCGTCCATTTTCAGGCCTTCCCATTTAGGTCTCTCCAGCTCTGGAAAACTTTTCTAATATTAACGCGGGTACTAAAGCTCTTGCCTGATCATAACCCTTCTTATTCCAGTGATATTCCTCTTACCTTTTCTCTTTTGTAATGTTTCTTAGCCGTCTTTCTTTCTACAGTCTTTCTTCAAATCTCCCTCTTGCTCACACTCTCTCCTTCCCCTTCATGAGTGGACACACCCCCTACTGCTGATTGGCTATATATATATCTTGATCTACAGAAACAAAGCATTTAATGTAATGTGTTTGTTTAGGTGATCGGGAAGGGGAGCGAGAAGTCTGACGACAATACAGTAGACGAAAAGTATTTGATTGCAACATCGGAGCAGCCAATCGCTGCCTTCCTGAGAGATGAGTGGCTGAAGCCAGAGGATCTCCCCATCCGCTATGCCGGCATGTCCACCTGCTTCAGACAGGAAGTGGGTTCTCACGGCAGAGACACACGCGGGATCTTCAGGGTCCATCAGTTTGAGAAGGTCAGAGCAATTCTATCATGAAAATAATGAACAGTGGAATATTAATTTTATTGTATTATTATATTATTGACTATATTATTTCATGACAAGGAATAGACCACCATCAAATTTTGCAGCAAGTAAATGTGAACTTTTCTGGTATTAATTAGAAGAATCTTGTTAAATAACAAAATTTTTCATGTATGAAATCACAACCTCTCTGAATACAAACTCTTTTCATCGCTTTCCAGATCGAGCAGTTTGTGTACGCCTCTCCTCATGACGGCAAGTCCTGGGAGATGTTTGATGAGATGATTGGAACTGCTGAAGAATTTTATCAGTCGTTAGGAATTCCCTACCGCATCGTCAACATTGTGTCAGGTTTGTTCACATTGCCCAGTTTTTCCAGTGAGAGCACCAATTAAACTAATAAGCGACCATTTGTTGGTATTTCTCAGCTTCCCATAAAAAACCTTAAAATGAATTTTGCTTTTATTTCACAGGTGCTTTGAACCACGCAGCTAGTAAAAAGCTGGATTTAGAGGCTTGGTTCCCAGGCTCCCAGGCTTTTAGAGAGCTTGTGTCATGTTCAAACTGCACAGATTACCAGGCTCGCCGCTTGCGTATTCGCTACGGGCAGACTAAGAAAATGATGGACAAGGTACAGTGCTACTCCACTGTTCTGAGGAAGGATGCTGGGTAATCTGTATTGACCATATGAGGTTGGTTTGATTGACCATTGTGTCTGTTTTCTTAAAGGCTGAGTTTGTGCACATGCTAAATGCCACCATGTGTGCGACCACTCGTGTTATCTGTGCTATCCTGGAGAACTTCCAGACAGAGGAAGGCATTATTATTCCAGAACCTCTCAAGGCATTCATGCCTCCAGGTGAGCATCGCTGAGTATGGATTTGTTTACCTGGATAGGTTATAGAAAATCTTAAATCCTCAATCTTATTCTACATGCATGAAAAATACCTGTTTTGGGATTCCATATCCTAGTCGTTAAAGATTAGGGTGGGAATCGTATGGAATTTAACGTGTTCTGATACTGATTCCTCTGAATGATTCCTTTGGGAATTATACAACACTGCTGACACTGTATGTTTTTGATTCACTATAAAGAACCAATTCACTATAAGGAACCAAGTCATTTTTTGGGAATCAACACTGGTTGCAATGTTTTTGATTTCCAAAAAAAGAACGGACTCACAAGGGTTATTAGTTTGGGAAACTGACAGCACTTGTCATACTCCGTTTTTGATTCACTATTAAAAAAATGACTTGTGAGAGTCATTCGTTCAGCAATCGGGGATCACAGGTCGCAATGTATGGTTTTGATTAACTGTAAAGAACCGATTCATAAGTGTCAGTCATTCAAGAATCAGACTCCACTTGTCACACTGCATGTTTTCACTACAAAGAACCAACTTGTAAGAATCATTTGTTCGGGAATCAAGCAACACTGGTCGTGCTGTGTGCTGTTGATTTGCTATATAGCACCGATTCATAAGAGTCATTCATTCAGGAATCGGACAACACTGATCGCACTATATGTTTTTGATTCACTGTAAAGAACTGATTCATAATTGTCAATCCTTCAAGAATCAGACCCCACAAGTCGTGCTGCATGTTTTTGATTCATTCAAAAGAACCAACTCAGAAGAGTCATTAGTTCGGGAATCGGACCATGCTAGTTGCGCTGCATGTTTTTTATTCTCTCAAGAGTACTGGATATGTGAGCTATGAGTGGACATTTTAGATAGCTGTTCAATGTATGTAGGTTGTGTTTTCTCTGATTAGAAGAAGTCACCAAATATCTATCTCAATATTATGGTTTCTTTACTCAGGTTTAACAGAAATGATCAAGTTTGTGAAGCCAGCCCCTATTGACCTGGAGGCAACCAAGAAGCAGAAGAAACAGCAGGAAGGAGGGAAGAAGAAGAAACAGGGCGGTGACGCTGATATAGAGAATAAAGTAGAGAACATGTCTGTCAATGACTCTTAGACACACCCCCCTGCAATCCCAGCCAATCATAATGGTTCACAAGCCTTCCATTTTCTGTACTCCATTCACAATCATTGTCCACTGAAGCTGTTGCACTGTTTCATCCCTGATATGTCCCTGCCTCAGTTTACTTTCTCTGGGACAGTCCTACTGTGGAGCTCTCTAACGGTGTGACGGTGTATTTTAAGTCATTCTCAAATCATTTTCCTACAAAGGTGTCTTTGAAATCTTTAATTAAATGCATGGTGTTGCGACAGACATTTAGCCATTAGACCGAAATGCCTTGATGGCACTGTAATTTCCTGGGGCACTGTATTATAATTCTGTGGTTGAATTAAAGGGAACATGCATGGTCAATAACAGTTAGTGCTGGGATAATTCTGCATCAGTGCCACATTGGAGATGGGAGTTTTGGGACATTCTCAAGGGAAATTGGTTCTGGATAAAGGACAGACCTCTTTCAATATCCTCTCTTACAATTAATATTTGCGCTATATATTTAAAGTTAAAGAAATTATTAATTACTGTGCACTTACCGTTCACATTCACACAAATGTTACAGTGAGCAGCTTTCTGTCATTCACGTACGTCTTTTGCTTCATAGCAACATTTCTTCTTGTGATTTGTCTGTAAAACAGGGAATGTTATTATATGTACAGTACTTGCTTAAGATGCCTTGTGAGGAGTATGATGGCATTTGAGAATAAATCAATACCTGAAAGAGAAAAGTGTCTCTGAATTATGTTTTGTGTTATGCTTTTGCTGAATGCCTGAATATTGTGTTATGGGTGTTAAATGTAAGAGACTAATATCTCATTGCACACTTTTATCTGAAGCAACATAAAAACTTTGAGCAATTTATTGTACAGGAATCAACTTTTTAACTTTACCAAATTAACTTTATCAGAGTACAAGTAGCCAACATTAATATTAGTCATCTTGTTTGAGTGTTTTTAGAAAACTTATTTCATATGCCTAAAAATGGACTTTTGGTTTATATTGTAATAAAAATAATGCATTTTCACCTATATAGAGTTGCGAAGAAAGATATACAGAGTTGCTATAAAATGTATTTTTTTATTTAGCCAAACCCATCAGAGTGTGGCGTTCATTGGTTTTTAGCCAAAATTGTATTACACCAAGAATCGATGAGAAAACACTTTATTTTATGTTTATCCAAATATTGTTTATGAAGGATTTTGGAAAATCTCCCCCTCTAAATGGTCGCTATGTAAACAGTTGGAGGTAATAAAAACAGTATATTAATTTAAAACAATTGTTTAACCTCATGTAAGAAACATTACTCCCTCCTGGACTTTTGGAAGTCATTTGATTCATAACTGGAGCACAGTCTCAATAATTTAACTCACTTTTTATTGAATAACTGTAGGTTTCTTGTTTTCACAATTTATTTTTTATTTTTTGTGAAGTGAAATAATTACACTAAGGTCCGTAGCCAGCCTATTGAAAGGGGGGGGGTTCTTTTTTTTCAAAAAGTGGAACTTTTTGCAGTTTTTCTCCTCCTTTTGTATTTAATTATGAGGTTCAAATACTTCATTTTGGTGACCTTTTATGCACTAATTTGTGCTGGATTAGCTTGTCTGCTGGTATCTTAACGAGCACGCTTTTTGATGCACCTAAAATACTTACTGCATTGTTGTCAAATTGCTTCCTCATGTACCACCTTTGTCAGTCCATACATAGTTCATAAGTTTAAAGACCACACTAACAACAGAATAGATTTAATGAACTTTACTGAAATATTAATAATAATTCTTCTCATCATCATTGAATCATCATCAATGCATCTTTGAATAAGACGCGCACCGAAGGAGAAGCATTTCCATTGGCTCCAGTCTGCCGGTATTGGCCAATCACAAAAGTCGATATTGCACAGCCAATATCACTGAATATCCCACTATGTTTTATTATTATAATTACACTACGTTTATATGGTTATTATATTGTAGACTATTGAGTGGATAAAATATAAAAATCCTTTTAATTAAAAAAAAATATATATATATAACCCCTCCCCCCATCATTCAGAGGCGATGCTTCACCGTTGCTTTGAAAAGTGTATTGCGAGAACTCTCTCTGAACTGCACGCGCGGCACACACACACGTCCAGCTACAATAATGTATCATATTAATTTGAAACAGCAACCCAGAATATTTGTCACAAGCATTGATTAAAACAATGATGACAATAATCACATTAAAAAAAAAAAAACCACTTAAATTCTGGACCTTTGGCAGTGAGGGGGGGGGGTCGTTCGAACCACCCGAACCCCCCCTGCCTACGGGCATGACACTAAAGCATCAAACCCCTCTAATGGTATTTGAGTAAATGAGCGCTGAGTTTTACGGACTGCAACTCCCAGAAGCCTTTTCTCCAGTCGCCGATATATCCTGAGATTCCATTGGCTCATTGCACTGTCATTCGCCAATAGTGTTTCAGAATACTGCCCTTACAAACTGCCACTTCCCAACGGTAAGATGTGAATCTGTCAAACATATCGGCGTATTTACGAAATAATTTGTGTTCATATGAGTTAAAGAATAAAAATGTTCATCTTTCATTAAAGGTCCATTAAAGAAGCTGTACAAAAAGCGATGGGATCCGGAGAAAGCACGACCAGGAGAGTTTCTTTCGGCCTAGATGAGGATGACAGGGTGAGGATTCTGCGTGGAGTGAAGGTAATACAACATCCCATATTTATTACCTTCAAGTCATACTGGTTATGTACGATTATCTTTGGTATTGCGGGACTTTGTTGCGTGAATTTGCAACAGGGTTAGACGAACGTCCTTCACTGAACGGGACGAGTTTAGGAAAACAGGCCACAATGTTGTCATTTCACAAATACATGAATGTATGGAGTTTTTACGTCTGCAGTCCGCATATAATTGACAGATGGGCTCTGGTTAATGACAGTCGCGTCTTCGGGTTTGAGAAACTTTTTTTCTGCTTTGGAAGTTGTGTTGGACTGATAACTTACTAACCTAGTGGCTCCTCAGGTGTGCAGAACAGAAGTGTAATTGAAACTAAGGGCAGGTGTATGTATGGTACTGTCTGGACGTTAAGCACGGGTAATCTTTTAATACTCTTTAAACCGAGTTGATTACAGAGTTTGATTCTGACTGGAATCTTTTGAGTTCGATCACTATATAGATTTTTTTATAGATCATACATATATATCTCATTAGGTCAGTAGGTGAGAACAATTGAGTGTTTTTTTTGTGTGTTATCTGCAAGTCATTGAATCATGTATTCAACCAATTCGCTATAAAAACACAGAGACTTATTATTCTTTAATAATCTTTGTGTTACTGTGTTTATAAATCTGCAAGGATACCCCAGAAGGAATGTTTAAGGTTTATAAGCGACAAATTACAAAAATAGATTTGTTTTTCACTCTCCATTTTGTCAACTGCTGTGCATTACTTTTTGTCAAGCTATAGATAAAAAAACAGAACGATAATAGCCTAAATTATGAGTTATCAGTGACGTCATTGCTTCATTTTATGTATGTTCTTCAGTCATTTTCATACGTTCATGTTCTTAGCTGTCTGAAGACGTCCTACAGCGCATGAGGAATGCCAGTGCTGATCCAAGTCCACCTGTCAACAATAAAGAAAACCTAGGTATGACATAATATTGTCCATGCTCATAAATGTTTGCAGTTTATGTGCCTGTGTGCTTACGACTTGCAATTAGTGAGATATTTAATTTGTAATGCATGTTAGCGATTAATCATTTTAGTTTTTGTATAATTTTGCAGGTCAGCAGGCTCGAACGTCCAGCACATCTGACCCACAACCTCCAAAAACACAAGCCAGGACGACTTTTCCTGATACTAAAGAGGAGCTCAGGAAGAGGTAATCTAGGCCGGAGGTTTTCAAACTGTGGTCCAAGGGAGTGCTAGGGGGTCCTTGGAAAAGTTTAGAGAAAAACTGTGTAAAAATTTAAAAATGAATAAATAATAAAAAGATTAAAGTAAAAATAAATAAATAACAATTAGAATAAAATAACACAGCCTTGTCTGTGAAACCGGGCACTAATGTGTTAAAACTTAACTTAATAGATACGAAATATAACATTTTAAAATTGGTATAGTATATCAATTTAAATTAGTCTCTTTTTATATGAACATATATTGCTGCTTTTTAAATTTTAGAATGGGGTCCCTCACATGAGGAGGATCATATTTGCTTGTCTGTGGCATCTAAAAGATTTAAAACCCCTGCTCTAGTCTAGTTTTTGGCATTGCACAGCAAGACAGGATTTTGGACCGACAAACTGTTTATATATCAACATGACACACCTTTAATTTTAGCTATAAAGAGTCTTTCTAGCTCTTCTTAAATTACTTCATGCAAATCTGTTGTATGTGTGAAGCTGACATTTTAATACATTCAACTTGCATTTTCACAAATTTATGATTTATTTATAATAAATTAATTAATTAATTTATCATTTATTATGCTTCTAATCTGACAATATATGTATTGATGGTAAATGTCTAAAGAAATGCTCATAAATATGAGTACTAGAAACTGTAGCTCCCACAAAGGAAAAGAGTAAATTAGAAAGGGACTAATTTTTTCCTGGATTCTATTCAAGTGTGAATCATAGTCAAAACAAGCATAAGAACAAAACACTGACGCTCAGTGGTAGGTTTAAGAACTGCTGTGAGTGAATCAAGCTTGGCAACAGGCATGTAAATAATGCTTGCACAGGTATGAGCAGCAGCAGGCCATTATACAGGAGGAGTTGGCTCGCATCGCACGCAAAGAGAGAGAGGCAGCGCGGCAGGACATCACTCGAGCGGTGCAGAGAGAGCGAGTACAGACACGGCAGGAGTCTGAGAAAGCCAAACAGCTGGTGAGACTCTTCTACAAACACTTCAGCACAGCACAATACTTCAGGACAGAAGTATAATGACGCATGCAAACACTGACTCCACCCAGGCAATGTTAATACTGTACATAATGTTAGATTCTTTAGTCATCGGCAGATGTAGTGTAAGGAGTTGAATTTCAAGGCAGTTCAGTAGCAAACATATTAGTTTAAAATTGTATCTTATTTCTGTGGTTTTTAGACATGGCACCGTAGTCATACCTTTTTTTTATTTTTATTTTTTATTTTTTTATACATGTACCATGGTAATCGTATGTTTTTATAAATAATGTTTTTTAATGTTAGTAGTGTTACTGTTCAACTACTAGTACTACTGTTCAAATGTTTGGAATCAGTAAGATTTTTTTTTTTTTTTTAATGAAATTAATACTTTTATTCAGCAAGGATGCATTATATTAATCAAAAGTGACCGTAAAGACATTTATAATGTTATTAAAGATGCTTTTCATTTGAAAGAAAAATCTTGATAAAAGTATCAGCGTTTCCACAAAAATATTAAGCAGCAAAACTGTTTTCAACATTGATAATAGTAAGAAATGTTTTTTCAGCAGAGTAATGATGCTGAAAATTCAGCATTACATCACAGAAATAAATTACATTTTAAAATATTATAGAATAGAAAACAGTTATTTTAAATTGTAATAATATTTCACAATATTACTGTTTGTACTGTATTTTTGATCAAATAAATGCAGCCTTTGGTGAATATAAGAGATGTTTTTAAAAAAAAAAACATTAAAAAATCGTACCAATCCCAAACTTTTGAACTGTATAGTTGACACAACGGCTGGGTGATATATTGAATATTCACAATGTTTTTCAAAATTAAGCAATATTGTGCATATGCATTGATTTTAATATACTTTTTATCTATCCATTAAGATAAGACTGCAATCAGTTTAGTTTCGCAATCCTTCCTTGACTGGATGTTTTAATAACGCATTTAAACTTAAATAGCAACAGCTTTAGATTTTAATTAATTTGTGCATCAGTTCAAACGATTTGTTTGAATGAATCATATCAAAACTCTGATTTAACAATTTGGTTGCCATCACTCAAGTATTATAGTAGAGATTATGAACCAGTTTGCCGTTACCTGTTTTTTTTATTTTTTATTTATTTATTTTTTTTATTAGCATTCAATAATGCGCATTATAAAACAGACTCTAAATTCTGATTGGATTAGCCTCATTTGAAACCATATGAATGACTAAAAAAGACATCTGAGACTGCACATTCTATATTAGTTTGCCAAGTTGCTTTTATAGAATGGTGGCAACTGCATTTTTTTTTTTAATAAAATATATCTATATTAAAAATTATAATAGAAAAGGTGCAGTGTGTAAATTTTAGTGGCATCTTGCGGTAAGGTTGCAAACTGCAACCAAAGGCAGCTCACCCCTCCCTTTCGAAGCAAAATAGAGAACCTACGGTGGCCGTCTGGCTGACACAAGTCAAAGATGTCGTCTTCTGAGACAGCAGAGAGTAGCCAGTCAAGCAATGTGGTTTCTTCTAACTTCTAACAAAGAACGGTCTCTGCTTCTAATAAACCAGGCGACTACTACTACTACTTCTTCTTCGTGCGTAGTTAACGTAGTGACGATGCAAGCTGCCTCTAAAAACAGGAATGATTTAGAAGAAGAACAACATAGTGACGAAACGCACTCTGTAGTGTTTGTCCGTTTAGGGCTGCTGTGGAAACATGCTGCCGCATAATGGTGACTTGACATGGAGGGGGGACCCGCAGTGTATGTAGATAGAAATAAAAACATAAGAGTTCATCATGTAAGGTATTTATACACCACTGAAAACATAGTTATGTATATTATATTGCATTTCTGTCAATAGATCCTTCCAAATTTTACACATTGCACCTTTAATATATTAATAATTCAAGTGTTTAATTGCTGTTGCAACTGTTTTATAAAAGCCAAAAGCAATTTGAGTCTGTGTTTTACAGTGATTTTTACAATCACTGTCACTTTAACATGTAGCTTTTTGTGGCTTATTGCTTTCTTAACTTTATCAAACATTTATCTGTGTTCAAACAGCCAAACAAGTTCACAGTTAAATAAATAAATATAGTTAAAAAAAGGGAAAAAATAATAACTTGCATTCTTATCTCCCTTAATTTTCCAGTTTGAAAGTTTTTCTTTTAAATAAAGTCCTGCAGGCGAGGAACACCGGTCAAGTCCCTGTCTGAAAAACACGCGGCTGCTCTCTTGACACGGGTGAAATTGGCTTCTTTGAATTCCACTCAGTTTTTTCCTTTGTCCCATCTTCCACTTTTTTTCATCCACTTATTTAGGTCCTTTAGGGATTGTGTCCCTCATTCTTGGGCCCCTAGAGGGGCCACCTTATCTAGTCTATAAGAGTTACGCATCTCACGTGTCGTGTTCTTGCAGACGTTGGATTGAAAACAGTGTGTGTGATGTTATACATGTCGGCCCATGCCCGAGGATCCTGTACGTCTTGTTGGTGTGTCTTATCTGAGGTCTGACATGTTCTGGACACTTAATAGAAAAGCTTCCCCTGGGCTCAAGCTTTGAAGAGTATACGTGTGTGTGTGTGTGTGTGTGTGTGTGTAGGCAGGTTGAAGGTAATTATGGCTCAATCCTCCTATTCATCCCTGAACATCTCTCCCTCTTTCTCTCTGAACCTCAGTGTCTTATTAGCAGATGTGTGAACATGCCCAGATGTCACCACAACCCTCAGCTGTGATTCTGATGTTTGTGTGGAGTTCAGTATGGATTTGTTCTCTTTTACACCAGTGATTTTAAACTGGTTTTGCTTCACGACCCTGCTTTTATATTTGACACTGCTATTTATTTTATTATTATTTATGTACTAGTATAGTTAATATGTTGAATTGGCTTTTTTCAGTTTGTCAATTAGTAATTTTTATGTGTTTTGCCATTTTTATTTTTTATATATTTATGTTTAGCTTTAGTTTACTAATTTTAGTACTTCAAGTTTGACTTGTTTTTAAGATTTTAATCTAAAATTTATATTGTATTTCAGATTTATTTCAATTAATTTTTTAATAAAATTTTATATTTTATAAATTTTATAAAAAAATTTAATTTGAACAAAAATGTAAAACATTCACTGAAAGATTGATAAATTCTTTCATTTTTTCAGTTCATTTCAATTTTAAGCTTTAGTAATTTTTATGTGCTTTTGCCATTTTCATTTTTTATGTTTAGCTTTCATTTTTGTTTTAGTTCGACAAATTTTAGTACTTCAAGATTGATTTGTTTTTAGTTTAATTTTTTAATCTAAAATTTATAGTTAATTTCAGCTTATTTCAATTAATTTTTTAAAATAAATTTTTATAATATTTTATAATTTTTATAAAAAATAATTTGAACAAAACTGTAAAACATTCATTAAAAGATCGATAAATTCCTTTATTATTTACTTATCCATGTTGTTCAGCACATTTATGACCTTAGAACACCTTGGACCTTAAACTAGAACACGTTTAGCAGAATGTCCAAGCTGCTCTCCGTGACCAGGGACTGTCATGCTCCAAAAGGACAATAAAAAGCACAATAAAACCACAAAAGTACTTCATATAACTTGTAAGGCTTCAGAGGACTTGAAATAAAGCCCACAATAGGTTTGTGTAATGAACAGACAAATATTTAACTTATCAGTTTAAAAATCTTGCTTGAGAGCCGTGGTCACCATTCACTCTCAATGTATATCTTGTGGTTCACAGGAGAAAGGAAATGAAAGTGAAAGTGACATATGAAGGCCAAGTATTGTAACCCATACTCAGAATTTGTCCTCTGCATTTAACCCATTCAAGTTATTGCACACACATTAGGAAGCTTGAGTAGTGAACACACACTGCAAACTGTGGACACACACACCTGGAGCACTGGGCAGCCATTTTGCTGTGGCGCCCAGGGAGCGATTAAGAGTTAGATGCCTTGCTCAAGAGCACCCCAGTCATTTCCTGCCGGTATTGAGAATCGAACCCGTAACCTTCGGATTACCAATAGGCCACGACTGCCCCATCATATATTATTCATTAGTGTGTACAGTACCATTCCGTTCACATAAACAACAGAACTAGTGTGTTTTACCAGCCTAACACATGGGATAATCTCTTGACCAAATATTATATTTACTATGTGACAGATGAATAGAGTTTGATTGGATTTTATTTAACAACAAAAAATATTCTGGAACAAAAGATATTACAGGTTTTTTCCTGCCATGTGAAAGCTGAAAAGCCTATTTATTTTGCTATTCCACTGATGGTTATGGTTAGTGGCATTTATTTTATTATTTCCATTTAGCGTGTTTCTTTTCTCTGTGGTCTATAGCCCTAAAAGAACAAACCTGCAACCCATCAGTTAAGAACCAGTGTTTTATACCCTGTATGTGAATTGTAAGCTGCATGCAGTGGCTCTGTGTGATGTAGATGTAATGGGAAGTCTTATCATTAATCAGAATGAAGCTGTGACATGGCGACTCCTCTCTGTTCTGCTGGTGCGTTTCAGAGCGCAACATCAAGGTCTGTGCCTCTAAATATTCATGATTATCAATAATGTCCTGATCGCTGGAGACCTCTCTTGTTAAACGTGAGTCATGGTGAGATATCGGCTCAGCCATCTGTGGAGGAATTGATCCTTAGTTGTACGTTTCTTGCAAAAGGATGTTAAAATATTGAAAAGAAAGTGTTATCGTAATAAATTAGAAGTGTGTAACAGCATAAATACACCATGATTTGGTGTCTGTTCGAAAGCGAAGTTGAATTGAGTGGCAGGAGTGATTTTGGCTTCTCCATAGATAGTGTTGTCAGGATATGATTGATCACCAGGCATTTCAAAGGGATTTTTCATGTCTTTTATTGGTGAAGTTGCATCTGTTGTTCTGGCTTATTTTTACATTCGACGTGCCTTAAAAATTAAAACACTCTATCGTATTCCTATAAACCTATTCACTATGGCAGGCTTGTTTTGCTCTTGATGGCAATAGCTTTGAGTTTAGGTAAAATAAAGCTGGTTCCCACAAGATTTATATCACAACAACATTCCTATGGAATCATTCACATTGAGGATGAAAAATCATCCGAGGTTTTTTTTAATTTAGTTTATATTCAGCCCAGCGTTTATTTGGTTTGAATAGCTTTTTATTTGTGACGTTTTGCCTGTTCTTTTTTTTTTGCCATTGTTTTTTGTTTTCTCTCGGTGTGAATAGCCTTACATTTGTTTTGCTTTTGTCTCACTAATTTGTTTCACTCTCCGTGTGAATACTCTTTCGTTTGTAGTACGTAATGCCATTTATTTAATTTTTTTCAGTTTTTTTTCACTTTCAGTAAGAGTAGCTTTGCATTTGTTTATCGTTTTGCCTTTTTATTACTCTGATTCGTTTTGTTCTCTGTGTGAAAATTTTTGCGTTTAAACAGCATTCTGTTTTTACGAGCTGCCGTGGGTGCGAGGCACGCAACTCAAACGTACTCTGCAACCGGTTACAAAGTATTTAAAGCTATTGTTGGTTATGTAAAATATCAAAATGATGAACTCATGCCTTGATTGGAGTCATTTATTTAATAACACGCTGTCAATCATGGTAAAACTTCACGGTTTTATGGATGCCTCCAGGTTTGATACTCACTATGGTTGGTTAGTTAGTTAGAATGCAGTTGTGACTTCAGCTCTTTGTTCATACAGCTGAATGAACATATTCAAGCAGCTACTTTAATCTTTTGTGATAAATAGTATCGTTAGATAAAAGTTCATACATAGATTAGTTACGGTTATTATTTATTGGTAAATTAACCAAAGGATTATTCGATTAATTGATAGATTAATCGATTAAAAAAAGAATCGTTAGTTCCAGCCTGACTTTTGACTGATTTTTTTTTTTTTTTTTTTTTAAACTTTACTCACTTTTTTTTTTTACATTAGCCTCATTCTCAGTGTTTGCATTTGTGATGTTTAAATAATCGTTAGATTATTTGATTAATCAGAAAAATAATCGACTTTAATCGTTTTGTTTTTTCATTTAACAGTTTTTTTCTTGCTCACAGTGTGAATATCTTTGCGTTTGTGATACATTTAAATAATCGCTAGATTATTCGATTAATCGGGACCCCCCCCCCCAACAGATTAATCAATTTTATTTTTTATTTTTATTACTTTACTCACCTTTTTACATTTGCTTCATTCATTCTCAATGTGTATCTGCATTTGTGATATGTTATGCCTTTTCATTTAACAGTTTTTTTTCTTGCTCACAATGTGAATATATTTGCGTCTGTGATGTTTTGCCTTTTCGGTGTACCTTTTGTTACAAATTTTTGTTTCACTCTGTAAAATAGACTTATAAGCTCCCACTTGCAGTGCTTTCATTGCAGTTTTCTGTTCAGTATTTGATAACTGCTTCACATAAAGAATTGCTATTCTCTTAAGACATTGTCTTACAGAAAGAGGGCAGTACAAATATATTAAAATGCAGTAATATATCACCTCCGCCCCTGCGCTCTCACTCAGACTACAGTAACACTCTTTCTGTGAAATGCACCATTCACTGTCTGTTCATCTCTTGCCTTACTTCCTCCATCCATCTGCCAGGGTCTGTGCAGATGCCCTCCATGAGCTCTCACTGTACATGACAAGCCTTCACAAGATTAATAAAAAATAACGTAGAGAGAGGTGGATAAAGGGAGAGAGAGAGGGGAGAATTGTGGGTAATTTCTTTGCTCTTAAACGCATTAATGCCTTTCCCTGGCCTGTTGGCGGGGAGAGGTGATAAGTTGCATTTGCATTTGGCACTCTCTTTCCACAGTTCCATTAAAAAGCTCGTCTCATTAACACCGCTTCACGCTCGCCGCCGAGCTGCCCGCCTGCTTCTCTAGCTCAGTTGTTACTTATGCATGAGAGATGCTAAAATAATCGGAGTGCTTCTATGCCTGGCTTATCTCTCTGTGATAAGGACTCTGATCCTTTTCCAGCCTCTCATATTTGATTTTGCATCAGATGAATGATGTTTTTGAGTGTACCTGCGATGGTGTGACATCATTGCACAAAGCTTCACACTTGCGTGTGAATGGAGGCTGTGTGGGCTCACTTCCTGTTGTTCAGTATAAGCAGGTTGAGCAGTGATTTGATTCAGTCCATTCTATATGAAGGTGTAATCTATACATTTATACATTCTCCTGACTGACCAGTATTTTGGTGTTGCCCTAATACTTTCTTGGCATCTTTACATATTGTTTTCTTTTCTTTGAAGATCATTCAGTGCATATAGTACAATAGTGTACATTCAGTTGTTAGACACTAGATGGCGGAATAACTCTTTAACACAATGCCTTTTGTCTTCATTTCTGCAAAATCTCAATACAACGCCCTAGAGGTCTTCATTGCTAATTGGTATTGTAAAATGTGTTTCTGGTACTCTATTACAGTATTTAAATTTGAAATAGAAGTCAATGTTTTTGTTACCACTACCTGTCTCTTAAAGTGAGAAAACATGGTGTAGTTCTAGCGCATGCGAGTAAATGGAAGCAGGACAGACTTAGAGCTGACAGGTGAGACTCTTCACTAGGTTTATAGAATCAGTTATGTATACGTATGTGTGTGTAGTGTAGTCATATTTATCTCTGAAATTAAAATGAATAACATCAGAGCCATGATCTAGCAGTAAGTGGATATGTTCCAAGCGTGTTGAGCCTTGGTGCTTACACAGGAGATGTGGGTTCTAGCCTGTGTTTTCTCAGTCCTATTACATCTGTCTCATATACACTGTCTCTGTAAAAAAGAAATGGTAAAAACCTCCACAAAAAGCTCAAAAAACTTGCATAGAATCTCACATGAACATGTCAACACCGCATCAGCACCGAAAACATGGGGATTTTTTTTTAAGACAATAATACCACAACCTATTTGATATTCTATAACTATGTCAACTAAATCGAATATTCTACAATCGTGACACATCCCTATTGTGTACATACATGTTTTATATTTTAAAAAAATATCTGCATGTAATTACATTTATAATTACACTGTTGACACATCCCTTAAAGGGTTAGTTCACAATTGAAAAATGAAAATTCTGTCATTAATTACTCACCCTCATGTTGTTCCACACCTGTAAGACCTTCGTTCATCTTCGGAACACAAATTAAGATTTTTTTGATGAAATCCGATGGCTCAGTGAGGCCTCCGTTGCCAGCAAGATAATTTACACTTTCAGATGCCCAGAAAGCGACTAAAGACACATTTAAAACAGTTCATGTGACTACAGTGGTTCAACCTTAATGTTATGAAGCGACGAAAATACTTTTTGTGCGCCAAAAAAACAAAATAACGACTTTATTCAACAATATCTAGTGATGGGCGTTTTCAAAACACTGCTTCATGAAGCTTCGAAGATTTACGAATCTTTTGTTTCAAATCAGTGGTTCGGAGCACATATCAAACTGCCAAAGTCACGCCCCCCAGTGGTGAACCATTGAAAATTCGAAACACTTATGATGTAACGAAGCCTCGTTTACTGAAATCACGTGACTTTGGCAGTTTGATACACGCTCCGAACCACTGATTTGAAACGAAAGATTCGTAAAGCTTCGAAGCTTCATGAAGTGGTGTTTTAAAATCGCCCATCACTAGATACTGTTGAATAAAGTCGTTATTTTGTTGTTGTTTTTGGCGCACAAAAAGTATTCTCGTCACTTCATAACATTAAAGTTGAACCACTGTAGTCACATGAACTGTTTTAAATGTGTCTTTAGTAGCTTTCTGGGCATCTGAAAGTGTTAATTATCTTACTGGCGATGCAGGCCTCACTGAGCCATCGGATTTTATCAAAAATATCTTAATTTGTGTTCCGAAGATGAACAAAGGTCTTACAGGTGTGGAACGACATGAGGGTGAGTAATTAATGACCAGAATTTTCGTTTTTGGGTGAACTAACCCTTTAAACCTACCCATACCACTAAACCTGGGACAGGTAACCTTACCCGTATCCCACCTCAATATCAGCAAAAGTGTTTTGCACTACAATATGAACACAATAAGTACATTGTACTTAAGGCCACCTAATAAAAAGTGGGACAAAAAATCTATCTCAGCTAATGCTGTAAACTATATACAGGAAGCCCTTTCTTGCACATTATTATAATATTAAAGGTTATAATTGTACTGTACGACTGTATTCGTCGTCTGTCTGCACAATTTCCGTGACATTCATATCGGGACTAATACATGTACTGTTACACCCCTAATAAATAGATAAATTAAAAATATGTATTTATTTATTCTCTAGCCTCATAACATACCTCATCACAGACATCAACATTTCCCACCAAACCCAAGATAACAATAAGCACACGCCGCACCTTGTGAACAATTCATTCCTTTGTTTATTTATTTACCTACTTTTCATCTCCCCTTGCCGTGCAGTTTATCAGAGAAGCTCAGTGTGAGTAATCCGGTGCAGCAGGAGAGAGAGAAGAGAGCCGTTCTGGTAGCAGAGTCCTATCAGTAATTGTAATCTCGGGCCTGACATCTTCCTGCATGCAAAGCCATTAAGACTCCCGCGCTCTCTGAGCTCAAGCCAGGCCAGAGCTCAGGTAATTGCCAGCGGGGCCCGCGGCAGGCAGGTGGAGTGGATAGATTTTATCCCGTGCTCCCTGCGCAGTTTCTTCCGTTCTAGCGTCGCTGTTCGAGCAGGAGTCTGGGATAAGAGGGAATTAGGTGCAGGATTACGTCTTGTGTTGTCTCTGTGTTTGTAAGTGTTTACTTATCACTCTGTCGAAAGGGCTTTTTTTAGTGTGTCACAGGTTTTCTGGTAAGCGTCTTTGTGTCAGTTGAGAATGATTTCCTTGTTGTTTCCATGTCAACCTCAAAATGCCAGTGTTTATGACAACAGTATGAAGAATTTATTTCGAACTCAACTTTTTTTTTTTTTTTTTTTTACTTTTTGTGATTACAATTTTTTTTACACTTTTGTTGTGAGAGGAACAAAAAAACTCGATTCAAACCAGTATTTTCTGTGTGAGCACCTAGGCTTGACATGAACATGAGCGTTTTAAGAGAAATGCTGGGTTGTCTGTTTTTAGACTTTATTGGCAGTGAAATTAAAGAGGAGACCGGAAATTATCTGGCAAGAGACAAATCATTTTGGCTGCACTCAAACCAGTGTTTCTGCATGATCAGGAAACATGTGCTAGCCATTAGGCTACAACCTTTGCAACCTTTTTTTTTTTTTTCTTTTTTTCAAAGTTAGCACACTAAAACTAGAAAATTAGTTTGAAAGATAAAGTTTGTCTGTTTTTGGACTTTTGTCACACTTAGGCTACGTTCACACTGTAAGCCTTAGTGCTCAATTCTGATTTATTTATCAGATCTGATTTTTTTTGTTGTTGTTTGGCTGTTAACATTATTTTTTTAAAATGTGGCCAGTATCAGATTTGAGTGTGAACTAATCACGGTCCCGATCTGACCCGCATGCGCAAAAGAACAATAACAAGATGGCATGCAGCATGCTTTATACAGATGTAAACATGGCTGATGTGCCATGGAAGCCCGTTAATTTGTGCAGAGGCGATAAGGAGGATGAAGACGAGGCTAAGGAAAAATATTTTTCTAGTTTTCGTAGTTTTCCCTCAAGTTTTGCTTGTGTAGAGCTGTAACTGTGATACTTAGACCTCACTGTCCTTCCACTGACTACCGTCAAGGCTGTCCATATTCCATATTGACTGAGTGACCAAAGAACTGCTGGTATGTAAAATGTTTGGAGTGACTCCCATCAACACATAATTGTGAAGAATGTCGATCTAGAGTGATGTAAAAAGCTGCATGAATTTGGATATGACCGTTCAGACTGAGGTTGCATTTCAAAACATCCGATCTGATTTAGTACCACATATGGAAGTCGCCCAAATCAGAATCAAAAACATCAGATTCCATGTGGTTTGTGCTATTCAGATCTGTGTCACATATGAGCAAAAAAATTGGATTTGCGTCACTTTTGCTTGCAAGATTAGAAAGGAGAAATAGGATTGAACTGGATTTAAACCTTAATTTCCTATTTGAGCACCAAAATGTGTTTGCTAACATTTGCTAACCGCTAGCCCACATGTCTGACTTTTAAATGTTTCTATTGAACATTTTAATAGAAAACCTTAGTTTATCATTTTGGGAATTCATCTGCTTTTTGGACTTTTATTTTTTTAAAATTACTGGCTATTTTGGAAATAATCTGGCAAGAGACAAATAATTTTGGCTTCATTCAAACCTTTGTTACCTATATATGAGCACCAAGGCTCAACATGTCTGAAACGTGCTAGCCACTAGGCCACATTCCAGAGAGAGGAAATAGGATTGTAGCTGGATTTAAACCTTAATTTCCCAAATGAGCACCAAAATGTTTGCAGCACATGTGCTAACTGCTAGCCTAGATCTCTGACTGTATTTTAAGGTTATTTTGAGTGTTTTAAAATAAAATTTGAGATCTCTTTGGACTTTTTTTGTCACTTTTTGACCTCAAAATTTGAAATGGGACAGCAAATTATTTTGGGAGAGAGAGAAGATAGAATTGGGACTTGACTGAAACCTACATTTCCCATATGAACACGTGCTAATTGCTAGGCAACAACGTTTTGAAGATTTCCTTGAGCATTTTAAGGAAAAAAAAAAAAGTGCAACTATGAAACATGATGGGGAACAATATCATTTAGGGGCAGGTGACCCCTGAAGGCGGTCAGGATTATGACTGCTAGCTGTACGCGTTACCTGCCATTCAGTAAAGGAAGATGAGCATATTAAATTTTTATACCTCGTGAGCACTTGACCGTTCCGGGCTGATTCCTGTGTCTCTCCCTCTGGTGCCAAACGAATCCCGACCCTCTGTCAAATGGTTCTTCTGGATTTGTCTTGTTGCTCTAATCTCTTTTCCCTCATGTCATCAATATCACGTTCAAGACCCTGCTCGAAAATGACATTGGCTCTCGCTGACACGGTGGTCGGATCGGGCTCAGATAAGAGCCGAAACGTCGGCAGAGAAATTATTCATGGCAACGGCACGAGAGAAGCAAGTGGCCCTTCCTTCTCCTCCCCAGACGACCGCAGCGGCGTGCACTCTGAGTAGTCAGTTTGAATATTAAGTGCTAATTTATTGCCTAGCCGGGAGCTACGTGTTAAATAAACGCAGACGAGTAAATAGACGAGGAAAGCGGGAGGGAAGCTGTGCCCAGATATCAGATGGCAACGCAGCACATCCAACCTAGAGGGGGATGACTGAGTATAAACACACACCACAGGACACAACAGATGCACTGTGAGTGTGTGTTTGTGCAAGAGACGGATCTGAGAATACGTGACAACTGTTACTCATTGCGAGTTTCAGTCACATAGCCTCCAAAACTTAAAATTAAATTAAATGAACCTGAATCAGTTTTTCATATGACTCAGGTTAATCAATAGCCGTATGGTAAGACCGTTATCTGGATGTTTCATACGGGGAGAGCATTTAATTGCGGATTATCATTACCGGAGGTAGTAATAAATAGAAATGAACAGTTTTAATTATGTTTTCTAACATGGTGTGGGACTGAAGCATTTTAACATGTAAATCTCATTTAGTTTTGACTGGAAACACCTAATGCTGAAAGTAAGTATAATTGAGAACTCTGCTTAAAGATGCAGTGGTTCTCAACCTTTTTAACTCCACAACAATAATCGAAGTAAAAAAATACTTATAATCAATATATTGATATTATAACTGTTTTAGGAAAGCAGTGTGTTCTGTTTGAGGTGTTGTACCTGATAATCATCTTATAAACATTGGATTCACATACATTTTAAATCGTCAACGTAGAAGAAACATCTTAGCAACGTTTTAGCAATGGGTTGCAGTATGCTTTAAACATAAATATTCCAAATGTAAACGTATATCACAGACTTAAAATGCGATGCAAATGACATGACTTTAATTACATCAACCTTAGATTAGTTTGATAATATCGATGATTGTGATTGATGAGAATTAGGCTGTGTTCACACTTGGCAGGTTTGGTTGGATTAAAACGAACGCTGGTGCGATTGCTCTGTTGGTGCGGTTTATTTTATTAAGTGTGAATGCTGCCATCCGAACCCTGGTGCGCACCAAAGAAGCGGAGCGAGACCACTGAAAAGATTGGTCTCAGTCCGCTCTCAAACGAGCTCTGGTGTGGTTCGACTGAAATATGAATGCAACACAGACCAAAGACAGCTAATAGAACCAAAAAACAGGATGTGATATCACCAGATGTGACCCTAAAAAGGACAGAATGCTGAACCATACCAGTTTTTTCTCATCATTGGAGCTACGTTGCCCATCACAGTTCAGTACAGGCGTCAGAAACGCTGTCCTCTTGCAGCAGATATTCATTTGTGTACCACGGAGGAATTCCTGCCGCTGTTTTGACACTTTTACACATTTTATAAACTCTTCTCAGCTGTTTTTTTTTGTATCTTTAGGGTTCGGTCTTAAAAATGACACCGTGAACGCTAAGCGAACCAGGACTAAATGTATTTTCTCTTTTTGGTCGGGACCAAAAGAACCAAGAGAACCGAACTACAACTGTGAACACAACCTTAATTTCACCTTCATCAAGCCAGTGTTAATATTAGTATATGTTTTATACTATTCTAGAACTGTATTTATTAATATATGGGAAAACCCTGCACTAAGATTCTATAATGCAGTGGTTCTTAACCTTTTTGACTCCACAACAATTTTTTTTTGTGATTTACTGGATAAGGTTGTTAAATATATATATATATATATATATTTTTTTTTTACTCAATTTCTACCAGATAAAATATTTTAGAGCTTGTCATTGTACAAAAAAAAAATCTTATTTTGTGGTCCACATATTAATTTTAAACAATCTGACTTATGGTTTACTCAAATATGTTTATTTTTTAACATTTATCTGTAACATCTCGTATGTGATCTGAAGAACAACTCGATGCTGAAACTTTAGGTGTGATCGAGAACTCTGTGATAATATGCTATAGTTGACGTAATGTGTTCAGCAGCCTTCATCATTCCTCCAGTCTCTTCACTTCTTCTTGAGCGTACGGCCTGTCACTTTGCATCTATCCTGGCCTGGGTGCTGAGTTACAGCCTAACGCACACGCATGCACCATTGTTTACGGTAAACCCAACTCTGAGCAGGGCTCATTTCTAGACTTATCAGTGTAATTCATGCTTGCCTGAGTATTATCAGCCTGCTCCAGATCCCAAACAGAGCGTTACATGAGTGCAGCACGCCCATCAGATTGGCTTTGTCACCACAGAGAATTTAAAGAGGATAAATAAAGAAATGACAGGGCTTGCGTGTAGTCAGGAGCTGTGTGTGTGTGCCGTGCATGTGTGTGTGTGGCTCTCAACAGGCTCTGAGAGTTCTTTGAGACTGAGTGATGAGTTTGCCGTCATCAGACCAGCAGGGAGCACACTCTTGATTCTTCAGCTAAAAGTTGTCGTTGAGTCACTTTTAGGTCCTCGAGAGGCTATTTTAGGCTGTCTGCAGTCTGTTGGCATCATGGTAACAACATTTGTAGCTTTGTAAATGCCATTTTATATAAATAGCTACAGTTGAGCTCAAAAGTTTACATACCCCTTGCAGAATCTGCAAAAATGTTAATCATTTTAACAAAATACGAAGGATCATGAAAATTGCATGTTATTTTTTTTATTCAGTACTGTCCTTAATAAACTATTTCACATAACAGTTGCTTACATAAAGTCCACAAGACAAAAAATAGCAGAATTTATAAAAATTACCCCATTCAAAAGTTTACATACCCTTGATTCTTGATACTGTGTGTGGTTACCTGGATGATCCACGACTGTTTTTTTTGTTTTGTGATGGTTGGTCTCTTGTTTGTTCTGAGCAGTTAAACTGAGTTCTGTTCTTCAGAAAAATCCTCCCAGGTCCTGCAGATTCTTTGGTTTTCCAGCATCTTTTGTATATTTGAACCCTTTTCAGCAGTGACTGTATGATTCTGAGATCCATCTTTTCACACTGAGGACAACTGAGGGACTCAAACACAAGTATTAAACATTCACTGATGCTCCAGAAGGAAACACGATGCATTAAGAGTCGAGGATGTAAACTTTTTGAATTGGATGAACAGAATAAATTGTACTTTTTTTGTCTTCTGGGAAACATGTAAGTATCTTTTGTAGCTTCCAAAGGGCAGAACTAAATGAAAAAATATGTTCTTTAAACAAAATAAAAAAAACTTGCACATCAACTTCTTGTTCAAAAGTTTTCATCCCTGACTCTTAACGCATTGTGTTTCCTTCTGGAGCATCAGTGAATGTTTGCAGCTTTTGTAATAGTTTTGTCTGAGTCCCTCAGTTGTCCTCAGTGTGAAAAGATGGATCTCAAAATCATATAGTCACTGCTGGAAAGGGTTCAAATATGCAGAAGATGCTGGAAAACTGAAGAATCTGCAGGACCTGAAGGATTTTTCTGAAGAACAGAGCTCAGTTTAACTGCTCAGATCAAACAAGGGACTCATGAACAGCCATCACACAACAAAAAAACAGTCGTGGATCATCCAGGTAACGACACACAGTATTAAGAATCAAGGGTATGTAAACTTTTAAATGGGGTCATTTTTATAAATTCTGCTATTTTTTTTTTTTTTTTTTTTTTGTCTTGTGGACTTTATGTAAACAACTGTTATGTGAAATAGTTTATTAAGGACAGTACTAAATAAAAAATAACATGCAATTTTCATGATCCTCCTTATTTTGTTAAAATGATTAACAACTTTTGAGCTCAACTGTACCTATAAATGATTGTTTTTCTTTTTTTATAAAATGTATAGGACTGACACTAAAATCTTGGTGAGTCGCAATCAAATGTGCTTAAAAATAGGCAATATATTCATGCCTCTGACTGCACATCAGTTGAAATCTATATTAATGTGCCAATTTATATTAATAGCCAACAGGTAGGCTGACAAACTATATTACTTGGCAGAAGAAGTGTTTATTGTTATTAATACATTTAATTATTTATTAAACATTGGTGTGTTTTATCATATTGCTGTTTTGCCATTTTAGGAAAGCAGTATGTTCAATTTGTATCTGATAAACATCTAAAAAAGATTGAATTCACATACATTATAAATTGTATATGTAGTAAAAACATCTTGGTAGCATTTTAGCAATATATTGCAGATGAACAAATGCTTTAAATGTAAATATTCCAAATGTAAATGCACATTACAGACCTAAAATAAGATGCAAACAGCAATTAACCTTCACTTAGAACGTCAACCTTAGGGTACCTATACACGAAAACGATGTACTATAAACGGAAAAGATTTTCTTTTTCGCTTTTCACGTACAGATGACAACGTTGTAAAAAATTTACATTTTCAGGCTCCCAAAACACAGTTGCCATATAAATGAATGGCTAAAACACATAAAAAGTTGTCCGTTTTTAGTTGAAAACAGTGTCGTGTAAACAGCCCCTTAGGTTAGTTTGATAGAATATAGTTGATTGTGATTGGCTAAATAAAGGTGCTATTGATTCTCATTAGTATTAATATTAGTATTATTTATATACTTTTGTAGTATTCATTAATATTTTAAATGGGCTTTTATTTGAATATTTTGAGTATTCTTTTTAATTTTAGTGCTATTTTTATTTTTTTTATATTTTATTTAGCTTTGAAATATTAGAAATGTTGCTTTGGCAAGTACCTGGAATGTTTAAGATTTTATTTTATTTCAGCTTTATTTCGATTAAGGTTAAGGATTTTTTAATAGTTTTAGTTAACAACACTTATTTTCATGAATGCAACACCAACTAAGAAGTAAAATAGAAAACAAATGATTATTAAATAATTATTGAGCTGATATTTGTTAACAACATGAGCAAAATGAACCATATTTCTAGGTCTCCTCTGATGCACAGCTCTTGGTTTTATCACTGTAGATCCATGCAAGCTCTGGCAGTGTTGAGCACTTGGCTTCAGCAAGCAGACCAGATTACCCTCTCTTTCCTGTTCATTAAATACGTGTGAAACGCCCTGCTGCTGCTCCTATAATGAGGAGTGATTCCATACTGCATAATACATTTGTTAGCACCCAATTTACAGTTGCAATTAGGAGCCCTTGGAGATTCATGCTTGGCCATTTACAGTCTCCATTTCATGTTTGATGTTTAACTGGTCAAGCATAAAAAGTGTACATTAGATGTAGACTGAAAATGTTTGTTGAAATGGTCAGAGAGGATTCTGTCCACTTTAACTAAATTATTTTTTTTAATATTTCTACAAAAACATTCTACAAAATTGACCCTATTTACTTTCTTAATTTATGAATATTTATGCATGATTCATCATCAGTGTTGGGCACGTTACTTAAAGTAATTAGTTATAGTTACTAGTTACTTCTCACAAATAGTAACTGAGTTACATCATTATAAAAGTAACTAATTACCAGGGAAAGTGACTATTGCGTTACTTTAAAAAAAAAAAAAATAAATAAAATGTCAAATAACTTGGATGCCCCCAATATTAAATATAAGTCTAAAAATAAATTATTCTTGATCCGACTCGTAACTCATGATCCGCTCTTGCTCACGACATGAAATTTCTCTGTACTTTACTACGTGTTGTAGCCATTAAAGAAAACGTAGTTTCATATTTATGTTTAAATAGGCCTGTTATGTTTTAAATTCATCTATTTGATTATGAAAAGTGAACAGCATGAGTAAGATAGAATACATCATAAGATGTGCAATATATCGGGAGACATGGAGTGGTTCAGACATGATTTTGACCACTTCATTAATTTTGTTTTGTAGAAAGCCTTTCTTTGAAGTGAATTTCGTTTTGTAAAAATTGTATCTTAATTTGAATCAATGTTTCATCAACCAATTGCCTGGATTTAATAAATAAGAAGCAAATATAGCAGACAATATAATCATGACATGGAGGCGCCGGCGCGATCACTTGCACGTGAACTGGAGCGCGTCTTATAGGCTAAATGACCCGAAACTCGGCGTATAGGCTGCTTGCCTTGTAGACATGAGAAATATATCCACAGAAAGCTCGAAATGTCTATTTTTAAACGAAATAATTCAAAACGAAAAGAAATAGGCTACTCTCTGATTATGTAATCCGAATGAAATGTGCATTCTCTCTCGAGGCGCATCCACTGCGGAGATGATGAGAGTCAGCAATGTCAACTTCATCTTTGCAGCCGACACTGATTCAGAAAACATTACTTTATTAATCAACAATTAAAATGTCTCCTTGCTGTTTTTGTCACATTCATAATCATTACTTTTGCCGGTTCTTTATGGCAAGCTTTATGCGTGCGCTTGAGTGCTATATCTAGCCTGTATCACGTAAACACTCGTTATTATGGTTTATTCTCTCCAGTATTTAAGAAATTAAATTAATATAAATGTGATTAGTCAACTAATGGCTTAAATGAAGAACTACTAGTCGACTAGAATAAACGTATTTCACATATTTTCGATCCAGCATATCACAAAGGGTATTCTGGTTTGAGCTCGCGCTCCGCTCGCATGCTCTGACACACACACACACACACACACACACACACACAGACAGACAGACACAGAGCATCGTACATTATTATCAGTTTAAAATTATATGTGTATGACTAACCTGTACTATTTCTTAACAACAAAACGCTTTGCAGGTCTATCATCTCTAGTCACACACCAATCATCATCAGTAAGCATGTGTCCCACCCCAACACACACACCAGAGAAAAACTTTGCAGGTCCTATGGCTGAGAGAGAGCCTACTCGGATGAAAACCAGTTCAGTGAGCTCAATTATAGTAAAAAGTAGCGCACTTCTCATCAACAAGTGGCATGCTTCGAGGTATCATTGATTTTATGTGCTATGAGTTGCACACCAAAGTTAAATTATTGATGTTAAGGGTTTGTTTTGATCCTTAACCATAAGCATGAGCAATAATGTTGCAAAATTTGCCTTAAAAAACACCTTTAATTATTTCATAGAGCTGGGTATTGACACGTTTCATGAAGCAATTTGATTCCGATTCACAAGCACTTGATTTGATTTGATACAGCGACAGTTATCCATCACCCCACATTAAAGAGCCCCAAAACGACATTTATTGTTTGAATTTCTTGAGAACAATGACAGAATTTGAAAACTGAGACTTTTGTGTATCAAAAGTAACAAAGCACAAAGCTTATTAGATGGGAGGGACGCTTTTTTGGGAGGGTCGAAGTTTTGTTCACGCATCAACAGAAAACTGCATAAACTAAAAGATTGATTCTTGGGATATAAGAATCGATACTGGTTTATCAAAATAAATATTGATTAATCAATATCGTCAACCCAGCCCTAATCATAACCTAACATGCTACGCTCCCAAGATGTCCTGTCAAGTCCAAATGCTACATCTGAAATCGCATACTCTCTTGAGTAGGTACTTATTTTGAATAAGTAATTACTTCACGACCAGTGTATGAGTGTGTGTAGTATGAATATAATCCGGTGTACTACATTTGCCATGCTGTCATTATCATGTGACCTACCAACGTCAGTTACGTTACTTCAATGTAATTCACGAATCCTCTTCTGTGGCCTCATGGGATAGTAAAGTGTCCATCGTATGAGAATCTCTCTGGTAGTAGTAGGTCATCCAGGTAGATTTTGCCTACTCCTTTATAAGTACTGTGAATTCGGACATATTTTTTTGTCACATACTGTTTTTTTGCCTACTATAGTTTCATTTAAAAATTCTTCACATTACGAAATTTAAATTCCCTACAAATGTAATTTCATGTCTTCTTCAAACTTAAAAAATAAAATATGGATGTTAAGGGTGTGACGAGATCAAAATGTGACGAGATTTCTCGTCGAGGTGAAAAGCTGTTTCGCGATATTGCCACGACGGATTGTAAGGGTGAAATTAGGAAAGAATATGCCACCGCCTCCACTGTTGTTTTGCTTTTTATAAATATAAAAACCATTTAATTCAGTTGGATAACGATCGCTTCAGGCTCATCCAACACGAGCTGCAGAGTCGTATGTAGTGCAGCAGGAATCGGAGTTCACTGATCATGCGACGAGAGTAAGTGTCGAAACGACTGACAAGACCATGGAGGAGGATTCGTTGCGTCTGATTAATGTCTTATCTTGTAGAATGCGTGCTCAGCACCGCCGCTCCCTATTCAGAGTAAGCACGATCACGAAATCGAAAGTGAAAGTAAAACGCGAGCGCACATTCAAATGTGATTTCAATACCCCGTATTTTCAAAGCGGCTCCCTGATGCATGCAAATATCTCCCAATATGAAAGCCATCTTAGGCTGGGCTGTGTAGTTGGCTGTGAGTTGGCTTAGCTCTGTATCATGCTTTAAGAAAAATTTGGTCTCTATTTGCACTTTGAATATTGAGAGAGTACCTTGATTATGGTTGCACTTATTGTTTGCACTTAAGACCAAATGAAAGCTGTGTCATTCATTTTTATTTATACTGTTTTTATTTCTATGATCAGTTTGTGGAAAGGAGTTCAGTTAGGAGGTCAAAAGTTCTTATGTGAAATCATACAGGAGAGAAGCCAGTCAGTTGAGTTTGTGGCAAAACCTTTTACAGTGCTCGCGTATTGTTGTCTTTTTACTGCATATGATAATTCATACTCAGAAAGTAGAACTGAAATGACACTCATTACAAGATGATTAGTTAAAACATTTCAAATGCACCTGCAGACTATTTTTCTAGTCATGTATTTCGTCATTGAAGATTTCTTAAAAATACTGTATAAAAATCTTATCTTGTTCTTGTGAACTCAATCTTGTGTCTCATCTCGTCTTGTGAGCTAACTGTCTCGTCACACCCCTAAGGGATGTACAATTGTTTCAAACATGTCGTCATATGTTGAGAAACTATCTCTGGCCTAAGTGTTTTCTTTTAGCTGTGTGTTAAGTGATGTATTCTTCTTCTTTCTCTCTCATTCTTTCTTTCTCAAGCCTGCCTCTGAACTGGATGCCTGGGTAAGCACGGCCTATTCCACAATCATTGTTACATTTCTCTTATTCACTTTTTCTTTCTTCCTATCTCTCCGCGTCTTGTTCCCTCCTCATTTAAACATGGTGTTTTGGTTTTCATGCATTAAGCCCTGATTGTGAGCATGCAAACCGTGTCGGCCACCGTGCCGGTTTTCGGAGCTACCCAGCTAGAAAATTGCATATGATGCTCATGCTGATGGAGGTGATTTACTGCTCGCTCGAGACAGGAGGCAGAGGGAAGGGGGTGATTATGTATGCCCGTAATTTGGGGTTGTGCTTTGTTGTGCACTGTTGTCTGGCTGCTACAGTACATGCGCCTCTCTCCCGGTCAGCGCCACGGGGCGTCTCTCCACCACAGCGTTGGTGCACGTGTGTCTATGTGAGGAAGCACGGCAGTGTGAATGCCGTATCCCGCTGGGCTTAATGTATCTGTGCCTCATACGTAGTTACGGAATGAGAGAAGCTAATTACAGGGGGGATGCGTGCATGTGTGCGAGCATGTCGCTTTCTGCGCTCCCTTGTCGAATATTGTTTGAATACTTGTTCTTTTTGCAGCTTTGAACTCATTTTTTGACTGTATGCTTGTGCTTGTACATCCCTCAGTGTTGTGCAAGGTTATCACCGCTATTGCTTTTCAAAGGCACAGATGTTTGCATGCTCATAAATAGTCCATATCATCTCAGGCAGTCAGTCCCCCCTCTTGCTTTGAGCATGCAGAATCGCTGCCAACCTCGCCGATCACATTCAGTTATTGCACACCTGTTTGAGCGTCACAAGCATGGACGAAATCACCTACAAACTTGTGTATGTTGTTATCTTGCATCCTCACTTTCTCTGTTTATTTTTGGAATCCCTCCTTGTTGTAAATCCTCCTCAATGCTTTTTTCGAGGGCTGAAAATCTTACACCAGCTGTCCATTTCCTAAAGTCTCTGGCAGAGTGGGCAGAACGGTTTTAAGAGCTTTTGCTCCATGCTGTTTGAGTGAAGCTGCACTGTGCAACGTCCTACGTCCGGCCTCTCTTGAGTTTGGTCAACAGTTTTGGACCAGTTGGGACATATGTTGCCGAAAGCATTGGCTAATTCACTGCCCAAAAATCTGAAAACCTTGATGAATCTTCTAGAAATGCCAACAAATAGTGAAATTCCAAAGATGACAGTTGTACTTTCAATGTCCTAAGCTTATAAGCCTTATGGTTTAAAAATGTTTTTGAAATTAATATCACCAACTAGATCACAGGGCTTGAGTCTGGGCCGTGTGTCGCTTTTTGTTTTGCCTCACGTTTATTTCAGAAGTTCAGATTCTTACTTGCACTGCCAACATTTTAACTGGCTTAACCAAAAATAAATAATTTTTATATTTTTTTTAGCTGTGTTTTTTGTTTTTTTTTAATATTTGCTAGAAATATTAAAATGTTTTGGCCCATTTTTTTTTAACTTATTTTTTTCTTTTTAAAAATATTTTTTTCTTTACAAAAAATAAAATTTGCAATAAGCTTCTTAATTTTGCAATTGGTCAATAAATAATATAAATAATAAATATTAAATACTCAATAGTAATAGAAGTAATACTCAATAAATAATAATTATTTATTTATTTAAATTTATTTTTATTTTTTCGTATTTGCTAGAAGCATTAACATTTTTTTTTATTTATTTTATTTTTTTGTTGACTAAAATATTTATTTTAAAAAAATTACATGTATTTTTTTTAAATATTCTTTTCTTTACAAAACAAAATTTTGCAACAGCCCTGGAATTGCCGAAGATGAGCAATTGAATGACACAAAACTCATTCATTGCAGGGGAAACAGCTGGAGAAGAAGGAGGCGGAGCTGAAGGCGCTGGATGCTTTCTACAAAGAACAGATCACAAATCTAGAGAAGAAGGTTGGTGTCTTCCTGTCAGTTTGGTATTCTTTCCAATTTCATGATATTTTTCTACATGCTAAATACTGATGAAATGGCTCTCTGATACTTACGGTTTTAGTGTGTAAATGATCAAATACCATGGTACGGCATCCATTCCATTTCTCGGAAAAGCTTTGAAATGTCTGGCTTTTAAGTTCTGTCTTCCTATATAATTTTCACAGTTGATCCCTGACATTTTCGAGAAATGAGAGTTATGGTGCGGAACCCTAAAGGAAAGGTGTGCATAAGCAGACTCAGGATCAGTGGGTGGTTAAGAACTTGTTTCCATGCTGTTGTCGTTTTTTCCGCTTCATGCATGGCTATAGTTGTTGAGGAAAAGACGCCTCTGTTTGTACACAATTCTTGTTACGCCATAATATTTGAGGATGAAAGCACAGTCCTCTACTGCCACGTTCAGTCACTTTCAGAGAGAGATAATGCCCAAGCAGGGCTATTTCCCACTGCCCTATACCTTCAGCCATCTATCCTTTGTAAATGACTGGACAGAGATCATAATGGTTCAAACAGCACTGAAGTGGGAATCTGAAGTGCATTGGCTCCATTTGGATGGGCAGCAACGCCAACTGCCTTTATCCGCTGGGTTCACACCTTGATTAACCCCCATTGGTGTAAAAAAAACGAATAAAGTTACGTTAAATGGAAAGGGCTTGGTCGGCGCGGCAAGGGGCAATGGTGCAGAAAGTGCTTTAGCCAAAGCCTCAAAACCATTCAGCTACTGGCAAATGAAGTCAGAGTCGCTCTCCAAGATTTGTGATTTTTCCTCAGTCCCCCCTCATTCGTTTTCTCTCTCTTGCACTCCCTCCCCCATTTTTTTCCTACGCTCTCTCTGAGGTCTTATCGACTGCATGCAGCAGGCAAAAAGTGAGATTCACTTCTTTCCCCTCTTTACCAACATGCCGTAGGAAAATGGCCCAATGTGTAACTGTGGCCGTGCTGTATGTATGGAAGTGGTTGTCCGTAAAAAAAAAAGGCATTTTTCATGTGGTTGAGTTACCTTATTTCCAGGGATGTGAAGTAACGAATTACAAATACTCACGTTACAGTAAATAAATATTATTGTTCTTGCATTCCATGTAAAAAGTCTGGAGAGTAAAATAATACATTTACTAGCCAATGGCGACTTAAGCTTCAGTGTGTCCAAAGAGGGTTGGTCTACTGTGGTTGAGTCACCTTATTTCCCAGAATGCACAGCAGTTTTCGAAGAGCCATTGCCAAAGAAATGTTAAACATTTGGTTGTTTATAGTGGCTAAGTCTTTATTTTGCAGAATGCAAAGCATTATTTGAAGAATTTCTGATGAAGAACATTGTGACGTAGTTGTGTTGTAATATTAAACAATTTTGTTTGAGTATTTCAAATATTGCTGTGCATTCTGGGGAATAAAGTGATTCAACCACTGCAGTCATGAAATTTGTTTGAGGTTACTAAACAAATGGGTTACAATTTTCTTTTAGCAGAGATTCTTCAAATATTCTGGGTCTCTGTGGGTCCATAAAAGTCTTAAACTCAGTTTTATAAATTGTATGGTCATAAAAAGTCTTAAATATCTTGGTATAAAAAAGTCTTAATTATTATTTTAATAGGTCTTAAATTTGAGGGCAGAAAAGCAGTAATCTCGATATGACTTCATATGATTATTAAACTTCAAAGGGATATGATTAAATAAAATTTGAGAGGTGCATGTTCAAAATAAAAACACGGGGCTGTTGCACATTCTGCAGAATTGTTTCAGAGTTTGCAATTATTGAATCCCACAGCTGAGCGATTGCTTATGATTTACTGTTTATGAGTTATGACAATTTTTACTTTATGGTGTTTATATTGTTGTATATTTCAGATGGGTGTAAAAGTGCATATTTTATCTCCCTCATCTGTTTGAGTAGCTGGAAGTTGTAAAGCAAAGACATTTCAAAATAAGAGTCCCCATACATTTTTTAGTTGCGTAGTGACACGAAATGAATTTGGTTGATTACCATGGTTGAGTCACCATATTTCCTGGAATGCAATATTTGAAGAACCTCAGTAAAACAAAAAATCATAATGTTGTTGCTTAGTGATGTCAAACAAATTTGGTTGAATGCAGTGTTTGGAACAAAACATATACTGCAAGACTGTTCCTCCATTAATAATAATGTGTGGTGTCGTTTTATATTCAGTGACTAAAGAATATGGCATTAAATGCAATATTTGTATTCTCTCTATCAAACGCTGTATTCAGAACAAGAGAATAACCCAGCCACCTTGACAGCTTTAGAGAGATAATTCCTCTCTATTTGACTCCCTCACTTTGTTCAGCTTCTCTTGCTTTGTTCATATAAGCTGTACTAAGAGGGTTGCTCACTCACTGGCTTGAAGAATTGCCTTTTTGTTTATTCACTTTGGGTCCAGTGATTCAGGGGAAGGAGATGGAGATGAATGTTTTGGGTACATGCTTCATTATGATGCGAAAACAAAGGATTGCAAAGGGAAATATTAACACTGGGACGGCATCCATGGTGGCTTTGCCGGGCTGATAATTTAACGCTTGTGTCTCTGAAAAGAGGGGATTTGTTCCACGGTGTACAGTTAACGTTGTTCGCAGGCAGCAGATTTACACTCCACTGTCTTTCAGACTTAATTCATGTTTCATTTTGAGCCGGAGACAGATTTATAATACACTTCCAAGCACCGTTTTCCATTTTGTCCGTTTATATTAAATCTACGTTACTAATATTTCACTGGACGTTAGTCCTTGTATGGGAAGGTATAAAGTGAATACTGTTCATTTTGATTGAATATGGAGCTTTGGCAAAGCAGTTAGAGCACATGCTCAGGTAATGCGTTCTGGGAAGTGAAGCGTTTTTCCACCCTGGCCCATAAAAGTTTATTTTATTTCAAATATTGCTATTCATTCTGGGAAATAGTGACTCAACCACTGCAGTCTCTTTATCTGTCTAGATGTCTGTCTATCCATCTATTGGTCTATCTGTCTATCTATATATCTATTGGTATGACTGTCTATCTTAGTCTGTCTATCTATCTGTCTTTCTATCTTTTCTATTGGTCTGTCTGTCTTTCGATCTATTGGTCTGTCTGTCTGTTTATTGGTCTGTCTGTCTGTCTGTCTGTCTGTCTATCTATTGGTCTGTCTGTCTGTCTGTCTATCTGTCGGTCTATCTGTCTGTCTGTCTATCTTTTGGTCGGTCTGTCTATTGGTTGGTCTGTCTGTCTGTCTGTCTATCTATTGGTCTGTCTGTCTCTCTATATATCTATTGGTATGACTGTCTATCTTAGTCTGTCTATCTATCTGTCTTTCTATCTTTTCTATTGGTCTGTCTGTCTGTTTATTGGTCTGTCTGTCTGTCTGTCTGTCTATCTGTCAGTCTATCTGTCTGTCTGTCTATCTTTTGGTCGGTCTGTCTATTGGTTGGTCTGTCTGTCTGTCTATCTATTGGTCTGTCTGTCTATCTATTGGTCTGTCTGTCTATCTATTGGTCTGTCTGTCTATCTATTGGTCTGTCTGTCTGTCTGTCTATCTATTGGTCTGTCTGTCTGTCTGTCTATCTATTGGTCTGTCTGTCTATCTATTGGTCTGTCTGTCTATCTATTGGTCTGTCTGTCTGTCTGTCTATCTATTGGTCTGTCTGTCTGTCTGTCTATCTATTGGTCTGTCTGTCTGTCTGTCTATCTATTGGTCTGTCTGTCTGTCTGTCTATCTATTGGTCTGTCTGTCTCTCTATATATTTATTGGTATGACTGTCTATCTTAGTCTGTCTATCTATCTGTCTTTCTATCTTTTCTATTGGTCTGTCTGTCTTTCGATCTATTGGTCTGTCTGTCTGTTTATTGGTCTGTCTGTCTGTCTGTCTATCTTTTGGTCGGTCTGTCTATTGGTTGGTCTGTCTGTCTGTCTATCTATTGGTCTGTCTGTCTATCTATTGGTCTGTCTGTCTGTCTGTCTGTCTGTCTATCTATTGGTCTGTCTGTCTGTCTATCTATTGGTCTGTCTGTCTGTCTATTGGTAGTTCTTTCTGTCTGTTTGTCTGTCTATTGGTCGGTCTGTCTGTCTATTTATTGCTCTGTCTGTCTATCTATTGGTCTGTCTGTCTAGATTGTTATTTTTCTTATTTAAAAATGAGTTAAATTCATTTCTTTTTATTTCAATTAATTTTAACTACACTTCCTTACATTCAAATTCAAATTCAGGAACTGAATGTAAAAGACGTTGTCAATTAAAAACTGAATCCCGCAAATCCCTGATTCAAAGTCTAACAAAGTCTTTTAGATAGGTGGTATGGAAACGGTTAACTAAATTTATGCCACAAGTATTCCGTCAGGGCATGAGTGGGTGGTCCGCATTGTGTCAATCTCTGTCGCTGGCTCAGGGCAGACACAGGCTGTGAGGATTAATGGCGACCCAGTGCTAATTACTGTGCGATCATCATAAATAAACATTCTACATTGGGAGCTCCCCTCCCATCTATACACACGTTCACACACAAACACACTCGCTATCTCGCACACATTGAGGTTACAGACGAGCTATCTTCTGTCTAATAGCAAATAGGATCAACCCAGTGTGTCAGATGCCCCAGTATTTATATTTACCTCATTACAAGAAAGCGCCGTTTGCCAAAGGGATCAGAAGCTGGCAATAAAAGGCGCACAGAGTGTTTGCAGTCAGGCTTTACTTGCCGTGTGACACAGTCAGACCACGGGAGTGGGATAATGCAGGCAGTTGGCATGTCTGCTCAGACTGCTGTTACCCCAGCATGGGGTTTTAGGCGGGGGGGGGGCTCTGTTGGTATGGGTTTGGAGGGGGGGTATCTTCATGACAGACCTCTGAGAGGTGTGGTGTATCCATCCTGCTTCTCCCGTTTCCCGTCGATGGCAGGTGGGGCTGAAGAAGTCTATCTCTGCAGCGCAGGCGAGCCACCGCAGGAACGTTCTCCACACCGCAAGTGGTGAACGCCTTTTATCGCAGCAAACGTGTCGCCCCCCCCCCCCCCACTTCTTTTTGAAGGTGGCACACATAATCGCCTAACATCCATAAATTCTGCCAAAGACGGTGAGTTAGCGCTGCTGAAAGCGAAAGCTGTAAACAGCAGCATTCCGCCACCGTTTTGAATTAGCGCTGGCGCTCCCTAATCCCGCTAAAGCTTCTCCACTCATGTCTGCGTCCCGCTCTTAGCTGCTTCGCACTCTCTATACAAGATTTTTTTTATTGCCCCGCCGTTTTAGCCTCCCCCCCTGCTTCGCTCTTTCCCCCTTGTCACTAGTTGCAAAGCACTTGAGCGTGGGTACAAGATAATAATCCTCCTGAAAACCTGGCAGCCGGGCTGACGTGCTGTCAACGGGAGCCCTCCTTCTAGAAATTCCCTAACCGGCTGCAGCAGGCTTCACCTGGACGGAGAGGAGAGTGGCAGATCTCTGGCCCTCTTTGGCCTGGGGCACCAGCACTGCCAAATCTAAAATTAATTTACTTCAAAGTATTTAATATTTCAGTTTTATAATTCTTAAGCAGAATTATACTTTATTCCATTCATCATGCTGTGTTGGGTGTACGCTGATGTCAGGGGCTGCAGGGGTGTAATAGCTCGTTGACTCTGTAATGGCGAGAAGCAGGGAGGTGGAGCAGCATTACAGTCAAGACGAGGACTTTTTGCATACATTTTTGCTGTGTTGCATCTCAGTATGGTAATGCAAAAAGTAAATGCTGATGCGTTGACAAAACGTCTTGTTATGTTGCATCTGCTTATTCAGCCTTATCAACTTTTCATATTTATGGATCTTGCTTGATTCAGTTATTTAATCGCCCACAAGGAAATCTGGACATGTCTTTTAAGATATAAACAAGGCTTTTCTGACATAATAGATCAATTTTTCTGACATAATAGATCAAACAGATCCTGACCTGCATTGTTCAGTGTTTTTATTTTATTTAAGTCTTGTATGCTCACCAAGGCTGCATTTATTTGATCAAAAATACATTAAAACAGTAATATTGTGAAAAATTATTACAAATTGAAATAGTCATTTGTTCATTTCGAGCATAAATCCATAGTGATGGTCAGATATCATTATCTTACAATAAAGGCATGAAAAATGTCATAAAGGCTTTGGAAGTATCCGAAGGCCCCATGCAAATTTCTACAATTTGTTTTCTTTTTTAATATATTTGAATTTTCTGAATTTTCAGCATTATTACTCCAGTCTTCAGTGTCACATGATCCTTCAGAAATCATTCTAATATGCTGATTTGGTGCTCAAGTAAGATTTCTTATTATTATCAATGTTGAAAACAGTTGTGTTGCTTAAAGGATTGGTTCACTTTGAAATGAAAATTAGCCCAACCTTTACTCGCCCTCAAGCCATCCTAGGTGTATATGACTTTCTTCTTTCTGATGAACATAATTGCAGAAATATTAATAAATATCCTGATGCATCCGAGCTTTATAATGGCAGTGATAGGGTTCATTGAGTATGAGCTGAACAAAGTGCCTCCATCCACATCCATCCATCATAAATATGTGCTCCACACGGTTCCAGAGTGTTAATAAAGGCCTTCTGAAGCGAAACGATGCTTTTGTGTAAAATAAATATCCATATATAACAAGTTATGAAGTCAAATATCGAGCTTCCGTCAGACCACCTTCCGTATACAAGTTACGAAGAAAGTGTAAACTGGCGTCGCGTCAATTACGCTTTTTCCGTAAACTTAATAGGGAAGGTGCATGACATAGCGTAAGCTTTGTGAACTGCAAGAGGTTTGCGCTTTCTGCGTACGTTGAATATGGAAGGCGGTCTGGCGGAAGCTCGATATTCGACTTCATAACTTGTTTAAATATGGATATTTTTTTACACAAACGCATCGCTTCGCTTCAGAAGGCCTTTATTAACACTCCGGAGCCGTGTGGAGCACACGTTTATGATGGATGGATGTGGATGGAAGCACTTTGTTCAGCTCATGCTCATTGAACCCTATCACTGCCATTATAAAGCTCGGATGCGTCAGGATATTTATTAATATTTCTCCGACTGTCTTCGTCAGAAACAAGAAAGTCATATACACCTAGGATGGCTTGAGGGTGAGTAAAGTTTGGGCTAATTTTCATTTCAAAGTGAACTAATACTTTAATACACTGCCCGACCAAAAAAAAGTGGCCGTTTGGATTTAAATAGGCAAATGCTTAAGAGTCTAAGATTGGATCATTATTGCTGTGATTATTATGTTTCTAGCATGTTATATATTTTTGGCAACAGTTCTTCTAACCTTTAATTGATGGAGTGTGTAGCTTTTTATTTCTTAAGCAACCATGTAGGAAGACGTATCATTGCCATATTCCAGGAAGAGAAAGCCAAGATTCACCAGGCTCAAATTGGAGTTGGGAGGGAGCATGAAGAATCATTTTCACACATGAATTGGCACCTCTGAGTCCAGACCTTAAATTCATTGAAAGTCTTTGGGATGTGCTGGAGGAGACTTTATAGAGTGCTCACCTCTTGCATTGTCAATACAAGATCTTGACCAAAAATTGATGTACTTCTTGATGGAAATAAATGTTGTGATGTTATTTTCATCAAATAAATTGGGATTACATTTTAACTAAGTTTAATGGTGCAGCACTCGACTATTTAATAGTCTGTAAATTGTATCTTGCCTATTTATGCCACTACTAGGATAGGTTGTACCTTATGTATGACAGGTGCAATAGGCCCCAGATGCAATGCCTGTTCCTAGTACTTTATTCTGTGTACGTACTACAGAATATAACCGTCTAACCAATATGTTTTATCAGTTTACTTTTGCTCTTTTTGCTTTTAGGATTCAAACCTACATCCTCCACAGTCTTTGCCGTGTGTACATAGCCTGAGTATCTGGAACGTGTGTGCTAACAACTATGCCACAGTTCTGAAATTGAAGGTTCTTTTTGATAGTACACTAACACGGTTTACAGTCATAAAGGATGGTTAATGCTTTGGGTCCATAGATTCCCCAGTGCTGATCCCTGTCTGTCACAGGAAGTGCTCGTCCTTAGGAGGAAGTCTTGCAGCAAATGCATCCTGCAGTGAAGCATAGCTGCCCGATACAGATTAAAATGCTGATTGGATTAGAAATGCAGCGGCTGTGACTGAAAGGCGAGGGTGTCACTGACGGGCAGTGCCAGGCAAAGAGAAGAATTACAAAGCAGGTGCCAGCTGCGTGATTATAACGAACAAATCCCTTCCTGCTGCGATGCTACAGGAAGGGACGCTCTGTGCTAATGCATGCGAGGATGCGAGAGGGGTTTTTCATTTCGGTAACCCTTATCTTTCCCCTCTGTGTTTTCATTTAGAGTCACTTGTTCATTTCTAGCATAAATCCATCCAGTGTCAACTGCTGTATAGCAGCTGTGATGGTGGTCAGATATCATTATCTTGCAATGAAGACATGGAAAATGTCAAAGACTTTGAAAGTATCCAAAGGCCCCGTGTAAATCTCAACAGTTGCTTCAGATCTATACGTGTTTTTCATTTACAGAATTAGGGTTCTAAGCTCACTGGCCCTGGCAGGAAAGCTCCTGTTATTGAGGATTAGTTTTGTTTTACAGCATTAAGTGTTTCCCGCTGGCATGAAAATGACCCTGAATTGAAGATCTGTCAGGGATTGCTCCCCGAAAGGATAAAGGGATTCAGGAAATGTATTTGGGTCAGTGTGTCGGTAATCCTGCTAGACTGCATCATACTCAACAGTTTTCACTCCTTTATTTTGCATATGATGAACGATCCGCCCACATGGTGTTTAACATTTTCTACAGCGTCAAGATGCCTGTAGAATGAGATTTAGTCATTTGATAATGTTGCTGGTGATGGAGAGCATTTTTATGAATACATTACCGCATGGTAAAATTGGCCCGCCCATACTGAGTCAGAGGCTTGACGAAAGCAGTTCGCTTTGTTGTATTTCCTTTTGAAATAGGAAGTCTGGGAAGGGCATATAGCTTTTTTCCTTTTCTTTAAAAATAGCCTGTAGATTTAAACATTTGATTTGGACAGAAATCTCTATAGTGCAGGAAGAGTTATCAATATTTTTGCTTCATGTGATTTACTGTAAGAGAAAGACTGTAAATTTCATTTCTATACGTCTCATTTCATACTGTATGTAAAGATGGCGTTTACATAATCTTGAAGTTGACATTAAACTGAAGTTGCGATAGACTTTTCTTCCCTATTGTGACGCATAACTGAGTGAAGCGGATGAAAAAATGTAGGGCGGTACTGTCCATCGGGAATTGATTGGATCATTGGGTGGTTGTGGTTTGCTATTGGTTGATCTCATGAGAATGACAGGTTGTCCCGCCCTCGCGCCAGTAAACATCATCAGAGAAGAGAAGAAATGTCATAGCAAGAGGGAGGGGAGGTTATTTTGATTAAAGAAGGGCACAATAATTAAAAAATGTTGTGCACGGATAAATCATTTATAATAAATACTGTAATATTCCATGAAAAAACAGGAATTGTCAATTTTGATTTCATGTTGACTTCAATGACACAGCATTAAAAAGAAGTGTTTCATTCAGAGAGAGAGAGAGTGTGGAAAATGGTCATAGGTAACTATTTTTTTTTTTTTTTGCACAAAATCTGGTCTTAAACAAAATAAATAACTCCTTTAAATTATAACATTTGTTTGGTTTCTTGCATGTACTGTAAATGGCTTTGTATGTTCATAGCATCAGAATCTGAGAAAGGTGTCCCCACGAGGTGTAACGCCTCATTAAAACCCTTAACATTTTAAGAGTAGTTGTCTTTGTGATCGTGCTTAAATAGCCAAATGTTCTTCTACTGCAAGAGGTAGAATTAATAGCTGAAAACTATTAACTGACTTTAAATAATTCAGGATCTACAGGTTCAAAGGTCTCTTGGTATACTTTAGATTTTGGGATAGGTGGAGCCTCATACACTCATCATTTAGCTCTTTTCCATTTCGTTTTTTGTCTGCACAGGGGAAATCAGAAACATATACAAGAGAGTGTTCAGTGTCTTGATGTGACTCTCTTAAGTGCCATTATTGTCTTCCCAAGATGTATTTTCTCTCCCCATAGCCTTTTAAAATATTTGCACTACAGAAGTTTGGAATCACTATGAAATGTTTATATTTTTGAATTTTTTTTTTTTTTTGAACAAAATTGTTGTTTTTATACAGCAAAGATTACAGAAGATCACCAGTCATGTAAAAAAAAAACAAAAAAAACAAAAAACTCTTCTAATTCTATTCTAATTCTATTCTATTCTATTCACTTCTATCAGCTTTATGTTCATTGTATAATCCCCTACCTGCATTCTAGCCGTCAGTTAATTGAGATATTCAGATGAAGATTACGAAATAGGATCACCAATAATTTAAAAAAATGTTCTGTTCTATATACTATATTCTATTCTTTATTCAATTCTATCAGCTTTATGTTCATTGTATAAGCCCCCACTTGCATTCTAGCAGTCAGTTAATTGAGATATTCAGATGAAGATTACGAAATAAGATCACCAATAATTTAAAAAATATATTATATTCTATTCTATATTCTATTCTATATTCAATTCTATCAGCTTTGTTCATTGTATAATCCCCCATTTGCTTTCTTGCAGTCAGTTTATTGAGATATTGAGATGAAGATTACGAAATAAGATCACCAATCATTTAAAAAAATATACTGTTCTATATTCCAAATTCTATTCTATATTTAAATCTATCAGCTTTGTTCATTGTATAATCCCCCATTTGCTTTCTTGCAGTCAGTTTATTGAGATATTCAGATGAAGATTATGAAATAAGATCACCAATAATTTAAAAAATATTCTGTTCTATATTCAAATCTATCAGCTTTGTTCATTGTATAATCCCCCATTTGCATTCTTGCAGTCAGTTTGAGATATTCAGATGAAGATTACGAAATAAGATCACCATTTAAAAATATTCTATTCTATATTCTATTCTACATTCTATCAGCTTTGTTCATTGTATAATCCCCATTTGCATTCTTGCAGTCAGTTTATTGAGATGTTCAGATGAAGATTATGAAATAAGATCACCAATAATTTAAAAAATATTCTGTTCTATATTCAAATCTATCAGCTTTGTTCATTGTATAATCCCCCATTTGCATTCTTGCAGTCAGTTTGAGATATTCAGATGAAGATTACGAAATAAGATCACCAATAATTTAAAAAATATTCTATTCTATTCTATATTCTATTCTACATTCTATCAGCTTTGTTCATTGTATAATCCCCATTTGCATTCTTGCAGTCAGTTTATTGAGATGTTCAGATGAAGATTACGAAATAAGATCACCAATAATTTAAAAAATATTCTATTCTATATTCTATTCTGTCAGCTTTGTTCATTGCATAATCCCCCATTTGCATTCATGCAGTCAGTTTATTGAGATATTCAGATGAAGATTACGAAATAAGATCACCAATAATTTAAAAAATATTCTATTCTATTCTATATTCTATTCTATATTCTATCAGCTTTATGTTCATTGTATAATCCCTCACTTGCATTCTAGCAGTCAGTTTGAGATATTCAGATGAAGATTACGAAATAAGATCACCAATCATTTAAAAAAAATATTCTATTCTATTCTATATTCTATTCTATATTCTATCAGCTTTATGTTCATTGTATAATCCCTCACTTGCATTCTAGCAGTCAGTTTGAGATATTCAGATGAAGGTTACAAAATAAGATCACCAATCATTTAAAAAAATATTTTATTCTGTTCTCTATTCTATTCTATTCTATTCTATCAGCTTCTATCAGCTTTATGTTCATTCTATAATCTTGCATTCTATCATCACTTGCATTCTAGCAGTCAGTTTATTGAGATATTCAGATGAAGGTTCATTTCGTAATCAGTATTTTTATTGTTTGTGTTTCAGAATGAGGAACGCTTCAGGATGTCTGCTGAACAGTTTCACACTGCTGCAACCAGAAGTGAAGCCAATATAAAGTAAGAAGTGATTACAGAATTGTCATTTAATTATAATGCAAATATTTTAAGATTAAAATAAGCGCTAACAACATCTGCTTGTGTTCAAGGTAGGATTTAGTGTTAAAGAACAATCAAAAGTTTCTCGCAACTATTTGTTTTTTAATTGATTATCTAGAAAATTGGTCACCAAAATTAGAGAATTTTTTAGTTAAGTGTTAAGTTTCCCAAGTTTAAAAATTTGATGCAGACATTTACTAAACAAACACGCCTGAAAAAAAAAAAAAAACAGCCTATATTTTGTTCCGGCTGATAACAGCCTCATAATAACCTTGACTTTCCTGAATAGAGATGAGATTTTTTTAGTGCCTTGAAGATGTTTCATTAAATTAATGATCATGTTGGTAAGGTAAGGTAAGCCTTTCTGCGGTCCTCTAGTTTACTTCCTGAAATAGTCTATAATTGATGATGAGGTCAAAAGTGAGGCACCGTCGTAGCCTTGCTCCATTGCTTTCAAAGGAATATGGCCTGGTTTCTATGGAGATAGGTCATTTCTGTCCCTTCTCGGCAAGTAGTAGAATGAAAGTAAGTGCATGTGGAAGGTGCAGAACATGCCAGAATGAACGGCCAGATTCTCATTAACGTAAACGCAACATCCGAAGAGCCCTCCCCCAAACATCGATTATTATTCTTTGCTATCAACTTCATGTTGTGGTCGCTATCTGTCTTTCTCCAACCTCTCAGAAGCCGGATGTGGAATTGGCAAGGTTGAATTGCATTTGTGATTCATTAAAGCCAATTTCTTTTCTCCTATGCAGGAGACACACACATTTTGTTCTCTCTAGGTTCGAATGAATCTCCAGCTGCTGTAATTAATGCAGATTGTTTGTAGCTCACCATGACCCTACCGCCGCCCAAAGCTGCTTGCCATTCGCTAAGGATTTTTCACTTTTTTTTTTAAATCACGTTTTCTCCTTCCCTCTATTTTTCTTCTGTCTCCACCACAGTACTCTGTCTCTACCTCTTTCCAGCCATTCTTTCTATCTCTAGTTTCCGAATGTATTTGTCCCATTCGTTTTCTCTATAGACATTTCAGAAGATTCGTTGAATGAACCTGCTCCAAGATAAATCAGACCATTATCACATTTGTTTTTTTTGTTTAGTTAAAAAGAGAAAAAGGTTTCAGACTGCATCCTTATCTTTTATGAGGGAATGAATTGTGCATTGCAGCAGAACTGTACTTACAGTGGTGTACACTGATGAGCAAAAACATTATGACCAGTCACAGTTGAAGCGAATATCGTTCTGGGTAGAACGATTAAGGTCTGGGTAGATTGGATGGATGGATGCGGGAATAAAGAACTGAGTGACTTTGATAAGGGCCACATTGTCAAAGTATGGCAAGGCGACTGGGTCAGAGTATCTCTGAAATGGCAAGGCTTGTGGGTTGCTCCTGGTCAGCAGTGGTGAGAATTTACCAACAGTGGTCAGAGGAGGGACAAACCACAAACCGGGTGTTGTGCTCCCAAGGCTCATCGATACACAAGGGCAACAAAGGCCAACCCATCTGGTCCGAGCCAACAGAAGGTTATGGAAGGAATGTGTCCCAACATACAGCACTCTGCTGCGAATAGGGCTGCAGACCAATCCGAGTGGCTATAATGACTTGTCCACCGTCGAAAGCGCCCACAATGGCTTGGATGTAAATACATAGCACATGTAAACTGCTTCTGCTCAAGCTAGGGTACATTGTAAAAAATGACTATGATTTTAACGGTAAAAGACTGTAAAAATGCTACGGTGAAAAACAGTTAATTGGTTTACAGAAATTTTCCTTACTATATACGGTGAATAACTGTAATAGATCTAACGGTACATTTAATGTAATTTCACAGTAAAATACCGTTAAGTATTCCAAAAATACAGTTTTTGGAAGTGAAAAATAACAAGTCATTGTATAATTTACAGTGAAAAACCGTAAATTGACCTTCCCACAATTCCCTGTGTAACACTTCACATTTGATGTATTGTCATTGAAATAAATTAGTTTTTCTTAGTTTTTTCTAATCAGTTATGTACATTAGGGTTTTATGTTACATCTAAATTAATGTTTATTGCATTTTTAAAATTTCATGTGTGTTACAATGATGGTGTTTAGTGTTTGTGTGAATGACACTGTGTGCACCTTCTATATATTAGTATTGTCCTTCTCAGATTGTGATGAACTTTGATTCATCATGTGACTCTCATCACCACTGTGTTTGGTGGTTGTCAGTATATTACAAAGGTATGAAACAGATATTAGTACTTCAGTAGGTTGGTAAATTAACATTATATCAGTTAATGAAATAGGTTTTTTTACCGTAAATTTAACAGAATTTTTTTTACAGTGTAAAATAAACAGTTATGAACCGTAATTATTACAATATAACCCTTTAAATTATACGGTTTTGAACTGTAAAATAGACAGTAAACTAAGTGCTGTCCCCTAAAACCTAAAACCTTGCTACCGTATTTTTTACGGTAAAGTTCTGGCAACCACAGCTGACGTTTTTTTACTGTAAATTTTACGGGGATTTTTTTTTTACACTGTAGATACTCTTTATTAATGTGCTTTTCAATTTAAAAAATATTTCTTCTCTTAGCTTTCAATATATACATAAACAGTTACCATTTACATGTTCAAATTGTTCAAATTTCCCAAAGAATTTTGGATGAAATTTTTCTACAGCCTAGCTGAAATTTCAGTGCACGCCTAGTATTATCATAGCTTAATAGTTCTTTTATTGTTTTGTCATTTCCTAGACAACAAATTTGCTAAAAATATTGTTAGAGTTAGCTAGCAGTTTAATTAGAATCCAGCAGTTTTTCCTGTTTGATTTTTCCATGATAACAGTGGTGACTGATTAGTGGATGTCTTTACATAGAATCCACTTTTTATATACTATTTTTGATCATCCCCAGAGCTTGTGATTGGTCTGTTTTGAATGGATTGTACATAAAAATGATTTGCTCTATAGATATTTTTGAAAGCAATTTTTCTTCTGGATCCCTTCTGTTATGTCTGGCTGTTCATCCGAACCCCCCACAGAACAAAGCACTGTGGGATCTTTTGTGCGTTAGCTAATTTTTTGGAAAGGAGGGCAATCATTCAAAACATTTAAATCCTGAATTCACCAGACGACACTTAAAATTGCCTTCATGTTTGACAATACAAAAATAACACTTTTGACCGTTAAACCTGCAGATGGCTTGTGACTAATGCTCTCCCAGCATGCTTTGTGCTAGATTTAAAGAGGGATTTGAAACGATAATCTCGCAAGGCCGTCCCAGAGTGCGAGGTATCGTGTAGCGCGGCAACACGCCATTGAGCTCAGATCGTCAGATCGAGTGTACGTGATTTAGGTGTGTAAGTGTTTGTGTTAGCTTGTTTCCTCTCCTGTCCCTCTTGAGTCTCACAGGTTTTGTACCAGCTGTCGGTGAGTGCCAGTCGTAGGTGCAAAGAGGCGAGTGCTTTGAGGTTATACAAACGATGTTGGCACCTGGGTAATGAGCTTCCCCCTGGGGATGTCTCATCTGCCAATCAGAGCACAGAAGAACATCTGTACATGACTACTTCAGGTTTTGTGTGTCTTTGTTGGTAGTGTATGACCTTGTTCTTTTACTAAAACAGCCGAGCCGAAAGCAGACTGAAGCATCTCTTTAAAGTCGACATGAAATGGTGCTCGCAACCCTTTTTACTTTTGTAATGAGATGGTGAAATGAGAGGAAAAAAGTGGGACAGAATAGAGCCAGATGTCTGGAATTTAAAGGTTGATACAAGGAAGTTTGGTGATGTCCATTGGAAAATTGTTGCCGATTTTTTTTTTAAATTTATTTTTTATTTTTGTAAAGAGAGATTCAGAAGTCCACATTTTTAAAGGGGTCCTATTATGCTTGTTAACATTTTCAACTTTCTTTAATTTTGCTGTTTGAGCATGAAAAATGTTTGCAAAGTTACAGTGCACAAAGTCACTCTAAAGGAAGTTATTCACTATGTTAGTGCGCACTGTTTCTGAACTCCCTGAAACGCTGATTGTAGTTTTTCTTCCGGGAACGTACGTCACAATATTCCTCTTTTAAATCATTTTCGCCCAAGGCATACACAAAAAGAGGGGCGAGACCTGGTTGCATTGCGTTAGTAGTGTGTTGAAACTCACAGTTATGGCAAGGTGCGTATCATTTCCGAAACACGCTTGAAGTGGTTGACCAATCACAACACACTGTTCCAGCTGACCAATCAGAGCACATTGTGCTTTTCAGAACTAAATGGAGCATTACAGACAGATTGGTAAGAAAGGTGCTGCAACAATGTAAAATATATATATTTTTTAACATTCAAGCATGAAAACCTATTCTAGTACACCCCGAAAACAAAATCTTTGAAAAAGGGCATAATAGGTTCCCTTTAATTTTAAACAACATGCACTGATTAATTGCACACAAAAACACCAAGAATGTGGGTTCAAGTAAAAATTGGATCAATTTTAATATCGATTTTGAGTTTAAATTTGAAAGACTAGAAATTTCTAATCCCTTCTTTCTTAAGCCTCATTTCCAACAAAATTACTCGGAACAATTTGTCCCAGGAACTTTTTTCCCCCCCAGACCCATTGCTGACGTAGGACTGCGCGCGACTTTCCAGTTCCCGCTGGATTTCGTCCTCCGCATATAAGCTTAATAAAGCCTGAACCTCGTTGTTGGTCCATCGGTCGTATTTTAAACTCCATGTTGATTCGAATAGCAAACAACTCTTACTGCACGCACCGCAACAGACTTGGTTGAAATAAAATGCTGCGTGAACTCAACCAATCAGCATGTTCAGCGCCCAATTCCCACCCCCGAAAGTTCCTGAACTTTGAAAAAGTACTACCTCGCGAGCAGGAACTTTCTGAGGGGGAAGTTTTTACACATAACTTTATTTATACCCTGGTTCCTGCGGTCGAAACACACAGAGTACCACCCCAAAGTCCCTAGTTCCTGGGGAAAGTTCCTGCGGTGGAAACGGGGCTTTAGTTTCTGCACTAGCTTAGGTACAGTTTGTTCAGTCCGTCCAATCCACTTGTTGGCAGTTATATTTCAGAGAGTTTTAGCAAGCATTTTTGCTGTTCTACCTGCGTGGAGCTGATGTTTTAATCCTGGTTTTAATCCCTGAGGGTACGGCAGCTTCCAGACCCCCGACTTCTGGAGCATGACAAGGCCGCCGTTTAATCCTCACCCGCCTCACAAGCCTCGAGCGGTTCAGGGTCCCCCTGTCGTTTTCCTCGCCAACACATGGAGCTCTAAGACAGCAATGGCTTCAGGGCCATTCTGCCCCATTCCCAAGCGAGGAGTGCGGTGGATCTGATAACTCAAATTGAAAATGCCTGCTGAGGAACTGCGATCCAGCCAAGGCGAACTACCTAACCTGCAGGGTTGTTAAGAAACTTAGCTAGACCTGTCAGTCAGGGATATGGTCTAGGCAGTGAGAGGGGTGGATTGGGTGCACCACAAGAGGTTTGAATGTGTTTGCTAATGCTGAGGTTCAATGCATGAAGTTGTTGGTTATTGTAAGCGAATGAATCCCAGAAAGAAATGTCCTGGTCATATTGCACACCAAACTCAAAAAGAAATATTTTTAATTATATTTTGCATAACAAATGCTATTTCCCATATTAATTTTTCTCCAATTCTAATTTCGGTTTTGCAAAAAAAAAATTAATCCATCTTAATCTAAATACTGTAATGAAAGTCAATTATTTATATTTATTTATTTATTTACAATAAATACTACCCTGATACATTTACACATATGTTTTAAAATGTGAGTAATATATCTATTTTTACTTTTTGAGTGGGTAGTTCACTTTAACTTAACTGATTTCATTCAGGAACAAAAAGAGTGTTCATGGTGAGTCATTGCATCACTCACTAAACTCTTTCATTCAAAAACATTAATTCATTTTCTCATTAAATATATGAGATAAAATGGATAACCAGACACGGTCACTGTAAGAGCTGTTCATGAATTTCTCAATTTATTTTTGTGTTCCTTAGAAAAAATAGCGTATAGTTTTGGAACAACATGAGGGTGAGTAAATCGTGAGACAGTGTTTATTTTTGAGTGAACTGTCTCTTTAAGAGAATGAAGCAAAGTAAAAGAAGCAAAAAAGAATAGTAAGAAATGCATCTGGTCAGCGTCATGCTTGGTCTCTCTTCCCAGTAAACTTGCTTGCTCTTTGGCACCCAATTATATAGCCTTAGCCAGGCATTTGTTGTTGTTTTTTTGTTTTGTTTTTTTTGCGATGGATGTTGTTTGCGGTCTCTCAGAGGAAAGGCCCTCATTAGAGGAGCTCTTGGCTGGAAGGGTGGGTGGAAGTGTGGGACGACTAGACTGTGGGTCATGAGTCTTGCTTTAGCACAGCCACAGTACAGCACATGTTCATAAGTCTTGTGCAACCTAAATAAAAGTAAAAACCAGCAGTGCTTTTTTTTTTTTTTTTTTTCACAAGAAATACTTTTTTCACACATGCCAGAGGTTTCTGGTTTGAATTCTGATGGTAATTATCTTGTGGCATTCTCTTCTCACCATGCTCTCTTCACTTCATTCATTCAGATGAATGAAGAACTTTATTTGACCATGATGAGTCATCGTCATCATGGGTAATTTATGTACTTTTTGTAGTTGCATTGCTTTGAGAGTTTTGCATTGGTATTTTAGACTTTTATCATAACCTTTTCTTCTGTAATTGGGGGTGGTGTGGCCTCAGAAGGTTCCATCCCCACCAGGAACGATTCATGAATAGTCACCGGTTGTGCCTTTGAAGACACCTCAGTTTGCTGTAACCATCAGCAGCTTTAAGTCAGGGTTAATCTCATGAAAACTTGTCCAGATCACGTTTTACCCCAAAATCAAAAGGGAAAAAAATGTACATAGAGAAAATGAAGATATTTTGTCTGCATTGTGACATTGTTTTAATGACATTTCACCCCCCAAATTCTTATTATCATAATTTGTCCAGACATTTTACTTTAGACTTGTTTCTGATTATTCTCAGTGGTGATTCTCATTAGATTCTCATTACAGAAAAACAGTAATTTATTGCTGTATTACAGAAAAATGCTTTGATACATTTTTCCCCAAATTAAATAAGCATAAATTAAAGAACTACATGATGATAAAATATTAATCTATCAATATATTATATTATATTATATTATATTATATTATAAAGCTACCAGCATTAATATTATTTTTCTATCATTTTAATGTCAATATCAACATGACAATTTTTAATATTAATATGTATATCAATATTAATATGACTGTTAACATTATGCATTCTTTATTCATGTTAATAATAATGTCAATATTAATATTAAAATTAATGTAGCCAGTTTGTAATGTGTTTATCATAATTTTTTTTCATCAAATATTTATTATTTTTCATCTGTCACATTAATGCAGGGCTCACCAAACAGGGGGTTTGTGAGATGAAAAGTTAAAGTCTTATGAGCTGCATGTTTCAGAGTGAAGCATGCAGTGCATTTAATTTATTATAATTATTAAATATTCATTTTTTACAGTACAATTGTAATTTACAACAGTAATATATTTCTTTATTTTTATTGTCTTTGTTTGTAGAATTAGTTATACTAATACTACAACTACTACTAATAATTATTACTAATATTAACATCAGATAACTTTGAACATGCAAATTTGCCGTTATATTAACTTAAAATCTCAGAGGGTACTTCAAGCACATATTTAACGTCTAAGGGGTTGGGCTGACAAAAAAGTTTATTTTGAACTTCATTTGGGAAAGTACAAGTACAAATTCATTGTACAAGTACAAATGTGTGATTTTTAAGAAGAGAGTTCTGCACTGCTACTCTGTGACCTCCTGTCTTGAGGACATGTCCGACAGCTCCCGCACCCCAACAACCCCTCACCTTGTCACACCAGAGTAACATCTCCTCTCTACACCTGTCTCCATGCGGCGGGCCGAAGGTTAAGGAAGCGTGCATGACTGTTGAGCTCCATGCGGTGATTGACTAGAGGCAAGAGAAGTGACTCCTCAGCACTTCAGAGACCGGTACCCTGGAGAGAGGTGCAGAACTCTGGCCCGCCGGTCTAGCATATGCGGACCCTGGCTACAGGAGTAATTATCAGCTTTGTCAGATCCCTCTGAGCACTTCTCTCCTCTTTTCTCTCTCTCTCTCTTTATATCTTTCTTCCTCCCATCCTCCTCTCACCCTGTCAGGTTTAAGTGGGGCCCATCTCTGCGAAAAAACACCGGCCCCTACAGGTGAGATTGGACGGGAGGGTGGAGGGATGCAGTCTAGGAGGAGAGGGGAGGAAGCCTGTGTTCAGTCAATTGAAAAGCTGTCAGAGTGCGAGCGAGCCCCTGGAAGGAGAGTCGACAAGATAAGACGAGGTTCTCATCTGCCAGCTGAGCTCGAGCGAGGTCAAGGCAACGGCGCCTCTAATCTAGTTAATTTTAGACCCTCGATTCGGAAAACATGTCGAGTCGAACTCTGAGCTGATAAAACCTTGTGGCCTACGTGTTACATCAAGTTTGATTTTGTGTTTTGTGTTCCCCTCTCGCTATTATTTGTTTATCTCAGTTTCTCAAGCATTCAGACGGTAATCCGAGTTCGAGTCGTGGAGATTTCCGTAGCGCGGTAATTCCAAAGTCTTGTTTTCTCTTATCAACAAGAGCTGATTGGAAATAATTAACAAGCGAGCGGAAGCTAAACCTCTGCGCGGTCTTTGGTATCTACCAATTTTCAGCTAGCGCATGGCTCCTTAGCATCAGAATAATGAGCTTGTCTCTCCAAGTTACAAGCACATGCTCCTACACACAGAATGTGTTTTAAGCTAATTTAATCTTTTGTAGTTGCTTTTTTCTTTGCATTTCATTTCCATATTTTTGAATTACGCTTTGTGCGTTTCCTTCTCGGAAAGGTTTCTGAAGTCGCGCTTTGTTCTGTAGCACTCTGCTCCGTTAAGGAGATTACAAATAATAGACGAAATTCTGGTAATTAACATTTAATCTTTAAACGCTGTGTTATTTATTTACAGATGTGAAATGAGGAAATGAGCGTCCCTTAAACAGGCACGGCTTCTGCTCTTCAAAGCAGAGCAGTTCGTAAGCAGCTCAGCTAATATTTTTATTAAAGACCTCACCTTCAATTTGGTTCAATTCAGTTCAGCCCGGGTTTGAGCAAGCCAATTTTCTGCTTCAGACTGCTTTAATAAACCCTCTGCTCTATCAGAAGCCTCTGCAGTTCCTGATGAAGGCAGTTTATTTTAAATTAAAGGAGAGTTTCTTATCTGCCGGAGCAAAGAATGTGACTACAGTAGTCGTTCTTCCTTTCGCAGGGTAATTAAAACAAAAAACGCTTTCGGCGGCTGATAAAAATATGGGATCTGATACGTGGTGGCCCTCTAACGTTGTGCAGATGTGCCATTGATGAAAGTTTATTTCCTTCACCCTTCTCCTTTCGGCCACATCTGGTTACCCCGAATGACCGTAAGACGTACAGCCCTACTTGAAAAGGGATCAGCGGATTGGCGTATCTCTACCCTGCGTCAGTATGATGGCAATCGTTGATGATTTAATTGAACTTGCAAGTGAAACCTAAGCTAGATTGAGGCTTTAAATCGCCTTTCAATTAAGCAGGATGTCAGTCGATCGCCTGAAAGCCGCAGTCATGGTGAAGCTGGAAGGTGGATGCATGGCTTCACTTTGCTTAATCAGTCTAGTGATATTCGACATGACACCTGGCTAGCTGAGCTTTCATCAACTTGACGGCAAGAGTTATTAGCTTGAGTGGATAAACTGCACTATAAATACCTGTTTTGATGTTTAGGATATGCTTTGAACAAAGATACAGCACTTAAACTTTTCTACCTATATTATCCATTTTATCAGTCAAGCCATCAATCATTTTTGTGGTGCAACGCCTAGGTAGATCACTGTAAATTTGATGGTATTGCTTTAAGGTGATGATACACAGGGGAACTTTTTGAGCACTGTTGCTGGGCAGTGTCACCGAGCATTGATGCTTGGGCACTTTCCCATTGAGAATGGGCAACAAATTTCTATCTGGATACTTTAGATCAAAATTTGTTGCCCATTCTCAATGGGAAAGTGCCCAAGCATCATCGCTCGGCAACATTGCCCAGCAACATTGCTCAGAAAGTTGCCCCGTGTATCATCACCTTTAGAGTAAGTTTATATGAAATGCCACATACATTATTACAGTTAACTGACCTTTTGTATGAGAGCTTGATTGGATAGACCACTTTATAAAACAAGATTTCTTAGCTTTACTTTCGTTGCTTTAGATTATGCTTTTTAGCAAGGATATTTGCACAAAAAAGCCTTTATTTGAACACCACATACATTATCAGAGTCAATAATTTTAATATTTTTACAATAGCTGCTTGAATGTGTGCTATTAGTTTGCTATAAGATAGCTGAGCTATTGTCAGTTTGGCCATTTATTTGATTATATAAATCTTATAAATAGGGCCCTATGAAATCCGTTTTATTTTTTCCCAAATTCCGTTTTTTCCGTTTTAATTTTTCTGGATTCCGTTTTTTTTTTTTTTTTTTCTCCGTTTCATGTTTTTTGGACTCCATTTTAATGGTTAAATTAAATTTTAGTAATCAAAAAGCATGTCTAATTAATTGAAATAATGAAACTTATCCAATTTACCAACAATTTATTAAAAGTTTAACAAAAAATTACATTTTTTTAGGGCCCTATGATATACGTTTTATTCTTTCCCCTCAAATTCTGTTTTATTTTTACCAAATTCCAAACTTTTCTGGATTCCATTTTAATGGTTTAATTACATTGTAATAATCAAAAAGCATGTCTAATTAATTGAATTCTTAAAAACAACAAAATTTATTAATTAAAAAATGTATTTTTATGAAATGTTTTGTTTTTTTCAGAAATTCTGTTGTGTATTTTAATTTTCCCGGCAATCAAATAACGCATACAATTTAATTTATCTTTTAATCATGAAATTAAACTTTTTTTTGTCAAACAATGTGCTGCACAACAGAGCTTTACTGTTAAAATTAAAACATGGAAGAAAAACTGAGATTATTCCTTAAAAAGATAGTTTTAATAATTTATTATTAAATTAATTTATCTAAATTCTACTGTACAACACTAATATGTTTCTGTCAAGTTAAATCAAACTTTTATTTTGACGGGTTGCCGAGAGCTTTGAGTTTCTCTGTATCTGTGACAATTGTTTTCTCAAACGAAGCAGTTAAATGCTGATGAAGTGACTTTCAGAGCGGCTCTGGAGATGAATTTCGTGCGTTCATTTCCTCATATAGTGAGGCGACAGAGGATGAAAACACCGCGAGCGTTGCACGTGCTTCAGTGTGTGTGCGTGTGAGGTAAATGATTTATTTTTACTTTTATTTTATTTTTTTATTATTTTATTTGATTTTTTTTTTAAATTTTAATTTAATTTTATGTTATTCAGATACATTATCTGAGTGAGAACTAGCTTGTCTGTCTTTTGTTAATTTGACAGCCGGATTGATTAGCTTGATTGGATAAATATCTTTATAAAACTTTTGTGGTTGAGGTTTTATTTTCTTAGTATAGAATATGTTTTGAACACCATTTAGCACAGTTTAACACTGTTCATTTTAATTAAATTCAGTTTAACAATAGCTTGCCTGGCTTTCAAATTGGCATCGAGGACAATTAGTCTGATAAACTCTCATTTTTGGCTTCAGTTGTATTGTATTAGATTTTTAGCACAAATTTCTTAAGCTTTTTAGCACAGATCTCACCACATGCATTATCTGAGTCAGTAACCGTCATTTAACCGTCATTGCAACAATGGCAGTTCGGATTCGCGTTATTAATTTGAGTGAAGGTGTTTGTCTGAAGTGAGGATGAATGACAGGTTATTTGCCGCTCTTTTTTTTTTTTTGCCTTCAGGGTCTACTGTACAGATGTACCGAGGAGTTTGTCGGGTCTGTTCACCGCCTCCACCTCCTTCCCGCTCGCTGGGTTATTTATCATAGTTGTTCTAGTCACTGCCACTCTTGACACTGGTGTTATTAATGAATATCCACTCTGCCGGTAATTCAGTTTAACCTGTCTCCCCGCATTCATTCATTCTACTAAACCATCCACAGGAAGAGCGAAATTGAGGGAGGGGTGGGAGGAAGGAAATGAGTGAGTCATGCGACTGTATTTTACCGCTGAGTTTGTTTTTTGGTTGCGCTTCATATTAAATATTTACTGTCACTGCATGCACAATCCTGCCAGGATGTGTACAACAATGTCACTCTGTCTTTGCACAAGTTAGACACTTTTGTTTTCATGATTCCTTCTCATTGACCTCTGACCTTTTCCACAGGCCGCGTAATGTGGAGCCAGTGTGTTCGAACCTGCAAGCTCAGATCCTGAACTGCTATAGAGACAACCGCGAGCAGACGCTTCAGTGTTCAGACCTGGCCAAAGAGTACATGCAGTGCATCAATGCAGCTAAGAAGGTAAGAAACCATAAAGATTTAGGTGGTAAAGTTTTTGTTTAGAAGCATTTGTGACCTTAAGTGCACAGTTGAAGTTCATTTATTTACTGTAACGTTAAAAAATATATCACAGTCCAAGCATATACTTTTCAAGCAAGCATTAAAAACTGAATTAAATCAATAAATATAAAACAATCTTATATAAATATACTAATAAAACTAAACATAAATCTATTGCTAACACTATAACTTTGTAGATCACGCGCAGAACTTTCCACTCCCATCTGCGCTTTTTTTTTGGAATTGCGCTTTCAAAATTGCCCTTTATAGTTTATTGAAATATGAATGTTCATGACATTCATAAATATATGAATGCATTTTAACGAATAATCTGTTAAATATTTCCAAGTTTTTCCATTTACATCTTACAGCCAATTCACACTCCACCGACAGACACTTTAACGGGTTTTGTGTACCCCTGTTGGCATCTGTTGGCGTTGATTGCCACTTGTTTTCGCCAGTTGGACATGCCTGTTTGCTGTTTGTTGGGTCGTGGAATCTCTGAGAAGTGGCGTTCTGTAATCTGGTGATTGTCCACGTTGGTTGGCTTCTGTTGATGCAGTGTGAATTGGCCTTTAAATGTACAGTAACAATAAAAGCCTGTTTGATACCAAAATGTTCATACTAAGGTTGCCAAGTTGCTGTACTGTTGGTTGCTAGCAGCTGTCCTACTTGACATTAGTATACAAGCTTAAAGGGTTAGTTCACCAAAAAAGGAAATTTCTGTCATTAAGTACTCACCCTCATGTTGTTCCACACCCGTAAGACCTTCGTTTGTCTTCGGAACACAAATTAAGATATTTTTGATAAAATCCGAGGGTATCTGATCTACACATAGGCAGCAACGACATTGCACCTTTTGAGGTCCAGAAAGGTACTAAAGACGTCATTAAAATCACTGGTTCAACCTTAATATTATGAAGCGACGAGAATACTTTTTGTGCGCAAAAACAAAACAAAAATAATGACTTTACTGAACAAATTCGTCTGTCCCCTGTCATACTGCTAGGCTATTTTCGTTGCAGAGCTTCAGTGTTTATGTCCGAATGGCGGCTCAGTATTGGCCAGCTCTGGTCACGTGAGCAGCACGAAGCATGCATGTGATGCTGACGCAGGAGTCGGCCAATACTGAGCCCGCGTTCAGACGTAAACACTGAAGCTCTGCAACGAAAATAGCCTAGCAGTATGATGGGGGACAGACGAATTTGTTGAATAAAGTTGTTATTTTTGTTTTGTTTTTGCGCACAAAAAGGTACCCTCGGATTTCAAAAATATCTTAATTTGTGTTCCGAAGACAAACGAAGGTCTTACGGGTTTGGGACGACATGAGGGTGAGTAATTAATAACATAAATTTCATTTTTGGGTGAACTAACCCTTTAAGCAGAGTAATATGTGAACTTCACTCTTGCTTCCGTTGCTAGTAGGCATTCCTGTAGCTCAGTTGGTAGAGCATGGCCCTAGAAACCCCAAGATCGTGGATTTAATTGATTCGGGACACAAAAACTGATGAAATTTATCTCTTGAATGCACTGCAAGTCTCTTTCTGCCAAACGCATAAATATAAATGTAAATGCCCATTGGCATCCGCAGCGCATTTGCATAGAGTTGAACTCTCATCAATGTCTGTAGCTCATGTCACCTCAAATCACCTCGCATCATCAAACCTCACTGAAAGAGAGTCACTTTTTAGTCATTTTGTTGATATAATTTGCTGCCAGCGTGAATGCCCCTTAAAGATCAGAGAGAGGGGGTTGGAAAATGGTCATGTAAAACTCAATTTTGATTGTTATTGGTGCAAGAAACCTTGATAAACATAATAAGTGGACTGAAGTATAGTTCAACAAAAAATGAAAATTCTGTGGCCCAAGACTTTTTTCTTCTGTGGAACACAAAAGAAGATTTTTTTTTTTTTTTTTTTTTTTTTTTTTTTTGTCCAGCTCCATATATTGAAAGTCAATAGATGTTGTTTGGACCCAAACGTTCTTCAAAATATCTTCATTTTCACATATTTCATGTGTGTTCTACATTAGAAGGAAAATCATACAGATTTGGAAGAACATCAGGGTGAATCTTCTTTTAGACGAACACAATCGGAGATATATTTTAAAATATCCTTAGTCATCCAGGCTTTATAATGGTTGTGAATGGGGGGCCACATTTTGAAGTCCCAAAAAAGTGCATCCATCCGTAATAAAAGTATGACTCCAGGAGGCTAATAAAGGCCATCTGAAGCGAATCGATGTGTTTTTGTAAGAAAAATATCCATATTTAAAACTTTTATAAATTCAAATAACTAGCTTCCGGTGGACGACCGTACGCATACTGCGCAAGTCGACTTGTGCCAAATGAGTAACCCGTGACGCGATGTATGAAAGCTATTTATTATAGTTAATAAAATTTTAAATATGGATATTTTTCTTACAAAAACACATCGCTTCGCTTCAGAAGGCCTTTACTAACCCCCTGGGAGTCATATGGATTACTTTTTTATGGATGGATGCATTTTTTTTTTTTGGCTTCAAAATGTGGCCCCCCCATTCACAACCATTATAAACCTTGGAGGAACAAGGATATTTTGAAATGTATCTCTGATTGTGTTCGTCTAAAAGAAGATATTCATATACACATAGGATGTCATTTTTGGGTGAACTTACCCTTTAAGTGTTTTGTGTTGGTCCGCAGCACCCTTGCTGCAGTGTTGTCAGTAAAGGTGTACTTTCAAGGTGTTAATTCTCCAGGAGTTTTACTTTCAATGTTCAGTTGTAGCCAGGCAACAGTAGAGTAATTAATCCACTCCATCACACCCTCAGTCGTAAGGAAGAGAGTGTGTGTGGATGTGTTTCGGGCTCACAAGTACACACTGCACTCAGGGAGTGTGTGATAATCACTGCTATGGCAACGGCTCCCAGTACCAGGATGTGGATCTGGCGTGCCGCATGCTGCTGCCGGTGGGTTATCGCTCTCACTTCCTCATTCCCCTCGCCTCCACTCATCCGTGCTCTATTGTAACTGTTGAATGCAAGTGTTGACTTTTGATTTGAACTCTTTTTAATTACCATTACTCAATATGAGTTTGAAAATGTCCTTGTTGTTTGGCAAGGTTTTTTTGTTTTTTGCCTCGAGTCTTTCTGAGTTGAGTATTTTAAAGAAAGGAGGTTTTCAATGCAGTTTGATAAAGCAATTTTGTGTGTGTTCAGACACTCAGTTGCATGCTGTGTCTTTGTCCAATTTTTCACATAAGCATTATTGCTACAAAAGCAAGAGATGGTAAACACAAAATCCAGATCAATGGTATTCGTTTGGCTAATCGAACATCGCTCTCAGTGCGAGAGCGTAACAAAGCCTCAGGATATTTGTTCACTTTGTGGGCCAGGGGCGGGACTGTACAGTATGTCTTCCCGCTGGAAAGAGAGATTGGCTTTTAATGTGGTTTTCCCTTTTCTACAAACTGCTTTTTCTACAAACTGGGTGAGGTGAACATGAAAACAAAATTGACCATAAGAAATATGTCAGGTTATGGAAGAAAAGTGGGTTGTAAGCAGTTTCATGTTGACCAAAGGCATAGTTCAACCAAAATTGAAAATGTTGTTGCTCAATGAAAATCTTCCCCTCCGCTTCAGCTCTCAAATATCATTGATGTTTGTGTTCAGTTCTACAGCAGAAGAGAAGATTTTCAGTGATTAATGACTTCAATTCAGTCTTTTCCTCACAGAAAGCATTGCATGGCTTAGGTATCATATGATTATAACCTGTGTATAATATATGGAAAAAAGCATAAAAATATCATCTTGTATTTACAGAGAAATAGAAAAACCAATATAATAACATGAGAGTGATTAAAGAATGACAGGATTCTTTTTATTTTGCGTGAATTATTCCTTTCAACAATACACATGTCAGTTTACATTATAAGTAACACTTGCTGAGGCAAATCTAGATAATATTGTTCTTTGCACAAGGCTTGTGTTACCTCTCAGAACAGACGTTGCTTGCTAGAGGTGTGAAATATAATGCAGTCAACCTTGTTATAATTGGGATGCATTTAATTAGACTCCAGCAATTAAACATACGTTAAGCAGTGGCATTTAAGACAATAATTTAACTACATATATATGTATAGAGAGAGAGAGAGAGAGAGAGAGAGTTGTAGAGTGTTGTTACCATGCCGTCATTTTACGCCGGACTGCTTCACAAACGAGGGTCAATTCAACGCTGGATTTGCACAAAAAGTTAACATGACGGCACATGCTAGTCGATGAGTTGATTCAACTCCACAGCAACTACATACACTTTTCCACTAACCATTCAGAAATGTCCAGTTGCATTCTAAAAGTTGTAACTTCTTCCTGAGTCTCTCCATCAGTATCTGACTCCATGTAAGGCTGAACACCATTACTGACAATCGTCATTTTGGCTGTGTGAGATTCTCCAGCTTTGTTGTTGTTGTTGTTGAGCAACTAAAGCATAAGCTGTTAAAGCTCCGTCCTCTTCTGGAAAGGGGGCCGGGAGCAGCAGCTCATTTGCATTTAAAGAGACAGGAAAACAACGTGCAAATTTGACAAACTATAATAAATAATCTGTGGGATATTTTGAGCTGAAACTTCACAGACACATTCTGAGGGCACCCTACATCTTGTGAAAAGGCGCATAATAGGTCCCCTTTAAAGGGTTAGTTCACCCAAAAATGACTGTTTTTCTGTCATTAATTACTCATTAATTACTCAAAAACAAAATAACGGCTTTATTCAACAATATCTAGTGATGGGCGATTTCAAAACACTGCTTCATGAAGCTTCGAAGCTTTATGAATCTTTTGTTTCGAATCAGTGGTTCGGAGCGTGTATCAAACCGCCAAAGTCACGTGATTTCAGTAAATGAGGATTCGTTATATCATAAGTGTTTAGAAATTTCAATGGTTCACCACTGGGGGGGCGTGACTTTGGCAGTTTAATACACGCTCTGAACTACTGATTCGAAACAAAAGATTCGTTAGCTTCTTAAGTAGTGTTTTGAAATCGCCCATCACTAGATATTGTTGAATAAAGTCATTATTTTGTTTTTTTTGGTGCACAAAAAGTATTCTCGTCGCTTCATAACATTAAGGTTGAACCACTGTAGTCACATGAACTGTTTTAAATATATCTTTAGTAGCTTTCTGGGCATCTAAAAGTGTTACTTATCTTGCTGGCAATGGAGGCCTCACTGAGCCATCGGATTTTATCAAAAATGTCTTAATTTGTTTTCCGAAGATGAATGAAGGTCTTACGGGTGTGGAACGACATGAGGGTGTGTAATTAATGACAGAAATTTCATTTTTGGGTTAACTAAGGCTTTAAGACTAATTAGTCGACTAGTTTTTCAGGCAACCCACCAGCTAGTAAATGTTATAATTGTAAATATGTAATTTTGCACATTCCTATTTTAAACACAGATCAAAGACAAGTCTACTCATCATAGCAGTTCCCAAACAGCAGTTAGAAGCTATAGAAGCCCTTATTAGAGAAACTCTCTCTTGCTCTTGACACACTTCACTTTGGGAAGGTTGCATGCCCTGGAATGAAGGGAGACAGAGAGAAGAAGCGGGAGTTGGGCGGGAGCGAACCCCGTGCTCTCCATCTGAGGGGGCACCCACGCTTCTCTGGGCATTGTCTGGGATAATGACTCCGAGATTGGCTGATTCCTCCATCCTGCACGCTCCACCCTGCACCGGGATCTTCCGCTCATTTACGGCCAGGGCCAGATGCACCGACGGTGATTGTGATTGATGTTTTGAGCTCCCTTGCATTTAACACAGAGGAAGAGGAGAGAGAGGCTTGTGGGCAACTGCTGAAGGAGAAATGGAGGGGAGGAAATATAGAAAGGGATAAAAAAAAAAAAAACACAAAAATGGAGGTGAAGAGAAAAAGAGAGCGGGAGAAGGGAATAGGCTAGTTAGCCCAGTGTGTCTGACGCTGGATTGATGCTGTGGGGCGGCAGGGGCTGTTGTGTCAGGGCTGAACTTTTTGAGAGGCTGCCCAAAACTTTTAATGCTGTTTCTCTCAGCGTAAAATTTGCCCCCAAAGCCCCAGCTCTGCCATCAGCATTACTGCAGGCTCAAGGGCTAATGCCCCGTGTGTGTGTTGATGTGTTTGTGACAGTTCAGGCCAATGCATGCTCTTGGAACAGATGTTTCAGAATACCTGTCCACATATAGAAATACATCAGCACTCATATGAACTCTGAGATGCTATAAATAATGTGAATATATAAGAAGAGCGTGAGAGTTTGTGGGGTGCTATACTCAATCGTTTCTGCTGCAACATAGTTTAAATTATTTTCATTTGAAACTATTTTTCTTAATGCAAGTTAAGAAAATTCATACATGTCATGTTTACACATGTCTATCTTTATCAGGACTGATACTTATTGTTTCGGACTTCTACCCTAGACTTCTATCATTATTTTATTTTATTTTATTTTATTTTATAACTGACTTACTCAAACCCTAATACAAGTTTGAAGGTTATTATTATTATTATTATTATTACTTGTTATATTTAATAATAATATTTAATTATTAATATTAAATATTTAATGACCATAATAAATGAAATAATAAATAAATAAAATATAAACCACTAATGTTTAAATAATTTATTTAATTTATTATTACTATTATTATTAAAATAGAAATCTTTATATTTAATTGTAATAATAAATAAATGTTCAAACACCAACGTTTATATAAGAATTACATTTATTATTGTTGTTGTTGTTATTTAAATACAAATCATGTTTAATAATAATAATAAATATAGTAATATAAAAACACTAAGGTTTAATTAAATGTGTTATTATTATTATTGTTATTATATAAATATTTATTTATAAATATATATTAATAAATAAAATACAATGAAATGTATTACTATTATTAATATTATTATTAAAATATAAATTTCTAATTTAGTTATTTTTAATAGTAATAAATAATATTATTATACATAAAAAATATACAAATATCCAATATAAAATACACAAAAACACCAATGTTTAAATAATTAATTGTAAAGTAAATAATTAAAAGGTAAATTATTATTATTGTTGTTGTTGTTATTATTATTATTAATGCATTTATTAATTAAACATTGGTTTGTTTAATCATATTGTTTTTGCTTCTATTTTATTAAAGCAATAAGCTACTCAAGGCTGCTTTGCGTCGTACCTAAAAACACCCTTTAATTGGGGTAAAATCAATGTAACACACAGTCTTGTAGCTTCTTGCTTTATTTATGATTTTTGCTCAATAGCAGACTCTATCAGATTTGGCTAACTTCAGGGAGCATTTTTCCCCAAAGGTATAGCTAGGTTTGAAATGCGCACAAACACACTTTCAGCCCCATCCTGTGTCTAGCGTCCATCACCACACACACACGAGTCAGATCACAGAATGTATTGCTGCATTTCTCCAGTGAGGCCCAGAGATGGAACCTCTTTTCATTCGATTGACTAAAAGGAACTGGCTGCCAGGTGCTCCGAGGCCTTCCCACGACCCCCGCTGTGCCAACTCAGAGCTGTGTGTGTTAACGTGAGTTCTCATATCAAGTACTGCTGGAATATTGCATGACAGCTTGTTATTTATATGGTTGTGGAGCAAGACACAAATGCAACGACTGACTCTGACTCCAGGGTCCACAAACAAATCATCAATACGAGCACCACCATTGAAATAAATGGTGGGTTAAATTGGTCTGCATCAGACTTTTCAAATAAAACGAGATGTTTCTATTGTGTGTGATCTGTGTGAGCTCTTTCAATGAAACAAGCCTGAAAATAGAATGAGATAAATGAAAAGCTAGAAGTGAAGGAAGAGAGACTAGGTCAAGGTGCTGTAGGTGGGCAGACGCTTTCAACATCTTTCTACTTAGATGAGAATAGTGTTTTGTCAGGATAGTGAAGTTGAATCATTGTCTGTACTGAATCATTTAATTATCCAATGTCACTGACCCTGAAAAACACCCTAGATACAGGAATGCTTGTCCTAGTTATAACTACAATGACTCAGAGAACTGCAGAGAATTTTGAATGTCGGGACTGGTTAAAATTCTAATTATACAAATGATAGTTCCAGTCCTTATATTTGATTGGCTGAGCAGCGTTCCAAGAGTGCTAACATACTGTCTAGAACAGGGGTGTCAAAACTTTTTTAAAAGAGGGCCAGATTCGATGTTGTGGACACATCTGGGGGGCCGGTTCCTTTTCTATTATATATATATATATATATATTACATGTTTTGTTTCTTGAAAACATGACAGATTTTGACAAAAGCTGGAGCTGACAGTAGAGTAGCTTGAGATAGGACACAAACATAAATTTAATACACAAACAATATCTGTAAAACTTTTAACAACCTCATTTTTAAAGGGTGAAATTTAAATATTATTACTGAGTTAGAACTCTATTCTTATTTAAATTAAAAAGTACTCCAATTAGATCACCACAGGTAAAACCACTCATGGCACCTCACTACATGGTAAAAAGTAAAAATACTGTTATATCTAGAATGGCTTTATGGTATTTAGTCTATAAACACATTTAATATAAATACGAATGCACAAAACTGCAAGTTTATGACAAAAATAGTCTGTAATTTGGCCTTTATTACTAATTTGATACGTCTACATTAAAAATTAAATAAAATGAGATATTAACTTACATTTCTGACAAAATACCACGGTTACAGTTAGTGTTACCACAGTAAATCCATGATAAATGTTGTTGAATTGTTGGTTGAAAAGTATTCAACCTGGATCGGCTCAATGTTTCTCCTGATTTGCACGTTATAGTGATGTTGATTCAGTCAGCGCTGTTTCAACTGGCTTTAAACTAAATTAAATCACAGAGAGATTTGCAGCTTGTACCTGAGACCTCTACGCCGAACTCGACCACTTCTCACTGGCTGTTTAGTGGTCGTGTGATCGAGACACTCAGCAAGTAAACACATTTGTGAGCTTGTGAGTCGCGCGTTGCACAGTGCACACAAGTAGCGCTGTTTCGTTTCGCGTTGTTTCCCTGGCCTAAAATATAGTACTGCCACCTTGTGTTGACATTGTGAAACTGCACGATTTGTAAATTATGCATGGCGGGCCACATATAATAAATTTTAATAGACAAGCTGCAGGCCGTTTGAAATTCATCCCCGGGCCACATTTGGCCCGCGGGCTGTAGTTTGGACACCCCTGGTCTAGAACTTTTTTTTTTTTTTTACTGTTTTTATCACTCTGCTTGTCTGTGTGTGTGTCAATCTGTACATTAGTGGTGTAAAAAAAAAGTTACATCATTATCCCAGTAGGTGGATTCATGAGTGAATCATTAAGTTATTTACTCAACAGATTCATTCAAAAACACTGATTTATTTAGTAATTAAACACCACTGTGTGTTGCTTGGAGATGTGCAATGGTTAATTCTGTTTTGACTTTGTTCAGAACTATTTTCATGGTGGAGGGAATAATTGAATATTATATGCTGTTTGTGAGATGGACTCTTGAAGGGGTAGTTCACCCAAAAATGAAATTTGTGTCATTAAGTACTCACCCTCATGTTGTTCATCTTCAGAACACAAAAAGTTTTTTTTTATCCCCCATAGAAAGCAACGTAATTACCATCATTCAAGGTCCAGAAAGGTATTAAAGACATCGTTAAAATAGTCCATGTCACTACAGTGGTTCAACCTTAATGTTATGAAGCGTTGAGAATACTTTTTGTGCACAAAAACAAAAATAACGACAATTTCTTCTCTACCCTGTCAGCCTCCTATGCAGTTGACGCAGTGAACGCAGTGCAGCGCTTCCGTGTTTACGTCCAAATGCCGGCTCCTGCGTCAGTATCACACACATGCGTCGTGCTGCTCACGTGAACAACGTCGGCCAATACTGAGCCAGTGTTCTGACGTGAACACGGAAGCGCTGCACTGCGTTCACTGCGTCAACTGCATAGGAGACTGGCAGGGTAGAGAAGAAATTCTTGAATAAAGTTGTTATTTTTGTTTTGTTTTTGTGCACAAAAAGTATTCATGTTGCTTCATAACATTAAGGTTGAACCACTGTAGTCACGTTGACTATTTTAACGATGTCATACTTTTCTGGACCTTGAATGTGGTAATTGACCGTTCGCAAAGACCCCGCCCCCTTTAGTTACTGTTGCTACGTCCGACAAGCCATGATGCCGATCTCTTGCCACTCATCATGTTCTCACACAGTGAAAATTACATCGCGGAGCAAAGAGTACACTGACAACGCGTCGACAGACAAGACAGAGCAGGTTACTTATGATATGAAACAAAGTCTCACATTTTGTCATTTTTAAAGAAATTTAAACAATAAATACCGTTTTGTGGCTCTTTAATGTGTCATGACAGATCGCTGTAGCACCTCAGTTCAAGCGGCTCGTGAACCGATCATCTCTTCCTACTAGTTCATTTATAGAATCAAATAAACATGAATGAACATCATAAATGTTGTTTCAATCGCAGAAAGACGTCAGTACACACCATTTTTCAAGTTCAAGTCCACCTACGTTAATCTGCTAACTCCCCTGACTGCTTTGTCGGACAAAATGGTGGATTCGGCGTTATGATTGGTTAGATCGCCTGTCAATCAAACTCGAAGGGTCAATTACGTTGCTTTCTATGGGGGATAAAAAAAAAAACCTCTCGGATTTCATCAAAAATATCTTAATTTGTGTTCTGAACCTTAATATTTGTACATTTATATTTAAATTACTAAATAATTATTTAAATAGAAAAATAATTTGTAGGTTAATTGATTTAAATATTAAATTGCGATTAGTCAATTTTTCTATAGTTGAAGCATGTTATTTTAATTTTAATTTAATACTTAATTTTTTATTTATTAAATTTCATCATTCAAGAATGCAAATGAGTTTACTTTTGTTAAATTTCCTGCCTGGGTTTGATTTATAAATAATTAGAAGTCGAATAATTAATGAAGGTAAACCTGTTAACTAATCGCATACATTAATATATATTAACCACAGTTCTGCTAAAAATATAAGACTCGGTGCTCAACGGCAGGCACAAGACTTACCATTTCCAATCTCTGCCTTTCATTTTTTTTGCCCCTTTCTCTTGTAAGAGCAGACGCCTCGAGCCTCCATCCATCCATTCTTCACAGTGGGATTATTGATTTCATTTTCATATTGCTGCAGGTCCTCCGTTGTAAACAACCTTCCCCTCTTTTCAAAAAGTGAATTGATCCTCGGTCCGCCTGTGTTAGAAGGAACCAATCAAAGGGAACACCATTATCTTTCTTTTTTGCAGCCGCTTCCCTTTCTCTTCTCCTTTTGTGTCCTGAAATAATAGAGCTCGCATTGGCAAACAACATCAAGTATAATGGCGAGTTTGTTGGCGGCACAGATTTGAAAAGTTTTCCGAAAGTGCCATGCTAAAGTGGTTTGAGTTCAGAACAAACTTATTGTTCCAGCAGCACATTTACACAATATAATAGATGGTGAGGATTATCTTGTTTGCGGTAATAGCTCGAAAAGCTTCACACAGCCACACTGAGAAAGACCTTGAGGGAAATGGATGGAGGGGCTTTTTCTTTATTTAATTTTTATTGCACATCTATAGAAACGTGTGTGGGGGTTGGGTGAACTAGAAAACCTTGATTTGCGCTTATATACAACAGAGACTGTTGCCTTGCCATTTCTGAAAGCCTTTACATCAAAAATATGCAGTGCTGTGGGGACCCAATTACACCTGTTAATGTATTTGGCCTTGGAGACGCAACATATATACATGAAGTTACGCTCTCGTTCATTTAGGACATCTGCCTTTATCAAATCTGTAGGAAGGAGTGCATTAAAATTCATTGTAATCTTTCGTCTCGTGGGGAAACTAACTAAGATAAGTGTCTGTGTTGTTGATTAGCTGAACATTTGGGTCTAGGCTGAAGAAACACTCAAATGGGTTTTAGAAGCTGTTGTGCTTTACTGGCTGCTGTCTGTTGGCTAAAGAGATTAGGACTACATTTCTGTTTCTTACCCCTGATGATCAATGATACACAAAAGCAGAAAGGTTTATTTCACTCTCTGTTTTACCATTTCTTTCTATCACAGAACCCGAAGTGTGGACGTTCTTTGTGCTTTCAGAGGGTAAATGTCAACATGACATCAAATTTGACCCTGTGTACTTCATAAAGGTCTAGTTCACAAAACAATTGAAATTCTGTTATTATTTACTCACCCTTATGTCATTTCAAACCCTGTGTGACTTTCTTCTGTGGAACGCAATGAAGATATTTTGAAATATGTCTTGTTTTTTGGTCCATTTAATGAAAGTCAGTAGGGTCCATAGAAAGTTATACAGTTTTAGAATAACATGAGGGGCTGTAAATGACATATTTTTTCAGTTTTGGGTGAATTTTACATTTAATAGATATTCTTTGTCTTGTTGTGCATGATTCATCAGGAAAAAAAAATTGTCTTGGTTATATTTCACCAAATTGTAATAGCTTCTTCAACGCTGAAATGACTTTTCATTTAGGCTGATGTCACCAAAAACACTTAAAGGTGCTCTATGTAAGGTTTTGACTGTTCACACATTTGTTTCTCTGAAAATTTGTATCAGAAGATTTGTAGATTTTAAAGGGTTAGTTCCCCCAAACAATGAAAATTCTGGCATCAATTACCCTCATCTTCAAAATACAAATTAAGATATATGTAATGAAACCTGGGATATTTCTGTCCCTCCATTGAAAGTCCATTATACCAATACTTTGATGCTTTATAATCATAAACACTTCATAAAAGAAATCCATAGGAATCAAGCAGAGTAACTGATGACAGAATTTTCTTTTTTTGTGTGAACTATCCCTGTAAGCTTCAAAATGGACACAAAAGCATCATAAAGGTATTTAACACTTTTTTTCAAGTCTTCTGAAGTCATACGATAGATTTGGTTGAGAAACAGACTGAAATTTAAGTCGTTTTTACTGATCAATCTTCTCATTCTGTGAGTTGTTACCCCTTATTTGCCCTGCACGCGTCTGCGGCGCGTTACGGCTGTGATGCGGCTACCGTAGTCGATCCGCGGCCACTCTAGTCAATGCCAACGCCACGCCGCATTTCAAAAGCATCCCAGAAGCGGCTTGCCGTGCCGCTTATTAGCTAAAGATAGGCGCCAAGTCTGTTTTTGACGGACGCCTCGTCCAAGCCACGCAGCTGAAATACAAAATAAAGTAAAAAATAATCACCCTGTGAAGACTCCCACTCATATTTCACATCACTATGAGGCCAGAAATTGACGACAAGAGATTCAAAGTTGAAAAACTTGAAAATCTTTTATCCTTGTCGGCCATAACTGGACTTTTAAGTGTATTAACTTTATATGTAGGCTACAGCAAAATAAAGTAGGGCATAGCAATAAACCCAATTAAACTGGACAAAATATAACCATCCGGCCAGTAAAAACACGAAAAATCAAGGAAAACAACGTTGTTCAGGCAGATCTTGTGGTCTCGCAAATCCAGCCACTTCGCTTCTGAAGTGCTTCTGGTGTGAGTTAACACCGTGTAGAGGACGGAACAAAACCTCGCCGGAGCCGTAACGCACCACAGACGCGTGCAGTGTAAATAAGGGGTCAACCACTCTGACCAGATCATTGAGTTGAATTTAAGAACTGATTCAGTCTGATTTGTGAACAAATCATTCAGACCACTTTTGTTAAGTGGATCAAACAATTAATTGAAAAAAAAAAATCAAACTTAAAAGAACAATTCTTACAATTTTCAATTGGTTACGACCCAAATCTTAGTCTCTTCCTCACACAAAGCTATTGTAAGACTTCAGAAAACTTTGGAAATAGTATGTGAGTTGTATAGAGCACTTTTGTGATACTTTTCTGATACTTACTGGTCTTTTCTTGAAGTTTGAAAGCTTTAGACCCCATCCAGTGTAATTGCATAAATCAAAATCTTTGATATGGTTTTTATCTTAGTGTTAAATCTTTACAGCAGTTCGTGTGTTGTTAGGCCTTTGTTGCGAAAATAGATTCAATTTGCACCTACAGTAGCTGTCTTTGCGGTAGAAGGATATTGGAACCAAATGTGACAATACATGGTGCTTGTAATACAAAAAGATCAAATCAAAAAAAAAAAGGCTGACTACATGCTTGGCTCACTGCTCTTTGTAGCCGTAATTCTCCTTTCATTTTTCAATCTGTACTACTTCTCTTGTGTCTTGCTTCTGTGCTTCCCTCTCCAATCGTTCCATTGCTATTGTCTGCACTTTGCACTATCTAACGGCATATCAGACCTATTCTGAAGGCTTCATTTTGGCTCAGGCGTGCCATATGGCCTACGAACATCCTCACAAAGCCCTGAAGCCACAGTCAGCGGGGAACCTGAGGCCAAAGAGCCAGAAACACAATGGCTGATGTGACCTTTCCGTAGCGGAGCCGCAGTTGTGCACCACTGTGCATTCATTCTGATAACTCTGATAATCCACCGGACAGACATTGTTCCGCTAAAAAGCAGCTTCAAAACTTGAACTATAGAATCTGCAGTTGACTTTTTTTCCAGCACTCTCCAGGTGTGATAAAAGTGCATTAGGAATGGCTTTCTTGCTTTGTTACCCCGAAAGCATCCGTGTGCTGTTTTCCATTTGGCATCGGAACAAGGCGGTTCACTTTCTGTCTGGTCTCCAAAAGCTCTTTCCTCTGTTTTATTCTATTGAAGCTGTTAGGAGGAGCAGCAAATACTGTTTGGACCGGCTATCACTCCATCCACAAAGGCAGGTTTGAAGTACCTCCACGGAGTAGCTTCAAAGACATCTATTTTTTCACGGTTGTCATCAGACATCATAAGGAGAGCAACCAAATTGTGGGTTCCTTTACCTACAACAAATAGGTTTTTGTTTGCTTTTTGGTTTTCAGAAAAAGCTTATTGTGTTTCAGACTATTCCTACGGAAGAAATGGCTTCTCGTTTAAAAAAGCACTTTGTGAAAAGCGAACGATCCCATCATCCAACTAGCACAGGGATATTTTGTTTTTGCTGTTTTTTTGTTTCACCCCTAATTTCTACAGCAGGCGAGCAAGAAGTTTGTTCTTTGAGTACCAGATTGCCTGTCAAGCATCTGATATGATGGATATCAAATTCAACCCAGACCAAATGCAAATGGGGGAGCTGAAATCTATACTACACAACTTTTTGTGTTCTCATAATAAAATGTATTTTATTTTATTTTAAAATTTTATTTTATTGTAAATTATAATAATACAAATGACCAAAAAACATTATTTATTTATTTATTTATTTATTTATAACTGTAGGTGTTTCTTCATTTATGGGCTCTTTTATGTTCTAGGGTTTTTGTAACTAACTAACAGATTTATATAACTAACAGATTTCAGCTTTTTTTTTTTTGTTGTTGTTACATGAAGGTCAAATTAAAACCTTTTTTAACATGACCTCATCATTTATTTTTGCTTATTTTCAAATGTATCAGTAGCTATGTTTCCATCCAAAGTTGTAAATTTAACTTATGCGCTAAATTGCAATATCGCGTAAAACATTTGCGAATAAAGCACCGTTTCCATCCAGTAAGTCAAAGAGAACAAAATCGTCATTTCCTGATAAACTGGTGCTAAATATCACTAAGAAACGTAGGAGAAGCCACTGTATATAATAATTTTTGTATATAATAAATTATTTGCTTCTCAGAGTGCGCAGACGAAACGCAATAAACGTGTTATCTTGCTTTCAGAGGCGGATGTTGCTGTTTGGGAACACAGTCATGTAAGACAGTTCTGGAAGGAATTATACCGAACCACATTGACGACAGATTTCTGAATGACCAAAACAGCATTTCAGACGCTTTGCAACAAGATTTTCCCACTGTTTAGTAAACTTATGCCGTCCCATCGCGCAGTCACATGATTTTTTTGATGCGCATCAAGAAATTTATTCGGTAAATGTGTTTCCATCGTAGTTTATGTGCATGTTTTCTTAACAGATAGAAAATTCATCTGACTCAAATGAGTGCGCACGATTTTTATGCGCATTTTTAGAATTTATGCGCATCTTGGCATTTCCATCCAGCAGTTTTTGATGTGATATCCCAAAATGCGCATAAAAATAGGTGGATGGAAACATAGCTATAGAAGAGCATGCTAGAGAAAAAGTTAGGTAAATCACATGTGAACAGAATATTTTATTTAGATTTAGTATTCAAGCATTAACTGTTAAAATTAAGCAAAAATGGAAACATTATTTAATTTTGTATATTTAGGATACATAATGCCTTAGTAAGACAAAGGAGTCAGTCATTTTATTCCAGAAATGTTAAAAATGTAATTTGCACCACAGAATGCTATTAAACAACATGTGATAGAAATTACACTGTGGTCAACATGGTCAAATAATAAAATATAACAAAAATGGCAGAATTCTCCTTTGATTCATGTATGTCCACTGCAATGCAATTAAATTACTGAGCGTGTGAAGAGTTTATTTTAAGAGAGTTTACTTTCTAAAAGTTCAGAGGGCCAAAAGTGCTCATAGTTGAAGAAACACCTAAATACGGATCTATGTTATTCAATAAAGAAGAAGGATTTGACTTATCTAAAAATAATTCATTTATATATACTCGTATAGTTCTTGTGCAATACATCTTGCTTGTTGAACGAATTGATATTGGATAAGTGCAGTAGGCTGAAAATTTATTATTGAGTTTCCTCTTGCACCTAGTTATGTCATAAACTCAATGTGTTTTTTGGAGATTTTGAAAGTGGGTTTTCTGTTGTTTAGATGGGCTGTTTTTTGGATGATGATGTTATTAGAGCAAAGGGCATTTCTAGCTTTTATGTCCAGAAATGAAAAGGGCAGAAGTCATGCATATATTGGTTCCTCCTCACAATGTCCTGTCACATCAGACATGATGTAGTGGCCAGGGAGCTTGGGGTCAAGAAACCCGCCTGACCTTTGAGAAAGAAAGTAACTGACATTGTGCTTGTGTTTGAAAGATAAAGTGTGAGTGTATGTTTCTGACTTCCACATGTTCTGAAGCTCTGAAGAGTGCAATCTGTTTTAGCATCAGCTTTAGTTGTATGAACAACCGTTAAGGCCTATTCACACCAAGCATGGAACAAATGTTCATTGTGAACAAGATTTAGAACAGAAACACTGGGCATAAGGAAAATTACAATACTTTTTTGTCCTAATTTCTTCACTTGCAAGAGATAAACACTAGAGCTTTTATTTTGACAGAAACTGCAGTTGAGCTTTTATTTTGGCGGAAAACTACTGTTTCTGTGAAAACAGGTTTTCTCATTACAAATCTAGTGAAATAGCTGTAATCATCTGCCCACAAAATGCTGGAAATTATGTAAATGTGAAAATAACGTTGCCCACTATGTTACCAAATGCACATTAAACTCACAGCACATGCAAAGATGGAGTTCACTACATTCATTCACTGTAAACCGAGCCATTTTGAGATGCGGAAAACACTAGATCACAAGCTGATCGCGTGAGCAAAGTGCGCCCTTCGCTTTGAAACATGCAGCGCAAACAGACTATATACTTACTTAATTAAATAGCAGTCTTTTGCGATTTGATAAGGGCACAAAGCCATATTGCGCATTCAATTTTAATTCGTTTGACAGATACTTTGCCAAAGCAATGGTTTTAATGTAGACTGATGAATATTCGTTTCGCTCTTGATGTGAATAGACCTTTTTGTTGGCGATTTGTTTTGCATTTTAGTTTCGCATTCGGTTTGAATAGGCATTTAAAGTATTTTGTCCAGGTTGGCTCTTTTTGGAGAACGAAATTTACATACCTCAATGAAACTTCCTGCCTAATGAAAGGTGAAGTGAAAAAGAGGTAGATCAGCTCTTATCAGGCTCATTAAATGCCTTATTCAGGACGTGCTTTATGCCAGATGTGTTGTGGAGTACTTCCTCTTGCATATTTGATTGCATGTGACTGTGTGATTTATCTGACTATGAAATGAAAGGATCAGACAGATCAGAGAGTGGTACATCAGAAGATGAAGAACATGGTGAAGTTAAAATCAGCAGAACTTGCTCGTAGATTGAACCCACTGTCGCTGCTGGCGATTTCTTTCCTTTTTTCCCCCCTCATGTACTCTGCTCAATGCAGAGTTCAGAGTCAAGCTCCCTCTCGGCCTTGTTTGTTTGTCTTGTTTGATCATTCTTCTTCATCTGCTTCTCTCTTGTTTGCCGTCGTAGTGACAGCAGCTGTCTCTCCCTGCCCTTAATGGTGAGGGGAGTTTAGACAAGGCCTCAGAGAGGAAAATGAGACACTAGGAGCAGCTAACATCAGCCCAACTCTTTCTGTAGGTTACATCACTTTCTTTGGTAGACATCCAATGTGCTATTTAGCTTTATAAAACTTCACAATGCCCCAACAAACACCAACTACTTCCGCTGTTAGGTTTTGTTCAATCAGTGTGATAACCATGAAGCTGTTCATACAGTAACCAAATGTGTTTCTCATATATATATACATATATATATATATATATATATATATATATATATATATATATATATATATATATATATATATACATACTGTATATGAAATTAAAGCGATTAAAATTTTTATTAATTCAGTTTATTTATTTTCAGAAATTTAATTGATCACAATTTAATCGCACATCAAATTTGGCTGAGAAATGATCCCCAAAAGATAATTTAAAGTCATTATTGTGATAAATGAGAAAATACAAAAAGGAGATTTAAAAAGAATTATTATATTTGATTTAACATAGAATTTATTACACACAAACTTTTTGGCTACAATGGCCATGAGTCCATGAGGGTGAGTAAATGATAACAGAATTTTCATTTTTGGGTGAACTATACCATTAATGTTATTTTTATTAATATTGATTATTATTATTTTTTGTTGATTAAGTAATACTCTAAATAAGATACTAAAACTGCCAGTAGGTGGCGGTAAATGTCTAAATGAGTAAGTCATTGAGTCATTCATTTGATTTGTTCAAATGGCTGATTAATTCAGGAATGAAGTAAATGGCTCTCTTTATGAATGGGCTATTGAATCACCGGTTCTCCGATTCGTTCAAAACACAAATTCATTCAGAAACACAGCTGTGTTGCTTGGAGACGCACAATCATTCTGCTATGGCTTTATAGGTAACAAAAACAGATAATATTATAAAATATGACAAAATATTAACTTCTTATTTATTTAACTGTTGTATAAAATCAGTATCACATTTGCACTTGAGCTATTCGGAACAAAAGCAGCACTTGTGTGATATTGCACTCATTGCTCGTGGGATATTGCTTAACTATATCAAATGATATAAATATGAAACAAAAACTCATACAGTGGCATTTTTGCCCCAATATCTTGAATTTTGTTTCCCTGCATCATGTTCGTCACCATCAACAACTATGAAATGTCAGATGACATATGTAGGTCTGGGGCATGCGCATTATTTTTTCCATACCTTGTTAAATGAATGTGTTAAATCGACTGTGTTTGTGTATATATGTATATAAATTAATACATTTTATTATGATTTATGAAAGGAATAATAGACGATGGGCCGTTGGATTCTTAGAAAATAATGCACACCTGAGGTGGTAATTACACCTCGGGTGTGCATTATTTTCTAAGAATTCAACGGTCCGGAGTCAATTATTCTGCTTATACTACGGTTACGACACCTCAAGACACTGTTCCGATGTTGTATTTCAAGACATTTGTCAGGTTTTTGTCCTTAAACACCAAATTAGTGTGGGACTAATTTCTTACGCATCTCATCCCAAGCCTCCGTTGCTAATTCCAAAACGTCATTTCAGAACTAGTAACGAAGGCTTGAGCCTTGATAGTAGAATAATACAGTTGATGCAGTTATTAACGCAGTTGAGAGAGAGAGAATAAGCATATGTGAATTAGCCTAACTTACATGAGTCTGTGCTTCTCTCACAGAAGCAGTGTCTCTACTAATAGCGAAACTATAAGTTTATCTACCTCAAGAACCGCACAGTTATTACCTCGCTGTTGAGTCATATATCTTAAGTTGCTAAACTATTTTACTGATTAATTCGTCAGAGCAGTGCTGACAAAACGTTTCTGCACGAGTGTGTGTCCGTACTATATAGTCCACAGTACGTGTGTACGTTTGAAAGAGAGAGAGTGGGAGAGAGTACACGCTTTCAGGACACAATAAAACGTATTTTGTGGTAAAAACCATGACAATAATTTGTCATTTTCATCCTATTGTTTACTATATTTATTTGCTTGGTCGGTGTCGTTGTGGGTTTTGTTTATTTTGCGGTTGTAGGCTGTTGAACCTATTGAAATATCTGAAATCATTTGTCAAAGTGATATGGAACTGTAATGCGGTCAAGACCTGCCTAGAACTACTTTAGCCGTGCGTTTCCCTGAAAATAAACATTCAGCAGCTCCGTAGTATAAACATTTTTATTGTGCTTTAATCTCTCTCTCTATATATAATATATTTTGATTATGCTTTAATTTTTAGGACTTTTATACAAAAGTGTTCCTTTGTTGCATCATACTACTGTTTTTTTCCTCACAAATAAAATCTATCGATCTGTCATCGAGTGTAAATGAGTCACTCTTGACTCATTTACACTCACACACTCTTTCTTTCTTTCTTGGCAGTATTTGTCCTTCATGCATTGTGAGAAATCCATCACAGCTGTGATATTGATCTATCAGCGTTCTTATCTGTGTTCAGCTCTGAACCTTTTTTATGACACCCACTCCTCACCACACCGCTTTCAACCACAGGTCAATACACCACACTTGCACAGTCGGTGCGGTCGGCGTTCCTCAGGTCTCAGTGTTGGGCCTATTTTAATTATCTCTATATCCCACACTCTTAGTTCTGCCTCCCCTCCACCAGTTAGTTCCCTGTTTTGATCCAGGAGGTCCTCAGGAGGGTTATCAGAATTTGATTCGCTGCACAAACAATGGGTTTGGCTTCTTTCAACCACAGGGAAAGACAGTACAATCGATAAGGGACTGAAACATATACAAGCCTGCTGAGCTGACAGTGGCCTTGTGCAAAAGCTGTGGAAGGCGACCGCTGTGCAGTTTCTTTGTGATACTCAGTTATGTAGGTTGTTACTTATAGAGAGTGTGCTTTAGTGAATTAAATGTATCTCTCTTCCTTTGTGTAGCCTGTATATGCATGTTTTTATGTCCCATGGGTTGAACTGATTTTTTTTTTTTTTTTTTTTTCTCTCCACTTTTTTCTTTTTGTTGTATGAAGGTCACATTAAAATCTTGGAAATGTTGGTAACACTTCACAGTAAGGTTTTATTAGTTAACACTGGTTAACTACTTAAGTTAATATGAACTAAGAATGATCAATACTTCTACAGCATTTATTAATCTTAGTTAATGTTTATTTCAACATTTACTAATACATTAATAAAATCGAAAGTTGTATTTGTTAACATATATATATGTATATATATATATATATATATATATATGTTAACAAATGAAAATTCTGTTATCATTTACTCACCCTCATGGACTCATGGCCATTGTAGCCAATATATATATATATATATATATATATATATATAGGTCAATAATCAAGGTAAATATACATTTGTGAACAGTATTTTGCTTCAATTTTAAGTAAACTAATTTTGCAAAATTATGCATGTGAAAATATTTAATTTTGTATATTTAGGACAAAATATTGGCTATGACACTAACTTTAGCAAGCCATGGAAGTTGCCATTTTATTTCCAAAATTATTTAAAATGTCATTTCCATCACAAAATGCCTGCATTCATAATTTCAGGTGTGATCGAAATGGTGAAAATTTTCATGAAATTTCAGAAAAAAATGAACGATGAAAGATGCTTGTGTGTCTAGTGTTGGACATTGTTAGTAGACAAGTTAAACTTGTGAGAGTGTAAAAGGTGAGTTTATTTTCTAAAAGTCCACAGGGCCAAAAGTTACCATAGCTGAAAAAACACTTATTCATGTGTAGGATCTTTTTCCACAATCTCTTCTTTTACTAAAAACCCTTAACCCCTCACAGAAAGCCAATTTAATATTTGTTTGAGTCTTTTGAGGGCCATGCACAATAATTGTGCAGATATCCTGACCCAGGGTGATTTGTACCTCTGAGTTGAAAGACGTAAATCCTCAGAGGTTAAACTGGCCCTTGGTGCTGCTGACAGGTTGCGTTAATTAACTCGCACCCTCTTCGTTTGCAGCATCTTCGTTTTGCCTGCATGTATGCTGAGAAGCTTCAGAGGTCAAGGCCGGCGTTCAGAAATAATAGTTATGTGGGTTGCTTTGAATCTGAGTGATGTCATTGCAATGTCCTCCCTTTCGCCTGTTTCTCTTTGTTTCTCTCTTCATCTCCCTCCTCTTCTCATGCCCTGTCCTCCCTCCATCTCCTCCTGCCCTCCTCTCTGGCACACACCCGCTGTAATGTATGGAGCACCTCCGAATGACTGGAATTAAGGGCCCTGACCTTTAGTGGGTGATGATTACCCATGCAATGTAGTCCACCCCCTCGCTCGTGTGGGCCTGAATCCCACAGGCAGTGATGGCAGTGACTACTGAATTTTTTTTTACTGTAAACTCTCTAAAATATTGTATATTGTATTTTATTCTAAAATTTTTGGCCAAGGTTTGTTTCAGTCCTGCGGGAACATCACCTTGTGGTTTTGCTATTGGTTTACAGTTTGGTATGTGCTATATTTAAAAAAAAAAAGGACTACTGTCAAATAAAAATAAAGAAAATAAGAACAAATAATCAAACAGTTACAAATAAAATAAACAGTGCTTTTCAGGTTTTACAGGTAGGTTTAACAGTATAAAGTAATCAAATGTAAAATAACACTGCATATACAGTAATCTTCACTGTATAAATTAAAGATTAATCCTTATTAAAGTTACAAAAGTTATTTAGTCGAGCAGTGAGTGATTTCTTTGTCTTTTGTTGTTTGATTAACATTAATAACACAGACAGCAGCAGCAGGAATATTAGGCTGCTGTCACTTTAAAGGGTTAGTTCACCCAAAAATGAAAATATTGTCATTAATTACTCACCCTCATGTCGTTCTACACCCGTAAAGACCTTCGTTCATCTTCAGAACACAAATTAAGATATTTTTGACGAAATCCGATGGCTCAGTGAGGCCTGCATTGACAGCAAGATAATTAACACTTTCAGATGCCCAGAAAGCTACTAAAGACATATTTAAAACAGTTCATGTGAGTTCAGTGGCTCTACCTTAATATTATAAAGCGACGAGAATACTTTTTGTGCGCCAAAAAAAAACAAAATAACGACTTTTCAACAATATCTAGTGATGGCCGCTTATAAAGCGACGAGAATACTTTGTGCGCCAAAAAACAAAATAACTTTTTAACAATATCTAGTGATGGCCGATTTCAAAACACTGCTTCGAATCTTTTGTTTCGAATCAGCGGTTCGGATTGCGTGCCAAACTGCTGAAATCACGTGACTTTGGCGCTCCGAATTACTCATTCGAAACAAAAGATTCGAAGCAGTGTTTTGAAATTGGCCATCACTAGATATTGTTACAAAGTTATTTTGTTTTTTTGGCGCACAAAAAGTATTCTCGTCGCTTTATAATATTAAGGTTGAACCACTGTAGTCACATGAACTGTTTTAAATATGTTTTTAGTAGCTTTCTGGGTACTGAAAGTATAAATTAACTTGCTGGCTATAGAGGCCTCACTGAGCCATCGCATTTCATCAAAAATATCTTAATTTGTGTTCCGAAGATGAACGAAGGTCTTACGGGTGTAGAACGACATCAGGGTGAGTAATTAATGACATTATTTTCATTTTTGGGTGAACTAACCCTTTAAGACACGATGCACGGATCCTATATACTGAGAGTGTACACGTGCTTTGTCTTTCTTGACTGTTTACGTTCACTAATACATAACCTACTATGTTTGCTAGGATACTCACCAAGATGTGCATGTTGTGAAAAAATGTTGTGTGAATTTGTCCAGTCAAGCGAAAGAAGACTTAAAAAAGCAAACTTAATTTAGTATTCACACGCTGTCTGCATCCCTAATGCATTGTAATATTGAATGTATTAAATTTGAATTTTTGTATATTCATTTAAATTGTAATCTTGATGTTGATTATTAAAGATCTTTATTGTATCCCTCTCTTTTTTGTCACTCTCTGAACAGAATCTGTTGGTGAATCACGGATAGAGTCATTCACCTCGGCAGCGGCGCCATCTTACCCGTCGCGCCAATTCATCTGTATGTTGGGTTTCACGGGCCGCTTCATCTTAAGCCTCTCCATCCAATTACCATCTGATCCCAGGGCTCGGAGTCGCACTCCAGTGTACTGAACAAGCTACATATTACAGGCCACTATGAGTATTCCATTATCTGTAACAGCGCAGAGAATGGGATCACTGCAATGCAAGGCTTGATTTTTATAAGAGTACACTCAGGAAATCCTGATGCTTTTATTTGTCAGGATTTTATTTATGCATTGTATTTCGGCAAAAGCATATCTTCATAAATAGATAACTGCCCAAAGCTGGTCCTGCCTCTGTCTTTTATTGTCCTTCAAATATGGCCAACTTGAGATCAGTGTCTGAATCTGAATCAATTAATTTCTGGTTTGTTCCACATAAAAATAAGCCTGACATTGGCCATTTAAGGCATAGTTCATCAAAAAATGAATAATTTTTATTCATCCTCGTGTCGTTTCAAATTGCTAATGTGCTGTTTTTTTGCTACAGGTTACAATAGGAGATATATAATAATATCAACAATATAATATAATAATATTAATTATAATTAATATAATAATATTAGCAACAACAATTAGTATTTTTAATATATTTTTAATACATTTTAAATACTATTTAAAGTTATAATTGTTATATTATATGATATATTATAAAATAATTATTGTATATTAATTTCTGGGTGAACTATGCCTTTAGTTTAATTAAAAATGCATAAAATATTGTGATCTGATTGAATGTAGCCTATTTTTGAAATAGGATGAAATGATTCACAACAAGAAGAGAGATGAAGACGTGATTGATCTGCGAGTAGTGACACGGTTTCGGTGTCATACACGCACATAGACATACTAGCTCAATTTGTTGCTTTTGACATGGCCGGGTCTCCCATGTGAGCTCAGGCAATTATGGTGAGATGGCATCACACACACAACCCTCAATTATCCTGCTGACACACACTGCATCTCGACATCGGTTCAGATGCGCGCACACACGCACTCCGTGTCAGAATATACACACCTCTCTGTCAAGCCTAATAAGGTTCTCAATCCATGCTAGCAGGATTGACTTGGGAATTACCTTGTTAAGGATACAGCCGAACCGAGCACATTTCCTTTGCTGCATGTGTTTATGTGCAGCTGGTGTGGAGGGCAAACTAGGAAACGCTGCTTTGAATCAAAACTCACCTTTTCTTAACTGTAAAAGGAGGGTGTTGAAACTTATTTTCGCTTTATATCTTTAAATAAATTGCTTATGACAACTGGCACTTCGGTGCTACCTACAGCCAGTCCAATACACCACCACTTATCTTTAAACAGAAATACTTTGACATACAGTAATGCTTTAGAAAAATAAACCGCATGTAATAAGACAGTGTGCTAACGTGCGAATGTGCGAAAACCTCTAGCACAGGCTCTTCAGACAGCGATCACACACTCGGCAGAAGTGCCCTGCTTGGTGTGCCGAGGACAAGATGGCAGGCGATAGCAGGAGCGAGGGAAGGGCCAAAGGTTAACATAATAAGTGCTCCATCATACACCAATGAGGTCTGACAGCTCAACCATACACCGCTCACATTAAAGAGAGAAAGAGAGCAAGTGGGTTTACCTCTCTGTACACCTCTAACACAAGCTTTCTAATCTTGTATACTGTCACATATACACTGATCAGCACCAAAATGCAAACAAAAATGAATGAATACATACTATATGTGACCCTGGAAGACAAAACCAGTCATAAGTCGCACGGGTATATTTGTAGCAATATTGCCAATAATACATTGTATGGGTCAAAATGATCGATTTTTCTTTTATGCCAAAAATCATTAGGATATTAAGTAAAGATCATGTTTCATGAAGACATTTTGTAAATTTCGTACCGTAAATATATCAAAAATTTATTTTTGTGAGTGGATATCCATTGCTAAGGACTTCATTTGGACAACTTTAAAGGCGATTTTCTCAATATTTTTGAATTTTTTTTGCACCCTCAGATTCCAGATTTTCAAATAGTTGTATCTCAGCCAAATATTGTCCTAACAAACCATACATCAATGAAAAGCTATTTACTCAGCTTTCATATTAAAAAAAATGAACCTTATGACTGGTTTTGTGGTCTAGGGTCACATATGGGAAAACATGGTACTTTCTATATGTCGATGTAAGTTTGCAGGAATTGGTTGTATCTAGACCTGTAAGTAGAATAGAATTAACCTATAAATCTATTTTATTTGTTTAAAAATAAATATTCTGTTTTGATACATGCAGATCCTCCACCAGTGGGCTCCTCATTAATGGCATTTTACTTATAGGGAATATTGTATTGTTTTTGAGCATCTATAATAATAATATAATAATTTTATTCATTTTTCTTTTACTTTTTTTATATATATATATATATATATATATATTGCTGGTAGAGGATATTGTATTCTTTTTGAGTGTCAATGATAATTATTTAATTTAATTTTACTTTTATTTTAAAATAAAAGTAAAATTATATATTTTATATTATTTTTGGTTGTAGTGGATATTTTATTATTTAAGATAATCTATGATAATGATAATAATTATCTCTTTTTTATTTTATTTTTGCATATGGGGATAATGTATTATTTTTGTGCTTCAATGGTAATAAGATTATGTTATATTTTATTTTTATTATTTTATTTTTGCTTGTAGGTGATATTGTGTTCTTTTTGAGCATCAATGATTTGATAATTTTTTTATTTACTTTATTTTTGCTCATAGTGGATGTTGTGTTTTTAAAGTGGGATTCAAAATCTAATTTAAATATGAAAATAATAAGAATATTTTAATATTGAAGGTAAGTGTCCGCACACCAAAAAAAAAAAAAAAAAAAAAAAAAAAAAAAAATATATATATATATATATATATATATATATATATATATATAGGGGATATTGTATTCTTTTGGAGTGTCAGTGATAATTTTTTTATTTAATTTTACTTTTTTATTATTTTATTTTATGTTATTTTTGTAGTGGATATTGTATTATTTTATATAATCTATGATAATGATAAACATTTCATTTTTATTATATTTTTGCTTGTATGGATAATATATTATTTTTGAGCTTCAATGGTAATAAGATTTTTATTTTATATTTTATTATTTTATTTTTGCTCATAGTGGATGTTGTATTCTTTTTAAGCATCAATGATAATGATAATTATTTTGTTTTTGCTTGTAGAGGATAATGTATTCTTATTGAGCTTCAATGATAAGGTTTAATTTATTTGTGCTTGCTGGATATTGTATTATTTTTGAGCATCAATGGTAATTATTTTATTTTATTTATCCTCTGCTGTGAATGAAACTCTGCAATCAACTTTCAAGCCATTATTACCACCATTGTAGGTAAGTATATCTGTACATCTGTATATGGTATGGTATACTTTGAATATGGCCTCTGAGTACCTGTGCTGCTGCCCTTTTGAATTCCGACAATTCAGAACATTTTTCTGAAATCACACAAAATAGCACTGAGCATATTTAATCAGCCTCAAGTGAAATGCTGCCTTTGTCAGTGCTAGCTGAAAGAATACCATTCTTATCCTCGGATTCCCCTCAGTGTCCACCCCACAGTCTCTGCTGATCCACTCTCTCTCCCAGGCCTCACTCCCTGCCAGCTCAATCTCCGTCCTTCCCGAGCATGTGCCCCTGACATTTGGATTGTGCTAACAGCCGCCCCCTTTGGGCAAACAGCGTCTGGCTGAGGTTGTGGAGCGCGCTGTTATTACCATCATGTTGTGCGCGCCATCGCCGTGCCGCTCTCCCTCCTCCAGGGCTCGACCTGCACCGACGCACATGGGCTTCCTGCACTGGAGCCGCAGCACAACACTGATTTAGAGAAATATATAAACACACCTAGCTGACATTACATTACCATACACATGCGGTCTGTCTCTCACACTCGTACACGCACTCACAGCTGACATTTATCTTCAAATACCATGACACCCTTCCTCTTTTATTAGATCCTCTCACTGTGCAAAGATGAGAGTAATTAGAGAGGAACAGCCCCCGCTCACTTCCGTCCCTTTTTATTGCTTTTCACTCATCTCCTTTTTGCGAGAGTGAGAGATCTTGTGGCATACAATGGCGTAATATACCCCCACAGGAGCCCTGCTGAGGCTGTGTGGTTTTGGAAGAGGGGGGACGTGTCTCACACTGTCAGCTGGTTACAGTTGCCAGGCTTTTAGTTTTTCAACCGAATTGAAGGGCAACTTTTGACACGACTCTTATTCAAGACTAGCAAGAGATTCTTGGACTTTTGATGCTGAATTTCCTCTTGTTTGTAGTCTGAGGACACATTAAAAGTGGGAAATCTAATTTAAATCTGAAAATTATAAGAATATTTTAATATTGAAGGTAACGTTCGCACGATTCTGTGCTCATGGGAGTCTATTTAAAGATTTTACATACCCAACGTTATCAAGACAGTTGCCAAAGGCAGTCAGTAAAAGCAAAGACTATAGAATAACACAAGACGCGTCACTCGTATTATTTTGAATGGGAGAAAGTGCAACGCGTAATATGTCGGAATAAGTCCCGCCTTCTAAATAACAGCCAATCGCCGATTGGTAAAGTCATCGCGTCACTGCAGTGGCCGTTAGAAGCTCCGGTTCCTATAGAAACAGTCAGACGCGCGCCTCCGAAATGAGGCACAAGAGACGCGCATTTAAGACTGCGCATGCGCATTAGCTTGATCCAGCCTGGAAAATACCGTTTTTTGTCATGATTCGAGCGTTTAGAAACAAAATTTATGAGACAGTTGTTGTCAGATTTCATTGGTGATTTCAAATATGAAATTTAATCGAAAGCTTGGCAAACAGCTTTGGAGAATTTGATGTTTCCCTGTTCAAAGAGATAGGAGCTGCACTTGAATGCCCGAGAGGCGTTTCAAAGATGGCCGCCGAGTGAAATGACTTGTCTTAAAGGGACTTTGGTAAAAGGACGTGTCAGAACTTGTAAGTATTAGAGAGACAGCTTTACAATACAAGCAAAACATGAGGGCTCGTATCATAAAAGTTTCAAAACTCTGCTCTCTTTTGTCACATCATTGTCTTTATTTTTAATATTGCCTGCGCATAATTTTGCTGGCTTCCGCGGCAGACCACACTATAAATAAACGCGTAATCGTTTTCTTTAATGCCCTCCGTGTTTACTTCCGTATGACAGCGCGCTGTGTGTGTTGCCAAGTCCGCGATTTTCCCGCAGAATTAGGTTACTTTTTCACTGTTGCTGCGGGTTGTTTTGCAACTCCGTGGGTTGAAGTAACCACACTAACGCGATATTTAACCCCCGGAACGCGATTGGGCTAGTTTTGGACTAGTTTTGAGAATCAATTGAGTGGATTTTGTGGTAAAAACCTGGCAACCCTGTTTGTATCGCTCTTTTGCGCATGCAGGTCAGTTCAGAACTATGATCTGTTCACACTGGAAATCTGATATTGGCCACATTTAAAACAACATGAACAGCTATACAAAAAAAATCAGATCTGAGCAAAAATCAGAATTGAGCATTAAGTTTCGCAGTGTGAACGTAGCCTGAGAAACACTGTTGAAAGTGGATCAGACCAAGCACTAAAACACACTTGTAGCCAATCAACAGAAAGGGGTGTATACACTCATGAGGGGGGAGGTGCCTCTGCTGCAAAGCATGTTTGTGAATTTGGGGGCGAAGCTATCAAGATAGGGGTGTAATCCTTTTAAGTAGGGGCGTGTTTGTGTTGGGGGTTTCAAATATCAACAGCATTTCTCAGAAATTGCTTACTGCACCTTTAAATGCCCAGGAAAATGATGCAGTAAATTGCAAAATTAAGGTGTGACCAATGGACAATAAATGGTCATTGGGTCAGCAGGGTCACAAAAAACAGGTTGAGAAGAAAAGACGCATGTTAACTGCAAAAGAATTAAGGTGTGAAACAATCAGGAACCCTTTCGCATATACAGTATATCATTTTCATTTTAGTGTGTGGACATATTTAACTTTAAAAAATAAGGCATTCTGATTTTCATGTTTTCATGTTTGTTTTTTTATTTTCATTAAAAAAGTTATGCTGATAATATATTTGGTAATGGAAAAAAGCGATTAAATTAAAAATCAAACAAAAACATTTGCAATGGTGGTCTCAGACTTTTGAACCCACTGTATTTGCACTAATAAGGCAATGCATTTACTATTTTCTTTATCATGACCTCATTGACTTACATTTTTTTGTTTTTTTAACTGCCTGCAGTTTGGGGGGTAAAAAGTTGCAGGTTACACCGTAATACATGACTTTTTAAATAAGTAACATTCATTAGTTTTCAGTGTTTATTAAGTATTCAATGAGTTTAGTGACAAATATAAGTGTGAAAACCTCTCTGTATAATGTAGTCACATACAGTAAGCCTATTGTTTGCTGCTTAGTTTAAACAGAAGCACTGTACCACCACCACATTTTCTGTAAAGATGTAATCCAGAATAAAACCTGTACTAAAATATACCGGCTCTGCCCCACTCATCAGCAGTTTGGATGTGACTTTGGTAAATGAAATGCCACATCAAAGCCGCCTGAAATGTTGCTGTTGTCGTGAGAACCTCATTTTTTGTCAGCTGTCTACTTGCTGCGCAGTGTAAATACTGTTCTAGAATAATATTTGGTATGTGGTACTGATTGTTAAGATGGTATTTTGCTGTTATATATCAAGATCACTTGCTGTTATTTCACCATAAAGCCATTAACTGTTGTTGGCGCATTGACTAGTACCCCATAAAACATTGCTGACAACTGCAGCTCTCGTTCTAAATTAACTTAGCACTTTAGATACTCATATGTTTGGATTACATCTCTAAGAGCCTCATTTTAGTTCCCAAAGCAATAAGTCACAGGTTGGTAGTTTCAGTGCCTGCCTGTTCCAATGAAATCAGAGCGATTCCGTCAGATGGGCCTGTTAAGTGGGCTTTGCTCCTAATGCCCCTCTTATTGCCTTCATCACCATGCTACAGTGGCTTTATTTGCTCTGCTAAACTTCCTCATGGCCTTTTAATGGTAGTGAATTGATTATTAACTGCTGTGACCATTCAAGGTTCTCCAATGCTTGGGTTTGGAAGATTTTCAACCATGTCCTGTTGGGTAAGAGCTGAGGTGAGTCAATGGTCATACATTGTGGTGGCTTGTAATAATTTAGAAGAGCCTATAGTGTATTGGCAGCTGAATGGTTGTGGATTCAAACCCTTAAGTCTTTAATTTGTTAACATTATAACCAAGATACTTAAGGTGGTGATACACGGGGCAACTTTTTGAGCAATGTTGCCGAGCGATGTTGCTTGGGCACTTTCCCATTGAGAATGGGCAACAAATTTCGATCTAAAGTATCCAGATAGAAATTTGTTGCCCATTCTCAATGGGAAAGTGCCCAAGCAACATTGCTTGGCAACACTGCTCAAAAAGTTGCCCCATGTATCATCACCTTCAAAGTCAACATGGCATTAACATTCCATTTTATGTTTGGAAAGTGACATTTCTGAGGGAAACAGAATATTTGGGTAAAATATGTAGGGTGGGAGATTTTATTCTATCTGGAACTCATTGGGTCATGAAAAGTAAGCTTTCCTTACCAGGAATGGGGTCACCGCCACCCACTTTTAAAGGTTTAGTTCACCCAAAAATGAAAATTCTGTCATTAATTACAGCAAGACATTGACAGCAAGATAATTAACACTTTCAAATGCCCAGAAAGGTACAAAAGACATATTTAAAACAGTTCATGTGACTAGAGTGGTTCAACCTTAATGTTATGAAGCGACGAGAATACTTTTTGTGTGCCAAAAAAAACAAAATAACGACTTTATTCAACAATATCTAGTGATGGGCAATTTCAAAACACTGCTTCATGAAGCTTCGAAGCTTTACGAATCTTTTGTTTCGAATCAGTGGTTCAGAGCGTGTATCAAACTGCCAAAGTCACGCCCCCCCAGTGGTGAAGCATTGAAATTTCGAAACACTTATGACGTAACAAAGCCTCGTTTACTGAAATCACGTGACTTTGGCAGTTTGATACACGCTCTGAACCACTGATTCGAAACAAAAGATTCGTAAAGCTTCATGAAGCAGTGTTTTGGATCCTTTTTCAGTGAAAAGGATGCTTGCTAACAAGTTGCTAAATGGGACACAGAGCTTATTTTCTGCACAACAGGTGAAGAGAAACTTTAAAATTTTGTCAAACTATTGATAGAATTTCAAAACGAGAGACTGTTCTACATGGCTATATACATTGCCATAACAAATGTGTGGAGGATCAGTTCAGACGGGATAAAGATTATGAATACAATAAGACTATACTTTGAGTTATTTGCTAGTATAGCTTGTAGAACTACAGAACTGAACTTAGAAACTTTAATTCTGAACTTCATGAAAGCAATGAATTCAGTCCCACGTTGACATCCTATGGCACCCGATGTAATAGGACGTTTGACAGGCAGGTTTCAATTAGCGTGACTGCACGTCTTGTATCTTTTAATAGGAAATCCGCCGCTGCTGTGAGGGAGAAAGCTTCAATGCTCTCTGCTGCATCTTAATAAAAATATGTATAAAAAAGAGAAGAAGAACTGGGTTTCCACAGCAACTGGCACCTGAGTAACGGTGGAGACGTGCTTGAAGGCATCAGGTTAGAAAATGACATCTTTGCATCCTGACGTGTCCGCATTGATCCCGTGTCATACCCAATTACAGCGCGTGCTGTTGTACAGGCGCGTGCTATTCAGCACAAGAGCGCCTCTCAAACGAACACACGCTGTCGCACTTCTCCTCAGACGTCTCAGGAAGTGGTTTTAATGAATACCTGGCCCCATCCCTTTTCTTTACCACCTTTCCATACACTTCTCGTGTTTACCTTAGCGAAAAAACGCAGCGACGTCGATTTCCGCTTTGAATCCGGATGCGTCGAGAGTGGCGGTAAAGCCTACTATGATTGGCAGCGTTTAATACTGAGAAATCTCTAAGTAATCTTCAATTATACAACTTATTTATCTTTCATTGTGACAGGGAAATGATCAATAGTCCCTCCAGATCTGATTCTTCATCCTAGTTCAACACATTGAGGGTTATTTTTTCATGTTTCATGCCTGGTTTGGTATATTTATAATCATTGCTTGAGAGCAATCAATATTTTCTTTTCTTCTGAGAGAAGACAAAATATATACCAGAAGCTCTCTTGAGGTTTTACTGCAATCTTTCATTCTTATGTTGACTGACTTGTCCCACTGCTGCACTTGTTTCTAGGAGCAGCAAGCATTGAAGTGCTCTACACAACATCTTTGATGCACTCACAAAGTCTGGTCTCGCGTCAAGCGCTTATACACCGCGCGCGATTCGACCTGACGGAAACAACCCATGAAATCTCAGGTAGGTGCTTGATTCCGCCTGAAATGTGTACTTAGCCCTTGCGCAGCGAAGAGATCCATTTGAGCACCACACAGTCAGCTCCTCTTTTACTCAGCCTCTTTCAACTGCCTGAACCCATTTTCTGCTTGTTTCGTTTCAGAGTCTCCTCACCGAGGGGAACACGGCCGACAATAGGCCCTAATTAAAGCATGCTGTGGGCTGACAGAGCCCATTCTTCGCCACAGCGTCCCGTTTAAACTGGGCCTCCCTTCCTGTGCCATCCACACCCACCTCACTCCACTAATTTCAAGTGGAACCGTGAAGGCTTAATGGAAGACCTCGGATGACAGGAAGTCAACGCGACCTGGTGGGTCTCTCGGATAGTTTCTTTTGTGTTTTTCTTTAACACTGTAGCAGATCACAGTTTCTTCTATGTATTTTATTTGATTCAATATTTGTAATTTATAGTGATGGTTAGATTGTATTGGAGGCCCTTGGCATTCTGAAACACCAGGAACTGGCTCCACTAGCCCGGTCCACAATCCAGCCCTGGTTTTCCAACACTTCTATTATCAGTAAAATAATCCTTGATAACTGGGGAAAAAAAGATTGAATTTCCATCACAAAACATCTATTCATTTTGTGAGACAATATTTCATAAGCAAAACAAGCAGCTGGATTTGGAAACTCAGTTTGTAATCAAACTGGTCAAAACAAACATCTTATCCTTAATGAAAAGAGTGGGAGGAATGCCAGCTAGACCATTACCAAACCTCCGCTGAAGCCCTTACAAGTACTTCACAAAATAGTCTGACAGATGGGCTACAGCTCACTACCAACCCACAAAGCCACCTTGGTTGGTTTGGTCAGGCATAAACCCCAACCGCACAAACAATGTGGCAATCACAGCCAGACCACATCAAATATCTAAGCCTTGTATCAGGTGGTGGCCAAATGTCCAATCCAGGGATATTACCTAATGGACACTTCCACCACCTCAAACCTGGGAGTAATTCCAGCAGCAGTGTTGGCTATGTTGGTGACTCATGGACAGGGCTGCATTAACAATAGGGCTAGGCGGGGGGCTGAAGCCCCAGGGCCCGAGCTACGAAGCGGATTGGCTGATTGGCTGTGAAGTAGACTGACATGGCCATCGGGAGCACCTGAACTACTGAACTAGGCCGAAAACGCCATGCCCCCACATATTAAGTGGGAAACAAAGACCAAAAGCCAAGCGATGAAACGGCTACCTGCTCATGGGTAGTGTTCTGGTTGTGCTTTAGATGTCTACAAAAGTGGGGATATATTTATTTAATATCATTAATATATTTAAGATGAAAAAAATTATATTTAATTTCATATTTTTCATCTTTGATATATGTACGTATATCTTACATTATAACAAAAAAAGTATGTAATTTATATAAAAATACTAAAATAGTTTTTTTAACTTTTAATAAATTCTTCAGACATTCATCTACATTGTTGCACTGAAGAATTTGAATTTTTTTTATTTAATATCATTAATATATTTAAGATGAATACTTTTACATTTATTTAAATACATTTCTAACAGTGAATTTAGCTGACGAAGTCAATATAGTGGAATAAAAACAACGCCTAGTCTTTTTCACTGCAACTTCAAAGGAAGCTAGACAATGTTGTCTAAACTAGCGCTGGATCTGAGGTAATTTTATGTTACACTGTTTGCTAGCCTGACATAATGATATCATTGTTAATACTTATCACCATTTATTCCGAGGGTATGACCGATTGTTTTCCATATATCCATTTTCTTTAAAGTATCCTTGAAAAGGGAGTTTGACTTGTCAAAATGTGGTGGCTTTTTCTGGACAACAGTGATTAACTTCTCCGCAATGTCATCTGCCATTTTAAATGCGCGACCCCTTAAATTAGAATGGATTCTGATTGGCTGTCAGTGTTTTATCATTCAACAGCTGGAAAAAAATCGTTCTGAAAGTGATCCCAACGATATTGTTTCTCTATATCGTTATGGTTATAGCAGTAGTGTGGACTCTGCTATTCTTTTATTATTTAGAATGATTTTTAGAACTATATCTTTATCATTATCTTTATAGTTATCATTCTTGGTGTGAACAGTCTATTGAAAATTTAAGACAGACATAGTTAATAAAACTGTCAAAACTCTAAGAAAACAATCAAAACCTTAGTAATTAGACATGTTGGAAAACTGTTTTTAGGTGTTATTCGATTTTTTTTTATTACTGTTATTATCTTTTGTCAGTGACGAATTTGTTTCTGCAATCCAGTAGAACTGACCTAAGGTAAATAAACACTGCACGTGTTGAACTCAAAGACATATTAGCACAGCTTGGTTTATTCTGACTCAAGAGTACATTTTTACATGTGAGGCTGGATATGTCCTGAAACTCACTGCAGGACAACTAGAAATCCAGTGTTCCTTGCACTGGTATTATAACAGCTTGAGGCTGTGTATCCATGCACTGGTAAAGCTCATTTCAAACACTCAAGAGTTGCTCAAAAATGACCCGGCACCTCCTGGTAACTCTTCACATGAATGAAAACATCTGTCAGAGCCCTCTTGCTGTGCAGAGACAGAAAATCGCCTGTAGGGTTTTTCTAAAGGCCTTGAGGCTAGATATCTAGACAACCAGCATCAACATGCTGTTCCACAAATGTAGTTTACCTCGAAGATCACTTGAGTAATGAATGCACGGAAATGTTGAACCTGTGGCAACCCTCGTTTGATACCTTTGAAGACTCTAGTCAATATGTATCTTCCCTAGGGTATATAATCAGATTTTGGAAGATACTTATAAGTTTCCAAAACCTAGTGAGCTGCCTACCTAGACAGTATCATAGGAAAGTGAAAGCTATGATGTGAAATCTATTCTAAAGGGTAAATCAGAAAAAATCATGTTGCCTTCTGAATTCATCTTTATGTTTTTGAATGAAGTCTTTTTTGTTCACCAAGGCTGCACTTATTTGATCAAAAATACAGTAAAAACAATAATATTGTGAAATATTATTAAAATTTAAAATAACTGTTTTCTATTTTAGTATGTATAAGCAATAAGGTACAAGAGGCTGTGCTGTATCATGAATAAGTCACGGCTGAAGGACGTTGTTAGGCACGACGTGAAGCGGAGTACCTGCAACTCCTTCAGCTGTGACTTATTCACGATATAGCACTAGCCTCGAGTACCTTATTGCTTTTATAAAACGGTTACCACACAATACAAATATTAAAGCCAAAAATATGTATCAATGCAACTTTCATGAAGTAAACTTTCACTAAAAGCCTTCCTTGCGCCGGAAAAAATAGTCCCTGACCGTGAACAGCAGTTACATTATTACACCATTAGATGGTGTCAAAGACTGTCTTTATGAGTGTGTCAGTCGGTAGCGAAGACTTTTACATTGAAAAGACTGAATTGTTGTGAACGCGGAACAAGACGCAACTGACAAATGCTTTGACTAGTGCTGTCAGTCACAGGAAAACCCCTTAACTGTTAAAAGGACAGGATAATACATCGGACATTTAAACAGTTTCAACAGTGCTAAAAATACACATCACGAAAATGGTCATTTTTACTGAGACAAGTAAAAATTCATTAAAGATAGGAGACAAGTTGAGGAGAACTGAGCTTATTCATTTAATTCTAATGCAAATGGTGGTCTAATGTTTTTTTTTTTTTTTTTACAATTCGATTTTTTTTTTTTTATTTACATTTTTTGAAAGAAATTTTTATATAATTTTTGTTGGTTAAGTTTCCCCATATTAGTGTACAGTAGCAACATTTTGTTACTTTTAGTAAAGAGGAGAGCAGTGAGAGGACAGGAGACTCAAACTTGTAAGTTACATATGAGTACCACAACTCTAGGTGTCAGACCATAAACAGGTGACGAGTGTGACCTCATTGTCTTATGTTTTGAATTTATAATAAATTAAACTGCCATTTCACAAGAGACTGAAACATGTGACCTATTGGTTCGACATGTACGGCTCAGTGATTTCATTTCCTGTGCATTTCTTAATGACATCATGCCCACAATCAGAGGACTGTGGACTGTTAGTTCAGGGCCAAATATTCAGGTTAAATGGAGCAGAATGATTAGCAATGTTCTGACAGGTCGCTCGTTGCCGTGAGCAGGTCAGTGAGGAGATGTGTAAGGGCAGATCAGTTTCCAGACAGCTGCTGTTTGATTGGTTAACTACGTCTCGTAATTCGGAAATTTGATTTCATGTACTTGCACACCCAGACATACTTATGCTAAAAAACAATATGAAGTGTTTGTAACCCGAAAGTTGCGGGTTCGATTCTCAATGCTGGCAGGTAATGATTGAGGCACCTAACTCCCCAATCGCTCCCCGAGCGCCACAGCAAAAAAAAAAAAAAAAAAAAGGCTGCCCACTGCTCCAGGCGTGTTTGTCCACGGTTTTTAATGTGTGTGTGTGTGTTCACTACTCACTACTCCTAACGTGTGTGCACTAACTTGGATGGGTTAAATGCAGAGGACAAATTCTGAGTATGCGTTGCCACACTTGGCCTTCACATGTCACTTTCACTTCACTTTTTCACTCTATATATATATATATATACTGTATATAGTTAGAAAATCTGCTGATTTGTTCAGTCCATGATGTTTCATTTCCTCCATCCTTTCTCTTCATTTCTTTTTTCAGTCTGTTTCTGTGTGCTGGCATACAGCTCAGTTACACATGCTTCACCTGGTACTTCAACAGCAGTAGGCTCTCATGTGAAGTACCTCTGTCATTTATCTGTGTGTGTATGTGTGTCAGGCCCACTGCCTGAGTCTGGGCTATGCGTATACCTAGTCACACCTACTCTCAGTGGACTGAGGACCCCATCAAATTCTGTCTTCTCATCTCATCTATTCATCATACTCTCATCTCCTCTGAGCCTTTTCTCTGTGTTAATCTGTAGTAGAGGAGGGAAGCAGAGAATGAATGAATCACATTATCTATCAAGGCCATCGTGTAGGTCATTACTTCACGATAAACTCAAGCCAGTTATGATTACAGGCGGTGCAAATTAAAAGCCTGTCATCCAAACTATGAAGCCGCCCCATGATAAAGCACCTCAATCTTATACGTTTGAGCCCCTAAAGGAATATTACATCCAAAAATGAAAACTCTGTCATCATCATTTACTCACCCTCATATACTCGTTACAAACCAGTATGACTTTCATTCTTCTATAATTTTTACTCCAAAAAAACAAACAAAAAATCATAAAAATACATTATACTACTGTTATGGTGCTTTTTGGAGCTTAAATGATGATATTTTCTCTATTTTTACTGTACTATTCCTTTAACTTTCTATAGCTTTCTGTAGCTGAAGGGGATTTTAGGAGCAGCACTAACTATTTGTGTCTTTTATTATCAGAAAAAATAATTGTTTATTCAAAATATACCATATACATTAACAGCATGAAATGTCTGATTATAAATGCCTAATATTTCCAAAACTATCACTCTGACTATTAAAACACTTTTTAGCTGTGCCAGGAAGCATAGTGTTTCGTCGAGAGTACTTTACACTCCAAAGGGACCTTATTAAATTAGCTAATGGAAAACATTGCACTGAGGATTTCATATGAAGAGCTATTTCAGTCATGGGAGACAAGGCATTGTGTCCATGTGTGATAGATTTCAATTTTGAATGCGTTTCAAGTGGAGGGGAGAGGTTGTTGAGTTTGCTTGTCTATGTCTAAACATTGAAACAAGATGTGCTCAAATATGTCTCAGATTTCAGAAGTGATCTGGAAAAAAAATTGAATGAGCCATGTAGAACAACTGTAAACAGCTTTAATAGATAACATGCACAGCATGCATATTTGGATACACTACGGTTCAAAAGTTTGGGGTCAGTAAGATTTTTTTTATATATATTTGAAAGAAATTAATACTTTTATTCAGCAAGGATGCATTAAAATGATCAAAAGTGATACATTTATAATGTTACAAAAGATTTCTATTTTAAATAAATGCTGTTATTTTGAACTTTCTATTCATCATCCTGAAAAAAATTTATCACGGTTTCCACAAAAATAGTAAACAACACAACTGTTTTCAACATCGATGATAAGAAATGTTTCATGAGCAGCAGCAAATCAGCATATTAGAATGATTTCTGAAGGATCATGTGACACTGAAGACTTAAGTAATGATGCTGAAAATTCATCACAGGAATAAATTACATTTAAAAATATATTCAAATAGAAAAGAGTTATGTAAAATTGTATTATTATTATTTCATAATATTACTATTTTAACTGTATTTTTGATCAAATAAATGTAGCCTTGGTGAGCATAAGAGACTAATGCTGACATTACATATCATTGTTCATGCTGCAAGAACTGCAATGCTAACGGTAGCCATTTTGTTTCCGCGCGCAAGTCAGGCAACTATACGGGGCAGAAGTTGGAGATATCAAGCACACTATAAAACCTAACAGTGAAAATAGCTGAAAATTAAATGTTTTTTACTTAAAATTTTTAAAAAATTAATTCAACTTAAAAGATATTTGTTATGTGAACTCAAAAACCTGTTCTGTCATCATTGCTTTGTACCAATGTTAGTTTTTGCTTAGTCTTATGTAACTTTATTACTTTGAGTTTAATGAACTTAAACCATTTAAGGCAATCGGTTTCCTCAAACCATTTAGGTAGCTATATAGTTAAAGGATTAGTTCACTTTCTAATGAAAATTACCCCAAGCTTTACTCACCCTCAAGCCATCCTAGGTGTATATGACTTTCTTCTTTCTGATGAACACAATCGGAGATATTTTAATAAATATCCTGACGCATCCAAGCTTTATAATGGCAGTGAACAGGACCAACAAGTATGAGCTGAAGAAAGTGCTTCCATCCACATCCATCCATCATAAACGTGTACTCCACGCGGCTCCGGGGGTGTTAATAAAGTCCTTCTGAAGCGAAGCAATGCGTTTGTGTAAAAAAAAAAAGATATCCATATTTAACAAGTTATGAAGTAAAATGTCGAGCTTCCGCCAGACCGCCTTCCGTATTCAACGTACGAAGAAAGTGTAAAACTCTTGCAGTTCAAAAAGCTTACGCTACGTCCTACACCTTCCCTATTCAACTTATGGAAAAAAGTGCAACTGACGCAATGCCAGTTTACACTTTCTTCGTAATCTGAATACAGAAGGCGGTCTGGCGGACTTCATAACTTGGATATTTTTTTTTACACAAACGCATCTCTTCACTTCAGAAGGCCTTTATTAACCCCCTGGAGCCTTGTGGAATATGTTTATGATGGATGGATGTGGATGGAAGGACTTTCTTCAGCTCATACTCGTTTGGTAACGCTTACTGCCATTATAAAGCTTGGATACATCAGGATATTTATTAAAATATCTTTGATTGTGTTCATCAGAAAGTAGAAAGTCGTATACACCTAGGATGGCTTGAGGGTGAGTAAAGCTTGGGGTAATTTTCATTTGAAAGTGAACTAATCCTTTAAGACTTAGATTTGTTACTTGAATTCAAACAGAATGAGTGAAATAAACTTAAAATCTTTAAGTTGAGTTTACTCTAATGATTGACTAAACCAACACTAAAATATTAGTGAATTTAACTTAATGTATATAAGTTTACACTACTCATACTTATTGGTTTTAAAACTTAAATGGTTTAAGGCAATCAGTTTCCTCAAATGGTTTGAGTTACCGTAACTTATTGGGTTTTACAGTACATATAAATATTTTTTTTAGGCCACTGCATGTCTTAGATTCAAGTCTATCTGTCATCTTGAATATGTAATTAATATAATGAATATCTCATTTGTATACATGGACAGCCGTTGCTGACATGCATTAGCCAGGGTGAACTGGGAGAAATCGATCAGCCGTTCAAATGTGTTTTATCACCTCTTTCATCAGATTACTCAGCGAAAGCGACGTCCGTGGATGCTCTTCGGAAGCCGAGTGGCATTCCCCGTCTCCATTGCTCCCTGGGATAAAGAGATTGCCCTCCTTCTAATGGAATTACAGAGCTGGAGAACATTGAGACAGAGAAGAGAGAAGACTGTGGAAAGGACAGGCCGGTTAACCTTCTCATCTCGAGACCAGACGAGGAGCTCACAACCTTAATCCCTCCATAGTCCTGTGGATTAGGCCGTCCTCTTATCGCGGCTTTAATGCGGCGAGCTGCATTGTCATCTCCCTTTCTTTGCCGCGTAATTATCCCTGCTAGCAGCTTCCAGACTCATTATTTTTATCATACCACTTCCTGTACGACCAGTGGGGGGGCCAGTGATTCAGGCCCCTATCAAAGATGTCTTGGATCTGTTCCTCACAATGAGCTGGTGCACAGACTGCTCTCATTCTGTTGCGATTCTACCCAGAATTCCATGTTTATCCTTCATTTGCTCACCCTTATGTCGTCCAAAACCCGCAAGACTTTCTTTCTTCCATGGAACGCAACAGGTAACATGTAACCTGGTTTTCTAGATCATTCCCTGTCGACTGGTCATGCGCTCTGTTTACTTGTTTAGCGCGGCAGACCTGAAGGAAGCTCGAACCGTGACGCCGTCACAGATGAAAGCCGCTGTCTGGGGAACGCTGTCATTGAGGTGAATGACAGATTCACTCCTCCATACTGTCACAGCTGACAGGGATTCATCCGTCCCAAATAAAAGCTTTCAGGAGCTCCATTGTTTGTTACATCATTTCTTTTTTTTCGCCCACACAGGCGCACAGTCACAAATAATTCATGGTTTGTTTTGTTTTATTATGTCATGCTCGGAACAACTTGAATTAGAGCTCTCTTACAAATGGGAAATATTTACATAAAAACAATAATCTTTGTTCAACTTGCCAGCATGGCCCAGCCCTTCGTGATTTGAGCAACAGCGCACCTTACTCTATTCCGTTTCCTTATTTTGGTATCTTTTCCTCTCTCTATCACTGTCTCATTTTTTTAAGCGTGAGAATTGATGAATGTCAAAGAAAGTTGGAGCCTATTTGCTTTTTGAGCTCATGCTTTTCAGTGTGGTGCACCATATACTAGAACATCAACATTTGAAACCTGTCAAGAACACGCCCGGGTCATATTTCAGCACAAAATTAAAAGGATAAAGAGACAGTTATTAATTATGAATTTCCCCCAGGGTTTTCATTACTGTAATGTGAAATATATATATATATATATATATATATACAGTCAAACCAAAAATTATTTAGACACTAGATATAATTTTAATTTATAAACTATAGTTCATTTATGTAAGTGTGGATAGCAAAATAAAGTAAACAGTGACATATTATACCCAAAAATTCTTCATACAATGGACTACCAGTAAAATTGATAAAAATTTGGCAACAAAAATTATTCAGGCACTTTGACCTGACCATGTTTTGCTCAAGTGTTATCTGACATAATTAAGATTAATGATTTCTAACACAATTTTACTCTGATTTCATGTCATATTTTATTACCATTTTTTTAAACTATAGTGAATAAACTGTAATAATGAATGAAATGTTCAAGGTGTCTGAATAAATAAGTTTGACTAATGACTATATATATATATATATATATGTGCGTGTGTGTGTGCTTTTGTAATCATTTACAATGATCAAAGTGTGAATGATCAAAGTAAGTGTGCAGTGTTTTTATGGATACAAGCACATGCTTTGAAATATTGTGTTTATATGGCACTAAATCCCTGGGTATACTTAGTTTTTACGCGTACGCACAGTCGAACACAGCCTTGCAAAGTATACTTCATTTGACTCGTCCGCGTACACGGGTGTTCGACGCATGTGCAATTTTGAGCAATCTTTCTCCACGAGTTACAACCCATGTTAATATATTTGTATTCATTCATGCTAGAGTTGTACAAATGAGGGTACTTTCTAACCTCTTTGCACAATCTGTCGTCTATGTAGGCCTCCATTGTCGCTGTAGCTTGCATGCGTTCCGATCTGTTCTGTTTATGCAGGTTTTCTTCGACTACCTTGTGAATCGACGGCCCTAGGGCACGGCTGCCATCTTGTGGGTAAACTAATTACTGCAAAACAAATTAAATGTGCATGTGCGACCTGAGCGTACAAAGTATGTGCAGTTACAAAAACTGTACTCTTCTGATGACGAAATTCTGTACGTTGACCCTCACATATGCGAAAAAAGTGAAGTATACTCTGGGCTTTATGCGGTCAATGCAAGTTTGAATCCAGCACATAACATTTCCCAATCCCCTTTGATCTTTATCTTTTTCTGACCTCTCTGTACTTTACCTCACATATAAGCGGTAAAAGGCCAAAAATAAATAGCATAAACATCACAAAGCTCTGTAAACAGTTAGCCTAGTGTTTGCAAGCATGTTTTTAGGTGTGACAGTGTTAAATGCAGCACTCTCGTACTTCCGCAGACCTCCTGCTCTATTATATTACAGGTTCTATATTATAACTGGTTCTGCTGTGAATTTTGGCTGTGCTTTGCTCTGACAATATCACTAAAACTTCTTTGGCTTCAGTGGAGCTGGAGAATAAAGGCCGACTGCACTGTAGAAGTGCAGACTCATGCACATTTTCTATCTTAGCAATTGAAAAGTAACCTTCATACCTAGTTTCAGCCAAGGTTCTCCTCTTCAACAATAGATGGCAGTCTTGTATCCATAGTTCTTTGGCTCCCTCTGGGTCTCAGGCTCAGTCTGAGTTCAGTGTTTCTGTGATTTATGGGTAGTGTGTGCAGGGGACTTCAGGCCTTTTGTTTGTTCTCACAGACAATAGTGAGAGAGGTCACAGCATTGAAGAGAGGGGTTGTGTAAATGCGGCCCCTGTGGGTTTTTCAGAGCACAGAATTCTCTTCTAGCATAAAAGACACTATGTATTTTTAAAGCATTGAAAATGCAAAGGTATTGTCTCTTTTATAGTATGTTATTTGCATAAAACGCATATTTCCTTTTGGAGTGTTTAAGTAAAAAAAACAAAAAACGCTTGAACTATGGTGCATGGTGAACAGTGACTGCAGCAGTAGAGCCATATAGAATCTGCAGATCTTCTACACTGATGCTGGGCAAAAATCTGTGGAATTCTTTTTTAAAAGATTTAAATGAGGTAAAATGTGTTAAACTGAGCTTAGAGGGTTAAACTCTTTTTGATAGCTAAAGACACGTATTCAAAACTTGTTCAGAATTCAAGTAGGAAAGGAAAATTCAGGAAGACAAACTTTGACTAAACTTTGACTGAAAGTTGATGGATGGATGGATGGATGGATGGATAGATAGATAGATAGATAGATAGATAGATAGATAGATAGATAGATAGATAGAAAGAAGTTGGTGGATGGATGGATGGATGGATGGAGGAATAGATAGACCATGGTAAAGGAATGTCATATATGTTTAAGATGTCCTGTTCCAGCTCTGACACTAAATATTTTCAAGCTATTAAACAGGGTGGTTTATTAATGTGGAAAAAAAATCGCAGCTTTGTAATTATTAATTGACTTTAGCATGCTTGGTGCTATGTAAATGGACATCTTTAATGCAATATTACCAAAGTGTGTGCCAATCACTTCTTTGCATCCCAGCAGGCATTCAGTATTGTTGTTGTTTTAATTTATGGATGGAGTCACTTTTTTCCGTTGTTTGTTTGTTGTAGGCATGCCAAGATTAGGAGAGGCAGGTTTTTATATAGCGGTGAGTGGTTACCCTTGACTGCTGGCAGGAGCTAATGAGTAACATAAAGCTGTGAATATGGATATTTTTATGGGGAGCTTCACTGCGGACCGTCAACCCTGATTATGACCTCTGTGTTATTTCAACCTCTTAGGAACAAAAGTGACGTGATCCTTTTATTAAACGAAGGAGCAATGGAAATCAAGCAACCAATCAATGTCTTTGAAACTCTCCTGTGACTCAGATGAAGACAACAGCCTGTGCAACGAGTATCTTTTCAATCATTTTGTAAGGTTTTTCAAGAAATGCATTCATTTAGACAAGAAATAGAATGATGTTTATAATATAAATGTGTAAAGATGTTGTTCTACAGGGTAGGTTCTAGAAAAGTTCACTAAAAATGAATCATTTGTCATCATTTACTCAGCTTCATGTCATTCTAAACTTGTTTTTCCCCTTTGCTGAACATGATGAGAAAAAGACTCTTTTATATGCAGTTACAATGAATTGGCACTTTCCAGGTTCCAAAAGGATGCAAAAGCACTATAAAAGTATCAAAAAATTGATATGTATGACTCGTGCACTATATTCCAAGTCTTCTGAAGTCATATGTTAGCTTTTTGTGAGGAAATGAAACAAAATTTAGGTTGTTACTCACTCAAAATCTTGACACTTGCCTTAATGGATAAGTTCACTTCAGAATTAAAATTTCCTGATAATTTACTCACCCCCATGTCATCCAAGATGTTTATGTCTTTCTTTTTTCAGTCGAAAAGAAATTAAGGTTTTTGAGGAAAACATTCCTGGATTTTTCTCCATACAGTGGACTTCAACGGCTACCAACGGGTTGAAGGTCCAAATTGCAGTTTCAACACAGCTTCAAAGAGCTCTACACAATCCCAGCCGAGGAATAAGGGTCTTATCTAGCAAAACGATCGGTCATTTTCTAAAAAAAAAGAAAAATTTATATACTTTTTAACAACAAATGCTCGTCTTGCACTGCTCTGCGATGTGCCACACATTACGTAATCACATTGGAAAGATCATGCGTGACCGTGATCGTTTCGCTAGATAAGACCCTTATTCCTCGGCTGGGATCATGTAGAGCCCTTTGAAGCTGCACTGAAACTGACATTTGGACTTTCAACCCGCTGTTCCTTTAATTTTTGTTCCTTTAGTTTTCTGTGAACATACACTGAGAGATTTTTTTAGGGGCTTGGATGGACTCACATGTCTCAGGAGATCTTTAAATGAGGTTAGGAACTCTTATAGGCTCATAAAAATGATCTCCTCCCTGCTTTGTCGGTCTTGACACAGTTGACACAGTTTTCTACTTACAGACGAAACCCAATAGAATGGTGAATTATGTAGACAAGATACCATTTACAGAGGTTAACAAAGGGTTCTCACACAGCTCTGCTCCTAAGAGATCCACTCTTGAGAAATTATTCATCTGTTATGGTAGTAGATCCACAGAAAGGGAGTTACATAGTGTTAAAGTGTGTAATGATATGATATCTTATGGTATTCAAACTAGTTATTGTAATCCACAAAAAACATCTTAGTACTGTTTGCTTATTACTATTTCTCATACCTTAAATCAATTATTAAACCATTTGCATTACAGACTTAAATAATAATACCTCATATTGTGCACTTTGTTGAAGAAAGGTGTATTATTACTCTTCAAAGTGGCCAGTATTGTGATTTTCATCTAATGGATTTTAAAACAGGTGAGAAGTCCAACAAAATCTCATGACAGTTTGTAACTATTTTACGTTTTGGCGAATTGGTGGCTAATTTGTATGATCTCATTTGAACGTTTTTATATAATCTGCTTTCACCCCAGTGATGGGTATGTTTAGGGGTGGACCTTCACGCTTTCTTTTTTCTAATAATCATACTTTCATAATCATGCTCGTAACATCTCATGAGATCAGGTTGAACAGTCCCATAGACTATGAAACAAAAGCCAGTGACTAATGGGACCAGAATATCTTTTGGGTGCGGGCTCATTTGATTTCAACCACTATATAACCACCTAACAACCATGAAGAACAACATAGCAACCATCCAGAAAATCCCTGTTGAAATAACCAGCACATATGTTGTTTTGAATGCTTGGTATAGTGGTATCATCTTGGTTAAAACTGGTCTATTTTGCAAGGATTCGAGCATGTTGGCTTTATAAAATGGAAAAAAAAAAGTTGTTTAAAGGGATAGTTCACCCAAAAATGAAGATTCTGTCATTAATTACTCCCCCTCATGTCGTTTCAAACCCGTAAGACCTTTGTTCATCTTCAGATTTCTGTCCCTCCATTGACAGTCTACGCAACTACCACTTTGACGCTTCAAAAAGTTTATAAAGAGATCGTAAAACTAGTCCATATGAATTGAGTGGTTTAGTCCAAATTTTATGAAGAGACTCTATCATTTTATATGATGAACAGATTAAATTTAGGCTTTTATTGACATAAACATTCATCAACTCACACATCAGTTATGGTAAACAGAAGCTCAAGGGTTTGCTTGACATGCGAGAACCAATGAGGTTCATTCTCGTGCTACGCAGCACATTTGAGCTTTCTCAAGAACCAATGAGGTTCATTCTCGTGTTAGGCAGCACATTTGAGCTTTCTCAAGAACCAATGAGGTTCATTCTCGTGTTATGCAGCACATTTGAGCTTTCTCCAGAACCAATGAGGTTCGTTCTCGTGTGTTAAGCAGCATGTTTAAGCTTCCGCAAGAGGTTTTTTCTCACACGTCAAGCAGGTTTGGTTGAGCTTCTGTTTGTTCGCTGATCAAAGTTTATATATGAATACAATTAAATCTAAATTAAATCTGTTCATCATATAAAGCGATCGGGTCTCTTCAGAAAATGTTGACTAACCACTCAAATTCATATGGATTAGTTTTACGATCTCTTTATGAAGCGTCAAAGTGTCAGCTATGTAGCTGTCTATGGAGGGACCGAAAGCTCTCAGATTTCATCAAAAAGATCTTCATTTTTGTTCCGAAGATGAACAGGTTTGGAAAGACACGAGGGTGAGTAATTAATTACAGAATTTTCATTTTTGGGCAAACTAACACTTTAAGATATAATGGTAGCACTTACACAATATTCTCAACCATCATCATGTGACACACAATACCAGCATGACAGAGTATTCTTGTATGCCACAGGTGTGGATTCATGACATTTGAAACCTGGCCCCACGACAAGAAATTAGTTGTGCAGGGCTTTCTGAACAGATAGGTCCTAACTCAATTCTATGTCTAACCCTATCAATCTGTAAACTGTTAAAATGTACATTAGGTCAGGGAGGATGTTGATCTAGTGTTTTGCAGTTTGCAGGTTGTCATTACTGCGCCAGACAGCATGAATAAACCAGCAAACCCAGCAGTGGCTGGCCTGTGCTGCTCCTGGAACAGCTGGGACTAGAGCCATGAATCATGTCATCCGGCTGGGCTTATGAAAAGAGCTCTGCGTCTGTGCGCGCTGCTCAGACAGACAGAGAGAGCAGAGCGGGCGGTACTAAATCATACAGCTCATCACTCCCAATGCATTTGCCCAGCAAGACACATTCTGGATTTATGGGGTACCAATGCTATTGGTCGCTGATCTGAATACACTGTTTATCTATTTTCACACTGACCGGGGCTGCGTTGTGCTAACCCATTTCATGATGTTTAACCTCAGTTGCAGGCTTTTGAGAATGAGACTAAAGGTCAGTGGAAGAGGATTGTGGGTTTGCATTGATTCGTCTGGTATTCTTTTTGTCATTGTACATAAGAAAAAGAAAGAAAGAAAGAATAAAAGCCAGTGGCATTAAATTGAATGTGAACTGGCTTTCGCATCCCCTCTTACTCCCATAATCTGATGTATTTCCAAAAAATAATTTTCTTAATCAGTATTTTTACACCCAGTATTTATAGGGGAAGCTAAATTATGCAGAATATAAAGACTTAAAGGGATAGATCATACAAAAATGAAAATTTTGTCATCACTCACCCTCAAGTCTGTATGAATTACTTCTGTTGAACACAAAAGAAGATATTTTAATGAATGTTGATAGATACAGTTGACGGTAGCCATTGACTTCCATAGTAGGAAAAAAATACTATGGAAGTCAATGGGTGCCGTCAACTGTCTGGTTACCAACATTCTTCAAAATATCTTCTTTTGTGTTCAGGTGAAGAAAGAAACTCATACATATTTGGAACAACATGAGGGTGAGTAAATGATGACAAAATTTTCATTTTGGGGTGAATTATCCCTTTAACGAAGTATAAATGTAACAAATGTCTTTATGTAACAAATGTAGTTATATGTATCGTTTAGCATATATGTACATTTACATGAAATACAAATATAATAGAATTTTATAATGATATATATATAATATCAAATTTATGTTATTAAATATATTATTAAATTATTTTCATGATTTGTTATCACATTTTTATTTTGTCAAATCAACTTAGATAATATGGTTCAGATAACATAATATTTTGAGTTTATGTTGATGTTATGTTTATGTTCAATCGCCTTCATTGTATTAACTCAAATTTTTAATTTCAATGAACTCAAAATTTTAAGGAAACCAGGTAACTTACTTTTTAAGTTAAACCAACCATTCGTTTTTTACTGTGTATATTTAAATATACTACAAATATTTATAATATTTTATAATGAAATTTTTATATATATATATATATATATATATAAAATTTAAATGAATTTTCTAATTTTGCACCTCTAGAAAATTTTACAGAAATTAGATTTTGACTGAAAAACAATATTAATTTTGAATTATTTGCATTGAATGAATGTACAATGCATGGGTTTTGATTTAATCCAGCAGGAATTAATTGGATCATGAAAAGTGGACATTAATAAAGATTAATAAGGCATTTTTTCTTTTGCAAGAAGACCAGGAACATGTATGAAAATATCCAATCTGACTGACAAAAGTGCCCATACGGCCATTCTAAAGGGCTGGTTGCCCTCTGAGGTGCATGTCCACCAAGGTGCAGAGTATAAACTTGGTCCGACGCTGTCATGTAAGCCACAAACCATATCCACCTTTCCCAGTCGGTCTCCATCACTGAGTATATACGAAGTGTGCTGCTCCAGGTGGTCCACGGTCTGCCTCTTCGGCTTATCCATGCTTATTCAAGCTCGACGAGGCTCAAGAGGCTGAGACTCACTTTGCATGGCCCCCCTGCCGTGGTGGAGGGGACAGCACTAAGCTGTGTTTTGGGCAGAGCAGAGAGGATTGCAGTGAGATGAATGGTAATAGAGGGAGAGACAATGCAGCCACTCGCCTGTGACCGAGCACAACTGCTTCACAGTACTTCTCTCACCAGGAGAATAGCAGGAGGGAGGGGGAGTGCGAAAGAAAGAGCGAGTAAAAAAGTGAAAGAGAGATATCGAGACCTTGCTCGTGGTTTGCCATGCTGAGCAGTTCCCCCAGCTTGACCAGCATCAAACCAATGATATAAATGCCTGTCCAAGATTGGGCACTTTGAGCCTTCAGAGATGAAAGGTGGGTGTCATGCCTCCGTTAGAGATCAATCATACACAACACACATGGATTAACAGTTGACTGTGTAATCTGCATGAAAATGCTGCCAATCGATCACTGGAAATGTTTATTGATGTTCCTTTCAGCATGAGACTGCGGCCAGGCTAAACAAGTCAGTGCATTAATCATCTGAAGTGAAGAGAAGAGAACATTACACCAAGTGCCAAGTGCCTTCGGTTTTGCAAAGGCCATCAGATTTCATTCGGCTAATCAGGTACAGCGTTATTGGTTAACCAGCTAAAAGCTAAAACAGCTAAAATAGTCTATAGTCCCAATTTATTTATAGGATTCACTTTCAAATGAAAATTACCCCAAGCTTTACTCACCCACAAGCCATCCTAGGTGTATATGACTTTCTTCTTTCTGATGAACACAACCGGAGAAATATTAATAAATATCCTGATGCATCCGAGCTTTATAACGGCAGTAAGCTTTACCAAATGAGCATGAGCTGAAGAAAGTGTCTCCATCCACATCCATCCATCATAAACGTACTCCACACGGCTCCGGGGGGTTAATAAAGTCCTTCTGAAGCGAAGCGATGCGTTTGTGTAAAAAAAATATCCATATTTAACAAGTTATGAAGTAATATATCTAGCTTCCACCCACCAGACAGCCTTACATATTCAAGTTACAAAGAAAGTGTAAACTGGCGTTGCGTCAGTTACACTTTTTCTATAAGTTGAATAGGGAAGGCGTAGGACGTAGCATAAGCATTTTGAACTGCTAGAGTTTTACACTTTCTTCGTAAGTTGAATACAGAAGGCGGTCTGGCGGATATAAAGCGTGAGTTGCATGAATCACTTTCATGGTGCTTTTGTATCCTTTTACCAGCTCCAGTTACCATATTTCATAAATGCATGGACAAAAATGACCAGTACATTCTTTGAAACACAGAAGAAAGAAAGTCATACAGGTTTGGAATGACATGACGATGAGTAAAACATTTTAATTTGGGGTAAACTATTCCTTTAAATGTGAAACCAATAATTAGTGCTGCAAACCAGCCTGGACAAACACAGCCATCCTTGGCTGCTAATTACATACAAATGACTTGTGATGGGACCAGGACGATGGGTGGTCAAAGTTCAATGGCTTTGGTTCAAGTTTAATGGCGCTCAAATCACCAGGGTTCCTTCTCCGAGGGCCCGCAGCCGGCTAATGGCCATGACCGAGGGTGTGAGGGTCGCATCTGGATCATTTCCATGACAATCAGGGTGGCACTGGAGTAGGCGGGGCAAATGAGGATGGTCTCTGAGATGTAGTAGTAGGATGTGCGGTATGGCATCTGTCCACCCTCGTTGAGATTTTTGATCTCTTTGACCAATCTGTGTTGTATTATTAAAATCACCCTCCAGTCATGGGATTAGGGAGGGGTTGGAGTCGGTCGAAATGATATCCCGAAATGCACTACTGCAGGGTGGCATTGAACAGCTCAGCACGACCACAGCACAGGGGGCTGGAAATGCAGCAATTAGTCCTGTCTGTCTCTCCGTGCACTATAATCAAAGGCTCTGGGGATGCCGAACATGCTGGGGTGATCACATGGTTCAGGTCTCGTCTCATTATGCGTCTTCACATGGTGGACAGGTTAGATCTGGGTTTCAAGAACAATGGAATGTACATGTAGTTTAACTACGGTGAATCAAAATAATCAAACTCACTCAATTTCTGGCATGCATTAATTTTTTTTAAATTGGATAAAGTAATATATTATGTTTTACATGTATTCATTTTGCAGAAGCTTTAAAAAAAAGCAACTTACAAATTAATATATTTAGTGCTGTCAATCGATTAAAAAATTAACTAATAAATCGCACATTTTGTTTCTGTAGCCTAATTAATTACGATTAAAAACCTCGGAGTTTATAATATTTTTATATTGTAATAATTTCACAGTTACTCTCCAAATTAAACAATTTAAAGACAGTATATTTTAAATATTTGTTTAATGGCATCTTTTTATGAATGAAGGCAGTATCACTGATACTAATACTGGTACTGATGTCTCTATCAAATTGATTTTTTTTAAACATTAATTATAGACAATCAACATTACAGTATAACTAAAAGCTATCAATTTCAACATTTATTACACTTTAAAAAATAACAACTTTTTATTTAGGTGAACTTAAAACAATCTGCACATAAACCCATTATAATAAATGTCATTTACTTGTGGCCTTCCTACCTGTCTTAAAGGTGCAATGTGTAAATTTTAGCGGCATCTAGCAGTGAGGTTGCGAACTGCAACCAGTGGAGCTCACCCCTCCCTTTCGGAGAAGCTACGGTGGCCGTCTGGCCAACACAAGACAAAGATGTCGTCGTCTGAGACCGCAGAGAGTACATTAGCCAGTGAAGCAATGAGGTTTCTTCTTACTTCTAACAAAGAATGGTCTCTGCTTCTAATAAACCAGACAACTAACTACTACTACTACTACTACTTTGTGCATATTCAACGTAGTGTGACGATGCAAGCTGCCTCTAAAAACATGAACGATTTAGAAGAAGAACAACATTGTGACTAAACGCGCTCTATAGAGCAGTTTGTCCGTTTAGAGCTACTGTAGAAACATGCCAGCACAAAATGGCGACTAAACATGTAAGAGGACCCACGGTGTATGTAGATAGAAATGGCTCATTCTAAGGTAATAAAAACATGACGGTTCATTATGTAAGGTCTTTATACACCACTGAAAACATAGTTATGTATATTATATTGCATTTCTGTCAATAGATCCTTCCTAATTTTACACATTGCACCTTTAACAGGTAGGAAATATACAGAAATTGAATAAAGTTATCAATCACTTTACAGTCTTCACTGCATAAATTATAAATTAAATATAGATTATTCCTTATTAAAGCTACAATTTTCTCCTTTACCTTTGTTCTTGATCAACATTAATGACAAGACATCACAGCAACTGGTTTATTAGGCTACTGTCACTTTAAGAACTGCCGCTGCTGAAAATGACGCGATCAGCATCTAATTTTCTCACAACTCTTTAAGGTATTGTAAGACGTTATCTAACTAATTTAAGACTGCTCTTATGAGGATACTCGACAAAACAGGCATTTTGGCATAATTGTGTATGTTATTGTTTGTTCAAGCGCGAAAGAGAACTCGATACTGGCGCGTGTTTTTCTGTGCACACGAGTCGTGTGTCACACAGACAGCGCGTTCTCGTTTGTCTTGTGGCGTTTGACTGGTTTAAAAGCATTTGCGTGAATAAGAGAGAGAGAGAGAGAGTGATCATCATATAATGTAACACTAGCCAAATTATGACGGGGAAAAAAAAACGATGTATGAAATCAAACATTTATCATCAGAAACTTCCAAAACCAAATGATCTAAGCTATTCTCTCCAGGAGCAACATCTGAGACAGCTGATACTTAATGAACTCAATTACCTCTCCTGAGCACCAGTATGAAAGTACAACCTTTAAGCAGTAAACTCTTCTTAATCAGCGTTTTTGTCTTCAATTCCAGTAAAACCCCCTTAAAACAAGATAAATTAAATTGATCAGCAAGCTTGTGTTAATAAGACTTGTTTTCAGAGAATTTAATTATTTCTTTTTCATGCACAAACTTTTTAGATTTATGCTTAAAACAAGGAATAATAAAAAAAATCTGTCAATGGGGTAAGGAAAGTAAACTTAATTTAAGAATAAGTTATATTCTCAGAAAACAAGCCTTAATTTGTCTTATTCAATTTTAAAACATTTATATATTTTAACTGTAAGACAAGACAAAAATATTACTCATTATGAAAATGATCTTTGAAGTTTTTTTTTTTTGCACAAATATTGTTAAATTAATGCTTAAAACAAGAAAAATTGTCTGACATTGGAGTAAAAAAATTACAGAAGTATTTTCTGAAAACATGCCTTAATGTTTTATTAAATTCTAAAAGCCTGTTTAGATGTTTTAACTGGGAAACAAGGCAAAAATACTTAATAAGAAAATGATTTTTTTTGCATTGCAATACAATTTTCCTCTGGGAAAAATATTAAATCCATAGGTACAATAACACTCAATGTCCGAGGGCTGACTGTAGAAACGCTCCGTCTCACATCATCTCCGGTCACACGTCATTGAGTTTGCTCCTCAAAGGTAGCGCATGGAGGAGAACAGCGGGAAGGAAGGTTTATCGAAAACAAAATGGTGATGCATTTGTTGTTATTGCCTTCAGGCCCTGTTGATGCTTTCTTTGAAGAACCTAATAATGTGAGTTCTTGTTTGGTCATGCAGCAGCTGTGTTGGAGTTGGCAGGTGGTTAAACGGGTGACTAGGGGACTGGATGGCTGGCTGCAGTGTCTCGGCGTCTCTCTCCCCCTGAGTCCAGTTCTCTAGCTGGAACACGGTGACCTATAGCTGCTCTTGGCAGGGCCGTGGGGTTACCAGAAGGGCAGAACTGCACTCCGAGTCTGGCATCTGTGAGTAATTCCCCCTCATACTGATTGGTGTTGGAGTCTTTTAGCCATGTTCTTCAGATTGAGCGTTCCCTACTGTACAGATTCCCACTCAAACAATCACACACACTATAAAGACCCTTTCACCCGATTTACATCAGTGTTCCCTGACACTGCAGTGTTTTTTTTTTTTTTTTTTTTTTTTTACTTCTTTTCCAACTAAAAATCCTTAAAGGGTTAGTTCACCCAAAAGTGAAAATTATGTAATTAATTACTCACCCTCATGTCGTTCCACATCCGTAAGACCTTCGTTCATCTTCGGAACACAAATTAAGATATTTTTGATAAAATCCGATGGCTCAGTGAGGCCTCCATTGACAGCAAGTTAATTTACGCTTTCAATGCCCAGAAAGCTACTAAAGACATATTTAAAACAGTTCATGTGACTACAGAGGTTCGAACCTTAATGTTATGAAGCGACGAGAATACTTTTTGCGTGCCAAAAAAACTAAATAACGACTTTATTCAACAATATCTAGTGATGGGCGATTTCAAAACACTGCTTCATGAAGCTTCGAAGCTTTATGAATCTTTTGTTTCGAATCAGTGGTTTGGAGCGTGAAGATTTCATTTTTTTTTTTTTATCATTTATAGTGCACACTTTATGCTTTCTTGCTGTCTAGCATCCTCATAAAATTGGAGGTCAAAGTAACGCATGAAGCGTGTGCTGAAACCAAGCGTGGTGTGCTGACGTCCTGACGTGAAAGGGTCGCAGCGTGAAGCTTTCGTTAAACCCCTGTGCACGGTAAGAAAACAAAGAAGAAAATTCAGTTTTGCTCTGTCTCTCTCTTACTTTCTCTCTTCCCATCACCCATTTGTTATGCATTTGTCTCAGCTCATGTTAGGCAAACATCCATCCCGCGTGTCCCCTGCTGCTAACAGCACAAAGACACATGCCACAGTGGGGCTGTCCATATCTTGATATATTCAGCTGTTTACTCATTCACACAGCGTGCTGGCTTTTATCCTGGTCGCTAAAGGAAGCCATTGTGGTGAAGTGGCATTAAAAGGCTTACAGTTATAAAGTAGCTTGTGCTCTCGCACTCTTCCGCACATGAGCTGGTCAGGATGCGACACGCTCAGCTATTAAGCTTATTAACCAACTCACAGTTGCTTTTCCACTAAGTCAACTTCCAAGCACCAATACACTTGGAACAGCTGTCCGGGAAAAGAAAAAGAGAGTCTCATGGCTGTTTGCTTGGTTTTAACAATATGTTTTGGGGAGTGACTAAATAAAATAGTGACACGACTATCTTTTTTTTTTTTTTTTTCTTCAGTAGGTGGCCGTGTAATGAGACAAAATTGCTATGTTTGCATTGCTATATTTTGTTATGATGTATGGCACATGCTAGTTTACAGCTAAGCGAACTGAGGTACTAATAAAATGTGGTCACCTAAAGGCCCTTTAACACTGAAAACGAAATTTGGCGCGATGACGCTCTTGAATCGAAACAATAGATTCCTATGGAGCCTTTCACATTGGGCGCGAACATTCGCGGCGCGAAAAAGCGAGGATTTTTTTCAACCTGTGTGTCGATTTTTTTCCTTGTCGCACCGCGATGAAACGGGAAGTCCAATTAGATTTGAGCTTTAGATGACGTGCTCAGAGCAGCCGCTGTTGCACAGAAGGGCGAGAGTGGTGGCACTGTTTCGAAAACTAGTGTAAACAAACTCCAAAGAAGAGTATCCACGAGGGGATTATTATTGGTATCTGAGAACAGATTTATTCTCACATGTTCTTTATACAGAATATCATTTCTAGTCATTTTCCACTGAATTATGTGATCACTGTCCGTTTTCTTCCATGTGCACGAGTGTTATAATTATAAGAGCGCGTTTTGGATCTGTCAATCGTGTAATCATATCTTCCGTAGCCTATATAAAAATTGAGAGAAACATTGTCTACAGATGAAATATGAAGGCAAATAGATATGATTATGACGATATGTTTTCTGTGTGTTTTTTATGCAGCTCATTATTTTTATAACAATAAAGGATGTTTATATGACAAATGATAAGCAGATTTAGCGTTCAATCCATTATAAAACATACAAAGAATGCATGTCTGCCCATTATCGAATTAAAACCCACTTTAGATCATAATCAGAGGTTATTACAATAACTCAATGATGGTTTAAGTGCGTTTTGAGCAAAAACATTAACAATCATAGGCCCTATACATTCTGAAATGTAGCTTGATGCTAATTGTACCTCTAATTATATTTTAAAATCTATTCTTGTAAGCATTATATTTTGTGTTTCTAATGTTGTACCAAACTATTTATCTTAATTTAACGCTGTATATTATGCAGCGGACGATGCTAAAGCCGTATACGAGACACATACGAAGACAAATGCATTACTGGTCGGCGCCACCTAGTGTGCAGGCGTGAATTAGCAGAAGATGATCAGTCGTTTCGCGTTCGGTGTGAAAGGTCCGTTCTTCCGCGATTCGCCTCGCTTTTTCGCGTCGTGTTCAGTGTGAAAAGGCCTTAAGGGTCAGTGCGTCTTTTTTTGTCCAGATCTAGTATGTTTTTCATGATTAAATAAATAAATAAAAAATGCAGTTCAAAGAGGTTGTGGCCAGGGTTAATTGAACCTTAAATATCCACTCATTCTCTTATATAAAGTATCAGAGAATTTTAAATCATTTTAGTCAATTGGTTTGCTCAATAATATGATTTCTGCACAGATATTTATGCGGCACTTTCAGTTTTGAGTTTTGTAGTTTTTGAGTTTTGTAGCAATATACAAATTACTACAATGTTTTTTATTAAATAAAATGTATTTCGATTCAGTGTTGTAGCAACTTTTTGTTATAGCTGGAAGAGTAGCAAACTACTTTTTCAAAAGAGCAGCTTGACTGTAGTTGAACTACTTTAAATCATGCCTAGCTTGTAGCTTGACAAGCTACAATTTCAAAGCAGCTTCCACAGCACTGCTGTTTGGGATGTTTTGCATAGTTTCGGGTCCTCTGTTGTCATCTTGACAGAGACAGATGAGTCATACTCGACTTGGATGTCTCTGGCGAAATAGATGCCACCAGTATGTACCCTTGTATGAGTTTTTCACGCTGACTTTAAGAGTATGCAGGAAGCAGAACCAGGCTCCGATTGGCAGGTCCTCAAATTGTCTTATATTCCAGTTGGGATGTTCAAGAAGCATGGATGCTTCTGAAGTTTTAGGACAAATGTCACGTAATGAGAATCGACTGAAATATGAAAATGGTTCGGGATGGATGCCGGGCGCCCTGCACTGTCTCTTTCGCTGTTGTTGTAATATTTCAACCAAATGGAGGGGCTGTCTTTTTAATCTGACCTTGTGCAATGGTCTGTGTTAGTTACGGCCACCGATGAGAAAAATTTACATTAATGACAGACACGTCACTTTGAGTAACTCTTCCTCCCGTTTTTTATGCTTTCAGGGAGTTTGGGACAGTGAGAAAGAGAGAGCGAGATCAGCCAAGTACGTTGACACTGATGGCATCATATGCACTCATGCTGAAAGGTTTGTCATAGCGTTTTTCCGGGGCATGAGAGCTCCTAGGTGCTCATGCCTGAAATCCACATTCAAATCTTTTCTATTAACCTCCCCGTCTCTTGCACACACATTCACATCCCTGGCGTCCTTCTCTGGCCTGTGAATCAGCTTTTCTGTTTGGAATTTGTTCTGTTTGGGTGTGTGTGCGAGTGCATAAAAGTATGTGCCAGTTTCCGCCCCTCTGGCCAGAGCCGCCGTGTGACATCAAGCAGTAATGTAGCACTCTCTCTCACTTGCCAAACTCAGGGCCTCATCACTGGATCTTTCCCCTGGCTGGGATGCCTCTCCCTGGGTCTAATTGCTGGCTCTCTCCCCAGACATCCATGCCAAGCTCCGGGGCTAATTGTTAGCATTCCCCTCTGGCAGAGAGGCATGGCTGCATCTCACCAGCTGAATTATCAAAGGTGGAGTTTGGTTTTCCATGCACCACTTTGCCCGGTAAAGTCCACTCTATGCAGTGCAGAGTACATACATTTTTACATTTATTTGGTCATTTTATAAGGATTGCTCAATAATAAAGGAACATTCTGTCATCTTTTAATTCTCATGTTGTTCCAAACTTGGAAGATTTTCTTTCTTCTGTGGAACATAAATAGATGTTTGGCTGAATGTTCACACTGCTTTGCTCTCCAATGGGGATGGACACCAACTTTTTACAGCAATGCAGTGTTGAGGAAAGTTACTTTTAAAAGTAATGCATTACAATATTGCGTTAATCCCTAAAAAGGTAACTAATTGCGTTACTTAGTTACTTTTTATGAAAAGTAATGCGTTAAATTACTTTTTGTGTTACTTTTTGCGTTACTTTTTCTCACCTAGGCTGGGCTTGCTTGTTTGTTTTTTAATAACAACAAAAAAATTCTATTTTTGGCAAATGTAAAGGCCCTTTCACACTAAAAGTGAAATAAATAAGCCTCAGGCTGAAGGAAATGCATATTTACACCTGTACAGTACAGGGCGCAGCTCAAACAAACCTTGCAGCTGTGCTGCCATTCTGGATTAAAGAAGAATAGGATACAGGAGAAACAAGTTTAACACTCTTATTTCTAAATCTAATATAAAGTAATTTTTTGCTAATTAGTATGGTTGAATTGGATCATTGAAGGTCAGCAGCAAAGACATTGGTTAATAAAGTGAGATTAAATAAATAATATAGTTAATTGTTACAGGTTTGCATAAAATTTTGAGATTGCATTTCACTGTTTTTATTCATTTTGGGGAATACTGAATGTTTTCGTGCAAGTGAGATGAGTAAATGCATGTTCACATTTAGTCTAGAACTACAATAACCATCATGTTCACACAGCACACACAACACCTCTGCACTTACCCTATTTCTCTCAACATGGGGACAGGAGAGCTGTCAGTCAATAAATGTGAAAAAGTAACTTGCGTTACTTATTTGAAAAAGTAACTTAGATATTTTGTTGTAAATTGAAAAAGTAATGCGTTACTTTACTAGTTACTTGAAAAAAGTAATCTGATTACGTAACTCAAGTTACTTGTAAAGCCCGGAACACACCAAGCAAACGCCGGCGAACTAGTGGCGATGAAAGCAGACTGCGGGGTTGGCTCACGTTGGCAGCATCTGGGTCCAAAGTTGCCCTGACACACCAAACCGACGCTCGACACCCGACGGCCAAGTAGCACGTCCGTTCTGCACCTGCGTAAGAAGAAATGCCTTTCCGTACCAGCAGGTGGCAGTAGCTGAACAGCCAATCAGAATGATCAGATGGCCCGACTGACCGACGAGCTCCAACACTGATTCAACATGTCTGCTTTTTTTCGGCCGATTCGATGAGGACCAACTTCAGCCGACGGTGCGGAACACACTGAGAAAACTTAGCCGGCCGACCGTCGGCTTGGTGTGTTCCGGGCTTAATGTGTTACCCACAACACTGCAGCAATGTACATTGATAATAATAAGAAAGGTTTCTTTAGCACCAAATCAGCATATTAGAATGATTTCTGAAGGATCATGTGACACTGAAGGCTGCTGAAAGTTCAGCTTTGCCATCACAGGAACAAACTACATTTTAAATATTTTAAAATAGAAAATAACTCTTTTAAATTGTAGTAATATTTTACAAAATTACTGTTTTACTGTATTTTTCAAATAAATGCAGCCTTGGTGAGCATAATTATTTCAAACATTTGTCCAGTTGTTTTGAACATCGCATTAACCTCAGAATGACTTCAGAAAACATGGGATATATTAGCCTTTGTTATGAAAAACCAATCCCTGGACATTAGAGTGCATTTCGGGGTTGGATCAACATGAGGGTGAGTAAATGAAGACAAAGTTTTCATTTTTGTTTCTTTAACTGGTACTTTAATAATAGTATTAGGAGAGGACAACACCGTGCAATGTGTCGGAGCATGTGCACTACCCATCATGCCGCATCTCTGACACTGTGCATATTTTATCATGACTTACATGAATTGGTGACCTCATAAATATAGCCTTTAATGAATTGTAGATGTCAGCCACGTTGGACTGGAGCATAAATTAGCACATATGCAGGCTCTCTGATGTGACTCTATGAGGTAATTAAGCGTGTCCGTTATTGTTCGAAGGCGACTCGATGTGAATGCCTTAGTGCTGGCGCGTCCCCCATGTATGATGAACGGTAACATTTGCCGGGACCACAGCAGCCATCGATCACATCGACGTACAAGTGTGTGTACAGGTGTGTCCTGAGAACTGCAGGCTGTTCTTACACTACTCAAGATGGATCTCTCTCTTTCTCTCTCTCTCCTTTTTTGCCTCAATCTGGCTTGGGATTGGTGCAGTCCTCCCATTGGCAGCTAGGAGCTGATGGATGAGATGCTGTTACACTGCAGTAAATGGATTAAGTGGTTTTTTTCCTACCCCAACTCTACCGTTCTGGAATGCAGAGATTGGATTTGGTTTGACAGGCAGGCGGTGAGTTTTCAGGCACAACTGTGGGGAATTGCGGGGATGTTCATGCGCACACCCACACTCGCACACATTCGCGAGAAGTAGATGACTTAAATCATCAGTATGACAGGTTGACATGACAGCCAGGACATAACAGCAGACAGCAATGATTTCATTGGCCTGGTGTCCCTGGCTCTTTGGTGGATTCGTTCTTTTCCTCATTCTGAGTTCCTCGATTCATTTGTGCGCTCTGGTATTTAAGTGCAAACTGTTGCCAAGCTGTTAACAGAACCTGTTCATTTTTTCATCTCAGATGAAGCAGCAAATAGAGGTACAGCTCATTACTTCAATAAGTGCTGTTCAACAGCTGCTTTACAAATTACAGACTAGACTAAATGTTTACAGTTTATTATGAAAACGTGGGTGGTGCAAAAGTTGTGAGAAAGCTAAGGTGTTTCTTTGTGGTTTCTAGTATTTTCTGGTTGGTTACTAGGGAGTTGCTAGGGTATTGTGTATTCGGTTGTGATTGCAAGCTAAGGTGTTCTGGGTGAGTCGACTAGTGAGTCGCTGGGGTGTTTTGGGTGGTTGCTAGCAAGTTGCTAGGATGTTCTGTATGATTGCTAAGGAGCTGCTAGAGAATTCGGGGTAGTTGCTAGGGTGTTCACTGTGGTTGTTATAGGGTAATTTATGTTGTTGCTAAATGTGAGTGGTGCAAAAGTCGTGACAATGCTAAGGTGTTTCTTTGTGGTTTCTAAGGTTTTCTGGGTGGTTGCTGGGGAGTTGCTAGGGTAATGTGTATTTGGGGTGGTTGCTAGTGAGTCGCTGGGGTGTTTTGGGTGGTTGCTAGCAAGTCGCTAGGATGTTCTGTGTGATTGCTAAGGAGCTGCTATAGTATTTGGAGTAGTTGCTAGGGTGTTCAATGTGGTTGTTATAGGGTCATTTAGGTTGTTGCTAAATGTGAGTGGTGCAAAAGTCGTGACTGCTAAGGTGTTTCTTTGTGGTTTCTAGGATTTTCTGGGTGGTTGCTAGGGAGTTGCTAGGGTATTGTGTATTTGGGGTGGTTGCTAGTGAGTCGCTGGGGTGTTTTGGTTGGTTGCTAGGGAGCTAAATTATTCGAGGTAGTTGCTAGGTTGTTCAATGCGGTTGCTGTTGAGTTGCTAATGTATATGGGATGGTGGCTAGGGTGTTCTTTTGTGGTTGCTAGGGGACACTTGTGTATTTAGGGTGTTTGTGAATGTGTTCTGGGTGGTTGCTAAGGGGTTTACTAGCATATACGAATTGTTGTGAGGGGCTCGGTGGTTGCTAGGATATTTGGGTGGTTTTCTATAGGTTATTCTGGGTGGTTTCTAGGGGGTCTCTAGTGTGTTCTGCTTGGTTGCAATGGAGACTATTGACTTTTGTGTGTTTATTAGTTTGTTTTGAGTGGTTGTTATAAGGTCATTTAGGTTGTTGCTAGGAGGTCACTAGACTTTTCGGGTGGTCATTAGGTTGCTCTGAGTGGTTGCTGAAAGGTCTTCTGTTGGTTGCAAGGGGGGTCACTAGTATATTTGTGGTGGTTGCTAGAGAGATGCTAGGGTATTTGGGGTGATTTCTAGGGTATTTGGTGGTTGCTAAGGTGTTCTGAGTGGTTGCTAGGGGGTCACTAGGGTGTTCTGGGTGGTTGTTTTTTTTAAGGTTATTCTGGGTGGTTTCTTGAGGGTCACTAGTGGTTGCAATGGAGTCTTTAGACTTTTTCAGGTGATTATTAGGGTGTTTTGGGTGGTTGTTATAAGGTCATTTAGGTTGTTGCTAGGGGGTTACTAATGTTCTGCATGGTTGCAATGGAGTCACTAGACTTTTTGGGTGGTCATTGGGGTGCTCTGAGTGGTTGCTAAAAGGTCTTCTGGTGGTTACAAGGGAGTCACTAGTATATTTGAGGTGGTTGCTATGATGTTTTAGGTGGTTGCTAGGGTATTTGGGGTGGTTGCTAAGGTGTTCTGAGTGGTTGCTAGGGAGTTCTGGATGGTTGCTAAGATTTTTTGCCGTATTATTTTATAGAGGGCTACCACTGCAATGCTACAGAAAGAGAAACTAAGTAACCAGAAAAAATCCTGTGCCACATAACTTGTCTACAACAACATAGATTTGTATACTCAGACTAGCTTTTAACACTTGATGATCTATCATAGTTAGCACACAGTGTAAGTGTGCACAAATCCCCTATTCTATTATCTTTTTCAGTATAGCGTTGATTATGTTTTTTATCCATCATTATCGGTTTCATGTTCTGGTGACACACTTGAGAGTCTATACCCGGGCTCAGATTCATTCCTCCATTGTGACACCAATCCCCGGCTTTAACCAATCAGCTAAGATTAACCCCCAGCTCATCCAATCACATAATCAGGCAGGCTGAAGCTGCGGCATCCTCAATCCTCCAGCAGGGAAATCACCAGCCTTAATCCTCCACCTCATCTGAAATGAGTTCACACCAGGTTGTGGCAGGAACACTGCACAGAGGAGCTGAGTGATGTGAGGCGGTGGCTTTCCATCAGGATGTGTATTTCCATCTTTGCCATTCTGAAAAGGTTTGACAAGCCCTGAAAAGCAACAGCTTTTAGCAACGCTCTTCTGGCCACATCTCTAGACTGACTTTTTTTTCCCCACTGTCTCAAATTTTAGGATATTGTAGCAGCCAAACACCGTTATGTTGTTGTCATGCCCAGTCGTGTCTGTTCATTTGTTGTCCAATACTAAATGGCAACATCTTAATTCATCAAACAAATAGTGATTTAATATGCTTTTTCACGTCGTTGGTCTTGTTTCCTTGTATACTATAAATATTTTTTCATATATATTTGTTGAGTATCTGTCAGTTACACCATTGTTCTTGCATTTAGTTGCACTATTTTTAATTGTTGGTCTACAAAGACATCTTATACACTCTTCTTACAGACATCTTACAGCATGAGCGATGAGTATGTGATCTTTACCGTGATAAAACCGAACCGTGAGTAATTTGAACCGTTACACCCCTAAGTCCTAACCAAGGTCTTATATTGCTTGTCGCTTTGTTACTGCAATTATCCCAACGCTGTTTGTCACCTTCAAGCATAACATGCATTTATAGCATAGTCGCAGTTGGGTCTCATTTAAATAAAGGTTTCCTTCAGCCAAATCAAATGATCTTTTCTATATGCCCTCATTCTCCTGGGCTTCACTGTTTATTAGCTGCCCGGCTCTATCTGTCCTATTGATCAGTGTCTCTCTTCCTCTCGCACTGCGCCATCAGCACTTTCAGCGTATTAAAGACGGGCTCGCTCCACACAGATGGTGTCCTTAAAGCCTTGGTCACTTACTGTTCCCCTCATTTCAGGGTGAACTTGATAAAGCTAAGCTTGGGTTTTCTTGCTTATGGCCCTGTAACACATCACAAAGACACTAGTTATTATGTGAGTGACCACATTTATCTCCGCTCACAAAAAATATAGCAAAAATGTATTTGGAATGACAAGTATGAAAAATTGTATATATTTCTGTTTACTATATTTATAATAATTTATTTTATATCATTTATTTTTTAAAATAAAAATTATACAGATTTTATCAGGGTTATTATAGTTAACTAAAACGGAAATCATAAAAAAAACAAACATTTTTGTTACTTGAAATAAAATAAACGTTAACTGAAATAAGATAAAGTATGAAAAAAACCTTAAATTTTTTTTTTTTCAGCTAGTTGAAAAAGCAACATTTCTCATTTTTAGTTAGTTTAACTTGATGTACTAAATTAACTAAAACTAATACTGACTAATAAAACTAATAAACACTATATAGACATATCTAAAAAAACAACAACAACAAAAAAAAAACAGCAACTAATAAAAATGTCAAAACAAAAAATACCAAACTTTAATTAAAACTAAAATGAAAAATACAAAATAAAACATTTTGTTTTTATATGCAGTGTCATAAAAAAAAAAACATTTCATGAACAGTAAAAAAATATTGTAGAAATATAAAATGGCCAGTTGACACATTATTGTCAGATGTGGCATATTATGTTAAATTTCAAGCAGCATATACAACCTCTCAACGGCTAAAAATAAAGGCATAAAACTCAGCCTATGGTGTAAATGTTAAACAATAAATAAAAAAAAAAAAAACCCAACAACTCTTGATCACCTTATCCTTTGGATCTATAACATTTTTCTCTATGTCTTTCTTTCTGTTTTTTTTGTCTTTTTCTCTCTGGCTAGCCTTGACCCACATGAGCAGATACAGATAATAAATAATAAATACAGGCTTTTCAGATTCCTGTCATCTTCTGTTTGCTGTCCTCCTACTCCTCCTCTTCTTCCTCCTGCAGTGGAAAAAGGGCAGAGTTGTCAGAGGAGTCTAGAACAGACGTTTTTTCCCCTTTTCTTCCTCCCAGCCAGCAGAAACAGACCATGAACACATGAACAGTATGACATTGTCAGTCTGCAGTATTTGGGATGATGAAAGCTTAAAAGTTTTATCAGATAATTGAGCTGACAAATAAAATAATTGCCTATTTTACTTTCCAAACATATTAATCTGCTAAATTTCAAACAAGCTATTGAAAATTTCCACCATTATTGCAGAGGAATTAATATATTTTTAATGAACACATGTTGACCTGGTATTGGGGCATGTTGTCACACTATATGGGATAGTTGTCACAATGTAAGTTGTCAGACAGTAGAACAATTCATGGACAGAATATCAAACAATTGTTGCCAAACAATTGCAATTATGTTAATGTTGTAATTAATTATCTGCAAGATTTTACTTTAGCCAACTTAAGTGTTTTGTTCTTCCCTCATATTTAAAATATTTAAAAAAATATAAAATATTTTCCTCATACTTTAATCAAACTTGTAGGGTCATGAAAAACGAATATCCCCTCCGGACATCACTTTTGGCCACTACTGTATGTGTTAAAATTACATGAAATATCAAATTAATCTGAATGTTTGAATGGTTTTTAAAAAAATAATGAATGTATTTTCTCATAACATTACTAATGCTGTACCTGAATTGCCCTGAAATACATTTACAAGAACAGCACAGGTGACTTTGCAAATCTGAACCGAACCATTTCTTGTACAGCTGCATACTTATTAGTATGATTTGACTCAGAAGGGTTTAAAGCACCGACAGGAACAGTCCAATGGCTCTCTGAGCGCGCTGGGCTTCTCTGCCGAGCAAAGCCGAGCTGATTCCTGTGTGATAGTGCTGCTCTAATAAAAACACCATTTCAGGATAAGAATTGAATTTCACACATGGGTGCCCAGACACTACATATGTTTCTTCTTAATAAAGAACAACCACTCGTTCTGAAGAGTATAGCCCTCTGCTGCTCAGGCCTGACTCTACTTCCTTCTGCGATTATACCGCTTTATGTATAGGCTGGAAGTCTTGCATACATTTTTTTTTTTTTTTTTTTCCCTGCATAAATCTCACATATATATTACTGTTTAAAAGTTTAAGGTCAGTATTTTTTTTTTAAATAAATACTTTTAATCAGGAAGAATGCATTTAATTGATCAAAAGTGATGTTAAAGACATTTAAAATGCTACAAAATATTTCTGTTCTTTTGAACTTCCTATTCAAAGAATCCTGAAAAAATATCACAGTTTCTACTGTGTTTGTTTTCAACATTAGCTGTTTCCATCCACCTATTTTTATGTGCATTTTGGGATATCACATAAAAAAAACTCTGGATGGAAACACCAAGATGCACATAAAGGGCCCTATCATACACTTGGCGCAATGCGACGCCAGGCGCGACACAAGTGTTTTTTGCTAGTTTCAGCCTGATGCAGTTATCATTTGTTTAATAAGCAAATACACTCGCGCCCATGTGTTCGCCCATGGGTGTGCTGGTCTGAAAACGAGGTGTGTTCAGATGCATTGTTGGCGTGTTGCTATTTTGAGGCAACTGAATACGACCTGGTCTAAAGTCAATGGCGCAGTATTTTTTTTTTGTTATTTAAAGAGCACGTTAGTAATATGCGCCTATAGTTGGGTGCACAACACGCTTACTCTCTGCTTTTTACACACACAGGGACGCACAGCAGCACACAAACATGCCAAATATTAAAAATAAGAAGATTACAATGTAAAAGATTATTATTGTGTACATAAAAATAAAAATGCCTACATGTCATAATGGATAGTCATTGCATGTATCCGAATTGCCTATTTGCAGTAATGACAAATGAAATTGGCTAATTATTTGACCAATCGTGGCAATACACACATGTATTTTAACTGACTCGTCAGGTTAAGGTGTCTATATTCCGCCATGTAAATAGCGAATTCGCCATGGTGCAAGCACACCTGGTATTTAAAGGGAATGGGAGATGACACTCTGATTGGTTTATTGCACATTACGCCCAAAACACACCCGTTACTCATTAAGAGAATAGGTACAACCCTTTTAGACCATGTGCCTGGCGTGCCAACCATTTTTTCCATTGTTAAACTAGCAAAAGTGGATTCGGACACTCCCTAAGTGCACCTGAGCCATGCACTTCAGACCATGCACATAGATTGTTAAAATAGGGCCCAAATGTGCATAAAAAAAACTTGTGTGCTCAATTGAGTTGGATAATTTTTTTATCCAATAAGAAAACATACTCAAACTATGATGGGAACACATTTATCAAATAAATCCCTTGATGCGCAAAAAAAAAAAAAATAATAAAAATAAATAAACTTTGAGACTTTGCCTCAACAGTGAATGTGATTGGATAACTGGACTAACCAGTGGATCAATTTCATTGCACAGCATCTCAAATGTTAGTTTGATTATTCTGAAATGCCTGAGCCAAAGTCTGTCATCGGAATGATTTGGGTTAATTCCCTCCCAGAATTGTCTCACATGATTGCGTTCCCAAACACCAGCAACCGAATGCAAGATAACATAACAGCAAACTCTGCTTTATTCGCAAATGTTTTATGCGAAATTCAAATTTTGTTAAATTCGCAAATTTGGATGGAAACATAGCTATTGATAATAAGAAATTTTTATAGTACATTTCCTTTTTTCATCAAATGATAAATACAAAGTTCTGTCATGAAACTCTAGATGGCACAGGCTAATAGGTCCTTAACTCAATCTTCTTGCAATCGCATCATTCTCTATAGGGCAAAGCTGATTGGTTCCTGCCGTATTAGTAGCCAATGAGCTTGCTGCTCAACCTTCAAATACTTGGTTAGCATTTGCCTTAGCATTTGCAGGATAGCACGCTTTCAGAAACCCTTCACCTTCCCCAGCTCCACCTGTATAGATCTGCTACGCGTAATTCATGTACGCTATATTGTACAGCAGCGTGTCGTGTATGTATTGGCAGTAGCAAGTCCCGTACTTGCTCTGCAGCAGCAATTAACAGCAGCAGCATAGCAGATCTATTCTGCCAAGACTAAATATATCAACATTGTCATACCCATTACCAGGCCAATCACTCCGAGAGTTGTCATGACAGACGTTTGCTTTACAAATGAAAATGTGCAATAATATCTGGAAAACAAACAGCTAAACAGGCTCAAAAGATGACGCAGGCTGGACTCGAACCTGCACTCCTATAAAAAAATGAAAAAAAATTCTGAAGTGAAAGTGCTGCAATAACCTCCATTTGTAGGACTGTGTAGTTGTGAAACGCTATCTGTAATGGAATCAGGCCTTTGGAGCGTCACAAGACGTAACGGTATTTGAATGAACAAATAAAACGACTGAGCAAATGAAAACTCAACAGTGGCTGAATGCCTTTGTAAATATAGATGTATAATAAGGATTGACTGAGAAGAGTAGCGAGGCAACGTCTTTCAGGAGAACCGCAGTAACTGTCTGAACTAATCTTGTGCATTTGCATCATAAGTACGTTTGTAAATAGGTTTATCTGTGAAATCGTATTGCCCTTGTGAAATCTCAAATCATTGTTGCTTATGCAGCACAAACACGCAGAAGTGTGAAAAGACCTCAGATGAGGCAATCAAAGCCGACGCTACTTACACTAACTTTGATTCAAGAAATCTGTCATCTACAGAGACTCACAAACACAAAACAGCAATATGTTTCCATAGACACGGCAAACCTGAATTACCTGACCTCCTGCATGAATGGCAGAAAAGTCTCCTTTGAGTCATTGCAAGATTGTGCTGCAGTCACTATGCATTATGCATGTGTGGATTGTTGGGGATTTTTTCTAGTCTCAGATGAACCGTGCGGTGATGGGTGCAGACTTGTTTTCTGATGGGGGACGTGTCTCTGCTCATAGCCGGCAGAAAGACCCTTGACATGTGGAGTGGACGGCACATGGTGGCTGCCAGTCAGGCTGCTGGCACATTTTACACAAATACCGTAAACATTGGTATCCCAAGACTTTTATTTAAAACTTTAGAGGCAAAATTTGTATTTTGTTGTCTATTATCTATTATATTACACTGTTATCTAACATCAAATCAACCTAGCTTGAAAATCTCAAATAATTTTTTTTTTTTTTTTTCCCCCAAATACATCATATTTATATGCATCCGATATGATTCTGTGAAGTAATATTTTTTTGGACCTTTTCTACATTGACATAAAGACAGGTAAATAATCGAATTTTATTTTCTCAGTTTGTATGCAAATTGAAGTGTTGACTGCATTTTCTTTAATATAAGGGAACTATAAGTTTGCCAATAACTACAAACCAAAATTTTGTCCCAAACTAGCTTTTTTTTTTTTTTTTTAATTTATTTTATTAATTTTAATTTAGGGCAAATCTGCAACCCTGTTACATATGTAGGTGTGGTTTTATTTTAATTGAATTTTATTATATTTTAGTTTTTGAGTTGAGCTTTTGAGACAGTGTGTGACAAGTTTTACAAATTAATTTATGTTTTCGGTTGCTAAAGTGTTCTGTTGTCGTTGCTAGAGTGTATTGAATGATTACTGGGGTGTTCTGGGTGGTGTTAAGGGTATTTTAAATGAGTGTTTGGTGTTTTTTCCCCCAGTAAATAGGAATGTAGCGTACCTTTTACCTTTTAACGCAAACATTGGGTCTTTAGAGACCCGGGACGTCATTTACTACCCTCCCCCTCATTCATTTTTTAAAGTTAGACATCAACCTTAGTATTCCTCAATCTATTCATTATAAACAATATAACAAAAAAATTATAAAAGAATGCGCTTTCTAATTAATTTTTTGTAAAAAGTGTATAGGGTCTCTAGCGACCCGAGGTATGCAATAAGTGTATTTTTTTCTGTGCAACAATAATTGAATCTCTGATGACTCGATGGGCCCTATCATACACCCAGTGCAGTGTTTTTCGCTAGTTTAAGCCCGACGCAGTTATCATTTTCACATCTTGTGCCACATTGTTTAAATAGCAAATGCATTTGTGCCCAGAGCACACCCATTACTCATTAAGAGAATAGGGACAACCCTTTTAGACCATGCGCTGGGCATGCCGGCCATTTTTCCTGTCCTTAAACTAGCAAAAGTGGATTCGGACACACCCTAAGTGCACTTTAGACCATGCACTTAAATAGGGCCTAATAAGTGCAATTCACCTTTATTCCTCAAGGTGGCAATGTCTGATACACAATGATGACGTGATGTTTTACTCATATTTACTGCAGGCATAAAACAAAAAAATACACAAGTATCATCAGCAAAACTTAAAATAGCTTAGCGATTTACTGAAGAGCAAGTACTGTATGTAATCAAATATTAGTGTCACTGTTACTTGAAGGTGGATCTGGTGAAGAAGCTGTCAGCGATCAAAATAATGATTTTGAAGACAAAATTTTTCAAGATTTTGAAGAGAAAATTATAGTTTTGAGAGTGTGGTTGAGATCGCAAATATGAGCCAGATGCTGAATGTACTGGGCAAATGTGCTCTGACAATCACAGCGATGATGGTAACGGGCATCTGCTCAAATTGAACCCTTCCAAAAGATAATGAAATATGCTTTATTTTATTCTTTTGTAATTGTTATTAAAATATCAAGAGAGTTTGATACTATTACGGTAGTAAGAGAGCCATCCGTGTTTGATATACATTCAAGGCCTCTAAAGACACGAATATGTGATAATGATTGTCGAAGCATTCATGCATTTAAGGGTTGAACTGTTTTAAAGGCCTGTTCCAATCTATGATAACAGAGTTCCAACAATTGCAAACATGAAACAGCTCGTTTAATACTTGAACTTGACAAATGTTCATTTTCTAAAGGGTTAAACGCCTCCTTTCACTGACCATTTGTTCGAAAAGAAAAAGAAAAATTAGTTCATTATTTAAGTTTCAGGCCCTATTTTTTTGTACCAAGAAAAGTGTCTGCTAATGAACTGTGGCAGTGTTGTTTCAGCTCTTTCTATCTCTCTCCATCTCTGTCTCTCTTGGGGAACTCTGGGAGTACATAAACCTGCGCCGTAGCGAGAGCCAACAATTGTGAAATCACAGTTCATGATTGCACGGTTCAGAACTCCGAGACGTTTCCAAGCACAGCCGTGGAATCAAAGCTCAAATGAATCACTCCTCTACACTCATTCATTCAAATTTGTGCTCTGTGCGTCTGAAGTCTTTCTTTTTGGGGGCGAGCCGTTGTTTGTATCAGTCTTGCGCAGACAGTGGCTGGATTTGGTTTAATTGCTGTGATGTGGACTTGATAGGAGCAGTTCTCTCTTTCCGACTCATTTTCTCTCCAGCAATTGCATTCCAGTTAATAACACTCAGTCAGGCATTGCTTGCAAATGAGAAATGCATATGATTGCCTTGTCACTCACCATCCAGGAAGCCTTCTATGGTTGTCAATGGTCTTGTCTCAAACAAACTATATTTTGTGCTCTTAAAATCTGCATACATGTTTAATTTATTCATCCATTCAAAACTACAACAACAGGGAAAGAAGCTAACTTACACAGCATATAATAAACTCATTCTAAATCAGTTTTTATTTCTTTAAAAAATATATACTTTGCCTAATGTTGATGGGAAGCATATTCTTAGGCCCCGTTTACACTAGTGCATTTTTGTTTTAAAACGCACAAGTTTTGCTACGATTACGCCTGTCGTTTACACTACGCTGGCGTTTTCGAACCTCGAAAACGGAGACTTTCGAAAACGCTGCAGACCCCATTTTAGTTTGAAAACACCGGGGTTGTGTTTCAGTATAAACGGACCAAAACGGAGACTTTTGAAAATGATGGCGTGGCTGCCCATGTTCGCTCTGCGTATCCTTGACGACCGTGTAAACAAAAACATGGAGACTGAACTGCAATCTTTGCTGGCTTTGTTGTAATTTTTAGCAGCCATTGTGCAGTTAAACTCTGCATTTTTTAATACTGCAGCTGCCTATGTGCGCAAGAGGCAACTGTTTACCCTTGTACGTGCATGCCCAGTGTGCATGAACAGTCATGTGACATGTGTTTTCGGCTGTGTAGTGTAGACGGAGATCGTTTCTGAAACGCTGTGGAAATGCCAGTGTAGACGAGGATCGTTTTCATCTTAAAACGCCGTTTTAAATCAAAAACGCACTAGTGTAAATGGGGCCTTAGATAACAGGGATCATTCCCAGAACATTGGCTAACATTCTGGCAAGGTTCTCTCAAAGTTATAAACAAACATTCTTCCAGTAACGTTAATAGAACGTTCGTTCAAAGCTATCTGGTCTTTAAAAATGTTCTCAAAACATTAGCACAAAAACATTATTTATAGATCGTTTGTGGAATGATTTTTTTAAAAACCTTTTAGTTGGACATTTTTTTTAAACGTTACTACTTATTTCAGAACATTCTGAGAACATTCAAAAGTAACTTTTCTATAATGTTTGCTGAATTAAAAAATAGAATATTCCCTTAAAGGGTTAGTTCACCCAAAAATGAAAATTCTGTCATTAAATACTCACCCTCATGTCGTTCCAAACCCGCAAGACTTTCGTTCATCTTCAGAACACAAATAAAGATCTTTTTGATGAAACCTGAGAGCTTTCTGTCCCTCAGTAAACAGCTACGCAACTGACACTTTGAGGCTTCAAAAAGATTGTAAAAATAATCTATATGAATTGAGTGGTTTAGTCCAAATTTAGGCTTTTATTCACATATAAACATTGATCAGCAAACATAAACAGAAGCTCAGAGCAAACCTGTAGCGGAAGCTCAAACATGCTGCGTAACACACGAGAATGAATCTCATTGGTTCTCACACGTCAAGCAAACATGCTTGAGCTTCCGTTTACCACAACTGATGTGCGAGTCGATGAATATTTATATGTGAATAAAAGCCTAAATTAAATCTGTTCATCATATAAAGCGGTCGAGTGTCTTCAGAAAATGTGGACTAAACCACTCAATTCATATTTATGAACTTTTTGAAGCGTCAAAGTGTCAGTTGCGTAGCTGTCAATGGAGGCAAAGAAAGCTCTCAGATTTCATTGAAAAGATCTTAATTTGTGTTCCGAAGATGAATGAGTCTTATGTGTTTGGAACAACATGAGGGTGAGTAATCAATGACAGAGTTTTCATTTTTGGGTGAACTAACCCTTTAACGTTTGAATAACCAAGAAAAGGCATTTAAAACATTAAACAAACTGGATATTTTGAATGTTTAGAGAACATTAAGTTTTTCATAACTTAATGGGAACATTAGCAGAACATTCTTAGAACATATTGGGTTGCTGGCAGCAGAAGCTTCTTTGGCGTACATTGACGCTTCTAATGGAAAAGTCCTTTGTTTTCAGTATTATTTTTCTCACTATTTCTGCTTTTCACTGTGATGGGTTCGAGAGGAGGTGAAGGCTGCTTGAGGAGGTCGAGTGAGGCTAACACAGGGAGAAGTGAAGCGAAATGCTAACAGACACAGGCCACTGCTCTTCCCCTCTGGCAGGACAACTCTCCATAACCCTACACAGACACCACTGCATCCCCCATCACTACCAAACTGACACACCACCCTCATCCGCACCGATTCTGTGTGGGCGTCCGCTCATGTGTTAGTCATTGTGAACACAGTGCACAAATCTTTACGGCCTTTGTCGCTGTAACCTTGCCCCTGCTCTGTCCCTGTAAAATGGAAGAAAAGAGAAGAAAATATAAGGTGTTGAGTGGGAGGATGTCAAAGAGAGAGAGTAAAATGAAAGTGGGCGTGAAGAGTGTGCACTATAAAATAAAATAAAAGATGAGAGGAAGCGGTTAATGACCAGCCGATAATAAATAAAGTGCATGTCAGATTACTAGTAAAAAGAGGGAAAATATGAAGAGAGCAGAAGGGGTAGGAACAGGAAGAGATGCAGTGTGACGAAAAAGGCAAGAAGCACTTTTCATAGATACAACATTAAAGGTTCAAAACCTTGTTTTGTCATGAGATATGTTATATATTATGTACTAATTTTGACAAACTATTGAATTAATGTTTGCAATTTTAATTAATTTTATTGTCCAAAAACAATATTTATTTATTTATGTCCTAGCATTATGTGCACCACCTTAAGTAATTGTAAAATTACTTAAAATTGGGAACACATCCAGGAAGTGTCATCATTTGGACTCTTTCTACAGCATGATGAGAAGGCAAGTAAGTGATCTCATCCCATTTTTTAAATTTTTACAAATATTGTTGTATGTACTGCATTTTTCAAGTTATTCAATCCTGGTACCAAAGGCTTTGAAAGAAAAATTAATAAAACACTTATTATTTTTATTAAATTACAAGCAAATATTGGTTCAATACTAGCTAGCCCCTATTGAGTTTTATTTTATTTAAGAATTTAATATTTTTATTTAATGTTTATTGCCAAAAATGACACAAATCAGTGTTTAAAAGTTTAGTGTCAGGGTTGCAAAAAACATGATTTTTCTTTGAATATAAAATAAAACAGTTCATATAATATTTGGATTATGTTCTTGAGATTGACAGTCAACATTTGTAGGTTAAAATGACCATTTTTTTTATTTTTCAGGCCCAACTTTGTACCCTATTCATGGAAGGTGCAAGAAAGATCTGTTGAATGTGCAAGTAGAAGAGACAAAATGTGAGAGAGAAGGTCTGCCGAATAAGGGAAGATGAATTACAGGAATGTGCACGGTGGCGCGGCTCGTTTAGGAGCTGATGTGTCGGGAAGCGGAGGATGGGTGTTAATAAGAAGCCTTATGTGGCTTTCTACGAACTGAAATGCTTCACAGGCCATGGGAACAGAAGAGAGAGAGAGAGAGAGAAAAAGAGAAAGACAACACAACATGAGCGAGGCTGCCTGATCTCTGCTGAGTCATTCAGGCGGTAGTTAAAAAGACATGACAAACATTCAAGTACACAGGTAAGTATAGTTTATTGAGCTCTTTCCAAAACAACGGTGGGTTGTGACCAAAATTGGGTTGCTTGTCATTACCCTATCAGAACAAACCTGTAAGGAAGAAACCATGCTAAATTTAAATCATGAAAAATTCAACCATATAATCATTTAGGACAGCAAAGGTTCCTTTAAAAGGATTTTTAAATCTAATTTCAAAAGGGAGTAGAAAACACTTCCCATATCTTTTGTCGCTGACATCAAAGGCTGTCCGTCCATTCAAAATTAACATCTGTCACTTAGTTGAACCTTGAATTAGGCAAATGGCAACATGGACAAGTTGCTTAACATACCCTCATTTAAGTGTTTGATTTTAAGGACATTTGTATTTGTTTTTGTTCATAAACAATGACCAAAGTCCTGAAGCAAAACCAGTTGAGAACTGGTTATATACATCACAACATTGACTTACATTGGGCAGTCGTGGCCTAATGGTCAGAGAGTCAGACTGGTAACCTGAAGGTTGTGGGTTCGATTCTCAGTACAGGCTGGAAATGACTGAGATGCCCTTGAGCAAGGCACCTAACCCCCAATCACTCCCCGGGTGCCACAGCAAAATGGCTGCCCACTGCTCTGATTGTGTGTTCACTACTCACTTCTCCTAATGTGTGTGCACTAACTTGAATGGGTTAAATGCAGAGGACAATTTCAGAGTATGGGTTACCATACTTGGCCTTCACACGTCACTTTCACTTTTTTACATCACTTGCCAAATAGTTATTGAGACACCGACTTTTCCTAATACAATCAAATCTGATGGATAAATTCCAATGTAGGATTGTCATTTCATTTAATATTCTGATTCACTCTAAAATACTTTGCATTATAGATGTAAAATAGGTTTGAGCTCAGTGTTTGAGCTTCATTGGTCTTTTATTTTAATCTGTTTATAGCTAGAACATCTTGGACAGTGAAATACTGGCACAGAGTCTCACATCTGACCGATTTGATTTCCTCTATGCACTCTCGTGTCTGAAATACCTCTAATGCTCACTGATCATTTAATTTTAGTGTCTCAAGCTGTGGTTCCTTCCACTGCTCAAAAACAACCTCAAGATATGTAGTACTGAGGCAACATGCCGGACTTCACACACAGTGACTGTTGAGTACTATGCTCTGTCACATTGGGAATGCTGTGTGGCTCTAGCTATGAATTAATTAATTCTCTCTGTCAGAAAAGACCAAATGTTCTGCAGATCTCAGAGATCCCACAATGTATTACAGCACAATGAGCTTTAGTATATGAAAATAATAATTAAATGACTTTTGTAAATTAGCTGTCTTTTTAAATTATAAACCACAAGGTTACATTTGAAGATTTTAATTCTTTTTTTATTTCATTTTTGTCGATTATGACAAGAAAAATCAGGGATATGTACAATGGAAGTAAATGGTGTTTAGAGAGTTTAATGTCTGAAATACCTTTTGATGAAGTGCTTAAATCTTAATTTTGGTTCATAAACATCACTAAATCTTAGATTTTATTCTTTAAAAAAAAAAAAAAGCAAAAATTGCCATTGTAGTAAGAAAAATAAACTGACAAATGTTTATATCTTAAGTAAATGTGTTTTTAAGGAAGAAACATGGCAAGACAAAAATACTGATTATAAAAAATATTTTTTAAATCTCAGATTGCTCCAAGGGGATTGTCCTTGTAATGAAAGTCACTAAAAGTGTCTTCTAAATCAATGCCTTTCTATTTCACAATGTGCATCCGAGTTTGTTTTTGTCCACTCAGTTTCTCACAGTGTCAATAACCAACACCTCAATTGCTTCTTTCCCAACTGTCCTATTCTTATCAGCAGATACATGATGAGCCATCCATTTTTCCCCCCATCATCCCACTCTGTCATCCCACCTCTCTCCCTCCCTCAACCTTGACAGGCTATAATCCCCATATTTTGTCTGAGCATATCACTTCTGCTACATTTGGCTGGGCTAATGCCCCGCTGCGGGGTCTCATGTGAGGGCTGAGAGAGGAGCGGGGCCCTCTCCGGCCGTTTACATAGAGCTGCGACTGCCATTAAGCCATCACTTTGCATTTAGATAACTGCCAGCGCACCTAGTAAATTAGGCCGTGCGCATCCACGTCAGTCTTCCCAGCTGTATGGTGCTGAGGAGAGGGAGGGGGTGTCACCACCTGACTGAAGCCCTCCATCAAATCAACATCTACTGTAGATCCACTCCTCAGTTTCTCTATTAGACGCACACATCTGAGATATGGATAGACCAGTAAGTTAAGGCAGATTGCAGTCATGCACATGCAAATGGGAAATTCACAGCGTCTTGAGATCTGCTGTTATGCATTCTTATATTGTGAAAATTCGGTTGCTCTTTCATAGCTCAGGAAACTTAATAGAGTTCTTAGTTATCTTTCATTTAAATACCAACATTGCATGAGAGGCTTCTCCCAATTCATTAAAAGAAATGCAAATGAGAAAAATGTTAACATATAGCATAAGTGCAAAGAAATAAAACGAATGTGGATAGCATAGATCATTTAGACTTGGACGAATTTAATGAGAAAAGTTCATATTGAAATCCATCTTGGCAAATCTGAGCACAGTTTGAGAAACTGTTGACATATCTTCTGAAACTCTATGGGAGACACATATGAGATTACTGGGGTCTCCTTTTTTCTCAGGAGAAACATCTGAGGAGCTATGATCAGAAATGTTCTTACTGAAATCCATCCCGGCATATCTGAGTACAGTTTCAGGCATTATTAAGATCTTTTCTGAACCTCCATAGAAGACAAATGGGAGATTATTGGGGTCTTTTTTCAGGAGAAATATCTGAGAAGCAAAGATGAGAAACATTAACATTGAAATCTATCTTGGCAAATAAGAGTACAGTTTGAGACATCACTGAGAGAAATGTGAGTTTACTGAGGTCTTTGTTCTCAGGAGACCAGTCTGAGGAACAGGAGACTAAAAAAACATTTTTATTTTCCTTCTATTTATTCTTATGTTTGTCTAGGAAAAAGAATTGAGATCTCATTCGTGATCATTGTATGAAGAAGTTGCAGACCTTCAACACAGCTGAAGAATGAGGTGAGCCATTTGAGGTTTACTAATGTATGGCCAGTCCATCTGTAACCTTCCAGCCTGGTCTCATTGTTAATACGTAGGTATTAATACGTAACTTTCAAAGACACAAAACGTACATTTTTGTACATTTAGAAAGGTGCTGAAACGTACAATATTGATGTATTTATAACACTAAAACATAAAAATACTTACGTTTTTTCAGCGAAAAAAGTTAAATATTTAAGAATCTTTCATGTCATAAAGATATAATTTCCCTTTTATCATTTTTTTTAGATATATGTAAGATCCCTAAACCCCATCCCAAACCTAAACATTCCCATTTTATACAGAATATTAAAAGAATAAAACATAATGGACAGAAATGTCCAGAGGAAAATGACAATTTTAGTAAAAATATAACTTTAAAATGATATTTTGAGCCACTAATCCTACACCTACCCCTAAACCTACCCATAACCATTTCTTAAAACTACGTACTGTCATAAATAAAAAGAATAACAGACAAACAAGCATAATCACAATATTTATTGCGAAAATGTCAAAAGTGGTACCAAAAGTAGTTTAAATGATGATGAGTTGCATTCGCAGTCCTCACTGGCGGTAATAGTTTTTATAGGGTACAGAGCAGATTTTAACTTAATACATGAAAATATGAATCCGGCTTCTCTCTGTGAAGGCGTGCACTCATTTCAAATGTCAATCCACTGAAACACGGCGTGTCGCAATCTGTGACGAAGCAGGTGAGAACCAATGAGCGTTCGATATCAGTGCCGTAAACCATGTCGTAAAGGTTCTCGAGGGCGCAACTTTCAAACTTTAATCATAACGAGCGCGGGCTTTGACTGTGATGGTCGTTGCTGAGAATGATGGTAAAGATTGCTGGATAAAGGGCTAAATTTGGATCTGTTCCTTACAAACATTGATTGTAAGGATTTGGAGTACAGCGAACAAATAAAATTGATGTGATTTGTGAATTTATGTTGTGCTTTGGTGTATGTTATGATTGTATTGTCAGTCGCTGCATAGGAGAAAATGCCTTCTGTGTCGCACAGCAAACAAACTAAATATTACAAAATGGTTAAACAATTACAGAAATTTTATTCATTTTAAGGTTTCAAAGTGTAGTTTTGTTTAACATGTAATCCGACGAAACGAGTTTGCAGCACAAGTCACGAACAGAAATGTTTTTTCATATTAAGTAGATGAGTAAACTGCATTTAGTAAATTTGACTAAAAACATTAGTCAAATTGATAATGATATTGATATGATATTGGTATTGATATGACAATTGAGTACAACAGATTTAAAACATTAATGCCACGATTTTAATATTAATACATTAATACATTTTATTGCTGTTAATACGTAAGTATTTTTATGTTTTAGTGCTATAAATACGTCAATATTGTACGTTTTTGTGTGTATGAAAATGTAAGTAAATGTACGTGTGGTAGAACCACACTTTACGTAAAAATACACACGTATTCTCATGAGATCACATTGAACCTTCTAGTAAATTGCTCTCAAACTTACACTCAAAACAGCTGAGGTACATGGTAAGCATCTCTCTAACATTAAACATGTAATTTTGATCACCTGAGTACTCCCTGGCTAAAGTGCAGTTTGACTGTCTAAAGTTTCACTCCTCCAAACACATGGCAAAAATTCTCACTAGATAAGGTTCTAGACATAACAACATACTACTGCAAGGACAAAGAAAGTTGTGAGATCTGACAGGGAATAGGACTCTCTCTCTTCCTCTAACCCCCCGTTTTTCTGTTCTTGTCTTTTCCTCTCACCCTTGCTTTCAGGGATGGGTGCTCCCCGAAGGCTTCGCCAGCCCTCCTTTCTCCTCACTCATTTACACCACTGCACTGATGCATGTTGGAATTGATAACACGGACACCTTCTCTTATCTTGTCTTACAGTAGTCTTTTGAGTACGAGTCCTTTGTTACCGAACTGGTGCGGAGCAAAGAGATGTCACAGGTCTGTATGCGCTGCCAGGAAGTTGAAAGTTCCAGAACCTCGCTAAGAAAAATATATAGTACAATATAGAAGGTTCAGTTGTTCTCAGTTGATCTAACCTAAAATATAAAAACTCCACAGTCCAATCTCCATTCTATCATTTAATAGAGCCGAATGTTTGACAGCCACTTGCATGATGAATTTGATTGATGATGTGTTGCTGAGTATGTGCATCTTAAACCGTTATTATTCTGTATGCATCCAGCCCTCTTCTCTCAGTATTTGTAGCATAACAATGTCTCTGTCACAACTCAATAATTAATTTCCGTTTGTCAGAAACCAGTACAAGGTTGTTGCTGAGGGGACGGTGTTGGTAAGTGCTGCCGTGGTGACAGTGAGAAGCAATGCATTACGTCGATAGATGGCCGAGAGAAACGGGAAGCGATGGCCGACTCCTGCAGACACTAGGAACGCTTCATGTCCCGGTGATGAATCGCAAATAGAAAATCAGGGTTTGCCACATGAAAGTGATTGGGAGGAGGGAAGGAGGGGGAAAGAGACACAAAGAGAGAAAGAGAGACTCCCTTTACACATGCCGTGTCAGGCCTCAGTCTTTGACTTCGGTCGAGACTAATGATCGGTCTGATATGGGCAAGTAATTGGTGTCTAGGGATGTTAGACTACATTGTCTTATACATAACATAATAGGCAGCTAGAATGGACCAGTATACGGTGCAATATTTAGTCAGGAAGGCGATGCACGCATACTGTGAAAGGCAATTAAAACTAAGGGAGTGACATTCGGGTGATGCACTGCCCAATTACGGGGGCAGGACTGGGCAAGCAATTACAACCATTTTGGCAGAAGCATATGTAGTCTTACTCTCTGCTTAAGTTTGATTATGAATTCACTTGTGTTTTGTAGGCAAATATGAAAAGTCATGAACTAATATCTGAGGTTGCTGACTTTGTTATTATATCTAAGTGCAGAGGTTAAAATGGTGGAGCTTAGAGTCTGTTGACAGTTATGTTCACACAGTTCGGTTCAGACTCCCTTAAAGGAATAATTCACCCAAAAATGAAAATTATCCCATAAATTACTCACCCTCAAACCATTCTCGGTGTATATACAGTAACTTGCTTCTTTCAGCCGAACACAATCAGAGTCTATCCTGGCTCTTCCCAGCTTTGTAATGGCATTGAATAGTTTTTGAAGCTCCAAAAAGTGCATCCATCCATTATAAAAGTAATCCACACGACTCCAGGGGGTTAATAAAGGCCTTCTGAAGTGAAGCGATGGGTTTTTGTAAGAAAAATATCCATATTTAAAACTCTGTAAACTTTATAATCACTAACTTCCGGCAACGGCCGTACACACGTTCACGAGAGAATCGAGTTCCGGCAGAAGGGTGATCTCTGACCCGACGTATGAAAATTTAAAACTTCTCATTTTAGACTTCTAATTCGTGATTGGCATTTTGTTTTGCTCTATCCTCTGTGCTTCTGCGTTCGTCAATTTGCACCTAAGCTTATGCTATGCCTACGACATACGACAGGTCAGAGGTCATCTTTCCGCCAGAACTCGACTCTCTCGTGAAAGCGCGTATGGCCACTGCAGGAAGCCAATGATTATAGTTTATAAGACAAGACAATTTGAGAGTCACACCTGTTAGGCCATGTTCACACAGTAGCAGTCTGTCCTGTATTTAAATCCTTAAAGGATTAGTTCACTTTCAAATGAAAATTAGCCCAAGCTTTACACACCCTCAAGCCATCCTAGGTGTATATGACTTTCTTCTTTCTGATGAACATAATCGAAGAAATATTAATAAATATTCTGACGCATCTGAGCTTTATAATGGCAGTGAACGGAACCCACGAGTATGAGCTGAAGAAAAAGCTTCCATCCACATCTATCCATCATAAACGTGCACTCCACATAGCTCCGGGGGGTTAATGAAGGCCTTCTGAAGCGAAGCGGTGCGTTTGTAAAAAAAAAAAAAAAAAAAAAAAATCCATATTTAAACAAGTTATGAAGTCAAATATCTAGCTTCCGCCAGAACACCTTCCGTATTCAAATTATGGAAAAACGGAACTGGCGCTGCGTTAGTTCCGTAAGTTGAATAGGGAAGGTGTAGGACATACAGCGTAAGCTTTTTGAAGAATACGGAAGGCGGTCTGGCGGAAGCACTTGCAAGGCGAGCATTTGTGTTTATAAAGCATATACATTTTTATTTTTTTTAGAAAATGACCGATCGTTTCGCTAGATAAGACTCTTATTCCTCGTCTGGTATCGTTTAAAGCCCTTTGAAGCTGCACTGAAACTGTAATTTTGACCTTCAACTGTTTGGAGTCGGTTGAAGTCCACTATAAGGAGAATAATCCTGGAATGTTTTCATCAAAAACCTTAATTTCTTTTCGACTGAAGAAAGAAAGACATAAACATCTTGGATGACATGGGGGTGAGTAAATTATCAGGAAATTTTAATTTGAAAGTGAACTAATCCTTTAATACGGTTACATTCACACTCAGTTCAGCTATTTACAGAAGTGACAACCGCATTCTATAACTGAATTCACACCCCTAAATTTTCAGGACTCAAAACAGCATTCTGGGAAACATGCGCTGTGTAAACGAAACTGGACTGAACTAGTTGTCTGTCATGTCATACAGTGCGCTCTGCGCTGCACAAAAGCATCTACCGTGTGTTGCGTTTTTTCGTTTATACTTACAGTGACGAAGATATGAGCTGTGTATCACCTGAAGGTTTTAGATTCAGTCACTGTTCTATATCGGAGATGCTACCGTCAGTTTTGTGTTATATGTACGACTCAAATGCTTGTCGCTTTATAATATTAATATTGTGTTATATGTACGACTCAAATTCTTGTCGCTTTATAATATTAAGGTTGAACCACTGTACTCACATTAACTGTTTTAAATTTGTTTTTAGTACCTTTCTGAGCATCTAAACGTGTTAATTATCTTGCTGGCAATGGAGGCCTCACTGAGCCATTGATCAAAAATATCTTAATTTGTGTTCTGAAGATGAACGAAGGTCTTGCGGGTGTGGAACGACATGAAGGTGAGTAATTAATAACAGAATTTTCATTTTTGGGAGAACTAACCCTTTAAGTTGCTGTTTTAACGGGACATTCCAAGACTCACACCTGTAAGTAAATGCGGCTGCCAATCCCAAAAACTAACAGTGTGAACGTAGCCTTATTAAAAACAGTTGTCCGTCCCAAACTCTGACTGTATGAATGCAGCCACTGTGTATTCAGTGTGTGCGATCTCTTTGTGATCATATTGCGAGGTCATTTGTTGTATATGCTGACCATCTAAATTTGAGACTTTTCATCATATATTATTGTAACATCATCAGCATGTCTTCAAGTTGCATATCATGCTTTATTCCTAGCTTCCGTATCAATATTATTGATTTTTATGTGAAGAGCAGGAAACAGAGAAAAAAATATTTTCATGTATATAAAATCAACTATTTATATATGAAGTTTGATATATCTGCTCTTACATAATGACTTAATGTTCCTGCTATATACAAGACGTGTAAAGACGGACATCAAGGCCCTGTACATCCTAAACGTAACATGCATCCATTATACAAACACACACTTAGTCTAACGTCTAATTACCCAGCCAGGGAGGAACAAAATGAAGCTTATTTCTGGATGCAGACACCAGACAGAGTCCCCACGCCCACGCTGCTTTGCTCTCTGCTCCTTACTGTCCTCGCACCAATCATTTAGTGAGTTAGACAGACCTAATTCACACAGAACCGCAGTGTGAGCAAAGAAGTAAAAGTGTGTCTGTGATGCTCCACATGATCAAAAAAAACCCCCAAAAAAGCGTTAAAGAATAGAGGAAAAAAACGCACTCGGTTTCCGCCGGTTCCTCCTACTTGCCCCAGCCGCACATCACAGGGGTACAGAAGCAGCCGGTCCTTTCTCTTCTTTTTGATTTGTGCCGGAGAAAAAGAAAGTGTTTGTCCCTAATTAGCTTCCCCTGCTCCCGCTTCCACACAAGATTTTAATTATGATTGGGTGTTGCGGTGGATGTGAAAGAAATGCATGGCTGACATCAAGGCGGCACTGGCCAGGAGAGATACGCCATGAGCCCCGCAAGCATTCTCGCATTGTACAGAAGTCTTTGCTTCTTGGTGGAACAATGTCCTATGAGGAAATGTGCGAACCGCAGGACGTGAAACTGGAGGCAGAGAGCAGGGGGTAACTTGCAGCTGTGTGTTTGCAAAAGCAACAGCCATCGCAGCAGGCCTCCGAAGTCATGTTTCTCTAAAAGGTTTTGAATAGTGACTGGGAAGGCTCTGTTACAGCCCACATACTGGACATGTATGGATACGGCTGGGAAGTGGGAGCATTCTTGTATTCATTTGCATGGGAATGTGTTAGGGATATAGAAAAGAGAAAATGACTAATATCCCTGCATTCACCACCTGCTTTACCAAAACTCCAGGAGTTGGAGAGAAAAGTTTTAGACCTAATCAATCTGAGTCAGACTTTCTTAATGCAAGTGACCTTGCAAACATCCCCAGGGATGAGCGGCATACTTACATTCAGAGCACTGTTTTTAAGATGCGAGGCCAACTACTGAATGACCTGAGTCATCCCACTACACCTGGCTCTAGAAGCACCTGACCAACACCTGTAGGAGCTCTCTGGTCTTCTTTCTCCTGTAGAGATTAATACTGCCTGAACTCTGTAACTCTTGACAGTCTGTCAGTTGGAGCCCTTCAATTTCTCTCATTCTCTCAGTATGCTTTTGTGAATTAGTCAGTGACTTCTAGACAGTTTTGAGCAGCACGGCTTGATGATGTACATTTTGTGGTGGCATTTGACTATTGGTTTAAAGTCTGATATAGCTTATTCTGGCTAAGATTGTTAACTTAGCAGTTGTCTGACTAAAAATTGACAAAAACAGTTGTTATTTTCTGATTTATAGTGGCAGGTACAACTAAAATCAATGCTATTTCACAATTAGACCAGCATGCAACAAAGCGGAAAGGTTGTGCAGATAATCCCAAAGAAATGAGTAAAAAAAAAAAAAAAAATGTGTTTAGACTTTGTGGTCACAAATTTCCTTCCACCTAAAAGTAAAAGTGCTATTTCATGGACACAACATATTGCAAACAAATTGGGAGATACAGTCTAGAACACGCTTTGGTGAAATTCATTGAAGATACTAGCTATGGCCTATAAATAGGGTTGGGTATCGAGAACCGGTTCCATTTTAGAACCGGTTCCAAATTTCCATAGAACCGGGGATTCGATAGACAAGTGCATTACGATTCCTGTGTTCAGGTTTTAATGTGATTTTAAACCATTTAAGCGTGAAAAAGATGTGAGAGTATTCTCGCACTGTTTTGCGTGCCACGACGCGCACACATATGAAGCGCGAGCACAGAAAGCCACGTTTCCGGCGCAAGTTCCCGGCTTGTATCCAAGCCGTTCCACGCATTTCCACTGCAGAAAAGGTAGTTCCGGGCTGGAACTGACTTCTCTTTCGTATCTCCTTGTGCTCAAACGGATCAATATACACAAAATTATGTCAATATATCCTCGTAAACACAGTCAGTTTTGTCTTAAGTGAACGTAAACAGATGAGAAAGAAAACATGTATTTTGGATCCGTGTTCGGTCTTGAAGTGACCACAGCCTAATGCTGCCTGTCATTAATGTTAATCAAAGAACAAAAGAAATCATTCACTGATCTTGATTAAATATCTTTTGTAACTTTAATGAGGATTAATCTAGATTTTATGAAAAGAGAACTACGCAGTGTTATTTTACATTTGATTTTGATTTCTGTACCTGAAATTTGTTCAGTTGAATTTATTTATGCTATTGCTAATTTATTTGTTTGTTCTTATTTTATTACTGACTGTTTACTTGTTTTTAACAATTTGTTTTAAATTTATATTAGTCTAATTGTTTTTGCTGTGTTTTTGTTAAAACTATAGGCAAAAGTTCCTCTTGTGTTCTGTAGGCTTATGATTTTTGTTCATGGTATTCAGCTACAACAGAATGTTTTTCAAAAAGACAATAAATATGTTTAATATCCAGATGTTTGACTTTTTTTTTTTTTTACCTTATTGGAATCGAAACTAAGATTTGTAATCGATAAGCAGAATCGGAATTGATAAAATTCAAACAACACCTACCTATAAACCTTCAAACTTAACATTATTTGTTCAACTCAGAACTTTCAAACAAGACTTTGTCAAGCCAAGGTAAGGTAAGGTTTTCTAGTAAAAAAGTAAAAAAATGAATGAAAATCCATTAAAATGAATTTAGTTGAATTTCAATGACAGAAACAAACTTTGAATTCCAGCTCAACATAAACCTTCTGTTCTTCTTACATTTACTAGCAAAACTTTTTCTTGTAGGACGACCACCAGTCGCATTTAGTCCTCAAAATTCCTTCACCTGTAGCAGATCAATGGACAATTGAGACTCAAAGCACCTCAGCCTGATGCTCATGGATTCTGTCGTTTTTCTTACCCCATTAGATTCCACTGTGCTTTGTTTTGCTGACATGAAAAAACATGTTTGCCTAAAACATTCATAACACTGCTCATTTATGAAATGGTCACTGGCCCATTCTATTGTCACAAACACAATATACTGTATGTAGATTTTTGAAAACTCGTCACTTTTTGGCCAGACAGCATCTTGAGGACAAAATAAGGGCAGACACTCTTATTTGTTGTAAATAGCTTGAAGCATACGTCCAGTGACGATATACCAGAAAAGCCTCACATCACTGAAGAACTGTGTCTACATAAAATACAACAATACAAAGAAATGTTCTAAAGGTTAAAGGAGTAAAATTTCAGCTGAAGTTTATTTTAAGTCTAAATTTTGACTGTTCTGACAGCCTTGTTTGTGAATTCCGGCTCCGTCTTCAGTCTAGCACTGGATTTGTCAGTGGGTGTGCAAGTTTGATCCTGAATCCACAGTGTTTATCAGAGAAGCTTTGGTTTCGTTGTGAGGAAGGGTATGTGTGCAGTAGGATGATGGGATTGAAAAGCTCAGCGGGTGGTCAAATACATTCTAACATGAGATGGCCTTTGTCTGTCACTGGTCAAACAAGAACCTAACCTCATTAAATCTAAGGATTTATAATACCATATAAAGTAAATATAAGATGGATACCATCTTATTGTCAAAGTATTGTTTTTTTTAATGATTGCTTATGTCGTATATGACTGTGCTCTGGTCTGGTCACACATTTCTCAGTTTTCTGTTAGTGATCAAGGTATTCAGTTCAAAATTCAATTCTGTTTGAGATTCTATATTTCTATATTATGTATTTAATGTCAGTCTGCACTGTAAAATGTCAACCTCTATTGCATGCAAAATACATGGGTAGAAATCTAAAAACAATACTTGGTAGACTGGAAGGCTGTAACATTTTTTTCAAGGTACAGTTTGTAATTCCTATACCTTTTTATAAGATATAATATTCACATATTTGTCTGCAACAAATTAGAAATAAAGCACTATTCTATAATGAAGGTATAATATATGAACGTAAAAAACTAAATTTCAGGGCACAATCTGTCAATGTTCGTCTTGCACAAAGCAAATTGAAATTTGCTGCTAGAGACAAAACTAATTTTCTGTGTAATATGTGATATGTACATTTATATTAAAAAAGCGTTACATAATGTAATGAATTGTCATGTTTTATTGATGTACAGACTGAGACTGATCGCAATGGAGAACATTTCAACAGTGTACGGTTGCTATGGTTACCTCATCTTGCCAACGTGACTACTGTTAGTTAAGGTCTATTTGGTAGCAGGTGAAAAACGTGTGCTTGTAATCTTTTTTTATCATTACAAACGTCCAAAAAGCCTGTTGAAGCCTATGATTGTTCAAAATAAGTATTATGCCAGCCCCCTAATTCATTTTAAACATTTTATAGCCTATATATATATAAAAAAAGATAAATACAGGAAACATTTCACTCTTTTAGCTAATTTCAAATTGGTTTAACTGGTGGTACAATTCACAATACTCCTCTAAAGCTGTTTTATTCATATCTTCTACTTTATGGTTGGCTGGCATACACAAAAGACAAACAAACCATCGTCTCTGTGATTGTAATAAATGTGCTTAGATACATCGACAGGTGGTGCAACGGACTGGTATTCAAGACTACAGACTAACTGTATGTTTCAACATACAGGCTCCAGCGCGCTCAATGTCGCCGCCTGGCCGCGACGCGAGATATATGTATCTGGCAGCGCGTTCCCTGAGACTCAAAACGAGGCTGCGTCTCGATCAGGGCGCGCGGACCGCATTCCTCCTCATTCATGCCGTGCTGAGACTTCACACTCGGAAAGTGCACGCGGAGCTTTACACACTGCTGCCGAGAAAATGTACTCAAGTTTGAGATTTTACGCATGGCGAGGATAATAAACCAAGGTATCAAGAGCACAAGTAAGTAACCTCGCATCTTTACGCACAGGCGTGACTTTTCAATGCAGTTTGTTTAGGGGAAAATGCAGTTTTTTGAGATTAGATACGTGTCGCGCGCTGTTTTCTTCGGCGTTCACAGTGAATGTATCGATACTTCATTGCGTCGGAACAGCCGAGGAGTGCGATGTGGACATTTTATATGCGGTTTGACACCTCAGTGTCTATTAACTGACGCATTAAACAAGCTGATATTTGCATTGAACAGCAGTAGCGGAGGACTAACTTGGTTAGATTTCATGTGGTTTAATTGCTTTACTGAAACAAGTATCAAGCAGGTTATTTGGGTACAGGGGCGTTCTCTGAGAATATGCAGAATGTAAACGATGCATTTGTTGGATAGCGCAGTTTACCACTGCATATCACACTTTTAGGGACAAGATTAACTGCATAGCGAGGGGTGCTTTATATGTTTAAATGTATAAACCAGGCTCTGCACAACGCTTCTCAATTGTTCAGTTATTTGGCTATTGGATTGTCAGTATCAATGTGACAGTATGTGGGTTGGCTGTCTGTAAAATCTCACCAAGACTGATTCAGATGGGAATTCGGGAAAATTGGATGTAGGTTAGAACTGTTAGGCTGCACGAGAAAGGCAGAAATCTATAGATTCTCGTGCAGCATAACAGTTCTGAGATTAGACAAATTTCTATTCGCAATTTCACGCATGTACTATCTCTACATAGCCTTCACATATAAAGCTCTATCAGATTGTATGGCTTTTATTACGATTAAATTACCTATTTTTGGAGCAGACATATTTTTTGGTAAGGCGGCCAACTGTTTGACAGTCAAAGCGAAGGTACTGTTGGTGTGTTTGTATGTTTATGTTGTGAATGAACGATATGTTCTGCTTCATTCCTTTTTATTATACATTTCAACACGATGTTTTTCTTAATGATTTTAAGAACAAAGCAGTACTAGTATGTGTTTTCTTGCAGCAAGTGAGCTGAAAGATTACGTTTTTGTCAATGTTTTGATCTTTCTAGCTCGGCGTCTTTCCATAGAGTGTTCGATATGGCTTTGGTTTTTCATATGACTGATAAGAGATTAGAAGAGTACGTTTATTTCGAAAATAAAGGTGTTGTATGTTAAGCTCGGTAAAAAATCATTGAGCGTTTATTGAAAATTGGTCGTTTAAACTTAAGACATCAATCTTTCAGTCAGCATTAGAGCACTCGTAACCGGACAGTAAGATTTTCCTGTGGGGAAATAAGCAGACTGTTCAAAAGTTATGTGTTTTCTATAAACACTCGTATTCCGTGTTTATTGAGAGTGGCAACTCGTACCTTTTGGGCACAACGGTCATAGTGATGCCATTTCAGTTCCATTCTTCAAGTAGAGCCGATTATGACACGGTTTAATGATGCAAATCTAAGGAACTGAACGATTCTGGTCCATTTTCTTCTTTACGGTTCGTGTTCCTTAACGGATAGCCTACGTTGTCGATTCTTTTAGTACTTTTGAGAAAGAAATATTTGGAAAAATGAATGCGTTTACCTCACCACAGCAGTCTGTTGACTGGCTGACGAGAATTTCAGATTAAAAATAAATAAATAAATAAAAATAAATGTAATAGGCTAACTCTTACAAAATGTTTTACGTAGACTTTGCTGTATTAAATAGCGAAGAGAACAAAAATGTGTTAAAATATCACACTTATTCATTAATATTACTGAATAAGCTGTTTACAACAAAACTCGTGCATATTTGATTCACATATAAAAAAACATAAAGAGTCATTCTTTTGGAAAATGGACTGCATTGGTCGCGTTATGTTTTTGATTCACTAAAAAGAATCAGCTAAAAAGAGTCATTTTTGGGAATCGCATCACACTGGCCACGCTGTATGTTTTTGATTCACTAAAAAGAATCGGTTCATAAATTTACTGGTTCTAAAGTTGGACTCTTGGGTCCGATCGATTCTCATCTACAACCAAAACCATCCCTTTTTAAATTTATATAAAATAATTTAATACAAAATTAGATAAACACTAGCTTGTTTTCCAAAGTTAACCAATGAATAAAGTAGCCTAGGCTACAGCTAGCGTATTGGTCTACGTTGCACACTAACAGTATCACACTTTAACCAATAGAGTCCTTGGTAGTTGATGAAGTTTGTGTTATGAAGTGATGTTAGAGCATCAATCTCAACGTTATAGGCGTAAATGTCCACCTTTATGTCAAAGCGGTTCGCCTCTGTGACACTGTGGGAAACGAAGTGCGCCATGTCAGAATTAATCTCGCTATGAGTCGTTATGTTCCGCGCACTCGGCCTTTGCCGTGATTGACGGATGTTTTAAATATCCCTGACATCCTCACCTTCAAGCTTGTCAGTGCCAGCCTCCTCTCGAGTGTCTCTGCCGGTGTAAAGTGGGCTGTGGGCTGTATTAAACCTCCGTGCCCACTCTACATGAGGCGCTGTGTGCAGACAGAGACACTCTTGGCGCCTTTCCCCACACTAAATAACGTCTGCAGCGTTACAGTACGTAGATTATTTATAGAGTCACGAGCATGAATTGCATTTATATTGACCGGGGCTAGTTGTCACACTTTTTATTCCAGTGAATAAGGGTAGGTTTATATTTGATAGTCAATTTCTGTGTGTCTTAAAGTCTTAAGGATGTGCTGTTGAACAAACGTTGACCTGCTGTGACAACTTGCCCCAGTTGTGTTTATATTGTGTTCAATTGCTTACCCAACAGTTTTAGAAAAAAATATATTGGAATTGAAAAATGATTATCCTATATTTTTGAGGGTTTTGAAGTAGGTGTTTTAAAGAAAATACACATCTCTTGATGTTTGAATCTTTGCTGAGATACTGCCCGTGTGACAACTAGCCCTAGCCACCCATACATCAATTAAACAATAAATTAATAATGTTTCCCACAAGCTTCTCTCCTTCATATTTATCAGCCTTAGCTGCCAGTTTTTCGGTTTCATTTTTCCTTTTCTTGAATAGAGGGCTCTTAGATTCTCATTAGCTACTTGTCTTTTTAGTTTCCTTCAATATCACTTCTAGGACAGACAATGATATCTTTTTGATTGAGTTTATCATAAAACACAAGTTATTTAATTTACTCTTCCATTCCATTATCAGCTCTTTCTGCACCTCAAATCTGTGGAGACGTCAAACTAACACAATAAAGGCAGTCAGGCCTGAAGTGTTTTGAAGCTGACTGTATCAGATCAGAGGAAGAGATAATAAAATTGTTTCTCCCTTCACTTTTCTTCTAGTATGTACGTTTATATAAATGTGCGCCAAAGGCTGGCAGATGGTTATCCCTCTGAGAAAGCGTGTGATATTTAGATACTTCATGCCATAGGAATATGACAGGAATAGAGATTAGGCTACCATTTTATATTTGATCAGGCTTATTAGCATTCTTACTCTGTTGTATATTTCAGTGCCTTGGTACGACGAGCAAAGAGCGCTGTTGTATCAAATTCATTACCATTTCCTTTTTCTGAGTTATTGTGTGTGTATAAATAGTTCTTTGGCTTGAGCAGGGTTTGGAGATTGAAGGGTCAGGCCATGTTTTGTTTGTCATGGCCGTCGTCCAGAGGAGATGCAGCTTTTCCCGCTCCCTCAACAGACTGGAGGTCTCAGCTGGGAACCTCAGTGTAGGATCAGTGCCACTCATGATGTCAGGACAGCAATGATGAGCTCTCATTCTTATTGTGTTTTTCAAGCCCTCTTTCTTTTCAACCGCGCATCAAAATAAAAGAACTGAATTAAGGGCGGAAAAAAATCCCTACCTTTGTTTTGAGCTGCTGTATTTTTTGTTTTGCTGTCAAAGTATGGGGCCGATTAGAAGCTTTCCTGGGGTGACCACTGAAGCTATAATTCAACCGCTGAATGGTATTACCTTATTCTAGGAATAGATAAGTGATGTATTTGTGATAGAGAGTGCGCATCTGTATATGTTTGCGACCAACTATTTTCCCTTCTCGCTAAAGAACTAACCTGCTGTGTCTTGACCAGTTCCTGGAGTTTACTCCAACTATTCGACCAGCGCTTGAAATACCAAGTGTGACCTTTGACCTCATTGTCAGGTCACATACCAATGTGAATGAAAGTGTCAAGGGCCCTCGAATGAGCTTTTGCAGCCTTCGCCCATCTTGGGTCGGCCCTTGACCTCTTTTACGCATATTGAACATTACATCAGTTAGCATTATTAGTGATACATGGCTGTTAGATTTAAATTACAACGTCTGGGACCGTTAATGTACGTCAATACCAGTCAGTGGTGTGGATTTCTCTTTTGGGACAGGGTGGAGGGACCTTTCCACTCACCTCTCCTTTCTAGTTTCCAGGACAGCGTATCTATCCTTCAGCCTTATCGGGGCTTGGATCCGATCAATGCTATCTGCCATCTGCTTGCAGACTACAGCTTTACCACCACCCTCTGTGGAGTTTTCTATGGACCCTACAACTGATCCTGGATAGCTTTGTCACGACACTCACAATGTATTATGTTAAGCATAGGGTTGGTTTCACTGATGCCAAACCAGCTGTTAAGGGTATTATTAACTGGTGCCGTAGTGTTTTTCCTTTTCGCTCGCCTGTTTTGTATCGAGAAGGGCTTATAATGGAAGTCGCAGACTGGCAGCATCTCGGAGCCAAATTTCTTTTTGCTGTATTCAAAGGCATCCCTTACAACACATCCCTTTAGGTCTGGTTTGAATCGTGTGTTTATTTACCGCTTCTAATGAAAGTGACTCTGGAAGCTTAGCTGTAGGCAACATGAAGTTAGTAATAAGAATAGCCACGTGTGTTTCTAAGGGTTTGCGTTTGTAAATTTGGGCTGTATGTGCAAAATCCGCTTCCCACCTTTCTGTTCATTGTGGTCCGTGCAGGTTTGCTCTTTGTGATTCCTCCTTATGGTATAAGCAGTGTGAACTCAATAATGGACTATTTACTGTCTGGTTCATTTCATTTGGCCGTCGTCTCTCCTTGGATACTGCTGCTGAAGCACTTCCTCAGGCAGTTGTGGTTTGTGTACTGAAAGCCAGTTAAATAATGCACGATCTCTAGACTGGCCATGTAAGTAAGACTAAAAGTGATGGGGCCCAAGGGGACGTCCCTCTCCAAGGACCACAGATGCTCTAAAAGACCTTTCAAGAGGTCAACAGTAGCCATATAGGTGCGTAAGAAACTGGATAGTATGTGCAGGATACGGTATAGTTTAGCGCTCCGTGGAGTTGTTTCAGCAAATCGATTAATAGATAAAGCTTGCTCTTGATAGATTGGTAGATGTAATATTTCATGATATTGAATTGGTTTTAATAAGAGTGTTGAGATTAAGTCAAGGTCCTGGTGTTCAGTCGCCTCTTAATTAATATCTCATTAAAAGACGGCGTGTATTGATCTCTCTCGGTAATGTTCAACCTTTAATACAGCCAGAATGGATTTAGATAGTTGACCTCATAATCTCAACTGTTTTCGCTTGTGGTTCATTCTGGCATTATAGATCGGGACCTTTGCTTTGTAATTTTGGCTGCTGGTGATCTTTGCTTGGCTGGTTTTGGGCTAAAGGCGGGTTTGATTTGGAGCCCGCTTTGTGAGTTGGTTTTCATTCAGGATTAGGTCTAATCCGGGTGAGAGAAACCAGCGCATTGGATCTGTCGCGGCAGGCTTATCCGTTGCCCGAGTAACAGAGGACTGTGAAAGGGTTAATTGAAATCCCAAAGTGAGGTGACGTGTCGCCCTAATCCGCACTGCCCCTTGACCTCTAACCTCACGGGGGGTCTTTGACGGGGGACCTTCTTGTCACTGCAGGCTTCTTGGGAGCCCAGAAAACTTCTCATTCCATAGTGATGCTTCCTGACAGAGGAGCAGCTCGGGAAACAGAAATCATTAATCATGTTTCTAGCAGCTAATCATGTTTTTCCAGCAGTCTGAGAGCGAGCAAGTGAGCAAGTGGACTGCTTCTTTTTAAGAAGGTGTTTATGCCAACAGCAACATCAAATGAGTGAACTTTAAAAAGTCCTCATGGATGCAAAATGGCAGTTAAATAGAATAAATTAAATAATGTATTCCATATTAGTATTTGACAGTCATTTTTGCTACTCTCTCAAGGTCTGTTTACATTGGTTAGTGTTGCGAAGTTACTTGCTAATAGATGTTTTTACACTTAAGCTTATCTGCATTCCCATTGGCAGATTATGTCCTCTCTCATTTGCATAAACTGACAAACTCAGCTCAACTTCGTCAGTGGTTGCTTTTGCAAAATCTTAAAGGAAATGAATGACTTTCTGTTGCTTTAATACTACGCATTTGATGTCAGTGTGAACACACCTTCAGTATTGTCTTAGTTCCTCATCTTCCACAACCTGATCTCATGAGAATTGGTAAAAATTTGTACGAGATGGCGAAATTGTAAGAAATCACAAAAGTTAACCCAGCCATAAAATCAAACCCCTAAACCTATGGAGCACCTATGGAGGGACATGGTGGTGGAAAAAATATGAGATGGGAGGAAAAATAACAAGTCAATTCTTTTGCATTCTCTCGCAAATGTTTTGCGTTCCCCCAAGAAACTTTGTGTCGCTCGCAAAACCTTTTGAGCTCTTTAAGAGCGAACGCAAAGTTTCTCGGCGGAACGCAAAAGTTTTGCAAAGGGAGCGCAAAGTTTCTTGGGGGAACGCAAATCATTTGCGAGAGAATGCAAAAGCTTTCACATAATTTTTCCTTCATCTCATATTTTTTCCTTCACCATGTCCCTTTGGTTGATTGCAATAAGATAAAAGCTTTTAGAATTTGTACCTTTTCATCCTATATCTTACACTTTTGCTATTTTGTACTAATTATCAGTTGTCATGAGAAATTTTAGTCTTTTTTTAGTCTTAAAGTCCCCCTGTAGTCAATTTTATCCCTTAAAACTCATCTTTGATCACCAAAATGACATATTTAAACGTTTTTTCCTGTGAAAAAAATTTCTTCGTGTAAAAAATAGCTTGAAAAAATATCTTCCTTAAAATAGCTTGAATGTAACTCTTTACATTCTTGTCTCATTTAATATGTGCGGATCAATGAATATGCAAATTAACCCCGCCTCCACTTGCTCGCGCCAGCTCAAGAGATCCACTTGGTCAACTTACTGACTTAAAAGCTGCACAATGGTACCACTCTTTACAACATCGGACGCATAACGGTAATTAATATGATTAGCCTTTTGCTTGACTATGTTATCAGACAGCTAATAATGTGTTGCTAATGTTACACAAACCATGTTCACGTTCACCATGTCAGAGTCAGACAGCTGCCTTCTAACAATCATTATCCTTACAAATGCTTTGAACAACTCAGAACTTCGGTGGAGAAAGGCATATAGTTCATCATAACATCATAATATACATCATAATATACATCATACACCCACTATATTGCTAAATCTACACGATTTTTCATATCAACAGAAAAATATACCGGGATAACCTGGCTTCTCTCGAGGCTCTGCTGCTAGTTCACTGTTAATGACATGCTAAAGCCCGGGTTTGAAACTGTCTTTTTTCACTGCAGTTTTAAGGAGAAAATACTCAGCAATGGTGTTGACATACTGTATGAATTTGCACATGGTTTGTCTTAAAAGCATATTAAAACCACCACTTATAGACATATAAACAACATTTAAAAACTTGATTTTCACCACAGGGGGTCTTTAAAATTTCCTTTCTTTCAAACATTCTTTCAAACATTTCTTTCTTTCTTTCTTTCTTTCTTAATCTTTTCTCTCTGAGAGGTTGGTTAAGTTGCATTTTGAACATGGGCCTCTCTGTAGAGCTCTGTTGAACATCAGCAGTCTGATTCCTTTAACATAGTCGGCTGCAGGCATTCTGTCTCCCTGGAAAATCTCCCCTCTCTCCCTCTCTCCCTCTTGAACACATTCTCTTTGAGTGGGCCGTTCTGGAAATGATTACTCTGCCAGACCAATGAGCAGGCTTCCCTTTGATGGGTCATAAACAGAGGTCGGAGGTCAAATTCCTCTCCCCAGATGGAATTCGCTTGACATGCTTCACTGCAGAGCCCGGAGGTGTCGTGGGGGACGGACTGTACGCGTGTCATCGTGCCTTAGTGGGTTAGTGTGAGTGTCTGTGTGCAGGATGCACCAGTAAATCTCCTTTGAGACTGTTGGGAGAGAGATAATGTGTTATGGTGCCTATAGAAGGTGTGTGTCTATTTGAATGAGCGAGGGAGAAGATGACATCATGTGTGTTAGTGTGCGTATTTGAAAGTGTCACTTTGATGGAATGACTAGCAGGCATTCAGCCACAGGGGTGTTGGGGTGTGCGCCTTTACACCTCTCCTGACAACCTGCATTTAACGTGTGTTTAGAGCGGTGTGCAATTCACTGTTTGTGAGGTGTTTTCTTCGCCACCTCTTGTTGCCTCCCAAAGGAGCTTTTCAATGGATCCAACTTTTCTGACAGCCTATTGCCAGTAAATTCAGATTTTAGCTGGAAAACAGGTTCATAAAAGTATACTTGTTTATGCAGAGAAATACTTGTCTCTAGACTGATTAGGCACCATAAAGCACTCAACTGTGTCTTTAGTGAGACTGTGAACGCATGATGAATGCACAATATGGTGCTCAGTAGAAGTGGGTTCTTCCATATGTAATTTTCACTTTTTATATAGGCAGTTTATGTAACTTTTTTTTCTTTTCTTTTTTTTTTTTTGCTGTTGCTTCATGAATAAGATATTAAAAGACTTAGAATCGGAAATTTCATGTTTAAGAAAAATATTTATATATTTTTTTAATATGTCTTAAATTCATCATGCAATTGTGTGGGACATATGGAAATATAGCTTACCTTAGTATTTCCCCAGATTTGAATAGCACATATATCAAATAAAAATTTAGCATCATATCAGTTTAGTTCTGTTGTCTTTTAAAACATGAATACAAGAATATTGTACAGTACATTATTTCAGATTTTCCCAAAAGTTTCTTTTAAAAACAAAAATAAAAAGCTTGATTTTTAGACAGGCAGTTTTTTTTCAAGCTCATCTACTGAATTTGACTTGGGAGTTGAACCTTAAAGGGATAGTTCACCCAAAAATGAAAATTCGTTCATCATTTACTCACCCTCAAGTTGTTCCAAGCTTGCATGAATTTCTTTCTTCTGCTGAACACAAAAGAAGATATTTTGAACAATGTCGGTAACCAAACAGTTGATGGACCCCATAGTGTGGAAAAAAATACTATGTAAGTAATTGGTCAATACTATGTCATTACTGGATGAATCCACGTTTTTGAACAAATCTGTTGAGTGAATGATTCAACGAATACATTTTTTAACAGTAACTTGTCACCACCTACTGGTGTAACAATGTAATTGATACAATCTTTATTTGGAGCATCAAGTTTCTTTCAAAATGTGATTTACTCTATTTTGATTATTTGAATTATTTTAACAATAATAATGACACTGTGTGGTTGAAAAGACTTATTTAGGAATAAGATCGCATGGGTGTTTGAATCGAGATTGTAATCTTTAAACGATTAATTGTGCAGCTCTAACTGTAAGTCTTGTATTTTTTTGCCTTAGATTTTTTTGTCCGCAAGGTACAAAAAAAAAATAAATAAAATAAACCTGTACTCTGATCACTAGTAATAGCTTTTGAGGTGTCATTCATGTCATTTGTAGCACGAACTGTACCACATTAAACTCACTAAACAAAAAACCCTAACCCTAAGCATGAACAGTTATAATAGTGATGCAAACCCTATACTAATTATTCAGAATTTTTGTTTTCCACACCCTTTCCCTGTGTATATCTCTCCACAACGAAGCAGAGCTCAATATGACCATGCCCTTTCTATAGGCTTAAACTGAAACACCTCTGTTTTTAATATTCAGAAGGACAGAGACATAAGCACATCTTTCCTCCCAATCGCAGCTGTTAGAACTCGAAATCTCTCAGTGGATGAGGGCTTTTGTGAGATGCAGCAGATGCTGTTTGGTATAAAGGCTCGGCAGAATGCTCCAGATGATCGCGAGAAGAATGAGTTGTGCTAAGAGCTGGCGAGCCGCCCGATGCAATATAGATATTTCTCTATTTTTTTTGCTTATAAATGTGCTGCTATCCCAAACCTTCATTACTCATGTGCAAAAAATAATGTGGGTTTGAATTTGAACAAATAAGAGACTGAAAGGGTGTATGCGGCACTGTTTATTGAAGGGCAAGAGGAAGGAACAGTAGGTTAATGGCTAGCTTTATTTCCTCATCCTTGGCAGATGTATTTTTGTGCTTGTGACGACGAAAATCCCGCAGCGGTCTTCGTCAGGCTTGCTTTTGTGGCTGCCACTGGGTCGCTGTATAATTGAGAGTGTGATCCTCTTGAGTTTGGTATTTACAGCGGCCGACGATACTGTCTCTTTCACACTCTTGCGCACACACTCTTGGCTCAGATAAGACTAGTCTGTTTTAGCCTCTTGCTACATAGCTGTTTCCAGCTTGATTCTCATGCTCCTGTGACCCTGTGAGTGATGGTGGTGCAGTGCCTTAATGACCATCAGCAGAGCCGGGCGACCCTCGGCTGTGCCGCTGGCATTAAACCGGATGTGGGTTTGTGTGCAAGCGTTTTAACATAAGGGCCGCTCGGCAGTCGACTGCCACTGATATCAGTGTGTGTTACCGCAATGATAGCACACTCCCGTTTACTCATTTGATTGACTTCAGGATAGGTTTGTTTGCCAGGTACACGTGTGTGTGTGTGTGTGTGTGTGTGTGTTTGTACACGTGTGTTTGCCGATTGGCCATCCTTAGACAGTTCTTTAATGTTTTATAGACTCCAGTGCCATTCTTTCCCATTTCCTGTTGAGTTCCCAATCGTGTCCAGATGAGCCGGTTGCACTGGCGGTGGGGGAAATGCAAACAGGGACAAAACAATGGCCAGGCCCTTGTGTTGCTATATAGGCCACCAGACTGGGGTAGTGTCCAAACTCTCCTCAGGGGAAAATACACTAGAGCTCTCTAATAAACACTCAAACAAACTGAAAGAGTTAACGCCCTGTGGGCTCTAAATCTAGTCAAGAGGATCCTTTTTCCCCCCAACTGAGGGTTTGAGAGATTATTATAAAAATTCCAATAGTGAATTAAACTGAATAAAATTTATAATTATTGTTTAATTACAAATTAAATTAAACATATATAATCAAGCAAAAAAAATTAAAAATAGTTAATTACAAATTATTTTCATGTAATTTTTTATTTTGATATTTAATATACAGTAATATTATATTATATGAATATCACCGTATTTATGTATATGTGTGTGTGTGTGTGTATATATATATATATATATATATATATACTGTCAATAGATTCATTTTTTTTAATCGCGATTAATCGCACACTTATCGTGAAATTAAGCATACACCATTTATCTTGTTTAACACGTCCATTTTGCCATCATTGCCTATATCCAGCAAAGTAAACCATCAGATTGAAGTGTGATTCTCACAAAACTGTATTTTTCAGCTTTTTTCAAGGTAAATTTAGATGTCTTTCCAAAAAAGGACACCAAATAACCAAATATTTTTTCATATAATTCATACATTTATGTACACCAAAACACCCATCAAAAAAATCACAGCAAAAAAACGTTTCAGAATTCACAGTGTGTGCAACAGCAAAGAGCTTGTTTACATTTTAGACATGTCAAGTTGCGATACTGAACAGGACCACATGGAGATGCCAAAAAACCTAAACCAACCGCCTTGACCTGCCTATATACGAAGTACACAGCAACATACACAGGACAAATCCAAACATTATCCTGAATGTGTGTGAAAACAACGTGAGTGTACTGAAATGTGTCTGTGCATAAATACAATGTGCGATCAGTATGTCGAGAGCGCTCATACGTGATTTGTTTGCGCATCAATATAACGGACTCACGCGTGCTTAATGTACGGCTCCTGTAGCCTACGTCACCGTAATCGTCTTTACTTTGATTGCAATCCTCATCCATCAAAACTTTCATAGCAAGAAGCTGATTTGAGTTATCCAGCCGAGAAACATAGTTTTCATATCATCTGGTTATACAGCGGTGGGATGTTTCGACGTTCCGTTCAGACAGGAACAGCGCGATGCGGGAGGGCTCGCGCTCTTCAGATACAATGACAGAATATGACAGAGAGTTCGTGTTTTAAAGCGACACTGGAATGAATCATTCTCTCTGCCATCTCTGATATAACCAGCATGGACTTTAAGATCATCTGACTGCGTGACGTAAATTACGTTATGACGCAATTTCACGTGCTTCCGTAATTTTTTTGCGTTAAATATGCGTTAAATTATTTTAACGCGTTAAAGATTTTGAATTAATCGCATGCGTTAACGCGTTAACGTTGACAGATTTTATATATATATATATATATATATATAAATAAAATATCATTTAGTATTATTAAATATTAAATTACAATTAAAAATTACATTTTGCATTTTTTAATATTTAATATTACATTTAATATTTAAATTAAATTTTTATAACTAAATTTGATAATTTAGCAAATTAAATCTATTTATTAAATAATTATATGAAAATATTATAATTTAATCAATCTAATCTTTTTATAAGATTATGTAGAGTATGTAAAATTTTTACGACATTGACTTTGATTAATATTATTTGAAATTTTGGGCTGGTACTTCATGCAAATATAAGTGGTTTGAACAAAAAAAAAAAAAAGAGGCTGGGAACCCTGATTTAATGTTGTTGTTGTTGTTTTTTTGTTGAAAATGTTCCTCTTCTTACATTAAATCCTCATTATTACAAAAGAATATTATGAACTCATTATGGGGAGTGATTTACTGATAAGAGCCGTGACTCATTCGTATGAACGTCAGCATTTGCTCTTGTACACAGATGTGCTGTAGCTGATATTTAGTTTGTTCGTGGTCATTTATGGTTGCACTGTATAGCGAGTCATTTATTCTTTTTTCATTTATTCTTTTATTTCCTTTTCACTTAATCATCTGACTTTGCTTTTATGCTTTTGCAGATGCTTTGCTCAAACGGGGAATGATACAACAGATTTGATTTATACTAAAATGAATTTCTTGAATCGATTGTTAGTGAATTCGATGGTTGTAAATGTGACGTAAGTGAAGCTTTGGTAAAGTTTGTTCTTAAAAAAAATTTGTATCTTCAGATATCCACCTAACTGCTTTAAGTGATTCCAGAAGTTGTTTTTGTTTGACCAAAAAATCTGGTTTACCAGTGCTGTTTTAGCCTTGTCATGAAAAGTAAACCTCATCATGATCGATGTTTTTCCTCCCGACTTCCAGATCAAATCATAGATATATGTAAGGCGTCCCGCTTTGAGCCTCATCAGCCTGTCAGGCTCAAAACGGGGCACCTTCCATGAACAGACACTCCGTTGGCAGGCCTCGTTGTCTTAAACGCGTTCTGTAGCACCGCAAGGGCTAAACGTGTTTGCAATTACAGCTCACACTAAACCAGAAGTGAAGGTCTCGCACTTTAGAAATCAAACATTTGACATCTCTGCTTTTCCTCGCTCCCATATAGCCCAATTTTCTCGTAGGTCTCGCTAGTCGGATTCCCCTGTGGTAAATGCGGAGCATAGCTGAAATACCTGCAGCTCTCCCCCGCACCCACCACTAATCAGTACCACATCTACAGACGCTTCCAGTTTTCCAGTGGATCAGTCTCTGATCCTTCGCCCGCGGGGCCCTGACACATTCTCACACCAACCTCAACCCTTGGCTGGGATGAGCGGGCTCCCCGTCTGCTGCTGAGCCATCGGTCACTGTCATGGCAACACATTCCTGAATTGAAAGAGCTAGAAAGGGGTGAGCGAAAGCTTCAGTGGCTTTTTGCTGCAGTAGAGCCACGAGTAATATTAATGGCCAAAGGAGCAGTCGGACAGCTGGCGTACTGAGGCTATTCATCATAATTGTCACACTCTGACTGATCAACTCCTTTGTAGGGCTCAGACACTCCCGGGACAAGGTGCCCTAATTGCTGACTTAGGATCAAGTTTCTCGTTCCCCAGGCCTAATTTATAAGCATTATAAACCACAGACTCTCTCTCATTTGGAAGATCCATAATAAGCTCTAAGGGACATCTTTCACCTTGCTTAATCTTTGCGGTGCTCTTTCATAGATCTAGTAGGTTTGAAAACTGAGAAGGTTTGGTTTTGACACTGATTCGGATAAATTGTTTTTGAACTGTACTTAAAGGGATAGTTCACCCAAAAATTTACTCACCCTCAAGTTGTTCCAAACCTGTATGAATTTCTTTCTTCTGTTGAACACAAAAGAAGATATTTTGAAGAATGTCAGTAACCAAACAGTTTCTGGTCCCCATTGACTTCTATAGTATTTTTTTTTTTCCTACTATGGAAGTCAATAGGGCCCATCAACTGTTTGGTTACCCATATTCTTCAAAATATCTTCTTTTGTGTTCAACAGAAGAAAGAAATTCATACAGGTTTGGAACAACTTGAGGGTGAGTAAATGATGACAGAATTTTCATTTTTGGGTGAACTATCCCTTTAAATACTCTGACAGTGTTTTCTGCTACTGAATCTACAAAGTTATGGCAAACGAAATTGCTATAAATGAGTTATGAGCTGCGCTTGAATTTGCGCTCATTGATAATAATAAATAGACAACATATCTAAAACACACTCATGGCAATTTGTATATATTTTATGTTTTGGCACATTAGTTGGCAATTTGTATGAATTTTGTATGATCTCATTTGTACGATTTGCTTTGCGTCCCACTTTTCCATACAAATCGCATCATACAAATTAATATGAAATTGACTACTCGTAAAATAGTTTTCTCATGAGATCGGGTTGACGTATTGTGATGTCCTTCCCTGTTTGACTTGTGAACCAAGTTATTATGAGCTGGTTATTTTTAATGATTCAGTCAAAAAGACTCTAGAGCTCATTAGTTATTTATTTGAATCTGAATCTAATGACTCAGTCAGAGCGGTTTTTGACCACGTCGTTGTAAACCTGTACGACTTTCTTTCTTTCAAATAAGATTTTATTTGATATTTATTTTTTAGTTAAGTTCATGAGAGAAATAATGTTGTTTGTTTTGTGAACAAATTGCTCATTTGAGTCTGGTCTTTTCAGTGAATCATTTACCCATTTTCCACCAATACGGTTCCCGGCCTGTGTCCGTTCTCGAACCGTTCCGCGCATTTCCACTGCAGACAAGGGGGTTCTGGGCCGGAAAGATCGTTTCAACTCCGGCCCTAAAAACTTGCTGGTCTCAAACGGAGCCGGGGAGCGGGGGGTGGAGTAATCCTGCCGCAGTCTCTTTGAGCAGTCTAATAACATTGCACTATATTGTTCTTTATATCTAAATATATAAAACTATGTGCGCGAGAGAGCGAGTGAATCAACAGTTTCAGTCTCATATGATCTCTGAAAAGGACAGATGAGAGTACTGGCAGTTTATGAAAGCTGCTGGTTTCACTAGAATCACTCCCGGTACTGCGAACAGCAAAACTGAAGTGACTGCACAAACACCGGGACGTTCGACTGGTTATAGTCAGGTAAACAACATGCAGCAGCGTTACGTCACCGCAAGTCTGTGGAATCAAGCGGCAGTGTCATGATAAATCGGGTCCTCCCTCGAAATTGTGTCTCTATCAACTATCAGTTAATGATTATACTAAGTACATACAAATGATACTGATTTAAAATATGTAGGTTACTATATAGTGCATAATAAAACAAATTGAACGTTTCTTTCACTTGATAAACTGTTAATTAATAAAAAATAATAATAGCTTATTAAGTGAATAATTGAACATCATTACATTCTTTTTTTCAAACACTTTTAAATGAAATTATTTGGACATTTAACACTTAATTTAAAACGTAATTATCAAAGATGATTTTGAATACATGTAGGGCAAATGCGTGTATAAACTAGCTATCATGCTAATCGGGTATCTGTAGGCCTATGTTATGCTAGTACATAAGCTAACTAATACAGATATTAATGGTCATTATAATGTAGTTCAAACAGCATTTATCATAACATGATTTTGTAGGAATTGTAATCAGGTGCTAAAGAGAGTACCTAAAAGTATTTTGAGTAGGGGTACGGATCGTTGTTGATCCGTGATCCATACGGACCAAGCCCCATGATTTGGCACGCATGTGATTCGCCGATCAAGTGCAAGTTTCACCACAGTAGAGTAAAAGGTTATCATTTGCACGTGTTTTGTCTTGCTAGTTTACACATTAAATAGATTTAAAACCTTTCCAGCGCTAGAAGAGGCAAAATAGGATTCAACACAAAAGATTCATAACGGTCCGAAGCTTCATAAAGCAGTGTTTTGAAATCGGCCATCACTATACAAGTCGTTATTTTGGTTTTTTTTGGTGCACAAAAAATATTCTCGTCGCTTTATAATATTAATATTGAACCACTGTACTCACATGAACTGATTTAAATATGTTTTTAGTACATTTATGGATCTTGAGAGAGGAAGTGTCATTGCTGGCTATGCAGGCCTCACTGAGCCATCGGATTTCAAAAAAATATCTTAATTTGCGTTCCGAAGATTAACGAAGTTTCTTACGGGTGTGGAACAGCATGAGGGTGAGTAATAAATGACATTATTTTCATTTCTGGGTGAACTAACCCTTTAACAAACCCAGAATCGTTATGTAGAATTGGAACCAGAATCGTTAAATTGCCCTTCTAATCTGCTAGTATGAGACCACTACTGTAAGCCTATGGGCAAGAGTGTGTAAATAGTTTGATTTACATCTATTCTTTTCTCTTTCGCTCTCTTTCTTTCTCCAAGAGCCACCAGCAGCCTGCACGTTTAATGAGGAATTTCATTTCTATTAAAGATGCAAATGTAGCCTTTAAAGGAGATTGAGATGCTGGGATGAAGCTAGCATTCAGATAGCTTTATCTCACCGCTCTGTTCATTAGATGAGTGTAATTGTGTTAGCACAAATGCGTTCGCCAGAAACGCACATATCTGTCTAGAAAGGTCACACAGATGACATAGTGAAGGCGCACACGCACGCACAAAATCACACTCTGTTTTGTCTCATGCTTGATTTCATGACTTTATCTCTTGACAGGTCTTTTAAAATTAAATCACTGCCAAAGATGTTTGTTTGCATGCGTGCATGTGTAGGTGGGTGCAAAGTAATGAGTGAAGTTGGCGAAAGTGTAAAGCTCCGCACACAAACTCACGCATCCGTGCATGCTTGCAGTGTGCGGAGGGAAGCAGGCCAGAGAATGGCCGTTGCCCAATGATGCGATCCTGATGGAATGTGCGCTAGCGAGGCCTGCGGAACATGAAACGCCATGAGCTCAGGAGCTACTGTTATGGGATTTGAAGTCTTTATGCCCCTTTTTCCCCCTGTAGTTTAAAGCATTGCACAGCCGGAATCAGTGGAGCGTTTCACATTCTGATCCTGGCACGAGTATTAGCTTGGCATTTGCCGCAGATAATTGTAGCTGGCTTAGAAATGACATCGTAAATCGCAATTGTGGAATTTACGAAAAAACACTTTGATTTGCAGCCGTGTTTATCATAATAAAGTCGATTGCACAACAGATGAGAGTGAGCTAATGAAAGAGGATAAGATGCGGCGGACGTACTTCTGCGACGGGCTGAAGGAAATAACCGAACGCTTCCCAGGAGGGAGAAAGCATTTTATTGATGGCTGAACTTTGAGTCAGCAGTGTTTGTGTGCTTTTATTGGCTCTGTGGGAGCTGTAGCCCAGACACTGAGGTGTGGTAATGGACGTGGATCTATTAACATAACCAGAGATGGAACGGGATGTGTCTGTTTGATCTGAGCTTGTTGTTTGTGGGTGTTGCAATTGAAAACACTGTGATTGTGTATTCCTTACAGTTCTGCGTTCATTTGCACATTTATACACATCCTCTATGTGAAAATATGCTTATGTGGTCACAATACATGGTTTTTAATACCACAGCAGAAACTACAATGCTGTCGAGCACATTCCTTAAAAAGTTAACTATTAATATGAATATATTAAAGGGTTAGTTCACCCAAAAATGAAAATTCTGTCATTTACTCACCCTTATGTCATTCCAAACCCATAAGACTTTTGTTCATCTTCGGAACACAAATGAAGATATTTTTAATGAAATCTGAGAGCTTTCTGTCCCTCCATAGACAGCTACACAACTACCACTTTGATGCTTCAAAGACAATTTTCTAACCCTGTGGGGATAGACAATAAAGTTTTGTTTTTTTTAATTGAATTTGAATTGAATTCACATATAAACATTCATCAACGCACACGTCAGTTGTGGTAGACGGAAGCTCAAGCATGTTTGCTTGATGTTCGAGAACCAGTGAGATTCATTCTCGCATTACGCAGCACATTTGAGCTTCCGCAAGAACCAATGAGGTTTGTTCTCTTGCATCAAGCAAGTTCGGTTGAGCTTCTGTTTATGTTCGCTGATCAGTGTTTATATGTGAATAAAAGCCTAAATTAAATCTGTTAAATCATATAAAGCGAACGAGTCTCTTCAGAAAATTTGGACTAAACCGCTCGATTCATATGGATTAGTTTTACGATCTTTTTGAAGCATCAAAGTGGTAGTTGCGTGGACTTTCAATGGGACAAAAATATCTCTGATTTCATTGAAAATATCTTCGTTTGTGTACCGAAGATGAACGAAAGTCTTACAGGTTTGGAAAGACATGAGGGTGAGCAAATGAATCATTTTTGAATGAACTATCCCATTAACAAATACCATTTGTTTTAATATAATTTATTAGTTATTTAAATTATTGGCAATAATATCAAATATTGTATACTTTTACACATAATACACTTACAGACACTACAGATTGGTATCAGTCATTGTGTGTGTGTGTATACCAGTTTTTGATAAATATTGGCTTTCTGTCACTCAGACAGTGCTTAGGTACTGAATTGAGTCGGTAGTACTCATACATTATTATTATTATTATTATTATTATTTTTTTTTTTTTTACTTTTTATTATCAACTTGGTACCAAAGTGCAGCATCCCTACATGGTTGTATGAAGCATGTTTGTGTATAGTAAATATGGATGACTTCACCACAGTGACACTGACAATATGTTTTCTTACATTAATATTAGTATCATTACAGCATGTGTTAATCTGCCATGACTAGCTGTCTTGTAGTGTGAGTTTGCATAAGGTTGGTCACAGTTGTGTCATCTGAGGCAGGACTAACATAAGCACATTCGTCTGAACTGCTGCAGTAGCAACATTTACAGCAACGTTAAAAGATCCAGTGATTAGACTTGATGGCTTTTTCCTTGGAGTGTCGTGTGTTTTCCCATAGCTCACAGTTTATGCCCACTGTGACCTTATGAGCCTGGATTTCTTCTGCTCTGATTTAAGATAAGTCTGTACTGCACTAGTCTTTAGTCCATATAATAACACAGCCGTTTTTGGATCTTAGGAAGCATACGTTTAGCTGCATATGGTGCTTGCTAAGGCCATTATTATTACTCATACTTCGTTTTTCAAAACTCTTAAACCTAAGTTTTAAACGCATAACTCATCCCACACTGTTTATTCAAAGGACATGATTCATTTCTGAAATGGTGTGTCATGTTGAGTTTGATTTTAACTGGTGGACAATAAAAAAAAAGGTGAAAACACTTCCCACTTCTTCTGCTGATGACCTCAGAGTCCATGCGTCCAATCAAAATCTAAAGTTTTTTGGCACCAATTTGATTGTCACTTAGTAGAAAATGGCCAAATTAGACAGCTGCCAACATGAATATGTGTTTGTGAGATGCCACATGCTCAAACCTTGAACAAACAAATGTAACCCATAATGCACTTGGACAATGAGGACAAACATGGTTTGTGCTGACCACAATGTGGTTTAATGAAGTGAATTATTGGCGGCCAAAAACCTAAAACTGTTGAAATAAACTAAATTATCTTATGTCATGTTTATGCAGTTCATGGTAATATTAATACATTTCAATGTTTGATTAAGGACATTTTTTTTTTATTTAGTTCGATAAACAATTTGCTACTGTGGGTTGTAAACAAGGCGTGACATTAACACCCGCTAATTTTATACATAATATATACATTTTTCAATTGCAGTCTTTTAAAAAGGCATCTGAAATAATAAACTACGTGCAATGCAGACTTTCTATACATATCGATACTGAAATATCTGAAACACTTCCAATACTCATTTTCCACAGAATAGATACACGACACCAGCTGTGCTTTCTTGCTTTGAGATAGCGAATTGACACACAAACCCTCCTCCCCTCACTCACTCGTTTCATTTGCTCAGGATGAATATTGTTGGTGTTACAGGGCTTGAATTTCGGCATGGGATTGCGCATATTGCGCATAATTGTACTCATTCCCACAGATTTTGTGCTCACACCCAAATTACGCGCACATAAAGCTTCCTCTCAGTACTAAATTGAGTTCTTTTTCGCTGCTTATTGCGCTTAAACAGTCAAATACACACAAAATAGGGCTGGGCGATACAGCTAAAAAAATTATCACGATATAATGTTTCATATTGATCGGTATCAATAATTATTGAGAATTTTAGTAGAGAAAAAAATGTTTGAATTTAACCAATGCATTTTTAATTAAGGCAAACAACAAATAATTTTTAAAACAAAGCAAAATAAAATGTAAACAAATCTTTTTTTTATATTTTATATGAAGATTAAATAAATAAGTGTTAAAGAAACTTAGAGCTGCACAATTCTGGATAAATTGAGAAACTTTTTTGTTTGTTTCAAACCGAGATCACAATTCTGAATGTCAACTAAACGAAATCATGTAATTTACTAGAGGTTCTGACAAAATATTAATTGCTGCAGTCTATTTTAAAATTTTAAATATTTGAATTAATTATTAAAAAAAAAAATCTGTTTGGATGTATGATTCAATGACACGCCCATAAACACTTGTTTCATTATTGGATGAATCAGTGTATTTGAAAGAATCTGTTGAATGAAGATTCAATGTCAAATACATTTTTTAACAGTCACTTGTCGCCACCTGGTGGTGAAACAATGTAATCGATAAATGCGCCATTTTTAGCGCGTTCAAGTTTCTTTCAAAAGCTGATTTGCTCTATTTTGATCGATAACATAGACATTAGTGTTTTATCTGAACTATAAACTTTTATCTCAGTTCTGTGATTAATTTGAATATTTGTAGCACAGAAATAAAGATGCTGTGTGATTGAAAGCATTGTTTGTGCAGCTGTTAATACCGACATGACAACTGCTCTCTCAAGACGAACTTTGAAGTAGATCAACTATAAGTCGTAAGGAAACCATGAAACTGCCACACTGACGAGCTGATATGTCCTTTTTTAATCACAATCTCCTCGTCACCGGCAGGTACAGCACTCATTTTCATGTGTTTGTGTGTTCTGATCTCACGTGGCGATTGCGCAACTGAACTCCACAGTAACTTGTTTGCTGTCACTCGTAGCGCGTCATTTAAGTGAAACTATATCTAGAGTTATATCGAACATTTTTTCTATCGTTATCGATTAAGACGTACCGTCGATAAATATCGATACCGTTTTATCGCCCAGGCCTAACACAAAATGTCAAAATGTCTTGGCGAGTATTCACATAAACACAGTCAGTCGTAAACAGTTGAGAAAGAAAACGTGTAACAGTATAATGGATCTGTGCATCAGGTCTTAAAGTGACAGCAGCCTAATATACCTGCTGCCAAATTATGAGATAATATCAAAAAATATATATACGGCAGTTTTTCCCTGTGGTATCCATGTCAAAATTGTGGCTAGTAACTTTGGAAAACCACTAGCCACAGTGGCTGGTGAGCAAAAAAGTTATTGTCAAGGTCTGGTTGTAAATATCTGGGTTGTGAAGTAAAACCAGCTGTAAACCACTGTTATAATGTGCAATGCCAATCTAGTACCACTGGCTTTTCTTCACAGAATGCACCTGTTTATTTTAGGGTGCTGTTGAACCCGCTGTGTGAAGTTGTTGGTGGTTTGGGGGGCAAGGGAGGGGGCAGCTGTCATGGTGTCAGTGGGTCACACGCTAAGGAGTGACGCTATAAAAGGAGGACAGTGTTCTCTGATTTTGGCACATCCACAGTGCAACAGGCCTGCTGCACAATCACCTCCTTAGTGTCCTCTACTCCTGCAGACACCGGGCCCTCCCTGCTGCACGGCCATTAGTCAAACCCAAACAATACCCACCCTCAGCATGAGAGAGCATGGTGTAGAGTTAAAAGACCTGAATGGAGGCGGAGTGCAACTTTCTGTGGTCATTTAAACAGGAATTAGATTAGCAATTAGCAATCAGTGAGAAGCAGAGCAAATGTTTTGTTTTGTGTTCTAGATGCTGTGCATAAGCCATCTCATGTTGGGGATGCATCGTTTTTGTCTTATTCGCCATGGTTCATTAGCTGATCTTTATTAAATAACAACAGAATTATACATTATTAAAAGTATAAATAAGTGGTGTGTAGCTCTACAAAAATTCTCCTAGGTGGTTTCCAGGGCGTTGCTATTCGGCTACTAAAGCATTCAGAGTTGTTCTTAGCATGTTGCTATGTGGTTGCTAGGGTGTTCAGAGGCCAATTGCATAAACTTAGCCATTATGTTAAGACAGTGTCTTAAGATCTAGTATGACCCACTACCATTTAGTTAAGGGGCAGTCACTCTTTCTTTTTGGTATTGTTTTTATGTTAGATATTAGATATGTTAGATATCTGTCTTTCTATCTATCTATCTATCTATGTTGTATAAACATAGATGGATGGATAGATAGATAGATCTATCTATCTATGTTTATGTTGTAATGCTTAAGCTTAATGCTTAAAGGTAAAAAATCAATAAATTCATTATACATCTTACCTTTGGGGATTTAAGACAAGTTGGAGGTTAATTATTTAAGAACATTTTTATGAGGAATTCAAATTCTTCTTAAGTTGTCTTAAGAATTTTCTTATCTTTTTTTCTTAAACATTTCTTTAGATTAATTCCTTGATAATTCATTTTTATCTATTTTATTCTTAAGAAAATAGCAGTTAAGAATAATTTTATTCTTAAGAATGTTTCATAAATCAGGCTTCTGTCCTACATTATTTCCTGCTAAATATTCTGCCTCACTTGTTAAATCTATTGCAAATGCGGTTTCTTGACATCAGCTCTCACTGGAACAGTTGCTATTTGGCTGTTTTTTCCTTTTAAAATATGTGTACATTAGGCTAAGCTAAGGAACTGCAGAAATTGCAGTCCTTGTCGCCTTTTAACCACCATTGTTGCCGTCAGCTCTTTATTTCTCCTCTCTGGCATGAAGGAATTATTTCCACAGCCAGTCGCGCACTTACGGCCCGCTGCGTCCCTCTAAATCGTTGTCCTCATAACACTCGCACAATCTGTGAATGTGCAGCATTCACACTGAAAATTGGCCACCTAGACTGAAACAAAACTTACGTTGCTATATCATCTCTTTAGCTGAATGAGTTGACATGTCGTTCCAAGTTTTGCAAATCATTTCCTGCTGTCAACAAGTCATTGTTTCCTCTATCATCCCCCTGCGATCACAGTCACAGGGTAGCTTTGTTAAAATATCACTTTCATTGGAGGTCTTGCTGGATTGAGGTTATTATTGCTTTTTTAAATTGTAGGCTAAATCGAGGCTGTCTGGTTTTAATATCTCGACTTATATCAAAGCATACCAGTGGTGTTGTTCTACAAGTTTGTCTAATATCATTGCAAATATGTAGCATTTTTTTTTCTGGTGCACATGCAAATGTAGTCTTCCAGTGGTTTGGTTTTTGCTATGCATAGCTTAACAGTAATAATATTCAAATATTTGTCCTGTACACATTTTGTTTTGTGCCTTAATTTTATTACACTAATCTGACATCTTAATTTGATTACATAAATTGGATTTAATATGGATTTCCATTTATTATGCAGTCCAGAATCTGTTTTCATGTTTAGACACCTGATAATAGTGGTGGTAATTAATTGTAGGTAGGAGGAAAGACTGAAAGAGAGAAAGGATGGACAAAAAAAGATATACAGACAGGAAGAATTTATGAATGACAAACAGAAAGAATAAAGATTTCAAGACAGACAGACATAAAGACAGAGGCAGAATAATAAAGAAAGCCCAGCCTGTGTGTGTATTTGTGGATTAAGGCCTCTATGTATTGATGTATGTGAGTGTGTCTGCGTGCTTGTAATAGAAAGCAGATCCTGCCATGCAGAGCCTCTCTGGGTGGTTTAGTTGTGGCCATCACTGAGTCCTGCCTTCTACCCCACAATGCTCAGCGATGTGACCTCCATGTTAAAGAGGCCCTCTGTATAAATTTGCTTAAGTATGAGGTGCCGTTTTCATGGCTTGTGCTGTAATTTATGTGCCACAAGCAATAAATCATCGTGGATACCTTGGTCCCGCCAGCCATTTTCCGAGCCAGGCAGGTTTTGCTATCCTGAAGGTGCCATGCAACTCCCATACCTCCTCTAATTGATTTATCCAATTTCACCTTTATCCTTGGTGTGGGCCTTTTTGGAGCAAGTGGGTGGATACCCTAATTGCTCTATCCCACGCAAATAGCATTGTGGTGCAGTATTATAAATTGCAGCACATGTACAGTATATATTTTGCTGAATTTTCAGTTTATTATAGTTTCTCTCTTTTTTTGTTTCATTTTCTGAGTTAAAATAAGTGGACACTTGGATCTGCGTTTAAGCAGCTTCTGCCACCTCATTAGCATATCTTTGTCCCAGATAAGTCAAAACTCTGACGGCTTTGTTTTTTATAGTCGATAATGGGTCAGGTGCAACACTGCTAAATTCAATTTTAAGTGTGTTGTGGAGTTATTTAGTTAGTTACTTGGTTATTTATAGGCAATTTTTCTATGTTTTTTACTGTTGGGAATTAGCTTTGACAGTGTCCCTGTATCACAGAGCCAAAAAGCACCTAGGAGTGCTGACTCTGAGTCAGTTGAGCTGAGAAGAGCTCAGCTGTGATGATCAATACAGAGGAGAGAAATTTGGACCCCTGTCAGCACACTACATTACACAGCAAATACGGTGAAGCGGTATAAACTAAAAATAGCTGAAAATCGGACTTGTTTAGAAGACATTCTTTTTGAGTGCCTCCAATTACGGTTTCAAGATTGTTTCAGTGCGGGCTGTGCCGAATTTTTTTTTTTTTTTTTTTTTTTTCTTTTTTCTTCTTCCAATATTTCATGTATTTGTAAAATCCATTGATACTTTAAACTCGGTCTTCTCACAGACTTACTCTGAATCTCTTTTTTTTTTTTTTTTTTTTTTTTTTTTTTTTTAACCAACAATTTCAAAGTAAAAAGTCATATGCATTCCTGTAGCTCACACAGTAGGACATGGTGCTATCGTGGTAAGTAAATATATAGCACTATTGACACTTCAGAGTGATTAAATGCATGAATGAGATTATAAAGAGCGGGTTGTGCAAGCGCAATATATCCTGAAAAGGAACACAGTGCGGCACTCGTGCTGACTGGCACACTGTCTCTCAGCTGCCTCTCTCAGAAGGCCATCGTGAATTTAGGATGTACTCTATGTTAAAAAGTGTTAAACACAATAAGCAGTGAAAACGAACTCAATGTAGTGCAAACGCTGACTGACACAGCGTAAGAGCATGCACAGAAAGCCTCGTCTCTCAGCATGCAATCGCAAATTCAGTTCTCTTTCACGTCTTATTGCGCTTGAATGGTCGAATACTGTACATACGCAGTTATGTCAAAATGCCCATCGTGTGGAGTGTTCATGTAAACACAGTCGGTTATGTCTCAAGTGAAATTAAACAGTTGGTTATAAACCGGATGTGTATAAGATTAATGGATCTGTGCGTTTGGTCTTAAAGTGACAGCAGCCTAATAAACCTGCTGCTCTGTCATTAATGTGAATCAAACAAAAGAGAATATAACTTACTGCTCTTGACTGAATAACTTTTTTTAGCTTTAATAAGAATAAATTTATATTTAATTCATACAGTGAAGACTATGCAATATTTTATTTTTACATTTGATTATTAAATTTCTGTACTTATTCTAACTACATGTTAAATAAACCTGAAAAACTTAATTTAATTCATATTTTTGTTATATTGTATTTGTCCTATTGTTTGTAATTTGCTTCATTTTTCTTATTTTTATTAACAGACATTAGATAAAATAGCACAAATTAATAGGGCTGCACGATTTATCGCGATTAAACCGCACGCGATTTGGCAAAGGCTGCGATTATTTTATGCGCAGCTTGTCAGAGCTGTACGACTCTGTGATCAGTAGTAAATGCTTCTCCATCTGAAAGCCAGAGGGCGCTCTTGTGCAGAAACTCCAAATATGCCTTGCCGCAGAAGAAGATAACATGCGTCATATCGCTGTAGCTGAATAAACAGAAGGATGCTCAACTGTCGTTATGAAGTCAGTTTGGAGTAAAAACATGTTATTAAATGTTGTCTTTTGTTGGACAAGATGTTAATAAATGCTTCTCATGTCTGGAAAGATGTTTGACACGTGTTGCTTTTTCAAATGTACATTATAAGCGACTCAAACTCGCAGTGCTTTCAGATGGATTAGCATTTGGAGCCATACTTCATTGACAAGCTGCGCATAAAAAAAATAATCGCAGCCTTTGCGATTTCATAATCGCACTAAGAATCACGTTTAAGGGATAATCGCGTTTAAGTTCAATGTTATTTTTCGTATCGTGCGATAAATCATGCAGCCCTACAAAGTAACTATATCGTGATATATATCGTTATTGTGAAATAAAAGTTTTCATATCGTAAAATGAGAATTTGGTCATATCGTCCACCCCTAATATCAATACAGTATTGTGACGACCAGTGTTGATATCAACAAAATGACTAAAATGTTCATTGATGCCTCATTACAATAATTGATCGATTTTAATTAAAATACTTTTTTAATAAAATGTGACAAAAAACTGTTAGCCTTTTTGTCATTTTCCAAATAATCAATAAAATGTTTTGAATACGTTTCCCCCCATACATCATATTGTCGTACAGCAGGGCTCTTAAACTCCAGTCCTGGTGGGGCCAGTGTCCTTCTGAGTTTAGCTCTAACCCTAAACAAAACATACAGTATCTCACAGAAGTGAGTACACCCCTCACATTTTTGTAAATATTTTATTATATCTTTTCATGTGACAACACTGAAGAAATGACACTTTGCTACAATGTAAAGTAGTGAGTGTACAGCTTGTATAACAGTGTAAATTTGCTGTCCCCTCAAAATAACTCAACACACAGCCATTAATGTCTAAACCGCTGGCCACAAAAGTGAGTACACCCCTAAGTGAAAATGTCCAAATTGGGCCCAAAGTGTCAATATTTTGTGTGGCCACCATTATTTTCCAGCACTGCCTTAACCCTCTTGGGCATGGAGTTCACCAGAGCTTCACAGGTTGCCACTGGAGTCCTCTTCCACTCCTCCATGATGACATCACGGAGCTGGTGGATGTTAGAGACCTTGCGCTCCTCCACCTTCCGTTTGAGGATGCCCCACAGATGCTCAATAGGGTTTAGGTCTGGAGACATGCTTGGCCATGACAGTGGTCGTCTTGGAGGTGTGTTTGGGGTCGTTATCCTGTTGGAATACTGCCCTGCGGCCCAGTCTCTGAAGGGAGGGGATCATGCTCTGCTTCAGTATGTCACAGTACATGTTGGCATTCATGGTTCCCTCAATGAACTGTAGCTCCCCAGTGCCGGCAGCACTCATGCAGCCCCAGACCATGACACTCCCACCACCATGCTTGACTGTAGGCAAGACACACTTGTCTTTGTACTCCTCACCTGGTTGCCGCCACACACGCTTGACACCATCTGAACCAAATAAGTTTATCTTGGTCTCATCAGACCACAGGACATGGTTCCTTAGTCTGCTTGTCTTCAGCAAACTGTTTGCGGGCTTTCTTGTGCATCATCTTCAGAAGAGGCTTCCTTCTGGGACGACAGCCATGCAGACCAATTTGATGCAGTGTGCGGCGTATGGTCTGAGCACTGACAGGCTGACCCCCCACCCCTTCAACCTCTGCAGCAATGCTGGCAGCACTCATACGTCTATTTCCCAAACACAACCTCTGGATATGACGCTGAGCACGTGCACTCAACTTCTTTGGTTGACCATGGCGAGGCCTGTTCTGAGTGGAACCTGTCCTGTTAAACCGCTGTATGATCTTGGCCAACGTGCTGCAGCTCAGTTTCACGGTCTTGGCAATCTTCTTATAGCCTACGCCATCTTTATGTAGAGCAGCAATTCTTTTTTTTTCAGATCCTCAGAGAGTTTTTTGCCATGAGGTGCCATGTTGAACTTCCAGTGACCAGTATGAGAGAGTGAGAGCGATAACACCAAATTTAACACACCTGCTCCCCATTCACACCTTGTAACACTAACGAGTCACATGACACCGGGGAGAGAAAATGGCTAATTGGGCCCAATTTGGACATTTTTACTTAGGGGTGTACTCACTTTTGTGGCCAGCGGTTTAGACATTAATGGCTGTGTGTCGAGTCATTTTGAGGGGACAGCAAATTTACACTGTTATACAAGCTGTACACTCACTACTTTACATTGTAGCAAAGTGTCATTTCTTCAGTGTTGTCACATGAAAAGATATAATAAAATATTTACAAAAATGTGAGGGGTGTACTCACTTCTGTGAGATACTGTACCTGAACAAGCTAATCAAGGTGTTCAGAATTACTTGCAAATCACAGACAGGTGGGTTAAATTGGGATTGATAGTAAGGCCTGCAGGACACTGGCACTCAAGGACTGGAGTTGAAGAGTATATGATGTGTGCTGAGCATGTGCATCTGCTCTCTTGCACAGTTGTTTCGTAGCTTTGCGCATGACAGTCAGCCCACAGTATGGCTCACAGCATTGAGCGGCAAATGAGACCCAGAGGCAGTCTCCTCGCTCAATAGTCTTGTGAAGTGAGATAAATGTCATCTGAGATACAATGATGCTTCTGTTTTGAACACTGGAGAAGGTCACAGCAGCAGACAGTCCCTGCTGCTGGCTAGATGAGAGGCCTGAGATTGCCCTTGTTAAAGTGGTTTTGCACTCTGAGTATGTAGCTGGACACCCCAAGCTCATCTTCATCACCCATGATCACATGAATGTCATTAGACTTTCAATTAGAACAAATTTGATGGATTGTCTCTCTTTCCGCAGCCCTGTGGTCGAGCCAAGAGGGCGTGTTGTCTGTACTGTGGTATTTTAAAATCTGAACGCTTTCCCGCAGTTCAAGGAAAGTGCTTTTGTTTTATGTGGGGTCAACTTGAATGGCTTCTCTGAGCAAGCGTGAGGAAATGAGAGCGTTTATTGCTGACGCTTCTGAGCTTATGGCATTCTTCAAGGTGAATTGGTAAACCAGTCTACAGTTATGGCATCACTCACTCTTTCCTCATTCCTCACTACCTCTACTCTCTCCTGCTCTATTCTCACTCTTTTGCTTCCCTTTTTGTGCCAGCTGAGTTGGCACAGACTGTGTGAAATATTTAAGGGCACAGCAGGTCTATCAGACGAGTTCTCAGTGTGGAGTTTGTGGAGTGCACTGCTGTCTGCAAGCTTGACACACTCATTAAATGTTGTATAGGATTCCACCCAGGGCCCCACTGTAAGATATTTATGTTTATGTATTATGGGTTCTTTTCCTCTTGGGCAGGCAGAACTTTTAAACTCTAGTCAAATCAATAGACAATGTTCTATTCTGTTTTTCTCCAGCACTCATGATGTGTTTTTCTACCCTTGCAGGGCTAGCGGCCATGGCGCTGCAGATGATGGTGTAGACGACAGCTCCGTGCCGAGAGAGAGAGAGCAGAGAGGACACTGGGTCAATAAGTTGCTCTCCTCACCGTAGACTGACAGACGCTGTCCAGGTTTTTTCCAGGCCCAGGATCAGAAAGGTGAACGGATCACCTGCCCTACCGCTTCCTCTCAGAAAGATATTAAAAATGCTGCCGTATGGGAGGAGGCCCCTTCCCGCCTCTATTTGTGAGGCTTTCCTCCTCCTTTTCTTCCTCTCGTTCCTCCCTCAACATGGGGGGCTCGAGGTTAACCTCTCTTCCTTCCGAACCTTCACCCCACCAGAGGGAGGGCTTACGCATTTGGTCGTCCATAACAAAACGGGTGAAGTCTACGTCGGTGCTGTCAATTGGATCTACAAGCTCTCCAGCAACCTGACCAAGCTCCGAAGCCATGTTACCGGCCCTGTGGTGGATAATGAGAAATGTTACCCACCACCTGGGGTTCAGTCTTGCCCTCACGAGCTATCACAGACTAACAATGTCAACAAGCTGTTGCTTCTGGATTCAGGGCAGAACAGGCTCATTGCATGTGGAAGCACCTCGCAGGGTATATGCCAGTTCCTCAGACTGGATGACCTCTTCAAACTGGGTGAGCCACATCACCGCAAGGAGCACTACCTTTCCAGTGTGTCCGAGGCTGGCACTATGTCAGGAGTGGTTATTAGTGGAACCCAAGGTGAAGACAGTGGTAAATTGTTTGTAGGTACACCCATCGAAGGAAAATCAGAGTACTTCCCGACTCTCTCCAGTCGTAAGCTGATGGCTAATGAGGAGAATGCTGATATGTTCAGCTTTGTCTACCAGGATGAGTTTGTCTCCTCACAGCTCAAGATTCCATCTGACACCCTTTCCAAGTTCCCTACCTTTGATATCTACTATGTCTATGGCTTCAGCAGTGAGCAGTTCATCTACTACCTAACTCTCCAACTGGACACCCAACTCACCTCACCGGATGCCAGCGGTGAACAATTCTTCACCTCCAAGATTGTCCGCCTCTGTGTGGATGACCCCAAGTTCTACTCCTACGTGGAGTTTCCTATTGGCTGTACCAAGGATGGTGTGGAATACCGATTGGTTCAAGACGCCTACCTCAGTCGGCCTGGTGCCAGGCTGGCACGATCGTTGGGTATTTCTGAACAGGAAGAAGTGCTGTTTATTGTTTTTGCTCAGGGCCAAAAGAACCGGGCGAAGCCACCGAAAGAATCTGCTCTGTGCCTGTTCACACTGCGTAAAATCAAGGAAAAGATTAAGGAGAGGATCCAATCCTGCTACCGGGGTGAAGGTAAACTGTCCCTGCCCTGGCTCCTCAACAAGGAACTGAACTGCATCAACTCAGTAAGTCACACTTACTAACAATAGTCCATTTTTACTAACTATAAGTAATTTTGCAAATACATGTCAACTATCTCTCAGAGTGTTAGTAGACAGTTAGGTTAGGGTTATGGTTAGTAGAATAAGTTGGCATGTACTTCCAAAGTTAGCATTACAATAAAGAGATAGCAGATATTAAGAAGACAGTCTACTAATACTCTAATGACTGGTAGTTGACATGTAGTTGCAAAGTTACTAGAATGTTAGTAGAATGTCTAAAATGGACAGTCGAAATTAATTGTTAACATATTGTTCTATTAACAAGCAAGATGTGCTTGTTGATTTTAGTCCCGACTTGTTTGCAAATGAATTTGAGTAACTGAAGTCCCCCAACTCAGTTCCAGTGTTGATGGGTGTTGTAGCAATCAATCAATTCATTATAGTATGCATGCTATTTCCAAATCATTGGTGCAGTAAAGCAGTTGGGAATGTCTTGTCCATGTTCATGGAGACTCTCAATGTTGTTTAACAGGGAAAACTCTACTCTCAAGTCAGATTAACTAGCCTAGCCACATCATTAGCTCAGTCCATAGGATTAGCACCCTGTCACTCTCTTGCCACATGTGTCCATTTCCTCAATTGATAATTGATTTAAACTCTTAAAGTTGTCCTGTCTTTGTTGTCCAAGTCCTCTTGGGACCTTTGTTCTGGAGTCAGAACAATGTGAACAGCCAAAGAGAGGCTAGCGTGCAGGCGCATAGCAAATCAACCGAACTCTTAGCTGTACTCTCTACATAGACCCTCATAGGAAATGGCCAAGCCGGCAGTTCTACACTGAACACAATGCTCTAGCACAGAATGAGGGGATTATTCCCAGAGAACAGCCCAAATCCTCCCTTCTATTATACGTGCAGCATGTTCCTGGGTGATTCGACTTTACTCAGACATACAAGAGGAGACGCATTTTGGCTGATGGAGCTAGTCAGAGACTTGTGAGAGTAATAAAAAAATAGAAGGATGGAGATGGTGATTATGAAAGAAAGGAAGATAAAGGGAAGGGAGGCAGATAAAGATCGAGAAAGTGTGCTGACTTCTCATGTAGTATTATGATATATTATGATGCAGTCTCAGTGATGTAGTTATTGTTTCACAATTCTCATGCCATGACACCTCATCTACAGTATTTTGTCATAACACCAGTGGGTTATGAATTATTACATTTCACCGACAACTTTTATTAAATGCCCCAAATGAGAAAATGTAATATTCGCTTCAGTTTATAACGGCAATATCTGCTCTGATCAAACGTTTAGTAGCACATACATCAAAGCTCTAAAATTCAAACTAGACAGTAATTCATTTTACCATCCATCAAATGCTGAATAGTAATCACTATCAGACTACATATCACAGTTGAAGACACCAGCTGTCATTGTCTCTCTTTCAAAAGCAGGTTTGGTTGAGACCTTAAATTTTTTTTTTTATTTATACTTGATAGTGTACTAAGAAATGTTGTTCATAAAAAACTGTGCTTTTCTAAAGAAAATTGGCAGAAAATGAAAGAAAACAGGGAGACTAATGCTGTTGCATCAGTTGTTTAAAGTGTTAGTTCACCCAAAAATGAAAATTCTGTCATTAATTACTCACCCTCATGTCGTTCCACACCCGTAAGACCTTCGTTCATCTTCGGAACACAAATTAAGATATTTTTGATAAAATCCGATGGCTCAGTGAGGCCTGCATTGCCAGCAATAACCTTCCCTTTTTCATTGCCCATAAAGCTACTAAAAACATATATAAAACAGTTTATGTGACTACAGTGGTTCAATCTTAATATTATAAAGCGACGAGAATACTTTTTGTGCGCCAAAAATAACAAAATAGCGACTTTATTCTACAATATCTAGTGATGGGCGATTTCAAAACACTGCTTCATGAAGCTTCGAAGCTTTACGAATCATTTGTTTCGAATCAGTGGTTCAGAGCGCCAAAATCCCATGATTTCAGTAGACGAGGCTTCGTTATGTCATAAGTGTTTTGAAACTTCAATAGTTCATGTGACTTTGGCAGTTTGATATGCGCTCTGAACCACTGATTCGAAACAAATGATTCGATAAGCTTCGAAGCTTCATGAAGCAGTGTTTTGAAATCGCCCATCACTAGATATTGTTGAATAAAGTCGCTATTTTGTTATTTTTGGCGCACAAAAAGTATTCTAGTCGCTTTATAATATTAAGGTTGAACCACTGTAGTCACATGAACTGTTTTAAATATGTTTTAGTAGCTTTCTGGGCATTGAAAAAGGGAGTATTATTGCTGGCGATGCAGGCCTTACTGAGCCATTGGATTTTATCGGATTTTAAGGCGCTATATAAATAAAACTTATTATTATTATCATTATTATTATTATTATTATTATTATTATTATCAAAAATATCTTGATTTGTGTTCCGAAGATGAACGAAGGTCTTACGGGTTTGGAACGACAAGAGGGTGAGTAATTAATGACAGAATTTTAATTTTTGGGTGAACTAACCCTTTAAGATGGTCCTACTACAGCTGTGTCCTTAAAGGGATAGCTCACCCAAAAATAAAAATACTGTAATTTACTCACCCTCATGTCGTTCTAAACCTGTATGCATTTTTCTCTTTTGCGGAACACAAGAAGATATTTTGAAAAATGTTGGGATCCAACAACATTGGACAACATTGACTTTTATTTTGTAATGAGACAGTTTTCAAAATATATTTTGTGTCCTACTAAAGAAAGCAATGCATACACATTTGAAAAAAGATAATGATAATAAATCTTTTTTTGGGGGGTGAACTATCCCCTGTTGCTCTGCCATGAAAATAGTCTAAAAGACTACTTTTAAATTAATACCTGCTGTTGCAATGCAATGCAAACTTGTGTTATGTTATGAATCGGCTTCTGACATGTTTTGGAAATTACGTTTGTGTTCGTGTACTTGTGTAATGTGTTTTTGGGCCTTACTTTGCCTTCTGCACAGTCTTAACAGTTGTTTTTATAGTGCATTGTGGGTAGTGTAAACCATATGCACTAACCTCTAATGCAGAATTTGATGGTAGAAGCGGCCACAGTGGTAGACTCCGTCGACGAATAACTGACAGTGGCATTAACGATAATAACTGCTGCCATTATAATAACGGGCCTGGAGCAATCTGCCTTGGTAATGATGGCGGCACGGCTGGCTGAATTGGATGAAAAGATAACGCTCTGAGGGTCCTCCACCGGCAAGGAGCTTCCAGCTTATGAATAATTCACCCTCACTCACCTTGTGTTATTCATTTATAGCCCATCACAATCAGTGCATGATCAAAAATCCCTCTGCCTCCGCGCTCTGCTTACAAGCAATTAATGTTGTCATTTTCCAATCACAAACCACACTTTCATAATTCAGAAGGCTTTGGGGGAGATACACGCGCAGACAGACGGAAAGCCGACTGGAGCGGGTAAGACGACGAGAGATGCGTGCAATCGGACAGACAGACAGTAAGCGCTTTTGACGTCTTTCTTCTGCCCACCTGTCCCATTGCTCATGGTAAAGCTATGCATATATGTAAATGAGAAAGCGTACATGATGGTGCTTGATTACCATCTGCGACACTGTGTTGCAATCCATCAAGGATACGTCAACAGAGTCAAATAATAATTACACACCGACTTCTCTATTCTGCTTTTTATCAAGGCTGGCAGTGGCACTTTTTTTTTTTTAAGTGTAATTCATTTCTTTGGCCTTTTCTTTAAAAAATAACTGACGTTTATAATGGACACTGCTGTTCATGCACAGCAAGGGCCTCTAAAATGATTCAATGCAACATTATGATGCAGCGTTTTGAGGCACCATGCTTTTGGAAGATGAAGACTGAATTTGTACTTTGCTGCCAAAGTGGCCTATTCAGATGCTGATGTGAGTCTTTCTTATATGTTCAAACCTATTGATCTGCAGGATGTAGAGATTATTCTGCTGGATTGCATCTTTTCGTCTATTTCCATGCGGCTTGCGTGGCAGACTCTCCCCTCTATATTTCGATTTTATGGTGGCTGTAACAACCGAGGAACTTTTAAAAGTTCCAGGTCACCTTCTGTGCCAGATGCAAGCTGGTTTCTAACCATCTGAATTGTGCCCGTAAAAAAAAAGAAAGGGGGGGAGGGGAGCAAAACAAAAACGTATTAGCATTGCTAATGAGTTTTCAAGTGTGTCCACAGATGATATTAATAAGCACAACAACGACACAATAACAACAAACAACAATACTTACTCTTCATTCCTGTACTTGAAAACACAGAGTGCGAATCGCTTTCTTGGGAGAACATCTCGTTATTATTGAACGACTTTTAGCTGATTTTGTGTGTGGCACTGAGACAAATTGTTGTTTAACTGATGAACGAAAATACACCAGGACCGACTCCTCACCCTTTGCTTCTTTGCATAATTACATTATCACTTATCTCAGTTGATCACTTGCCTGGTGATTTTGATTGCTAGCAGTTATCCTTCTAGTGTTCAGTTCTGTTTTTCCCTCAGACTGAAGGCTGAAAGATTTTCTGTCTTGTCTTTTAAACTCAGATGCTATTGAAAACTTCCCAGATAAAAGACTTTGTGATTTAATCATGACATTGAATATCATTTGCTTGCTGTTGGTGTTCACTTCAGTTCTTTCTGACTCCCTGAGGAACTGCTCAAGGAAATGAGAGAACAAGTCCACGCAGGAGCTTGTCACGGACAGGCAAAAAAGATATTGTACTGGATTACACTTTAATGGCTTCCCATCTGTGCCTCCTTCCCTGTAGGGTATTGATCAGAGATGACTGGATATTGAAAAATCATATAGATGAAACTATATCCACCTCAATAACCTCGGGGCTAATCGTTTTTCCATAGTCTTATTTATTGTGCTTTGGAACATAGGTTTGAGATTTAAGGGAATCCTTTGTCAATTTTTCTTTCCTAAAGGGGAAACAACGAAGGAAAATTGATTGTAAATATCTATTCATTCCGACTGGGTGCACCAATATCATTTTCAGAGACCAAGAATGAGTACTGATACTTTCTATTTGGTATTTGCTAGGGCTGCCCCCTAGTAGTCGGCTAACAGTTAGTCGACGAGAAGAGGCTTAACCGACCAAAATTGGCATTAGTCGGTTAGTCGCAGAAAAAAAAAAAAAAAAACATCCACAGGAAGTGCCGAAATCACGCAGTCTGTGACGGACAGATCGTTAACGGCAGGAAATCCAAACATTCGCCCATCATTCATCAACCTCAAACATGGCTTATCACTTGAAACTTGCAACTTTACAAGTTTGCTCGCTCTAACGTTAACCTATAAATGTGCGCTATTATTTGGCACATATCCAAGTGTTTGTGTGGAGTTTGTGTGCGCTTACTGCATGACATGGAGGTGCCGCTGCGATCACTTGAATTTTAAGGGATAGTTCACCCAAAAATTCTGTCATTAATTACTCACCCTCATGTCATTCCACACCCGTAAGACCTTTTCGGAAATTAAGATATTTTTGATGAAATCCGATGGCTCAGCAAGAAAATGAACACTTTCAATACCCAGAAAGCTACTACAGACATATTTAAAACAGTTCATGTGAGTACAGTGGTTCAACCCTTAATGTTTTGAATCATGTAATGTAATGAAAAGAATACTTTTTGTGCACCAAAAAAAACAAAATAATGACTTTATTCAACAATATCTAGTGATGGGCGATTTCAAAACACTGCTTCATGAAGCTTCGAAGCGTTACGAATCTTTTGTTTCGAATCACTGGTTCGGAGCTTGTATCAAACTGCCAAAGTCACGCCCCCCAGTGGTGAACCATTGAAATTTCGAAACACTTATGACGTAACGAAGCGTCGTTTACTGAAATCACGTGACTTTGGCAGTTTGATACGCGCTCCGAACCACTGATTCGAAACAAAAGTTCATAAAGCTTCTAAGCTTCATGAAGCGGTGTTTTGAAATCGATCATCACTAGATATTGTTGAATAAAGTCGTTTTTTTGTGCACCAAAAAAAACAAAATGTATTCTCGTCGCTTCATAACATTAAGGTTGAACCACTGTAGTCACATGAACTGTTTTAAATACATCTTTAGTAGCTTTCTGGGCATTGAATGTGTTAATTGTCTTGTTGGCAATGTAGGCCTCACTGAGCCATTGGATTTTATCAAAAATATCTTAATTTGGTCATACAGATAAGAATAATCCAACATTCGGATTGCTCAACATTGCGCTGCTGCAAGCTTTATGCGTCCGTTTGAGTGCTAATTAGGCTATGTATTATAAAAAGGCAATTAAAGGCTCATTATTATGAGTTATATGGTTTATTAAATGTGCGATTAGCCGACTAATTGCTTAAATGAACGACTACTAGTCGACTAGAAAAATCTTTAGTCGAGGGCAGCCCTAGTATTTGCTAATACGATACCTAGGCCCAATGTTTTACCTTTTTAAAACCTTTTTTTTAATATATATATAATATATATATATATATATATATAACATACAGTAATGTGGATAACCAAGCAGAAAGACGTGGAACCGAGACAAGAACATGATCTCTGTATCCGATAGTAGTATCGTATCACTGCATCCCTGTGTGGATTTTAGCATTGTGATTTTAGCATTGTGCATAATTTGCATTTCCTGCTTCTTTGTAACCTTAACATAAGCTATTCAGATCAAACGAGGCCTTATGAGTGGCCAAATAAAGTGTAGACAACTGTATGAGCTCTCTGTGATGGTAATTTTAAATCAATAAGTCAGCCAGTTAACTGGGTAGTAAGAAAAATGACTCCCCCCACCCCCCCCAGATTCAGCGACTATGTGTGTAGGTTGCAAATCTCTTTACAGGTCAGGCTTCGAGTGCTCCCCATCTAATTGTCGGTGTAATTATTTATTGATGTGTGTTTGTGTGGGAGCCGCGTATGGAGTGTGTGTGGGATGGTAGGTGGTTGTGATCAAGAGCGCAGTGTGTGTTTGTGGGTGTGCGCTTGTGTGCGGCGCTATTTGCCAGGCTGCGCATGCAGCTGTATTTGTTGTTTCCTGTGGTGGTGGGCAATGGGATGGATCCAAAGAACATCAGTCTATTTCATATTCCACAAAGGCTTAAAAACAACCGCATACACAAGCTGGGAAAAGCCAGTTATACCTTCCCTGCTGAAAAGACCTGCTTGGATTTAACCAGCATGCATTAGCAGGCTGGTTAGTTTTGGTTTGGTTCTGTTGAGCTGGTCAGCCATCACTTTTTCCAATGGTTAAGCTAGTGGGGACACTTTCCATGAACATTAGTGTTAAAGTCATATTTATTTATTTTTTTGATAGGAAAAAAAAAAAATATATTTGAAATGTAGTCAATATTTCATCATGTCATATTCAGTCAGTAAGTCTATTTTACTAAAATTGTAACATTTAATCTTTTTGCAGTTTTACTAAAATTGTAAAATTCAGACAAATTTTATGTATTTTTTTTTTTTTTAAGCAGTTGTTGTGTGTTTGTCTCATTTTCATTTTCGACCATTTTTCTGGAGCAACATTCCTATCAACCAAATATTTTATTGTTAATCTTTTGGTTTAGGGGTTGAACAACTTGTCAGATAGTCATTGCCCTTTGATTTCAGTGGTTAGTTAGGGTTAGGATTTGATATTGATCTAGGAACACTTCGTACTTGACATCATGGTCGCAGGTCTTTGTGATTCACCAACGACCTAATCACAAATTTTGCTGATTAAGCTACTTAAGAAGGCTGAACACCAGTGCTTTCACAAAGTATGACCTGTTCTTGGATCCTTGTTGGTTGTGGAAAAACATTCCTGTCAACCGATGAGATTTTCGGGTTAATGCTGGGGTTTAGGTTTAAGCTTAAGCTTAAACAACATTCTTATTAATTTAGCATTCCCCTATGATTTTATGAGAATTTAAGACAAGAGCTGAAATTATTTGACTAGAATGTTGTTCCAGGAACATCAAATACAGTACTTGGCAACAACATGGTCACAGGTCTTTCAACAGCAATCCGTCCCGATATTATGCAGGAAAAGCTCAGCCATAATCTTGTGATTTCTACAGATGAATACTTGCTAAATCATTATGAGTAATGGCCAGCCACTTTTGGTAAGCAAATTTCAGAGCATAACTAGCATGACCTGGAAAGAAAGATGGTGAACCACTTTTGAAAGGACAAAACCATTCCTCATTCCTGGCACCTCGACCCAAGCTGGAGATCCATTGGGAGTTTTGTGACACTCCGAAGAGGTCACGGTGGCTTTTAGAACTTTATTATTATGTTTTTTCCCCCATCTTCAAGCTAGCTGTTGTCGGAGATGTTTCTAGCAGGCTCTCTCGAGTCCAAATGTAATGAGGGGGTGTATGATTAGATGATGGAGCATTACTGGACGCTGAGGTCAGAGATTCCAGGAAAACATAAAATGTTTTGGGTGCATAATGAGGGTTGGATGTCCCTTTTGGGTGCTGTCACAACCTTGCAACTTGTGTTTTTAGGGGGTGGATCCAGTGTAGTTAGACAGAAAAATGCTAATAGCTAATGGAAACCAACAGTTACAGCTTCAAATGCCAAAATGACTTTGCTCTTTGTTCAAGTGAGTGGGAAAAACACAGTTTATTTTATTATGGTGTGCTCTAAAGGCTTTGCTGATTGTGTGTTTGAATAGACAATGTTTGTGAGTCAAGTACCTTCATCTGATGGTGGACATTTAAAGCCCCAATATTGCTCCTGGGAGACATTCGCTGATAACCATGATACAGTACATTTAGCAAATGAGCCTGTAGATGCAATTTGATTCTTTCATTGATATTTTCTACCAAACAGATGTTTATTTGTTTCCATTTTCCCACCAAAGAGAGCGTATCAGCTTGATCTGATCCATAACTACAGCCATTGCAACAGCAGTGGCCCCAAAACATATTTGGACACTAAAGCAAACTTTTTGATGTCAAGGACCACTTCTGTGTAGGTTTGGACCCCTTTTAAAAATATAAAGGCAACTATATATGATCTATGCATAGTATAGTACAAGTATAAAGTTCATTTATGCACTGAAGTATCATATTATACTAAATTAATAACTTTTCTTTATCGTGTCACTGTACTGAAGTTTAAAATATTAATCTAAATAAATGTTTTAAATATTTTCATATTAAAAATATTACAATATTATACGTGTTTTTTAATTTAAAATAAAAAATTATTTCTTATTATAAAGTTATTTGTATAGTATTTTTGCGTAGTAAATATTTAACAGTCATGAAAACATTTTTGTATTTTTTTTTTTTTTTTTTCATAGTCCCACTAGAACTATCTTTTGGCCAATGAAAACACCAAACTTAAGCCACATATAAAAATGTATGAACGTTTTTGAAGTATATAATAAAATATCAAACCAATTGCAAATGGTGTGTGTGTGTATGTCTATATTAGGGCTGTCAAAAATAACATGTTAATTTCTTTTAAAAATCATTTTTTGCCAAAGGATGCCAGGAGAAAAAATGGATTCTGCCTTAATCACATTAAAATAGTTTTAACATATTAAACAGAAATATTAATTGCAGAAATTAAAATGTTATTTTTGACAGCCATAATTCATGCATACATAAGCACACACACAAACTGATTTTGAGAAAAGCTCTAGCACCATTTGTTTGCAGATGTTGCTTGATTTGATATTTTGTATTTATGTAATGCAATGACAATTACACAAGTCGGATAAGTCACAAGTGTCCAAATGCTTTTCGGTGCCAATTCATTGTCGTCTTGTCTTATCATGAATTAATTTATCTTTTTGCAGGGATCACCAGAGGCCATTTTTTACATCTTGTGTAGATTTAGAATGCATATAAATTGGTATCAGGCAATTTAACAGCATGCTAAACATTATGTTAGCTTGATCAGGGCTCTTTAGCATAGTGCTGTTGGAAGCTCGCAGGCGCACCATGCTGAGTCTTGGAGTGCCGTTTCCAGCCTTGCTCCTTGAACGGGCGTCAAACGGCAGACCCATATTCTCTCAATGTTATGTTCCTGTTATGGCCTTGTTGTCGAAGAGAACGCGCCCAGCGGGGCCTCCAATGGCTACCATATAGCCGCTGAATGGAAACTAATGCAATCGCTCATTGCTTTCTCATGTACTCGTGCACAACAGAGATGTATCTCAGATCTCATTACTCTGTGGCTGTATGTGAACGTAGCTTAGCGGAGCTCTTGAATACAGATGTTTCCAGCTGGAAATGCAGCACGCTCTTGGGAGAAAGTCTGTGTCTGCGCTGTAATTAGATTAGTGTTTATGGGATGCTTAATTTTAGATTATGTAGATTATAATCTGATGATTTGCCGGGACAACAATGTTAAAAGCCTCAGATCAGCTTCGTGAGCTTAGAGATCATACGCACACACATACACAGGCTTGCGCGTATGAGTCACAGCATATGGTTAACAGTCAAGAGCTTGTTATTCAGACTAAATCTAATAGTTGCGTGTGTAAAGAAAATACATTAAACAATCAAAAGCACGTATAAATGCAAAAAGATGTTGAATAAGAAATTATATGTAAAATATTTCTTACTGTTATTTGTGAAAATGAATAAATCCTGTTGATTTTAGTTTTATGTATATGTAGAGTTTAACTGCAGTTAAATAGTGGGAGAAATTGGTAATGGTTTTATACATTATAGCCTAAATATTAAATGATTTTGGTATATTTTAGTGTTTAAATGTACCTTCTTTAAACAGGGAAAACAGAACTCTAAGGACTGGTTATGGGGATTTTTGTTGATTTATTAAACTGCACAAAACATTATTTTTCCTGTCACTGTATGATAATGGGTCATTGACGAATAAGGTTTTTAAAAGTGTCCCAAAATATAATGGAGATATAATTCATTTTGAAGTTTTATTAAGTGTTAATAATGAGATTATGTGGTTTTTATAATCAATTAACACTGCTTTTGTCATTTATTACAAGATGGACAAAATTTGTAATCAAAAAAGTCATTTGGTTTAACCAAAATTTCGCTTTTACTGAATGACACTTTTGGTTATACCGAATGACGATATTTTCAAACAATGCTAACAGGCTGATATCTAGCTATCTAGCTAGCAAAAGGACAATCAAACATTTTATATTTAGTACAAGTTTTTAAATGTTTGTACTAAATATAATTTAGTTTTATAGTGGTTGTACTGAATGACCTGATGTTTTGGGACATGCGTATGAGCAAGTGAAAACATGAATTTTTCAAATAGTTAAGAGAGAGTTAGTTTGCTTCATGACCATATGGTCCTTTGCAGGTGTCTGAATGATGTCACATCCTGTTACATCAAATTGACTGCATGACTTGATCCAAAACGGTCCCTTTATATTGGTTACTCCGAATGACATCAATGAAATTCATTTTTCCAGACATTCTTTTTAATAACAAAGCAACGACTTCTACACATAATTTTAATACCATTTTGCATGTTGATATATGAGGTTATAAAATCATGCCAGAATAAAAAATATATACATTTATTACATTTTAAGATATTTTAATCACAAATGAAATGGCTGTATTGGCCTTTGGACAGTTAAACCGAATGACCTTTTGACACTTCAAAATCTTTAAAATACCTTTATATGTAGCAAAATATAATATATAAATATATAAAACCTTTTGGATTCAATAAAAGAGATCTAGTTGTTGTACTACCTTACATACTTTGGATGTCATATCTTTGTTTTTTATTATTATTAAGGCTTTTGGACAAAAAAAATGACCCGTCACGTCATTGACCCTAATACATTGTAAAGTATGACTGAAAAGAAAACTAGTACTTCTACAACAACATTATACTGGTCAAATTCTTAGTCTAAGATATAACTTTAAAATTGTTTCATTCTTTTTATTATTAGATATAATATGATGCAATGTAATCTAGACTGACATGTATTATAATGACCAAAATATAATTTTTGGCAATTTAAACAAATATGAAGTAGAAATATTTTTTGTGTGACTTTATAGTTCTTTAAAGTGAAATTATTATACAAGATGGAGAGCAGTAGTGTTGACAAGAGCAATCAAATTGGTGTTATGATTTAAAAAAAAAAAATCACATTCACAAATTAATATATTTAGAGATTGTATGGACATCAATGTATGTTCAGTCCCACCAAATGACAGTTTCTGTTTATGACTAGAAATTATCATTATATTTTTCGAGTATGAAATGAAATAGTAAAATTTTCATTCATGTGTTTAGGTTTGACATTTAGCAGATGTTTTTAGGTCATTTAAGCAGATGCTTTATTTGTTCTTGTTTTTTTTGTTGTTGTTGTGTTTAAATCCTAACAACCCTCAGACAAACCGAGATACAAATAATTACACACATGCATAAACATAAACATAAACACAGAGCATGTTTCAGCACACGTTTAGGATCACTGGAATCTTAAAGGGAAATGATCAGGCAGGAAGTGGGTCAGTAATGTTGAGAAATTGGCTTAAATTGCATTTCCTACCCAGCACATTAAGAATACGACCAGCTGCTTTCAATGGAAGCTCTGAAAGGCCTGACGTCTGAGCGTGCCAAACATACGTGTGATCTGCCATACAAGGATGCAAATCATTCAGCCTCTACAGGTTGTTTCTCATGAGAGGCAGTGCAGATTTGGGGATGCCGTGCCAAACTATTTGTTCTGTTATCCTAATCTGAACCGTATGAGGACTGTAGATCACACTGCTCTCAGTACTATATGGGGATTGTTTCCCAAAATATACAGACAAACTGGGAAAATCTCAGGAAAAAATATGTGATGGATTCTGGGTCACATTTTAACACAAAATAAAAATAAAAATGATTTTGCATATTTTTGGGACTTTTTTTGGGGATAGACATTATTTTCATGGCAATTATGGCCATTATGGCCATTTTTTCTCAGTGATACAGATTATTCTCAGTAATTCTCATTACTGTAAATACAAAAATAATTCTGCTACATTTTTTTCCCCGCATTACATTAATAAGGATTACAAATGTGCTAAACTGGCATTAAAGGGATAGTTCACCAAAAAATCAAGAAAAGTCTTCTGCGGCATACAAAAGAAGATATTTTGAAGAATGTCGGAAACCAAACAGTAATGGTCCCCATTGACTTTCATAGTATTTTTTTCCATACTATGGAAGGCAATCAACTGTTTGGTTAACCATATTCTTCAAAATATCTTCTTTTGTGTTTTCTTGAGGGTGAGTAAGTGATGATAGAATTTTCATTTTTGGGTGAACTATCCCTTTAAATATGATGCCACAATGCAAAATAATTCAGTGCTCCTCGAATAGGCTTTTTTTCTGAATATAATTGCTGAAATATGACCTGGGAAAGTTCTTGACAGGTTTTACGAGATTTACCCAACTAACAGAAAAACTATTTCTGCTTTCATATGGAAGCGTTTTTGTACCTTTGCTCTTCCATTCAGTTTATGTTGATTTATAGATCAGTGAAATGCATAATCATTTAACCTCCATGTTAGAGAGAGAGACCGTGAAACAGAGAGAGCGCGAGTGTTGTGCATGTGTGTTCTGTCTGTGCCAGATGCCATGGGGCCGAGAGCAGGTCATGGGCAGTCTCATAATCAGGCCTCTGTGCACTGCTTGGAAACGTGTTTGCGATGTGTGGTGCTGGTCTGAGGAATCAGTATGTGTGAGTGTGTGAACAGGCTGTGTCTGGGGTGCGTGTGCAGTGTCAGGTCAGTGGTGAGGAGATATGAACATCTGTCCCACAGCTTTTGCCTGCTGCTAGTTAAATGACACAAGTGCACACGTTACACATTAGCACATGTGTGCGGCTCAGAGTTGCACTTGCCTGCTTCAATCAGCCTTTTGGTATTATACATAGAATAGTCTCTGCTTTAGAAGGCATACGCCCAAGCAGTGTTCACGGGCTATGTGATCCATATTGTATACAAAGGCTAAGATCAGAATGGCGTATTATCATACATTATTTCTGTTTCAGCATTGTGCACACTATGTGTGAATGTTTTGTATACATGGACCTGTTTCTGTGTGTGTGTGTGTGAGTGAGTGTACACTCTAAAAAAACGCTGGGTTAAAAACTACCCAAGTTGGGTTGAAAATGGACAAACCCAGCAAATGGGTTGTTTTAACCCAGTGGTTGGGTTAAATGTTTGCCCAACCTGCTTGGGTAGTTTTATTTAACTCAACTATTGTTTAAAAATTACTGTATTGCTTGCTTAAAATGAACCCAAAGTATGTTGGAAATTAACATTTATTAATATGTTTAATAAATGAACATTTATTAATAAAGTGTAATGAATAATAATTAAACAATAAACATTTATTAAATTGCTTATTAATGTTCACCTTTTGATTATTATTGTTGTGTTCTAATAATTATGTGTCTGATTTTTAATTTTTTTAATCTATTTTGGGTTCATGTTAAGCCAGCCATTTAATAATTTTTAAGCAATAGTTGGGTTAAATAAAACTGGCCAGCACGTTTGGTAAAAATTTAGCCCAACCGCTGGGTTAAAACAACCCAGTTCTGGGCTTGTCCATTTTCAACCCAACTTGGGTTGTTTTTAACCCAGCATTTTTTTAGTGTGCGTGTATATATATGTGTGTGTGTGTGTGTGTGTGTGTGTGTGTGTGTGTGTGTGTGTGTGTGTATGTGTGTGTATATGTATGTGTATATATATATATATATATATATATATATATATATATATAATACACACACACACACACACACACACACACACACATATATGTGTATGTATATATATATATATATATATATATGTATATGTATGTGTGTGTGTGTGTGTATATATATATATATATATATATATATATATATATAATACACACACACACACACACACACACATATATATATATATATATATATATATATATATATGTATGTGTGTGTGTGTGTGTGTGTGTGTATGTATGTGTATATATATATATATATATATATATATATATATATATATGTATGTATGTATGTATATATTATATACACTGTGTATGATGTACTATAAATATTACCTATTTAATTTATAGTGGATACCACTTGCTGAATTAAACGCACTATGGAATATACTATGGTTATAAACAGTTTAAACCATTTTGCATTCTGTTTTTAAACAGTAAGCAATACTGAGTGTATACTGCGCAGTATGCTAGTATTACATTCTGAATGCAGCCAAAAATGGCTGATATCACCAGTTCTAATTCTGTTTAGTTGCTGCTATGCACAATTTTTTGAGATGTTGTTATAGTTTTGGAAGAAACTTATTTAAAACTTCCCAGACTGCTACAAGGATTGTTTTCAAGGAAGATCTAGTCGCTGGATTTGCCAAAATTCGCAAGAGACGTGATTTCAGATCTTTGAAATATATTTAGAAGTTTTTAGTAAATGATATCCTTGATTGCATATATTTTTTAGGTTTTTCCTCTCAAATGTCAGATTATGCTAGATTTAACTGTCCCTTAAAGGATTAGTTCTCTTTCAAATTAAAATTACCCCAAGCTTTACTCGCCCTCAAACCATCCTAGGTGTATACGACTTTCTTCTTTCTGATGAACACAATCAGAGTTATATTAATAAATATCCTGACGCATCCAAGCTTTATAATGGCAGTGAACGGGATCAACGAGTATGAAGCTAAAGAAAGTACATCCATCCATCATAAACGTACTCCACACGGCTCCGGATGGTTAATAAAGGCCTTCTGAAGCGATGCGTTTGTGTAAGAAAAATATCCATATTTAAAAAAAACGCAACGTCAGTTACGCTTTCTTCCTAAGGTAAATATTGAAGGCGGTATGCTTGGGGTAATTTTCATTCGAAAGTGAACTAATCCTTTAAGATTACTTTACATTACTTGGCCGGAGTAAATTGCAGTGTGGACCACAAGTTTGACTACAGTATGTTTATGACTGCACAGGACATATAGCTGAATCTCTTTTTCTCTCTCCTGTTCACTGACTCATTCACTCTCTCTTAACTCTATAAATTGCTGTTTTAAAGTCATCATTTTGAGGGAAATTTTTTAAATCTACAGCTTTAATTCAAAATCAGCCCAGATCAGTGGTGCACACTTCTCCTCCGCTCTCTGCTGATATTTTCCAGTGCCTCCATGCCGTGAACACCTGCTCTCACTCCACGACAGTCTCATGTAGACGTTATAAAGCCAAACAATAAAGATCACGAGTGCCTTTTTTAGTGCCAGACGAGGGGATGGAGTGAAAGGGGAATGGAGACTGAGAGAGAGAGTCCAGAGGTGATTAAAGGTGAAAGCGTAGACTGATAAATCGCTCTGCCTTACAGCCGTGCCACGGGGCACAAGCCCTAAACAACAGAACCATAGTGCAGGTGAATGTGAGAGTGTATTATTGGTGTGAATGTGTGTTTGATTATACATCTGTCTGTATAAACCACCATTTGTGATCTGACAGCCTGTGAATGACTTAAACTTACTGTAAGTCATGAAATGTGGAAGAGATACTTAGTTGTGTAAATATTACAGGAAGTCAGACAGGAACAGGCATCAGGACCGCAGAAACTGTAAGTAGTCCGACAGAATGTAGAATCATATACTGCCGTTTAAAAGTACGGGTCAGATCTTTTTTTCCTTAAAGAAATTAATACTTTTATTCAATTGAATTCATTAATAATTAATAATTCATTAATTTGATCAAAAGTGACATTAAAGACATTTATATTGTGACAAAAGATTTCTATTTCAAATAAATGCTGTTCTTTTGAACTTTCTATTCATCAAAGAATCATGAAAAAAAGGTATTGTGGTTTCCACAACATAAAGCAGCACAACATTGATAATAATAAGAAATGTTTCTTTAAAAACCCAATTCATCATATTAGAATGATTTCTGAAGGATCATGTGACAGTAATGATACTGGAAATTCAGCTTTACCATCACAGGAATAACTGCATTGCAAAATATATTAAAATAGTTATTTAAATTGTAATAGTATTTCACAATATTACTGTTTTTACTGTATTTTTGATCAAATAAATGATCCCCAAATACTGACCTTAAAATTTTGAATGGTAGTGTACATGCGGTTTTTATGACCTCGTGTTAATTCATTTACGATGAATTAGTGAAGACAAAAAGATATAAAACGATTTTTAAATATTTTAACTTAACTTAAAGGGATAGTTCACCCAAAAATGAAACTTTTGTCATCATTTACTCACCCTCAAGTTGTTCCAAACCTGTATAAAATTCTTTGTTCTGCTCTACACAACGAAGATATTTGGAAGAATGTTTGTAACCAACCAGATCTCACTCCCCATTGACTACCATAGTAGGAAAAAAATACTATGGTAGTCACTGGGGGGTGAGATCTGCTTGGTTACAAACATTCTTCCAAATATCTTGAATAAATTCTTCCAAATAGCTTGAGTAAATGTTGAATAAAATAAAACGTCAATAGACATGTTATATGACAACTACCCATGTGCATTCCATGTGATTTTTCACAGAATTAACATTAGCATCTTGCTAAGACCTAAGACCTCCAGTGTTGCTCTACCAGTTGAGCTACATGAAAGTCAAGCATTTTCCTTAATCAAATGAGAGGACAGACAACCTAAATACATTACGTCCTACTAAAGGACTTTAGATTGAGGGTCAATAGGATTGCTCAGTGGAAGCAGCTTTAAATAACACCATTATATAAAGCTAAACGACATCTCGTGATGGCCATGCTAATATGACGTGTATTTTTAGATAAGCCTCAGATGCTTTGGGAATCTGTGATGTTCTCCTGTCTAATGCTGTTAATGCCAGAGAGAGCGGCAGAGAGAGTGCCTGAATTCTGGCTCGCTTTAGTGCGAGCACCATTAAGACCCAATTAGAGAGCCTCCATTGGCTGTTTGGAGGAAACAAAGGGCAAACGGCTGAGCCGCTGCATTTCCACCGTCACCAATCAAAACAGGAGGCTGGCAGTCTGCCATCCCTCCACTCATCTCTCGCTCTCTCTCTTTCTCTTAGGCCATGCGTCCAAAGATTTTGGCAGCCTCTCTTTATCTTCATTTATGTGTTCCACCATCTACAAACACATTTAAGGACAAGCGCACACACACGCATCAACACAAACACGTTTAAGGACAATCACGCACATGCACATTCGTAAAACAAACACTCACACATGGCTGCCCACCTTGGTGCATACCTGAGTGTAAACAAAAAAGGATTCATGTTGAACACAAATGAGCGTGCTCAAATAGACACTCAACAGCGGTGAGTCTTAGGAAGAAGACAGACAGAATATTGTTATATTATTATATATATTTTTTGTGACACACACACAAAATAGTAATTTATATTAACAAATTAAATTGAATATTATTATAACTGAATATTATAAATGTGTGTGTGTGTGTGTATGTATATCTATATATATATATATATATATATATATACACATACACACACACACATATATATATTTCTGTGATGACAACTGTGAGTGTTTGGCATGGTAATGGGTATGACAGTGTTGATATGTTTGGTCTTGGCGGAATAGATCTTCTACGCTGCTGCTGTAGGTTATTGCTGCTGCTGCTGCAGAGCAAGTACGGGACTTGCTACTGACAATACATACATGACACTCTGCTGTGAGCAAGTAAGACATGCTGCTGCTTTACAATATAACATACATGAATTACCCGCAGCAGATCTATACAGGTGGAGCTGGGGAAGGTGGAGGGTTTCTGAAAGGTTGAGCACGCAAGCTCATTGGCTACTGATACAGCAGGAACCAATCAGCTGTGCCTGATAGATAATGATGTGATTACGAGCAGGTTGAGTTAAAGGACCTATTAGCCTGTGCCATCTAGAGTTTCATGACAGAACTTTGTATATATATGTATACTGATTTGATGATCAAGAAACATTTATTATTATTATTATTATCAATGTTGAAAACATTGCTGCTAAACAGTTTTTAATGATACTATTCAAACATTTGTGGTAAGATTAAAAAAAGAGAAATTTATTCATCAAGGATGCATTAAATTGATCAAAAGTGTCAGTGAAGACATTTATGGGTCATTGAGAATTTTGAAGTTTTATTAAGTGTTAACAATGAGATTATGTGGTTTATTAATCAATTAACACTGCTTTTTGTCATTTTTTTCAAGATGGACAAATTTGTCACCAAAAAATTAATTTGGTTTAACCAAAATTTCAGTTTTAACGGATGACACTTTTGGTTATACCGAATGATGATATTTTCAAACAGTGCTAACAGGCTGATATCTAGCTAGTTAGCAAAAGTACAATCAAACATTTTATATTTAGTATAAGTTTTTAAAATATTACAACATTTTCCATATTTTATAGCGGTTGTACCGAATGACCTGATGTTTCGGGACATGTGTATGAGCAAGTAAAAACATGAATTTTTTTCAAATAGTTAAGAGAGAGTTAGTTACTTTGCTTCATGACCACGTGGTCCTTTGCAGGTGTCTGAATGATGTCACAACCTGTCACATGATACTGGCTGCATGGCTTGATCCAAAATGGACCCTTTATATTGGTTACTCCAAATGACATTCTCATAACAAAGCAACAACTTCTACACATAATTTTAATACCATTTTGCACTATGTTGATATATGGTGTTATAAAATCATGCCAGAATAAAAAATATATACATTTATTACATTTTAAGATATTTTAATCACAAATGAAATGGCTGTATTGGCCTTTGGACCAAGTTAAACCGAATGACCTTTTGACACTTCAAAATCTTTAAAATACCTTTATATGTAGCAAAATATAATTAAAACCTTTTGGATTCAATAAAAGAGATCTAGCTGTACTACCTTACATACTTAGGGTGTCATTTCTTAGTTTTTTATTATTATTATTAAGGCCTTCGGACAAAAAAAAAAAAAAAGACCCATCACGTCATTGACCCTTATAATGTTAAAAATGATTTCTATTTAATAAATGCTTTAATAAATTTAACAAATACATTTAATAAATGCAAATAAATGCAGCCTTGGTGAGCATAAGAGACATTTTTCAAAAAGATTAAAAAAGTGTAATGTTTCCAAACTTTTGACAGGTACTGTGTATATAATTAATTAATAAATAAATAAATTAAATAAATAAATAAATAAGACTCGGACCATACGTATTAATAATGAATAACTAAATGTTAAACAAATAAATATGAACAGATGACCAAAGCCAACTCCCTTTTGGTATTTTTGAGCCGAGACTGACATCTGAAACCATAGTTATTAGTTTTAAAAATGGAATATAACCAAATTGTGTGCAAACACAACTGTATTTAGCTCTCTAAAAGAGCACCGAGAACTTTGCATCTCTCCTGTTTATGTTCTCCCAAAATACCTGGTCTATCAGGTGTCCGTCTCTCTGGATCAGGCCTGCGGCGTCTCCAAAACATGCTGCCAGATTAACCCTTTGAGACGTGTCTATCATATCCCCCTCTGTCAAGCCCTGCCTCCCTCATCGATCCCTAAGGCCATCATTGGACGGATGGAGAGAGAGGCAGGAAAAGAAAGAGATGGACTGATAGAGGATAGAGTTGGATCGTGTCTGCTGTGAGATCGATCAGATGGTGTAACGATAAGACGTCAGGATTACAGCTGCTCTCTGAGGTGTGTGTATGTGTGAGAGCAGAGGTGACTTGGCATCACATTCCTCTTTCCCACTGGTCTGCATTGGGTCACTTGAAATCAGGATACTTGGAGGTTTATGCTTAGTCATCAGCTAAACTAGATCAACCAGGCATAACTCAGAATTGTGGGTAATATCTGTGCTTCACATAAGAGAGCATTGTTTTTATTAGATAACACATTTACACAACAGCTTCCTTGTCTTAAACCTTCCATGCTGTTAAGGGTATTTTTAGACTTTAGACAGATTTACTGCAACTTAAAGGGATAGTTAACCAAAACTGAACATTCTGTTGTTCCCTCATGTTGTTCCAAACCTGTATGGCTTACTTTCTTCTGTGGAAGTTGAATTTTTTAGGTGAATATCCTGGGCCTCCTCCGTGTAATGAAAGTGATTGAGGACTGATGCTGTTAAAGTCCCCCTGAAATCAAAATTTAAGTTTTTTTAGCTTTTAGTATGAATATGTTAGCCTTAACGTTATGAATAAGCTGGTGTGTTCCAAAACAATGGCAAAATTCACATTTAGGAGATATAAGCATTCAAAACTTACAGTCTCTCACTTCCGCTAAAATTGATCACGGATTTTCATGACATCACTTCGCACTTCAGCTTCTCACCAAATCTTCTGTCCAATCAAATACTCTCTAGAATCTGAAGTCCCGCCCATCCTACACTATCAACAGACACTGAAGCTGCGGCTGAAATCGGTCATTTGTTCACACATTTACTAGTTTCTACATGGTGAATGGCACATAGTGCACTATATAGAGAATATGGAACGATTCAGACAGTGTAAACATGCTTTCCATTGACGCGAATAAAGTCCGTTTTCGCGTTAGTATAACGTGAATCACTGCAGTACGAGCACAGTCTGCTCTGGCCCAGGGACACGAGAGCACAGAGCGGATCATATCCGCGAGTCAGCTCAGAACACGAAAGGAATGGACCCATTTAAATTCTGCACAGAATGTTATATTTTAAAGTGATATAGAGGAGATTAGGAGGATAAACGGTTAGATATTGAAAGGAAACAGAGGTTTTACTGAGTTTAACGGCTCTGGCCGAGCTGTGATATAAATGAAACGCTACTGGCTATTTTTAAAAAAAAGGGGTGGGGCTGTTCGATATATTGCCCTGTCTTCCTGTTTCAGTTGAAATTACATCAACACATTGAATAATGCTGCGCGTTCCAAGACACTTCAGCGGGCCTTTAAGCTAGAAAATGACAAAAAGATACCATAAAAGCACCATAATTATGACTCGTGTGCTATATTCCAAGTCTTTTGAAATCATGTGATAGTTTTTTGATGTGGAACAGGCCGAAATTTAAGTTATTTATTGTAGCGATGTACTGTAACTCTCCTTAGCATGTTCATAAGAGAAGTAACCATGTCTGATGATTTGTGAATCAGTTGTCTTTTTGAATCAGATCTTTATAGCAAATCAGTTGATCTAGTTCACAAAACCAGTCTAAATGATTCATTTGCAAATCAGACTCTCTACTTCAACCCACTGACTCAGCGATTCAGTCGTAGCAATCAACTTCTCACCCGAGGGGAGTTTTATCAGTCGCTAGCAATAATTTTTTCTGTCTGTTCCTCATAAAAACTATTGTATGACTTCAGCAAACTTGGAATATAATGCACAAGTTGTATGAATCACTTTTATAATACTTTTATAGTGCTTTTTTAGAGCTCTAGTCCGCATTCAGAGAGGCAAGGATTTTCTTTTCTTGTTTTCCAGAAAAATAAAGTCATACAGGTTTGGAACAGGTTGAAGTAAGTAAATATAACATCATTTTTATTTTTGTGTGAACTATATCTTTAAGGTCAGCTTGAAACATCCTCCTAAAATTCCAAAATTTGTAAATAATAGAATTTGGTAAGTTTTAGGTTGGTTGTTGACATGAGAACAATTGTTGGGGAAAATGCGCAAATGTGCCGTGATTTATCATGTTTTGATTTTCAATGGCAGCAGCACAGATGGGTTAATTTAAGTTTTTGAGGTTCATGCTCTCTGCCTGGATTCTGAGGCATCTCCTTCCTGTCCAGCCTGTCAGAGGCATTTCGGCCCATTTCCATCTCAGCTGTCATCCCCCTCACGTTCCACGGATATTGAAGATGACAGTCTCAGTCCAGCCCAAGAAACTGTGGTCACATGGTGTCTGTCTTTAACTTGTTAACATGTCTGTGTCTCTTAACGCCCTGCTCCGAATCTAGAGATTTATGGGAGAGATGAGATTCCTTCTCGGGTCAGGACACCCGTCTCCTCCCTTCTCCTCCCACCGAAAACATTCTGCACTGGACACATTCCTCCCTTGTGTAGTCCACCTTGCGTCGTTGTTTAGTCATCTGTCCCTCTCCCTTTGCCCCAAAATGAGGCTGTAATTTGAGTTAAGAAGGGTAAAAAGAAGAAATCTACATGAGGCATACAGAACCTCTGATAGATATGCATCACTGCCACTCGCGGTCACTGGCTATGGGTGGCTGCCCTGTTATTTCTACAGTTTTTAAATGGAGTGCTGAATAGGGGGTAAGAGCGATACATTTCCCAGAATTCATCACCTGTGTTGAATTTCTTTGAGTTGCAATTCCAATATTCCATTTCAACTTCCTGATATTTAAATTCTTTGAATCTAAATTTTGCACACCCTTATGCACTGGGGCAATGCCATTATCCAGGTTGGACTCATCCATTCGGTACATTCCATTAGTCGTAGTTTGTCCCCACGACCTTGTCTTTGCCAGCACTTTTCGAGCTTTGCTAACGCAAGTGGTATTTCCAGCATCATTGGTTGGCTTGCATTAACCGCCATTACCAGCGTCATTAACTCTGCCAACATAATGTTTCCTCATCTAACCGAGAATAACACCTAGCGGCAATAACTGTAAACGGTGAGCAACAAACGTTTTCTCTCTGGAGACGAGTCCTGCTTGTACCTGAGTGCAGGCCGACTGTAATTACAGTAGGTGCATGATGGTCGGTGTAACCCAGACGGTCGCTAACCTTAGGGATGCACTGTCCAATCCCCTTCTGTTCGTTCTATTTTCAGAGCAAATCCCAGCATCTCCCATGGGGTTAGGGAAGGACATGCTCTCTTGTGTTGTAGGGCACAGTGCTGGTCCGCTACAGTATTCGCGAGCCTGAATATCCTTCCCGCTGCCTGGAATGGGTCATCCTTGGCAGCAGTGGCACCCCTCGCTGGGTGAAGGATGAGGGGCACCGTTGGGCAGCAATGCGGGGCAGTAGGGGTCATGGCCACTTTTGTTTCTGCTAATGAGCCCAGTCTGTCGGCCAGAACGGGGAGGACGTCTCCCGGGACACTTTGTGCATTGTGCGGTCGTCTTTGTCTGGGACGATTAGGGATTGTTTGTGCATAAGGCATTGAATTGCAAGGCATTGTGTACGACATTTGGTGCTGGCCATGTCCATATGAGCAGTTTTTCCCGTACAAAGGAGTAAAGAGCTGAAAATGATTTTCCCTCAGGTCCTTTATATTTTCCAACCACTCTTCAAGCAGCACAAGCGCAGGGACTCATCCTGCGATATATCTGTATGAGTGTGGGCCTCTGGCTGATTCATTAGCACTGAAAATACAGTATATGGCCTTTAATGACCCAAAGGAATATCAAGCAATGGATTGGTATTGCAGAAGATTAAGACGAGTGAAAATGCCATACCGGCCGCCATCGCTCCCCACTCCCACTCACTAACTACTTGAATAACTCTGTCTTTTTCTTATCTCTCCACACAGCCTCTGCAGATAGATGACAACTTTTGTGGCCAGGACTTCAACCAGCCTTTAGGGGGCACCACTACGATCGAGGGGATCCCTTTATTCCTGGACAAAGACGATGGGATGACGTCAGTGGCGGCGTATGATTATCGTGGCCACACCGTAGCCTTCACCGGCACCCGTAGCGGCAGGATGAAGAAGGTGAGTCGCATGCTTAATTTTTGGTTAAGGTAATGCGATTGAACATGTTCATTTGAGGTCGGATGCGGATGTTCGTAAAGGTTTCGGGATGGTGTCTTTGTCGGACAGAAGTAATGTTGCGGTTAAATGGGACAATAGAATAGAGTACAACAGAATTTCTTAGATTTTCATCATAGTGATTTCAGTATTCATTAGGGCTGGGACAATACATCGAATCTCGATTCGCGATAAGAAAGAATCTGGAGCGATTCTGATAATTTCCGATGTATCGCGATTCTCTCTCGAATAGATTCTTAGCTTATTTTTTAAACAGTAGATGGCACTACTATACGTGCTCTAGAAACACTCATACACTGCCTGCTTCCAGTTCCTTTACACACACCACTTAAACCTAAAATAATCATTCATAAAGTTCAAAAAGGTTGAAGCGAATTACAAATCTCGCATCATAAAAGCATTCTGAGCCGAGGTGCAAGTATATTTAACCACTTATATGACTCAGCCGAACGCACGAGCGCTGTCCAGCAGTCTTCTTTGTGAGCATTTGAGAGTGTGCGATTAAAAACTAGCCTAGAGCGCCATCTGCTGTTAAAACTAAGCTCAGAATCGATTCGAGAGAAAATATCAAGATCGATCCAGATTAATTGTATCGATCGAGAATCGATGTATCGACCCAGCCCTAGTATTCATAGTGTTTACATGATATCTCAAAGTAGTTTACAGACCACCATGTTGTTAAGTGGCACAGTATCTTTTTTTGTTAGTGATTTACATGATTACCCTGGTTAAAAATATACCTTGGATTTGAACACTAATGCAGATGATTGTAATAACATTTGTATTCTTTGAAATATTTCACAGTGCAATGTAAAACCATTGTATATGAGATGCAGAAATTATTCAATACCATGGTTTATATCAAAATACCAAGGTAATACCATCAGTGATTGTTGGTGCCGCCACAGTACTTTTTTATGAAAGTATTTGTATTAGAATACTAATAGTCAGGCACATTTCCTCTCAAGAATATGAAAACAAGCCACATGCACACACACACTTCTACACAAACGTGCTTGTGCTGAAGTATGCAGTAATCCTGTCTCAGTCCTTGTATATGACCCCGGTGTGATGTCTAAACCGCTGGCTGGATATAGGTTGTGCGCGGGGGTGGTGAGGGGGAATCAGCGGATGTCGAGTGATATCCCATGATCGGAATCACATTTCTCCTCCACCTTGCTCTTCCTGTAGCGGCCCCAAGTTGGACAGCACTGCCTGTGTCATTAGGCAGAAATCAATGGCCCGTGTGCAAATACACTGTGTGTGTCTAGGTTCCAAATGAGGTGAAAGCTAGAAAGGTGTTTGTACATATGTTGATGGCATGTGTCAGTTAACTGAGTACCAATCTTGTGCGTTTCTCTCACCAACTTGTTCCTGTTCCTTTCATTGCTCGACCACCTCAGCCAATCTAGTTACTTTGCAGAGCCTTAGCCAAATATATCTGAGCTCTCAAGAGCTGAGCTGTAAGAGATGGACCAGCTCTGGATCTTGGATGTGTGTTTGTGCCGGCGGTGCTGTTTTATTGCTATTCATTTAGTGCTAAAGTGTGGGTCTGGCCCTAATGAAATGTAAAGCTGTAGTCTATTGACGTGGGCTCATTGTAATTCCTCTAGTCTTTCAGTTGCTGCAAGGCCTTATTGATTCATCTGTATGAATATATAATCAGGGGCCTAAATCTTAGTGGCTGCAGACAGCTGTACGAGTGTGTGTGTGTTTGTGTGTGTGTGTTAATGTTTGTGAAGCAAAGACCCATGATGGGCTGTTAGACTGTGACATGGAAGATTGTTTGGTTCAGTTGTAGTGATGGTTTCAAGTTTTTCATCTTATGTTCTCAATCGCTTCTATCTATCTATCTATCTATCTATCTATCTATCTATCTATCTATCTATCGTTCTATCGTTCTATCGTTCTATCTGTCATTCTGTCTATCGTTCTATCTGTCGTTTTGTCTATCGTTCTATCGTTCTGTCTATCTATCTATCTATCTATATATCTATCTATATATCGTTCTATCGTTCTATCGTTCTATCGTTCTATCTATCTATCTATCTATCTATCTATCGTTCTATCGTTCTATCTATTCTGTCTATCGTTCTATCTATCGTTCTATCTATATATTGTTCTATCATTCTATCGTTCTGTCTGTCATTCTATCTATCGTTCTATCTGTTGTTCTATCTTTCATTCTATCTGTCATTCTATCTATCGTTCTATCTGTTGTTCTATCTTTCATTCTATCTGTCGTTCTGTCTATCGTTTTCTATCGTTCTATTGTTCTATCTATCGTTCTGTCTATCAATCTGTCTTGTTCTATCTGTCGTTCTGTCTACTGTTCTATCTATCATTCTATCTATCTATCTATCTGTCTATCGTTCTATCTATTGTTGTCGTTCTATCTATCGTTCTATCTATCTGTCGTTCTGTCTATCGTTCTATCGTTCTATCTGTCGTTCTGTCTATCTATCTATCTATCTGTCTATCGTTCTATCTATTGTTGTCGTTCTATCTATCGTTCTATCTATCTGTCGTTCTGTCTATCGTTCTATCGTTCTATCTGTCGTTCTGTCTATCTATTGTTCTATCGTTCTATCTATCTATCTATCTATTGTTCTATCATTCTATCATTCTATCTGTCGTTCTATCTATCTATCTATCGTTCTATCTATTGTTCTATCGTTCTATCATTCTATCTATCGTTCTATCTGTCGTTCTATTGTTCTATTTGTTGTTCTGTCTATTCTATCTATCTATCTATCGTTCTATCGTTCTATCTATCGTTCTATGTGTCGTTCTGTTGTTCTATTTGTCGTTCTGTCTATTCTATCTATCTATCTATCGTTCTATCGTTCTATCTATCGTTCCATCTATCGTTCTATCTATCTGTCATTCTGTCTATCGTTCTGTCTATTGTTCTGTCTATCTATCGTTCTATCTACCTATCTATTGTTCTATCGTTCTATCTATCGTTCTGTCTATCTATCGTTCTGTCTATCTATCGTTCTATCTATCTATCTATTGTTCTATCTATCGTTCTATTTGTCATTCTGTCTATCGTTCTGTCTATCTATCTATCTATCTATCTATCTATCTATCTATCTATCTATCTATTTATCGTTCTATCGTTCTACCTATCGTTCTATCTATCGTTCTATCTATATCAGTAGCCTGGTTTCCATCCAAGTATTTTTTCAAGTATAAAGTATTCAAGTAGTACTAAACCTTCAAAAAAAGGTTTAGTGCTTCAAAATGGTTACTGATATAGCTGATGGAAATTCAATTAAATGAATAAAATTTCTCAAATGTCGAGACAATTTATTTCCTTTAGCGCATAAATTCTATATCGATACTTCAAATGACGCAAAAATTAGTTTGGAAAAATTTTTTGTCAAGAAAAAGGGCTTTAACACGAATAAATGGGATGTCACATGACAGAATATATATATATGCAGGTGGGTTATGTAGAGTGACCTCCAGTACACACAGGAGGTCAATGTCACTCATTTTATAGAATCCACTATTGGGGTTTGCAGGAGTGAAAATCTCCATAAAAAAATCCTCTATGCATAAATATGTCTGCCTCCTTGACATCACCTGACCCCTCCAACCTCAAACCTCAGCTTGACTGACTCTAAATTGAAGACAACAGCTAATAAATCGGGTTGAAAATGCGTTGGATTAGACTATTTGTACGCAAGCCGAGTCGTAACTATCTGAATCAGAACTCTATATATCTGTATGTAATGAGTTAATGTGCAAACCGGCATGTGGTCAGTTCCTAGTGTGTCTTTTCAGCCCTGAGCTTGCGACTCATGGTGGCTGGCAATTAAGTTGCTTGTGAATAACCAATCATTCACGTTCATGTAATGTCCACCTACCCGCCTCTGCGGTCCTGATCCTCAGGTGCTAGTGAAGATCTCCCTTGGAGAAGCTAAATGCTGGTGGAGGGCTACAGGTCACTTATCATTTAGCACGTTAGCGTGGCTAATTAGCATGTTAGCGCAGCCACACGTGTACCCCCTCCACTGCTGAAATGTCACTTTAATTAAGAAGCATGATCTGATTTGAGCTAATTTGCCGAGCGAATGGTAATTACAGATAACATTTGGAAGCAATGAGCAAGAAGGAAGGCTTGTGGGGTGGGTGGGGGGGGGTGCGTTGTCGCGGCAGGAAGTGATTTCTCCTTGTGGAAATCTTGCCTGATTGAGAACGATTAATGATTGACAACATCTTGTAGTCCTCGGCGGGAATGTCGGAAGCCGTGATTGGTGGCAGTGATTAGAGAGCGTGCAGCAAGGAACGGAACGAATCCTCAGAAGTTTGTTGCATGGTCAGTCGCTCCGAGCGGCATTATGAAGCGTCACGCCTGTGAGGGACAAATAAGAGGAAGACTGACTGTAGCATGTCGCAACTGTGATTTTTCTTCTGTGGTGACTTTTCGTAGCATCTAATATTCTCATTGTCAAGGTGAAGCTGAATCTGTGCCAGTACAGATAGCTGTTCATTTTACACTCTTTCTCTCACACAGACAAAATAAATGTCACATCCAGCTCCTCTCTTATAGCAGGCACTGTGCCCGTGTTTCTGTCTCAATCTGTGTCTTTTCTTTGTTCTTCTTCTTGAACAAGTAAAAGATCATCTTCATCATTTTGTTATACTGTCAGTTTCTGCCTCTGTGTCCTGACTGAATCCTAAAACCTTACCATTATGAAATTATTTTTATTTATAAAAATCTAATATAAATATTTCATATGTTTAATGTACATTTTATTTTTTATATTCCATTTTTATTGAATTATCTATCTAGCTTTGTTCTAAATCTAAAAACCTAGTGTGTTGTCTACTTAGATGGCATTTTAAAGACCCTGTAAAATCAAAAATGAGTTTTGCTGCTTTTATTCTATGTAATTAATTTTAAGCAGATATGCAAGTTTAAATATTTGTCTTGTGGTTGTTTCTTTCAGTGCTGAAAAAAGTAGTCTAATAAAAAGTGGACTAATTTTTGTGTTTTAGGTATTTTTATGCTTGTCAGAGTGTTGTGTTATTAGCTTAGCAACATGCTAATGTGACTCTCTAACAGTCAAATGTAAGTCAAGTTTCCAGTGTGCTTTAAGTGAGAAGGGCTATTTATGTCACATGTAGAGTTATATAGGTTCAAATTCTGCAGCATATGTCTCCTTAGAAGGTAGCTGCATATCTAGGGAGAAGATAGCAAGGCAGCTCGCTAAGCAATGTGTATACGTATGTGTACCCTGGTTCTATGTGGCCATTTTAAGCACTGGCAGATGGGTTTGATTGAAAGAGCCCCTGGCTATGAAGCTCATTGGACATCTGTGAGGAAAGCACACTTTCAACCAGGTGCTCGCAGGTTTTTTTTCCCCTCAAAGTCCTGACTTTGCTCAGAAGTGCCCTTGAGTAGCACTTAACCTATGAGTCCAGGGGGAAAATCTGTACCCATGAATGGATCTAAAATTAGCCTGTAATGGATGGCGATTGTATATAAACATGTTCAGGTTATTGCGAAGCGAATGCCAATAAGCTATCATCATACGAGCGAAGGACGCTGTGTTAGCATAAAAGTTTATACACCCTCCAAACAGCTTGTGTTTATGTGCTTTGTGTCTTCGTAAACCGAATGACGGTAATGTCGGGTATTCTCTCATTTTCTGCCTCATTTGTTTAATGCTGTGATGAGGTGGCCTGTGTTTCTTTGACAGCTGTGGATATCCAGCATGCAGACACGACTCCATCCCGCAGCAATGGACACTGTCAAGTGGAACAGAGGGTCACTGATGTGTGATGGCCGCTTGTGCTCTCCAGCAGAGCTATAGACTGTGTGTGTGTGTGTACGATTGTTACCAGATGCCAACAGAGGATGTGACCAGCTACATTCCTAGGATGCTGCATGCCAGCTTTTGCCACAGCTGTGTCCAGCGCAACTGTGCACAACCTCACCTGATGCCAGGGAAGGACAGCTGCCCGCCCAACAGCATCTGCAGCCGCCCCTGACGTCATCCCCGTTGTTTGACAACTGCGGACACGCCTCCATCCTCCACCCGCAGCGAAGGGCTGAAACAGCTGCTCACTTCCATTCCTCTCATTGGCGCCATCTGCCCGTTCGTCACAACAGACACGGCACTCTCTGTGGTCAGTCACATGCATTAACACTGAACTCGCGATCCCTGCAGTTTGCCCTCATGCGCTTGCCACACTTTTAGGGGCCGTACACCCAGAGTGCCCCTCCAGAACATTTGCAAAGTGTCCATCAATCACGCTGAACATCTTAAGACGATTTGAGCTGGACAGGTGATGGATGAAAAGATGATGATTGTACAGATAGTATGCGGACACATTTTAAGATTTTTAAAACTGGTAACTAACTATGAATTAATAATTATTTGTGTTGTTTGCTATGGTACTATTAGCATAACTATTTTGAACAGCCAATTTTCATATTAATAATTAACAATTTATGGTATGGTTCAATTTGTATAGCTAACGTAAAAAAAAAAGCTATTTTTTTTGTAAATTGATTTTAATATATATTAATAACCAACTTTAACAATGAACAACATATTTAGAAATTAAGTTAATAAACTGCATGTATTAATTATTTAATAAATTAATTAATAAATGCAAATTTAATTGAAATGTTAATGAATTGAACCTTTTTGCAAAGCAATCATAATAATTAAAAATATTAATACAATTATTAATATAATAATAATAATTACTCTAATATAATTTTTAAAATATATAAAACATAATATTAATAAATGCAAGTTTAATCAAAATGTTAATAAATTGAACTATATTGCAAAGCAATAATTGTTGTAATATTTTTTTATAATAATATTTAAAATAAATAAAACAATATTATTTGCTGATACATTGTTAATGATTATATTGATTATTAATATTATATAATATAAATAATACACTTTGTCATGCATAAATAATTGTAGCCATAATTACAATGCATTACCTATTCATGGTTATATCTTTAAATAGTATAATGGATTGTAACACATGACATTTTAATGCATGGCATGATTTAATGTGATTTAATGCATTATACTCTTAAAGCTTTAACCATGTAAGGTAAGACTAAGTATAAGATGTATTATAACTATTTACAAGAACATGCAGCTGATTGTAAGGTATATTATAATGCATTACAATGCATCCTGCACCTTCAAGTGAAGTGTTACCAATAAGTAAATGAAAACTATGTTTCAGTTAGTGTATCAACAGTGAGTCTGTGCAGACTCCGTGTGCTTATTCCGGCAAGTTCTTGAAGCCCAGATCACAGAATGACTGGATGAAGCGCTGTCTGCGAGGAGGTCTTGGTGTTCTGGCTGCCAAAGCCTTTGTCACCAGGGCAGCTCTCCCTTGGGCTCCGTTGTTGTGGAAACTGAGTGTGTCATGCATCTCATCTGCATATGTGGGGTGTCTGCCATCTCTTCCTTCTCTCTCTCCGTTTATGGAAGCACCTCACGCAAGTGTCCTGCCAGCCCTCCAGAATTCTAATGCGCTCCCCTGTTTGTTACGTTTCATGATCAGAGGCGATACGTTTGGCCCCTCCGGGACCTCCTTTCAAGTGCTGTCTCAGAGATGACACTTGGTAGGAAAGTTCTTCCTTGTAACTTTAAAGATAATGACTTCTTAATGCTGCCAGAGCCTTATTTTCTCTACAGACCTGCTGCAAGTGATTATGGCAGAGAACAGTGATCTTGTCTGCCACCTTTTGTGAAGCTCAGTGGAGTTCCTTACATCGTTCAATGTGTAAAGATGGCAGTGTCACATCATATATGCACGTAGATGGTTGCATTGTTTTTTCACTCAAGCACAATCAAACGGAAATCCTTTCATCACGCAACCGTACCGCACTAGCGTTTTTGTGGAAGATAACACCATATAGAACCTGAATGTATGCCTAAAGGCAAGAAAGAACACAGCGTCTTTATTCCTCATCGTTTCCACAGGAGGAAATCTGTCCACCCAAGAAAAACAACAGAATCAGGAGACACCGGATAGTGGCTTTCCCGTGACTGCAGGCCAGGCACGACATTGTGAATGGGAGTCTGTCTCTGCAGGTTTATTCTTCTTTTAAGTGGCCACCATCGTGTTACAAGGCTAATGGTGGCTAATCTGTAGCTTCTGGTATGAGATTAGACCCTTTGAAGCTTCATTAAGGTTAAGATTTAGAGGGGGGGATAGCAGTTAGCTAGCCACCCTGTAGCAACCCGTTCCTTTTGAAATAAATGCAGTCAATTATTTGCTGTAATGTTGTTTCAAACTACTATGATTTTCTTGGTTTAGTGGAAAAGAAACGGATATTTCAGATAGGGATTCACAATATATTGGCTGATACTAGATTGATTGATTGATTGATTGATTGGTTATCAACAAAAACATGAAAATTATATTAGTATCAACCAGAATTTTGATATTGATGCATCCCTAATTTTGAAAACTTTCAAGCAGTTCTTTTTCATGCAATGAAAGTTGATTGTTGTTCTCACTGACAAGCTTGGAAATCAACAAAAAGAAATTTAAATCATTATTTGCTAAAAATTAAATTGAGAGCTAAGTTATATCTCTCAAATCTCATTTGCCATGTACACATGCACCAAACCTGATTTTGGCGAATTTGTGGCAAATTCATTAGAAATTGTACATTTTCATTTGTACATTTTCATATGACCCCACTGAGTGTTAGGTTTAGGGGTGGACCTTCATGCTTAGCAACCCCCCCCCCCCCCCCCCAAAAAAAAAAAAAAAAAAAAAATCATACATTTTCATACAAATAGTATTGTACAAATTTATATGAAATCGCCAGCTCATAAAATAGCTACTTTTTCTCATGAAATCGGGTTGGGTTCCTACTTTCAAGTCTGAGCCTCTTGAATTGCACGATGCTTTCGAGTTGAGTTTATCATATCAAAGACCTCAGTCTCTTGTGACCTCCATGGCTTGGTTTCTCTTGAAGCTCTTGAGATGCTAATCACTGCACTGTAAAGGAGAGGGGGCCATTCCGGCCTCAGACAGGCTATTGGGGGCCTCAGCACTTCCAGACATAGTGATTATCAAGTAGGCATCGAGTCCCTCGAGAGGACCCTGCAATCAGGACGGAGAGGCCCTCTGACACGAACCCATAGACACTCATGGGCTTGCTTACACGCACAACACACCTGCTGCCCGGACTCATATGCATGCTCGCTAGCCACTCGCAATCTTGAATTAGGAGCTCTTGGCGTGTAAGAGTGAGCCTTTCCATTTGAGTTTCAAAGTCAGAGGGGTGAAGAGGCAGTGGACACACACTCACACATACACACTTACATTTGGTTTCAACAGAATTGTAAGTCTGTCATAAAAGGAAGCCCGGGGATATTGAGGCCACATCTGTAAAGCGAACCAGTCTTTCATTTGAATTTTTCTTCCACTGAGTGATTTAAAATTCCTTCTAAAAACTGTGAGAGAGCGCGATAGAGTGCAAAAAAGCAGAAAGATTTGAAAGGGAAGGACAAAGAGAGGGAAAAAGAGGGATCGCTCCATCTGTAGACCCTCCCCGTGCCAAGATTCATTATGTCTTCATTGGTGCAAGATTACTGTGCATGATATCAGGATGTTCCTCTCAGCATCTCAATGGGTTGGACGACAGCCTCCTCCCTCTGCACAAGCCCCTTGTCTTTCTCCGACCCTTTCAGCCCATTGTTGAGGAACGATCCCGGCTGTGGAAAGCCATGTGACTGGAGTGTAATCTCCATGTGTGCGGCGCACATGCAAGCGGCCCTGCTCTTTCATGGTCAGACGTTCCCGTAATTAAAGTATACCAACTTGGCATGCGTCCTGACAGGCTTCAGTGCTGTGCATTTGTATTTCAGTGTGTGTGGCTCATCCACTTTATCCACCACCGTCCCCCCCCTCTTCTCCACTCCCTCCTATGTGGGCCACCCTGATCTTCTGTGGCAGGCTGTTGTGTTTGTATGACTAGCTCTCTGGCTCCAAGCCCTGGAGGAAGCGTGGCTGAGGCCCACATTAGCCCTCTGTGACCTCGCATATGTGTGAAGCGAAAGGGATTGATAGAAAATGGAAGTGCACACTTTCTGAGAGACCTTCATTGAAGAGACACATGTCCTCCCATGTCACTTTTTAAACCACTAAACCACTACAGACCGTAATGATGTGGAATTTGAGTTTTCCCTCCCACATACATGTAAATAACTTAACAACCCCTCTGGTGGTCATGAATGGGCATCTTTTTAGTACCATCTGATGCAGTCTTTATACCATGGTGTTACCACAGTAAGCATATCCATTTGTGTTGGAGAGGCATGTTGGATTTTCATTGACAGCCATTACAGTGACTATCTCAGGTGGCCTCTTTATTTCTGTTTATATGCAAGAATGCATTTATACTGAGGTCAGGGGTTGATTAAGGTCTGTCTGTGGGCTGTTTTAAAATAAAGGGGCCCTAGTCTGTGTTAGTGACCATCTGAGCAGAGCGTGAGATGTTTTGCCTTTGATATCACACAGTGGCCCTTTGTGCTCTAAAATGAGCGAGGTCAAAAGCAGGCCAAAAGATGACTGTGTGTGTGTGTGTATGTGTGAGAGCATGTGAAATTATAATATGCAACACTTAGATCACATCCCTCCCCATAAACAGTGAACACCCTTCTCTCTTTTTTTTTTCCACAGACCCCTCTGTAGAAGATCAGGGTTCAGCTTTGTCTCTTTCCTAACATGATCATAAACAATATCCCCTCCATCTTCATTCCAATCACACAGAGTCATGCAGTGTTTCCATTAATCAGACCCGCAGGGTTTGGTGGGGGGGGAGGCTGGCTCATAGAGAACATTCGGATCTTTAACTCCTTCACTCAGTTCCAACACGGATTACAGAACATTCATCACAACAAAGTGAATATTGTGAGCGCTGAGCTCCGGACATCTCAGATGACAGGAGTTATGCAGCGACCACCACGCACACTCACATACGCAAACGTGCACAAGGGCAGGGCGTGACTGAGTGCGAGGAAGTTTCATTACATTAAATGTCATCTTTACGTAACCCCATGCCACTGAGTTAATCACTTTAGTTTATTTCCAGCCTCTGAGCGAGCTTAGGTCTACGCTCGGTTTCATCCGGTGTAATGCTAGTACTCAATTGTCTTAAGAGGTGGATGATTCTCTTGTGATGTGTTGACTCTTTGACCCCCGGTGGTCATGACCCTGGCTGTCTGTGCTTTCCTTGATGATAATTGAGCTTACCCACAGGACTAGTGTCTAGTGGTCACGCATTGCGCTTGATAAAGACTTAATGCAATACTTTAGCTATAACAGTTAAAGAGAATTGGTTATTTTTTTACAAATATATCCTGATATTTGCATTTCTGCCTATGTTCTTTTGACTTCACAGGCCTCAAGTCTGCAGCCGCCCAGTAAGGTTATGGACGTATGCAAATATATATATACCCTCTGCACACCCTCTGTCTTGCTGCTTGCTTTATCAGAAATCAGGAGGCAGCTCTGAGGTCTCTCTGACATTGGCACTTCCTTTTTATCCTTCCTCTACTTCTTCTTTGAAGACTCGATTGTTCGTAGTGCACTCAGGGAGCCGTCTAGCATTAGTTTTCCTTTGATGAAAATAGCTCAGAGGGGTTAATCCAGCAGATTAAAGCAGATTTCCTTGCACTGGAAATGAATAGATAACAGTTTGAGCTTTGATACATTTGAAAAGAGGGATTAAATGCTTCGTTTAAAGTCTATGAGATACATCGGGAGGTTAATTGTTTCCCAATAACATATTTATCCCTCCATTTGTTAGCAAAATTGGGATGAATCGCTAAATTACTCTCTGTCCTGTGTGCTCATTTTTTTTTCATTGTTTTTTGTTTTTTTTAGATGCCAAGATTGGAGTTATTGACCAGTAGTCTATTGTGCCAGGATTGGATTTGACTCACTGATCCAAGCCACTTAGTTTGACAAATAAACCTTTTCGGATATGTTAAAGCTCTGCCCATCCAAAAGGCCTAACATGAAATTTTGGCTCTCAAATGCCAAATAGTGCACTTTATGTGTACTTGCAGTCTAATAGCTTTCACTTTCACATATCTTTGAAGTTTACAAGACTGTAGGGTGTCCTATTTTGTCTTTTTTTTTTTTTTTTTTTTTTTTTTTTTGGATCGAGATGGGTACTTGTGATCTGTCCCTTGAAAAACCTACACCGGTTGTGGTGTGTAAGGTGGACTTCTACCCAACAGTCTGTTAGGCATTGCATAAAAAAAGTAGACTCAATAGAGGATTGAGGGCAGCATTCGGGACAAGGTCTGAAGGTCACATTTTAATCACCAAATAACTTGGTTTTTCCCCACACTTTACTGTTCACTCGCTCAGGTGTGCTTGTTTTGTTTTCTCTTGCACACTCTCTCCTGTCATTTCTCATTCTCCTCCTCCACCTCTCCCTTTTTTTTCTCCTCTCACTTCATTACAAGCTGTTAATTTATTTGGCTCTATTGACCTCTGTGCTGTGCCCTCTCCTTTCAGACAAAGAGGGTGGAGAAAAATGACAAGAATGAAATGGTCTCGACTGTAGATTACTGAAATATGACTCCAATCTTTTCCTCAGTGTGTCTGCCTTGCATTCACACAACAAAATTCACATCGGGAACCCATGCCAAGAATGCACCACAAAGACTGATGTGGGCTGTGTCAATAGCTCTTGTTTTTGGCTTGTCTAATTGAGAGTGAGGCAGTGCGAAGGATAAGCGAGATAACCCGGGACTCCCTTCCACCCAAGGCCATCTGGCTGGGCTCAGCACCACAACTCTTGGAGTTGGCTTGGACCGAAATCCCGCTACCTAACTGCCATACCTTAACCTTTGCAGGTCTTAACTGTGTGACCCTCTTCTTTCCTTGTCTGTCCGCCAGCTAGCACCTCTGTAGAGCTCCTCCAGCAAGCGGGAAGGCATTAGACACAGAGTGACAGGGGCAAAGGGGTGCTTCTGGATGAGTAGGCAGAAACATCCTGACAGGATGACAGCGGCTGCCACAGCAGCAGGTGCCCGTCACCTTTTGGCCCGCTGCGGCTGGTCCTGCCAGGACCCATGGCACTTCCACCTTTCTAACCCTCACCTCCCTAATTGAGACCCCAGCAGTCTCTTGGCACGCTCTCCTCCGCCAGCCCTTCCGCCCTGCACGACGGATACATATCCCAAATGTGTCTAACAGTGTTCATACTGATGGCTATATTAGTTTTCCAGCCAAGTCCTGTACGATCTCCAAAATGGATGCCAAGAGTCGTGCATCTTAACCATGCAGGGACACCCGAGCATGAAAACATACAACATAGATCTACTAATGATATTGGCCATTTGAAATAAATTTGAAGTGTTTTGATGAAGTTTTATGATCTATATTGAGTAGAACTCAGAAGGAACATGGCCAGCAATTAGGAAGAATAGGGGCATTTCGCACCGAATAGTTCTAGGAACTCAGTTATAGTTACTAGGATAGTTCCCAACGAACTAATTCCCCCCGGGCCATGTTCCTGGTTGCATTCGCACCGACAGTAGGAACTCTGAAGCGGCGGACAGTGCCGTCTTTAAGCGCGGCATTTACAAACGTCAAAAACCGATGGATGGTGGACACTGTGATCGGAGCTGCGTTTGTTGTGTGTCGTGGGTTTTGTGATAACGGAGATGGACTGTAAATGCATAATCTACACGACTGAAAGAGCAAAAAGTGGGGCTAAGAGACAAAATCTCCTATGACAACTTGCAGTGTTATATCATCGAAGCTGAGAAAAGAATACAACCCCGCAGACAACAGGTAAATCACTGTTTTCCATGTTCGTGGAGTAAGTATACACTTACACGGCTTTTTAAATGCCGTGTGCTGGTGTTTGACATGGGTTTGGCCAATCAACGTATTCTTGCGTCACTATAGTGCTGGTTTAGACCCTACTCTGAAGTAAGAGCTAATTTAGTTCCCCCAAAAAGAGTTCCTAGGACTAAAATAGTTCCTGCGGTGCGAACACGGCAAAAATCCGGGTACTTCCGCCAATAGTTCTAGGAACTTTGAAAAGGTTCCTCTGGTGCGAAAGCCCTTATTGTTTCTTCATTGGTACCCACAAAAAACGCTTTAATGCAGTTGTTTGAGTGGCTCCAATAAGCGAAATAGTTTTCTTTTTGGCTTCTTTTTATAGTTAGTCACCAGTTTTGTGTTTTGAATGCTGGTCCCCAACATGGGTGTAACTACCTTAATTGACTGGCTTTACAAGTTTTTCACCAGAACCAGACCAGAAGTTTAAGCTAGTCATTTTTGCAGAGACATTTTTCTTTCTCTGTTTGTCTGAAGAGCCACAAGCTTAATGTGTGTGGCCTCTTTGTTTAACCTCTTAATTGGATCAAGTCCTGGCTGACAGTTTGAGAAGGCTCACTCAGTGTAGATTGTCACATCTGACACTAAACCCCTCTGTGTCTGTTGGGCCTGGCATCAACTCTGAAGATGCCACAACCAGTCAGATCACCATCTCCATCTTGCTCACTCCCCTATTCATCTCACCGTCCTTCAGTTTCCGTGTATAGGAGCCATACTGACCGTTTTGTATCAAAATCTGTGGTTTGTTCTTTATTTGATTGTGTGTGGAAGTAAGGTTTGCTAGCTCTTATTTGTCCTCCTAAATAACCAACAATGGGCTTGGACTTTATAATGGCTCCAATGGATATAGATGTAGCATTATGCAAATCCAGAAGTATTTGGTTAATAGTGCTATCTTAGAAATACTGAATTTGCTGGCATATTTGATAGTAGTATTTGCCTAGTCATACTTTATTTTTCCTACTTAAAGAAATGAACAGTATTTTTGACAGATACAACAATTTTCTTTTATTGGTATCTACTACTGATATATCTCAAAATGGTGGCCACTATAGGTGGAGACCACACTGATAAAACACTGAACTGACATAAGTCTGAATGTACATCATTTTATATCTATTTGTCAAAAGTATTATTCATTTCTGCTTTTTTGGAAAACTGTATTTAACCACCCTTTACTATGTTTAATGTAAAGACTACTGCTGATTTGACAGGCACCAGCAGAGGAAATTAACATTGGATATTAAAAGGATGCTTCTGGTTGTTGGCGCTAGTGCTAATCACTGTTCCCATGTAGCATTAAAGATCGTCCTGGCCAGCTCTGCCATAATTTCTCGCTCTCTGTAATTCTGTATGTGCAGTGCATTTTTCTTTGTTATTATTTGCTGTGACAGATGCGTTGACAGCATAAATCCTTGGAGTTCAGTTTGGACTGAAGTGCTTGTTGGCTCGTTCACACACACACACACACGCGCACTTCGTACACACCCTGCGGTATGCCTCTAAGGTACAGATTCCTCATCTCAGTTTTACTCTGCGCCGAAAGCTGTCAGGAGAAGAAATGAAAAGACGAAAAAAGATCAAATTATCGTCTGCTATTAATTGTAGCGAGCAGACAGGCACAATAAAAGTGATAAATGTCTCTTTATCTCCATCTTAGCGTCACGGAAATAGAAGCGGCGTGTTAGCGTCTCCTTTTGTGTTCTTTGGAAAACATGTTTAGCGCTCTGACTGAGTAAATGAAGAGGGCTTATCGGATTAGGCATCGCTCTGATATAAATACTGTTATTTTATTTTTCGCTCATTCTTAAATGTGATTACTGTTTACAATGCTGCCAAATTATTCGCAGCACACTACGACTGTGTATATTTGCATAATGTCGAGTTGATTGAATGCCACCAGCGGAGGCATTCTTTCTTTAGCTGGTTTTGTTTGGTCCTTTCTATCTTTTGCTTTGTCTTTTTTGTTTGTGTATCTGTTGCTTTAAACATCCCTGTCTTTCTTTGAGTATGTACAGTATTGTGTTTACATCAGTGTGCTTCTATAAGAGGGAGTTACTTAGTAAGCAGTCATTTAGCTGATGTTTTTATCCACAGTGACTTAGGCCTGATTCACGTCGCACTCAGAGCGAATGCAGAGCATACTTGTTTTGACGCCCACTGTCTGGTCTTTAGTTCTTTCATTCTGTCTAACCTTTTTTATTCCTAGTTTTCTGCTTTTTTACTTTCATTCTGACCTTTTATCTGTCTATCTATCTATCTATCTATCTATCTATCTATCTATCTATCTATCTATCTATCTATCTATCTGTCTATCTATCTGTCTGTTCTATCTATTGTTCTGTCTATCTATTTATCTGTCTGTTCTATCTATTATGTGTCTGTCATTTGTTCTGTCTATCTATCTATCTATCTATCTATCTATCTATCTGTGTCTGTCTGTCTGTTCTATCTATTGTTCGGTCTGTCTGTCTGTCTATCTATTATGTCTGTCTGTCATTTGTTCTATCTATCTATCTATCTATCTATCTATCTATCTATCTATCTATGTGTCTGTCTGTCTGTCTGTTCTATGTCTCTCTGTCTGTCTCTCTGTCTGTCTGTTCTATCTATTATGTCTCTGTCATTTGTTCTATCTGTCTATCTATCTATCTATCTATCTATCTATCTATCTGTCTGTCTCTCTGTCTGTCGTTTGTTCTATCTGTTGTTCTGTCTATCTGTCTCTGTCATTTGTTTTATCTATTATGTCTGTCTGTCATTTGTTCTGTCTGTCTATCTGTCTGTGTGTGTTGTTTGTTTTATCTATTATATCTGTCTGTCATTTTTTCTTATCTGTCTGTCATTTGATCTATCTATCTGTCTGTCTGTCTGTCTATCTGTTCTATCTATCTGTCTATCTGTCTGTCGTTCTGTCTTTCATTTGTTTTATCTATTGTTGTCTGTCTCTGTCTATCTGTCTGTCTGTTGTTCTATCTATCTATCTATCTATCTATCTATCTATCTATCTATCTATCTATCTATCTATCTATCTATCTGTCTATCTGTCTGTCTGTCTTACTGTCTGTCATTTGTTCTATTATGTCTGTTTATCTGTCTGTCTGTCTGTCTGTCTGTCACTCGTTCTGTCTGTCACTCGTTCACTCTGTCTGTCTGTCACTCGTTCTGTCTATCTGACTTTTAATTCTTTCATTCTGTCCTTTCATCTAACTGTGTTTTCTATGCTATCAGTCTATCTATCTCCTAATGCCCTCAGCAGAAATTACTGTGTGATATATAATTGTTAATTGCAGTCTTCAGAGAGAGATACTCGGCGCTGATGCTTTGTTCTCGGAGCGGGTGTTGAGTTTAAGCTCCGAGAGTCTTACAGACTAAAAGCTTATTTACCTGCATGATTAGCCACCTTTTCTTTCTCCTCCATTATTGAGGGGAATGTAGAAGCGGTGCTGTGAAACGGTGCTGTGGTTTCTCTGAGGTAGTTTCTCTTCACGAGCCGTTCCACCGATGTATCGACCCGCACAATAACGATTTTCTTTGTCCTCAAAGAGCATCTCTCTTCTTTGCCAGGTTCAGTCGCAGCACCCCGAGGCATTTTTAATAGTGGCTGGAGGAAAATAGGACGTCTCACAAAACAGTCGCGCAGGTGGAGATTTGTTTGTTCAGCTAAGCTCCATAAAACACAAAGTATCTGCTTGTAGTTTATGTATCTAGGTTGTGTGTGTGTGTGTGTGTGTGTGTGTGTTTGCACCTCTGTGTTCCTGCACATGCATATTTATATACTGTATATTTAATATTAATATAATCTATACATAATCAATTAATTTTATTATATATTAATACTTAATATTAATTTAATATAATGATGATAATATTTCAGCACCTAAATAAGGTATTCTAAGGTAATAAGGTATTCTGGTTTTTATTTTCAATTTCGTGCCACCTGAACACACATTCACACACACACACTCCCTGTCCTCCCTCGATTGTTACACTAGCTAGGGCCGATAGTCCTCTGAGGGTCAAGATCCCAGTGGCATCTGAGTCACAAGCATGTTTCTGTTGCTTCGATGGCTGATGCAAAGGTGGGAAACACACACACAGGCATGTAAACACAAACGCACATCCTTGTGCAACATAAGGCCGTAGGGTTTTTTCCCCATGAGCTGCCAACGGGGCTAGGAAGGCCTGTCCTGTCAGATTACTTTAATCAGATACCTCAGTCCTCTCCACATCTGTTAAGGGTCTCTAGCATGACCCAGTCAAACTCTCATACACGAGACCTCTCTGTCTGTCTCCCTCTTTTTCTGTCTGTCTCTCTGTAGACCTGATAAAGATCACACGTTATCTTCACAGAGGCTGTGAGAGCTTGTTTGCGATCCCCTCAGGAAGTTCAGATGGTGCTTGCACCCTCTTGATTGTCTCTTCGCCGCATTAGCAGTCGATTGGTTTCTGTTGTACTGTTGCTCTGTAGATACACCTTGTTCACTAAAATGCTACTGGTTCTCGTGCTTCTCAGTTGTGGGATCTGCATTCTCTCTCAAATCTGGCCCATGTTTACATGAATTTTACAGGGCTGAATGTTGTGAAGCTGGCTACGCTTCTCTGTGCTAATGCTGTAAATGATGCAGGACAGAGTTTCAGACTTATTCAAACCAGTAACTCAACTTTTTTTCAGCTAACAAGAACTGGCTCTTAAGAGTCATTTGTTTCGAGAATCAAGCTACAGTATTGACACTGTATGTTTTTGAATGACTGAAAAGAACGTTTTTTTTTAAAAAGTCATTTGTTCATGAATCGGACTACACTTGTCACTCTGTTTTTCATTCACTTAGAAGAACTGGTTCATAAGAATCATTTGTTCGTGAATCGGACAACACTTTTCACTTTGTTTTTGATTCACTACAAAGAATGGTTCATAAGAGGCATTTGTTTTTAAATCTGACTACTGTACATTAAATGGTTAGTTCACCCAAAAATGAAAATTCTGTCATTAATTACTCACCCTCATGTCGCTTCATCATCTTCGGAACACAAATTAAGATATTTTTGATGAAATCCGATGGCTCAGTGAGGCCTCCATTGCCAGCAACATAATTAACACTTTCAGATGCCCAGAAAGCTACTAAAGACATATTTAAAACAGTTCATGTGACTACAGTGGTTCAACCTTAATGTTATGAAGCGATGAGAATACTTCTTGTGTGCCAAAAAAACAAACAAAACAAAACAAAAAAACAACGACTTTATTCAACAATATCTAGTGATGGGTGATTTTAAAACACCGCTTCATGAAGCTTCGAAGCTTTACGAATCTTTTGTTTCAAATCAGTGGTTCGGAGCGTGTATCAAACTGCCAAAGTCACGTGGTTTCAGTAAACGAGGCTTCGTTACGTCATAAGTGTTTCGAAATTTCAATGGTTCACCACTGGGGGGCGTGACTTTGGCAGTTTGATACACGCTCCGAACCACTGATTTGAAACAAAAGATTCGTAAAGCTTCGAAGCTTCATGAAGCAGTGTTTTAAAATCGCCCATCACTAGATATTATTGAATAAAGTCGTTATTTAGTTTTTTTTGGTGCACAAAAAGTATTCTCGTTGCTTCATAACATTAAGATTGAACCACTGTAGTCACATGAACTGTTTTAAATATGTCTTTAGTACCTTTTTGGGCATTTGAAAGTGTTAATTGTCTTGCTGTCAATGGAGGCCTCACTGAGCCATCGGATTTTATTAAAAATATCTTAATTTGTGTTTTGAAGATGAACGAAGGTCTTACGGGTGTGGAACGACATGAGGGTGAGTAATTAATGACAGAATTTTCATTTTTGGGTGAACTAACCCTTTAAGTACTGTATGTGAAAATGATGTAGGAAACATTGTTACAGGTACCTAACTTAGAAAATATTAATTTGAATTTAGTTCAAAATAAAAGTGAGTGAGTTAGTTCAACAGAGAAGCATCATTTACCCACTGTCATCATTTAGTAGAACAGGACAGAATGTTAAAGCTATAACTTCACAATTAAAATTAGTACTTAACTGTAATCAGGATCTCTGAAAAAGGTCTACCACGTGAAGGCAAACCAAGGATCCGGCTGAGACGGAAGTGTTTTGTTTTCTGCTGATGGTGCATAAACCTATTTTGCGTCTTGGTCCATATTGTTATCATGATCTGGCGTTCGATTTAAACAGGCCGCTGAGTATTTCCTCCCCTCCCTGGATGGTGTTGATTTCAAACGTAGGGAGAATTGACCTTGACAGAAGAGAAAGGAAATTATATTTATGTCTACAGTGTGCTGAGGAGGGCTGGGGTTGGTGGGGGATGGATGGGTGGGATAGTTTTCATCCCTTTCGCAGACGCCCCGGAGGAGATCGATCACACCCTGGCTCTCTTTGCAGCTGATGTATGGCCCGTGTTTGTGACATAATGTGCATGTCCCATACTTGGCGCTGATGTCATTCTGTGCCCGACCCTGAATGTCTTGGCGTGTCTTGGATGGTCTCCACTGCTGATGTCACGTGGCACCGGATCTTCATAACGTCACTTTACTGCTGCTTTAATTGCAGGAATGTCATGTGCAACACCCATCATTGATGTCAACGCTGAGATATAATAGTTCATCGGAATCATCAGACACTACGTCTCGTCTGCTCTCTTCTTTCCTCTTTTCTTCTCAACTCATCTCTTCTTTTGTTGTCCCTAATCTCTTAAAGACCCCCTGTGGTGAAAATCAAGTTTTTAATGTTGTTTATATGTCTGTGTGGTGTTTTTAATATGCTTTAAGACAAACCATGTGCAAATTCATGTCGACACCATTGCTGGTGACAGACAGTCTCAAACCTGTGGTTTGAAATCGCTGGTGTCTGTGACCTCACAAACTACCTTGTAACCAATCACATCAATGTTCCGGCAGGGCTTTAGCATATCATTAACAGCAAACTAGCAGGGGAGTCTCGAGAAAAGCCAGGTTATCCCGGTATATTTTTCTGTTATGAAAAATCGGGTAGATTTAGCAATATGGCGCGTATATGATGTATATTACGATGTTATGATGAACTATATGCCTTTCTCCACCAACATTTTGAGTTGTTCAAAGCATTTGTAAGGATAATGATTGTTAGGAAGCAGCTGTCTGACTCTGACATGGCAAACAGGAACATGGTTTGTGTAACATTAGTAACACATTATTAGCTGTTTGATAACATAGTCAAGCAAAAGGCTAACCATATTAATTACCGTTATATGTCCGATGTTACCATTGTGCTGCGTTTACCTCAGTAAGTTGACCCAGTGGATCTCTGAGCTGGCGTGAGCGAGTGGAGGCGGGGCTAATTTGCATATTCATTGATCCATGTATACTAAATGAGGCAAGGGTGTAGAGTTACATTCAAGCTATTTTAAGGCATAAAGAAATTTTTTTTCACAGGAAAAATCGTTTAAATATGCCATTTTGGTGATCAAAGATGAGTTTTAAGGGTTAAAATTAATATATTGACTACAGGGGGACTTTAAACTTCATGTGTCTTCATTTAATTTCTCTTCTTTTCTCTACTTATTCTACTCTTCTTTATTCATTCCTTGTCTCTTCTCTTCTTCTCTTCCCTATGGTTCTCATCTCTTTTGTCTCTTGAGTCATTGAAGATGGTGTTTGGCGGACAGTCATTGGGCCTGTGTCCACACTCATAACCCTTCACAGAGGATCTGGCCAGCACTGTGTCTGACTCATGGAGAGATGTGGAGATTTTGTTCTGGGTTCTCTAGGTGGATCTTCCTCTTGGATGAATCCCTCTTGGCGTGATTTTTACTTGGCGTGGGCCATTTGGCTGGACTTTGGATTTGTATTGACTGACCTACAGCTTGCTTGTGGGCTATTATGCTGTTATTTTTACTTGTATTTTTTCTTTTTACGTTTATGATTATAGTACTGTGGAGGAACGTCCAGTAGAGCCTTGAATGATTGGCTTTGGTTCAGCCAGCGCCTTTTTTAAGGTTATGCAACAAACCTTGAGACCTGCAACCAACACACAGATACACACATACAAGCATCGGTGTGAAGAGTGTTACATGAGCAGTTTAGAAATGAATTATTTGAAAACTATTGAAAACTCTTTTTGAGATATCAGTAGCTTTTCCTCACATTCTGATCATTAGGGATTAAAATGATTAGATATTGATTCACTTCCTGTCAACCTTTGAAAACCATCGGTAAATGAGACTGTGAAGCTCAATCCTTTGGGATGGTGAAACAAGGACTGTTTTTTTTTTTCTTTTTTTTCTGAAGCTTCAAACCTGATAGCGCACGCACGTCACTGAGATGTCAATTTGCTAGGTTTGTATATCACTGACTAACTCTAAATATGTTGAACATTGTGGTAAATACATCACAATTCAATATGTGACACATGACTATAACATAATTGGATCATGGTTGTTCTAATTGTTGTATAATATTCTGTTTAATTTTAATAAAAGGGCAAAATATGTGATTATTAATTGATCTACAGAAAATGATACAATATGAATACATTTAAATAGTAAATATTCATCCTCATGTTGAAGGATCTGAAGTTTTGATAAAATACTGTTAGAAATTGAACCACAATATAATTTTCATATGATTGAATGCATCACCACAGCCCTGCTATTTGATACATTAATCATATGATGTCATATTTAGAGTGTTCGCTCATATTCTAGTCCTGTTGGAATATTAGAACAGCATATTGGCAACGTATGTGCGCTTACTGGGCAGGGCCGGAGGGAAATCTGTTAAAAAAAAATGTGGTAAAAATAGGGTAACAGGCCTGCTTCTCTTTATTATCCCCCTGAGTTTGGCTGTTTTGCATTTACTGTCGTCCTGACTGTGTCTCTCCGTCCTCCTGAAGCCTCGAGGGCCTCAGTGGGCGCCTAACTCAGCCTTACCCAACCCTTGCATTCATTAAAATGACATTCCGGTCCTAGTCCCTGGGGTCACACATACATGCATGCGCACACACAGGTAGTTTCATTCACACATGTTATACACATATGTACTGTTTAAGGACTGTGGAAACACAAACATAACACATACACATTGCAAACTAGCTCAGTTTAAATGCATGTACTCTCTCAAAATCAGCTGCTGGGAGTAACTAACTATGAGTACATTGTACATTGGCACATTCTACTGCTTGCACAGCTTTACCGAGCGGGGCGAGATAATGATTAAACATGCTTTACTCAACTTTGCTCTTTCTCTCATATGTAGCATTTAGAAATCTCATTCATTTTAGTGAATTTGCATTTGGATGGTTGAAATAAGTTTAATTTTAGTAAATCTGTTTGTCTGGAAATCATTATTTTTTGGTGTGTGTGTGAATGTGTTTATTTGGATGGTTCAAATGGGCTTTATGCCGAACGTACGTCACATGAACAAACAGGAAAACAGGTCTTGTTGCATCCGCTTGTCGAAGTGTTAATGGCAGTATGAACTGACTTCGATATCTATGGACTTTTAAAGTAATCCGGTAATCTGCTAAAAGTTTGTTGTGCATAACCCCCTATACGTTTCATTTTAGTAAATCTGTTTGTTTAGATTAGTTCAAATAAGTTTAATTTTAGTGAATCTGTTCTTTTGGATGGTTCAAATAAAATTAATTGTAGTGAATCTGTTTGTTTGGATGACACAAATGGAGTTAAATTTAGTAAATTGTTGTAAATGAATTGTCACCATATCTGTTTGTTTACATCTTCATTTTTGAAGTGAAATATTTATTTAAATCTATCTACTTTAACGTGCGTGGCTTAAGTTAAGTCAGTTTCAGTGGAAGTAAATGGTAATGAAATAGAATAAGAAAGTAATAATAAACAATTTTGATATAACAGATGAATCTTTCACAGTTAGACCTGGATAATTCATTAAGAAATTTAATTTTGGTCTATTTCGATTTCCTATTTCAAATTAGCTATTTTTTTTTCCTAGTATTTTGTAGTGTACCTATAAACCTACACATTAAAGTGATGATTCTCAAAAAATAAAATTTTGTTTTGATTTACTAACCCAAAAAAGATATTTTGAAAAATGTCTTAATGTTGAAATTGAAATTTAATGTGATTCTGTGTGGTTTTGGACCTCAGTGTTCTTGAAAACATCTAACACCCTGTTTACACCTGGTATTTAGAAGCATTTTTGTCAATCTGATCACAAGTGGACGACAGCTTATCCACTTTCGACCACTTCCAGAGGTAGTCAAAAAATGCATTCAACCGGATTGCTTTCAGAGTGGAAACGCTCATGTGGTCGAATTTGTTTGAACTGCCACAAAAAGAACGCCTACTCTCCACCTACTGACCTAATGCGTAAACATTATGGGAAGCGCACTAGCCAGACGGGATTTAAACTTTGTTGGCTGAAGACCCAAGTTTGGTTTGAAGATGAAAAACATAAGCACTATGTTCTCTCACCATTCCTGATTTCTAACATGCACTCACCACGTTCGGCCGGTCTTGCGGCTGTCAGAGCAGAAACGAAATCTCCGGGTGCGTTCATATGTAAATTGCGCAAGTTTATTTCATCGATTGCATCGAAAGATCTGCAAAAGCCCATACATAGATCCTCCACTCAAAGAAATCAGGACAGAAGTGTTCAAAAGTGGACAAAAGAGACCGATTAAAACACCAGGTGTAAACAAGAATGTGTCTCCCTCGTCTACTTGTGATCTGATCTTGTGATCCGAGCAAAATGCATCTGAATGACAGGTGTAAACAGGGCCTAAAAGCAAGTCATACCTTAAGTCATACAGATTTGGAACGACATGAGGGTGTGTGAATGATGGCAAAATTTCATTTGTGGGCTAAACTATCCATTTTACAGTAGATTAACTAACTGAAATTATGAGTAGCTTGTAACTTGGGAAGCTTCAATAGCTTCCCCAACACCACAGCTGGTACTAAAAAACCTACGCTGATCTCCTTTGATCATGGTGTTAGACCATCCAAATGTCCTCCGGTGGTAATCTAGCCTAAGAGATCCGCTATGTTAACAGCCGCTGTCCCTGGAAGTCGTGTTGTCTTGATGGGGAGGAGCTGTTTGTTAATTGGCTCAGACCTTTTGTAGACACAGTCGAAAGGAGGAAAGCTGTCTCAGCTCATTAGGTTCCCTGCCTGCAATGCCCTCCAAAAATAATTGAAAGACCCCAAACAGAAAAGAGAATGTTGCTTTAATCTAATTTGCAGGCAAACAATGGTCCAGGGACTATGTTAAATTCATAAAATTGGCTTAATGCAATGATATTTAATGAGGTCATTTTCGAAGCCCTGGATAGCCAAGATGGCCTGCAGAGAGACACATGGCCATGCACACACACAGACTCATTAATGCATTTAATATGTATTCTCTTTCATATTCTTTACTTAGTCGCACACATACACTCACTCTGCCAAAGAGCTAGACATAACGGCCTGCGGGAGAATTGTATAAACAGGGTCGTCCTACTGTCCGTTTACATTCTCACACACTGCAAAGAAAAATATCCTCGAGATACATCGCTGCCTCAGCGCAAATGTAACATGGGCTGACAGTCACTTTGGCCCCAACAAGCACATAAAACATTCAAGCTGAAGTCTCAATATGACCCGATGTCACTTGTGTCCACCACAGTCGCCGACAGAACTTTAGATTTTTTGTGCATGTAAATACTGTTTTGCAATTCTCAGGCTATTGGACTGGATGGTTCGATTTGGAATCAAATTCCATTTTAAAGCAAGTGACTCGGCGGCCATTTTGCTAACACTGGCAGCTAGTTTCTTGTCATTAAAGTACAACTTTGTACTTTTTGCTTGAATGGAGAAAGACGGAAACCTTTTTGTTTGTAAGCTTGTCAAACTTTTAATGACCAATATGACAAAATACCAGTAAAATTACATTTAAATTGTGAAATTTAGTTTTAATTTCATTTATTTTAAATTTATTTTTTATTTAAAGCAGGTTTTGTTTTGTTTTGTTTGTTTTCTGTTCTGTTTTGTTTTCTGTTTTTGTTTTGTTCTGTTCTGTGTTTTGTTTTTTTTTCCGTTTTATGTTTTGTTTTCTGTTTTTGATTGTTTTGTTTTGTTCTTTTTCTGTTCTGTCCTGTTTGTTTTGTTTTCTGTTTTTGTTTTGTTTCAGCACTTTTGAAGGCGTTGTAAGTATGCACCAGTATTGGGACCTTAATCTTTTTGGTTCATGCATTCAAAATTGCTGCGGCAGCTTTTCTGTACATTCTTCTTCACTTTAAAGTTAAGAGTGAACAGTTACAAACTTTTCTTCAGTTCTGCAAGGGTTGATGGGTAATATTAACTGAACTAGATTTATGCACAGTAACTTATATGAGACTCTTGTTTTGCCCTCCTGTGGTTTGCTCCATCTGTTAGGTCAGAGGCAGTTGATAATCAATGTGGCCTTGATGAATTCATCAATCTCCAACGGGTAGTCAATCAATAGACGTAATAATCAATCTCGGTGTTAATTGATGCTTTTTCTTTTTCAAGAATACTTTTGCATCTGTGCAAGCAGTGTCACAGTTTACTGGTGGTTGCGTCACAATTACATGTGCCACAGTAATACATCTTTAACAGAACAGGCTCCAGAACATACCTTATCATGTAGCTTTAAAACATCTCATTTTTTTTCAGTGAATCGGTTTGTTCAGATATGAACCGGTACAAAAAGTAACAATTTACTATATTGAGTCTCTTTTTATTAGAAATTATACATATTTTTAAAAATATAAATAAGTAATTAAAACAAAACTGCTGTTCATGCCTGTTTTTACTTCTAAATTTATATTTCAGATAAATAAATATATATATTTTTTATTGAATATGTCTTTGTTTAAGGAGTTTTAATCAAACTCTGTTTAAGTGATACATGATATAATCTGATCCTCTTAAATATCTTGTGATATTTACATACTTTTATTAGCTTGTAGCTTAGTAAGCTACAGTTTTTAAGGAGCTTCCCCAACACTGATATAATGAGGGATATTGGAGAAAGAACCTGCAGACACACTCATTTAAATCTTGATGTGTCTTCTGAGCTTGTATTTCTGTTAACTGTCATTGCACAGCCCTGTTGTGTCCGTAATGTATTCATGCATCCATTTCAGACCAGCCGACTGTTTTGTTTGTGTCGTGAAGTGGGTAGGAGGAGTGATTGTGGCTGTTGGCTCAGTCTTAAATACACTAAGATAATATTTTGTTTTCCTTGGAGACTTTGGGCAATTGAGATTTGCCATCCTCAACCACCGCTTCAGAAGTGATGCTTTGCTTGTTGTTGCATCATTTAATCTTGGTGCCATGTTGTTTTTCAGGAAACACAGCAAAGTTCTATTCTTATAGCGTCTCTTTTGGTGCATCAGGACGTTATTTTGAAGTCAAGACACAGTTGAAGGTGTGCGCTGGTGACATCTCTGGCATAAAGTATGTATTTATGATAAAATATTGGTGTTTGTGACAAGAAATGTTAGATTAGATTTGATAGTTGTATCAGTTCTTGTTTTGTCTGGTGTCAGATAGATTCTCTTTTTGTAACTCCCTTATCTGGCTTTGCTAGAGGTAACATGATTGATTGTCTGACATGATCCAGACACTCATTCACTCCCATGCAATTTATACAAAGAGGTCTGAGTGGCTTATTGGAAACCAATGGGAGACTTTGATTGGATTATTTGTCATCTTTCACTGTTAATTACAGTGTTGCAAATCTGGAGGTTTCTGACAATGAGCGACTTTTTTGGCTGCCGCTGGCAAAAGTCAAATGGTTCTTCATTACATGATAATAAAACCTGTTTTGCAAATGTTTACTGAGACAGGTGTGTAAAACATGGTAAATGTTCTGTGTTGACAGTTGAACACCTGCAAAACAAATGCTAGTATTGTTGTTTTGTTGCTTTTGCAAGCCGTACTGTAACGCTGAATGGTTGGAAGATCCAATGGTGAGCGAGTTAAAAACAAAAATTGACGATAAATATTCTTATCTGTCATGACAGTGTATTTTTAATAGTAATAATAGTAATAATAATAGACAACCGATTTTTGTGACTCAGAGCATCATATACAATAGGCCAGTGTTCATCTCTCAGTAAAGCTGCATCTGTCACAAAAACATGAAGACATCTCGTGATTTTGTTCCACATATTTTAATTTTGGTTTCTTAATGCGAGGAACATTCCACATATGTGGCACCACATGGAGTTCTGGGGAAAAAATGTTTTGATATCCTAGATAAACTTCTGATGCTGTTTTTTCCAAATTGTAAAAGCCATTAGAAGACTATTCGCGACATATGTTTTTTAGAAGACATTTTTGGTATTTGATTTGAATCAGACACATTCACATCAGTAAGTGGTCAGACTATCATTCTTACAGTTTGACTTAAAACTGGCGTTATGTTGAAGCTTCTAATAAAGTTGCCAAGCCAATTGGCGAGTTACTCAGTTTTATGTCCCCGCCAAAGCCAAATTTTTTACTCTCATTTGGCACTTGCCGAGTGTTAATTTTGGACCCTGATAATGCAGAAGTAGATGGTGCATGAGCTGTTTCTGGAAGTACAATGGTGTGAATTTCAACATTATATCTTCATACTTATAAATACTTTAACTCCTTTTTTTGTATCAACTGACTTAAAGTGATAGTTCACTGAAAAGTGAAGAAATTTACTCATTCTTTTGTTGTTCCAAATCAGCACTTTCTTCCATGAAATGCAAAAGGAGACGCTTTGATGAATGTTTACGCTGTCCCAATCTAGTTAAATAAAGTAGATGGTGATCAAGGGCTATTAAACTCTAAAAATGCACCATAAAATAATCATTAAAGTAGTCAAATGACTTGTGCGCTATGTTTAAAGTCTTCTAAAGACTTTATATAAATCTTGCTTGACAGCTGTGGTCACCGTTAACTTTCATTGTAAAGGAAAGAGCTGATTGGACAAAATCATTTTAAAATGAATGAACTGTTCCTTTGATTGTTGCCTCATAGTCTTGTGGTATAAGCTGAACTAAATTGAATGCTGCTAAGACAATGTTAGCTTTCTTCTCACCTTCCCACATATCAAGCCAAATATTATTACAGCGGGTCTCAGCAAGCAATCGGTTGTACGGAGCCGTTAGTGGGGCGGAATACTCCATCCCTGCTAGGGAAAGGTCAAGGAGCTTGTTACGGAGTGGAGTGCCTGCCGTTATCCCCCGTCAGGCAGGAATAATGGAAAGCTCCAGAACGCCGATGCAAGAAATTAAGGCCACCGTCGAAAAAGTCATGAGACTCGCTCCATTCACCCTGTCACTCTTTAAATGGACTCCTAGGTCTTTTTAATGGGGGAAGACCTGAGCCCGACCCCACTGGAGTTGAGTTATGGGAATATGAGGTACTCTCAGACTTCCAGGGTGGATTTTTGTCCTAGCGGCTTTTAGATGTTTTGGAATGAAACTCGAATGACTGAGCATGCTGTGTTTCCGTGGTGAACTCCGTCAAATCAAATCTGGATGAGTCTACTGACTCACTTGGGTTTTATATGAATCGTATACGTGTGTTAGCTGCTGTAATTTTCTCTTACAAAAAGTAAAAATTTGTTCCATGGTATAGTGATGCTATCAGATAGTAGCAGAGTATGTGAGTGACAGCAATTTCCGGCAAAAAGTGGAACTTGTTAGAAATGCCATAGTACTTGGTTAATAACAAATATTTCCGGACTTTGATTCTGATTGTTCAGTAGTGTTCCAGCTATGCTAGTCTTAGCCTCAGACGTCACGCCCACAGACTGTTGGCTGAACATCTGATGCATAAGGCACACTTAACATGAAACACTTGAGGATTCTCTACAGGATGTCCAGAAGACGTGTGTGTCGCGTTCGTTAACGGTCCGTCTGGAAGCAAATGTTGTGCTGCCAAACCCCCTCATGGAAAAAGAACACCGTCGTGTTTACAACTGTGACAATGAGCACTTACCAGGATCAACTAAACGCTGGATTTTCAAAAGTATGTGAAGTTCACAACGTTCTTGAATGAATAATTTATTAGATGCACGCCTATCTGTTATTGTAGAGACATCGATTTTACATTTTCACGCCCCTAAACATGACGCGGCACAAAATGAACTGTGATTGGTTGTGTTATATGTCAGTCAAACTCCTCTTGGGTGGTCCTTGGCCAATGAAAGCTGCGGTCAGTCTGAAGGTCTGGCTACGCAAGACTTCAGCTATGCTAAACTATGCGGTAAAGTAGCATCTATGATGCAAAACACCTGCTAACCAGCTGCTTTATAATAATATCTGTACTGTATTTACATGTTATGGCATTTATGTGGTTAAAGACAGCTATATATCTTTTTGTATAAAGACCCATTAATAACTTTGACAAATAAATATATTATATTTAGAGTAGTCTTAGATGCATAAACTTAAATAAAAACATAAAATTGTCTGTCAATAAAATAAAATAAATGTGATTAGTCTAATTAATTTCATAATTAATTTTATTAATATTATTAATAAAATGATAAAAATATTATTATAATATATTATTTAATTATTTATACATTTTATTTAATGACTTTTTACTTTTTTTTTTCTCTGAACTTTTTTGCGGACCCCATTTTGAAAATTCCTGTGCTCATGAATTAAAAAAAAAATCCATATTTATTATCATATTAGAATCTAAACAATGGTATTACCATGGTATCATGTGAAAAAATCTTAGTAATTTTGTAAACGTTTTGCGTTTTATTACTTTACTGTCGGAGAACAGGTTGTTTGTTTTGGTTAAATCTATTGTTTTCACGTTTTGGCTCTTGAAATAGTGATGAAAGGAGAGTTGTGCTGGTGGTAAAGATGGATAAACAAAATAGTAAAATGGGGTATGGTGGAGGAGGATAGATAAAAAAGATGACAAAATGGAAGATATTGAACGTCTTTTGTTTGTGCCAGCCTCAGGTGTTTCGTGCCGACGTTCTGCATTGTTTTGTTGGCAGCTGAATCACGCGCTGGCTAATTGTCAGGTTTAATTAGCTAATTGGAGCTTGTTTTTACACTATGGCTAAATCGTTTTGCGTCTCTTTTCATCCGCCCCTTGTGGAAGCTCCAAAGAGTTGAGGGAAGAAAGATGATGTGGGTTTTTTTCCCATCATCTTCCTCCTGTTTTTCTTCCTTTCCTTCAAGCATTTGTCGTTCCGTGTATGCATAACATCAATTCATTCTGTTTGAGTATTCATAAAGAAACCAGGCAAGAAATGACAGACTAAAAAGGAGGTTTTATTGAATGTGATTGCTTTGTCAGTGGGATCGCCTCTCTCTCTTTTGTCTGCTGTTTGTCAGAATTTCATTAGCATTTCTGAGATGCCACACTGACAGGAGACGACGTGCATTGTTCTCTGAGGGTGCGACGTGATGACTGGGGTTGCGCCAGCGTTTGTAAGATGACGAGAGCATCCAGGGCTCATAAACGTCTGTACGAGTGTGCCGTCTGTAATTCATTCCTCTGACATTTCCACACTGCTTCCTCTAAAGCCATCGGACATCACCCTTTGACCCTCTGACCTAATCAACTTCCTGTTTCCTGAGCGACAACTTCCTCTGCCTTGTTTTTAGTGAGAGGGGGCAATTGAGAGTGACAGAAGAGTCCCCCATTGTAGACTTGGTATGTTTTCATGTATTTATTTTAAGGGGAATTTTTGCCACTTTTATTGAAAGTAGGTTGAATAGCAAGAGGAAAAGAGGTATAACATTGGGACATGATTCAAAAACTTAATTCATTATTTAAAATATCAGTCATATTCAGAATTTTTTAAATATTTACATACATATATTTTTTTAAAGCCTACTATTCTGAATTCCATACTATTATTATTATTATTATTATGTATATACAGTATATGTGTGTATATATATGTATATGCATGCGTGTGTGTGTGTGTGTGTGTATATATATATATATATATATATATATATATATAATATATATATATATCTCTTATGAAATCATAAGATTTTTAAAATGTTTTTGGAAAAAGTCTCTAATGTTCACCAAAACTGCATTTATTTGATAAAATAAACAGTAATATTGTGCAATATTATTACAACTTAATTACAGTATTTTCTATTTTAATATATTTTAAAAATAAATCTTAATATATTTTAATATATTTTAAAAAAGAACAGTATTTATGTGAAATATAAATCTTTTTTGTAACATCATAAATGCTTTACTGTCACTTTTGATAAAATTAATGCATCCTAGCTGAATAAGATTATTATTTTCTTATAAAATAAATCTTACTGACCCGAAACATTTAAACAATCGTGAATCTTAGATATAATTAATATTTTTATACTGTGATTTTTACAATTATTTAATTTTCTGCCCCAAAAATATAGGCTAATGTCTTTTGCCTTTTCATGGCAAATATTGATGTATGCGATTAATTTGATTAATCAACATATCACATCAAGTAAATCAAGTAAAATTTAATTGAAATTGATTGACAGCCCTAATTTTTAAGTGATTTTTAATTTTGATTGATGAGCGACATCAAGCATTTCACACAGTATAGATTAAAATGTTGGGTTACTCGTCAACATGTTTTCAATAGCAAACCGACCTCATCACTTCAAACCAAAGTGGTGTTTTAATGTGCTTTGTGGTTTGGTTAACATCATCCATGTGCATGACCTCTTTTCACTCCCGCTTCAATGAAATGGCTGACATCTGTGGGCCGCTCTTAAACTTCAGTGGCTCCAGTAGAAATGTCAGTAGGGGGGTTAGACGTCTCTCTGGGTGGTATCGGCCCTTAAACTGCTGCGTACGGAGGGGAGGCGAGCGCTGGAATGTAGGGCATGGTGGTGCTAGTGTTCGCGGATTAGTCTGAGTCGCTAACCTGGATAAGGCGACTGCGCCTGGCACTAATTAACCACCAGACTCCCTCATACTGGTACTGCCAGGCGAGATCAAACACTGCTATTATAACTGTGCTTATACCCCAGAGAACCACTGAGAGCTTTATTGCATTATTCATGGTTATGAACGTATTTTTTTTTCTCTATTGTTTTTTTATTACCTTAGATAATGGTATTACATCCAGATTAGTGGTATTAAGACCAGCTGGTTCTTGTTTAGTCATTTAAGGGGTGAGTTTAAGTTCAGGTCATGTGTTTCACTTCCTGTTTGTCAGTGTTTTGAACTCAAGGGGAATCTGTTCTTCTGACCTAAGTTAAGATCCCTGTGAGTAATATACATGACATCCTAACCTAAACAAAAGTGGTACCAACACAAAGTTAAAGGGTTAACTAAATCAAACTAGCGCCTGGATTTAAATCCCAAGCACCACTTCCTTTTTTATGCATAACATGGTGCTGTTATACACTGATACTCATTTCTTGACAAAAAGCTTATTTGTTAAATCTTCAAACTTTTATTGTAATACATGTTTATATTAATATATTACAATTTTATTGTAATAAATCATAATATGATGCACTCTATTTCAAAATTTGCTGTGCACTACAGCGAGGAGCAGTGTCGGGGTAATGCGTTTCATGTAACATCCATTATGTAATCAGATTACTATTTTGATGTTATGCATTACTTCCTAAATTTACACTTTTTAAAAAAGTAATTGTTACTTTTCAGTTTAATTTGCTTAAACATTTTTTTAAACGACTGAATTGAAATTCTCTTCTTTATAACGTAGTCACTTAAACATGCACACTTATGTGTTCGCGGGAACAAACAAGAAGTAACAAAACACGAAAAAAAGGAAATATTGTGGTCAGATTATAATAATATTCTAAATGTGTTTTTAAAAGAGAATGAAAGCAAAAAGTAACGCAAAAGTAATGGAACACATTATTTTCCATAAAAGTAACTAAGTAATGTAATTAGTTACTTTTTTAGGGAGTAATGCAGTGTTGTAATGCATTACTGTTACAAGTAACTTTCCCCAACACTGGTAAGCAGTATGCTAATATTCCATTAAGATTCAAAACCTCTGACTTTCTTCTGTGTTTGCTTTCATGTATTTTTCCTGTTTCATTTGTCCCCCATGATTCCAGCATTTAAGAAAATGCTGATGTGCCTGGACACGATGTCCCCTCCTGGAGAACTGTGGCAGCTGAGTGGTCCTGATAGGCGCTTTTATGATGACTCTGGCTGTATGCTGCGCTCTGGCTCTGGATTTATAAGTGTGTAAGCATGCACATATGTGTAGAGGAGGTTCTTTAATGTTTAGTAGTGAGAAAAGAAGCACACCTCACTCAGTTGCCCATAGGTAAGCCCACTCATAATCTGCAGCCTCATAAATTGGTGCATTTCTGCAGAATTGTCTCTCTATCACAAAGTTCTGCACACTTCATGTTTATTTTTTAATTTTAGTTTTATATTGGTAATATTTTCTGTTAGCAAGTTTTTTTTTTCTCAGTTCAGTTTAACACATTGTCTAAATCCATTCTGCAGAATTGAATAGATTTTCTCTCAAAATTAGTAAAAAATGAAAAAGCATGCAGATCCCGTGTGCCTGTTTAAGTGGTAGCATGGGAAATTTTCAGAGTTCCCACAATCTTAGAAAGAAAATAAGGTATGGAAACTTTTATAGTGAACTTCTATTTTAAGGTTCATCAACACTGCATTTTTTACAAAATATACACTACCGTTCAAAATTTTTTTTTTTTTTTGTTTTTTTTTAAATGTTTTTGTAAGAAGTTTCTTTATGACCACCAAGGCTGCATTTATTTGATCAAAAATACAGTGTAAAAACAAACAAGCAAACAAACAAACAAAAAAACAGTAATATTGTGAAATATTATTGCAATGACTGTTATTTTAATACATTTAAAAATGTAATTTATTCCTGTGATGGCAAAGCTGTATTTTCAGCATCATTACTCCAGTCTTCAGTGTCACATGATCCTCAGAAACCATTCTAATATGCTGATTTGCTGCTCAAGAAACATTTCTTATTATCATCAATGTTGAAAACATTGCTAATATTTATTTATTTATTTATTTATTTATTTGTGGAAACCATTATACATTATTTTTTCAGGATTCTTTGATGAATAGTAAGTCCAAAAAACAGCATTTATTTGAAATAGAAATATTTTGTAACATTAAAATGTCTTTACAGTAATTTTTGATCAATTTAAATGTCCTTGCTGAATAAAAGTATTAATTTCTTAAAAAAAAAAAAAAATCGCACTTCCCCTAAACTTTTGAATGGTAGTGTACATATATTTTTACAAACACACTACAAAAAAAAAAAAAAATTCCAGTAATCAACAGGCTTGAAAAGACATCAAAATTCATAGGTCAAAAACTGGAAACTTTTGAAAAATAGACTTTTTTTATTTTGGCGTTTTTGCAACTTTTATTAACAGCAGTGTAATAAGAGGACAAGAGATGTTAGTTAAAAGTGGGGGAAACAGTATTGAGAAATGACTTGATCCAGACATGAACCCACGTCTCCGATGTGGACTCCACAGCTCAGTATGTTGCTAAATGTTAATCCACAGCTCTTATAAATTTAATAGGGATTTGCCACATGCAATACAGTACATCCTAGATTAAACAGAAAATGCAAAAGACTAAAAGACATTTGCTTGTGTTGAAAAGTGCTTTCAACACAAGCAAATGATTATATACGATGGGATCGACGACGCTTGCAGTTTGCAATATATGTGGGAGTATTAGAAGTCTTGACATTTTCAAGTTTGCAGTTCTTAAAAACAAAGGAAAAAGTTTGCAGTCGATATCAGTGCTTCTGGGGTTTAGTTTGTGTTAGTTCAAGCAATAAAAGGGAGGGAACTGACACTGGTCAGAGATCAGTCTGTCTTAATACAGAGGAGCCCAGACAGGATGTCTCTTATATTAGGAGCACTGATCCCGGGTCAGGCACCAGGAGCGGGTTCTGATCTTTGAGAGTATTGACGGATCACGGTGGAGTTTACCAAACAGATTAGCGTACAATCCATGTGGGAAAAACAATGTCAGGCCAATAAACAGCACGGCCCAGATGTTGCCTTAAAGGTCAATCCACATGCGCACTGTGTGTGTTTGAATATGTTGTGATATTCCCGATCCTCTTTATCCCAATCCTGCTGTTCCTCTTCATGCTGGTCCCAGTTGTCTGGCGTCTTTGAGCTACAGCAGGAAATACCAGCGTGGCCCAGGCCTGTTGACTCCAGGACGTGGTTTGGCTTAATGTGTTCTTCTCATCTCATCTCCTCATATCTTCATGTAGTTTTCTGGTGCAGATTCACGTGTTAAACCACTAGTAAAGCAGTACTTGTTGACTGGACACTTAGCCTGGTTTAAGGTCATGTTTGAGTGTTCAACAAGTTGAAGTTCTCATTTATGTTTCAATTAGGTATCAGATGTTTCTTTTAAAATTGTATTTAAGGAGAAATGGAGGAATCAAAATGTCTATAACATTAGTTTATCTAGCATAGCTCAGGGAAATGAATGAGAAATGTTTATAAGAGTTAATATTGAAATCTGACTTTTGAGTGCAGACATTGGCATCTAAGCACAGTTTGAGATCTCTTCTGAAAATCTAGAGGAGCCACATGTGAGATTTTCTCTCAAGAGAAGTCTGGGAAGCTGGATACGTAAGCATTTGTTCTCCATTTCATCTCATTGGTGTCTAGGCGAAACAATTGAGATCTCATCTGTGACTTCTCTTTTCTCTTGGTAATCTCGTTTCTTCTGATTTGTCTCGTCTCTCTCACTAGGAGAGCATTAGGATATAGGGGAGAGTTCATAATTTCTTTAACTCCACAGGCGATGTAGGGTTCCCCAAATATTTCCCTAGCCGAGCTGCAAAGTCTTGTGATTGGAGCTGCTCAAACAGGCACTGTATTCCAACACCCACGGTGGAAGAGGTTCTCAAGGGAAACACTTAGAGATAAAATTGGATGGATGTTTATTTTTTGATTCTAATGAGAACTGAGGAAATTTCGAAGGTTTAGTGCTACAGTTTTCAGTGTAACACTGTCCTAACCAGGCATGACATGATGAAAAATTGCAAGTGATAAAAGTTATCTCTTCTATAATAGAGTTTGTTGAGCAGCCCCGCCCAAAGTAAAATTCCATTGTCCAAAGTTGATAAGTCCATAAGTTGAATCTGATTGGCTGTTTTCACTTGTTAGTGTATTCTGGGGGTTCTGGGTGGTTGTTAGGTAATTCATCCTTCGCTGGGTGTTTGATTGACAGGTGATCTGACCAATCACAATGCCGAATCTGCCATTTTGTCTAACAAACAAACAAACCAGACAGGAGAGTTAGTAGATTAACATTGGTGTACTTGAAATTGAAAAAAATGGTGTATTCACATCTTTCCTCGGTTGAAACAACATACCTTCTGATTCTGATGTTCACTCATGTTTAATTCGTGCAATAACTAGGAAGAGATGATCGGTTTACGTGTCGCTTGATCGTGGCGCCACAGTGATCTGTCACGACACATTAAAGAGGCTTAAAACATGACAAAATTTTTGGTTCACACCAAAAATAACCTCCTCTGTCTTGTCTGTCAGCTCATTGTCAGTGTCTTCTTTGCTCCGCGATGTATTTTTTTACTGCGTGAGTACATGAAGTGTGGCGTGAGAGCGCCATGGCTTGTCGGATGTAATGACAGTAATTAGGAGGGCGGGTCTTTGCGAAAGGGTCAATTGCTTCCAGGTAGTTGCTAGGACCCCAATATCTATATGATATTTTGTTTTTAAGATATGGCTTGTCTTGGGGATAACATTCATGTCCATTGTACAGAACAGTATGGACGAGTTATGTGCCAAAGTTTTATACTTAGTATGAGCAATAGTAATAATCACACTCGACACATAAACTGAGATTTTCACCTGCCTAACACATTTTCTCATTAATTTCCCTCTGTCACAAATCCTCCTTTATTAAATGTTTGAAAATAACTCCCCATCTGGACAGTGACCTTCTGTGCCATGGCACGTATTTCTTGCCCAGCGCCCTTTACCTGTGAGAGCGCTGCATGCACAGTGCCATCTATTCACTGCAATGGCACGGGCTCAAGGCTCAGGCATTTTGGCAGCCACTCACTGGCATGAGAATTGTGTTCGGGCTGCCCATCGAGGGCTGCTTTGAGAGTTTTTGGAGTGATTGTGGCTTGTGCTAGGAGAGTGCTAGCAAACAACTCCCACCTCCTCGTCCTCGCCCTCCTCCTCTTCCCGCTCTCTCGGTCCAACTGTGAAGGTCTGTGTGTTGTTGAGAGTCTTGAGTGAAGTGTGGAATGAACTGAGCGCACTTTGAATGCAATCCTCCTCAAAGCATTCTTCTGTAGAGGCCATCGAGACATCCAGAGGGCTTAAGTTTGGATTAGTTTTAAGCCCCAGGTGAGAGAGCGTAGGTTCAAAGTTAGTCCAGCCAGGGGGGGTGACCTCTCAAAGGAATCATTCATCAAAGTTAGGACAGCAGCTGGAAATTTAGCTCGTTTTTTCTGTTTTAGCTCTTGAAACTGTCTGGGATTGTCGCTGGAACTGTCAGGGAGGACCTAAACTGCCAGGGGCGACCTTCAGACCAATGCTAATAATAGAAATTCTTGTGTCTTTTAATATTAGCAGAACGTGAAAGCGCCTGTTCATGAGTGTCTCCCAGAATTAGTTCATCGATGTGCACTGTCTCTGCCAGCAGTATTTACTCTCGCTGGGCTATGTTTGGTCTCATTCAGCTATGAGGTGTTCAACCTCTGGGTGAACTACACATTTCATGTTCTTCCCTGTGGCTGTGTACCGTCTTTCAGCACCCCAGTCACTCATATTACTACCTCTTTCTCTCAAACACTCCCACTCATATCTCTATCCATCTTTCTCCATGATGCTCTTCCTTGTTTCATAATGTTCCAATGGGGTTTTATCAAAAGCAAAAGTTTTTGTTGTCTGTAGTCAACTACAAGTAGAAAAAAAAACTTTAAGGAAAAAGTAACACTGTTTATAAAAAGTAACACTCTCTCTCTCTCTCTCTCTCTCTATATATATATATATATATATATATATAGTGTGTATATATATATATATATATATATATATATATAATATAATTTTTTTTTTTTTTTTTTTTTTCTTCATCCTTCCGTTAAGATGATGACCAACTTCATCCAATGTCGTCTAAGGATGGAAAAACGGGTTCGCAGGTGGCTGGTAAGGCCACATATATACAGTATATATATAAAATAAAGTATGAAGATGGTTTGTAATTGACATTCAAATATAATAGTCAAATATAATACAGTTACAAAAGATCTTCATATATATTTCACCAAAAATAATTAATTACAATTAATGTAAGATTACTCTGAATCTTACAATTATTATACAAGTTTTCTCTTTTTAATTATTTTTGCTGCTTTACCTTTAAAATTCTCATAATGTATGCAAATTAGCTCTGTTATGATTGGCTAACAGGTTGTGTGTTTATATTCTAATGTTTGATGCCATAGCCTTGATTTTTTTTTTTTTTTTTTTTTTTTTGAAAGTGAAACCTCTATTTGCAGATTTACTTCCTCCGTGTCATGTATGGTGGGAAAACCTGAGACTTTCTTTGAGACTTGACGTTTCAAGATGGAGGCGTGTCAGTTAAATGGTTGTGGCAGGAGCTAATTGGTTGTAATTACACTGTGAGGAATCAGTGAAGAATGACGATAAATACTACTAATTTAGCTGCTTTATGAGGCGACAGGCTTGCACAACAAAACTTCATTACCCATAATTCCCACCATGAGAATGATAGACAACATAAAACATCAATTACACACCTAATGCACATCCTTTGCTTTTTGTTTATTCCGCTGGTGCTAAAAAGCTTCCTGTCTCTGTCAAAGAGTGGGAAAGAGAAGGACAAATATGAAATTGCCCAGTGAGTCCTTTTTATTCCAACCAAATTCACTCGAATGCACATCACATCGTAATTATGACTTCCAAACTCGTAAATAGGACCTTCCCAGGAGGACTTGAAAGCAGCACTAGTTTATACCAGTGAGAGAGAGCTTTCTGGACCTAAGTTAGTGTATATTCACAAACTATTTTTTTCCCCCCCATAGTATGGCCCCTTTAAAGATGACGGCCCCAGCGACACTCATCATGCTTTAATAAACGCATGACAGCACGCTGAAGTGCTCGTGTCAGTCACACAGATCCTGCGGCCTCATTAGGCCCAGTCTGACTGTACCCGAGCACACGGGCGCTGTTTCCTGAATAGCGATGGTGGTAAAATCAGCACTGGTGTCACAGACTCTTCAGGCAGCGCGATTGCAGCCATCAAGCCATGATATGGCGCAACCGACGTGGACGAAGCACTGTTTGTGTCCTGCTCCAGGCAAAATGTGTGTTTGTGTGTCAGTATCCACCACAGTAATTCTTTTAATGAAGACCTGTTGTGTTCCCGTGATAGAAAGGAGTGCTGAGATTCTAGGGATACTACAGCAGACAGAAAGTAAACATTCACATTTATTACCTCCAGTGCGATTAAGCCTGTTGGTTATTGCTTAAGCCTGCGAAACCGGGGTAATGGAGATGGAGAATTGAGGATGGAGAATTCGCTCTGTTGACATATGCAAACGCAGACACGCATACATACTCATCCCCCCCCCCCCCGTTTGAGGAATATCATTGATTCATACATAAGAAGCCTGTCTGCTGGGTCACAGCATTGCATTGACACTTTCAATATTCAGAGGCTGTAGTGCGTAACCTCACCCTGCTGTGTTTATCCTGTAGCTGCGGGTCGTATGCGTACGTGCCCGTCTTTGTGTATGTGCCTACCTCAAGAGGTAATGATGCTCAGATCCTTTCTGAATACCAAACAGTGAAGAAATTAATCGCAATTCTGAGGTATGTTTCAAAATGCTAACACTTGAATCTCTCTGCTTTGGTATTCAGGTGACACTTCTGGTGGCTTTGAGGTTAAGTTGTAGGTAGAACTCGGTTTTTATGTTTGTTTTTTTTTGTTTTTTTTTAAAGGAAAATAGCTGTAACAAAAGCCTCTACCATGTTGCTAAAGTGCTTGAGATTCAGCTTTAACTGTGTTTTGAGTTATGGTAACTGGTTGTCAATACAATGGAGATCAGTGGACTCAAATACTGTTTGGTTACATTCTGACATTAGAGTGAGCAAATGATGACAAAATATTGATGGCTGAACTATCCCTTTAAGCTTTTGCGACTGGCTGATAGCTTGGGCCACCAACTAGAAACCATCTACCAAAAGCATTTTAACCTGGATTTTCCCATGGCAAGGTTTTGTTAGTTACTTTAGCTATGTGGTTCAAGTCAAATGAGTCAGGTCTTTCATCGTTCCAAACCTGTATGACTTTTTTTTCTTCTTTGGAACATGAAATAATTTTTTTTTAATATACATACAATGGAAGTCAGTGGGTTCCAATGTTGTTTGGTTCCCAACTTAGTTCCACAGACGGAAGTAAGTCATGCGTGCTTTAAATGACATGAGGGTGAGTAAATAATGACAGAATTTTCAATTTTGGGTGAACTATCCCTTTAAGAGCTATAGTAAACCGACCTGGAAGTCATAACCCTTTGTTATAATGCTGCTTAACAGTTCAGATTTTCCATCATTTGTCATATATCCTAAATGTTAAATCATTGGATCTGTCACATTTGACGGAGGATAAACATCACCTCAAATCGAAATGTCATAAAATACCTCTCTTGACATCAGTCATTGATCTTTTGATGAGGATATGTGACTTACATCAAAATCATTGCGTTAAGAGAGATAGTCTGCGCTGTGACTGGGAAGATCAAGTGCCTCTCTTTTCGTTCCCCTCCTTTCATTTGTCCCCCTGAGAACGAGGGAGCTGATGAAGAGGGAAACGTGGAATGCCAAACATGAGGAACAATGTCTGTCTACCATGACCACAAACAAAAAGCCTTCCGTACTGCGTGGCTAATGGGCTGTGCTGTATCTCAATTGACTGAAGCAAAGGCACGGCTTGTCGTCTCGTGAACTCAACCCCTGTGCCGTTGCATCTGCTACGAGATATTTTAACGCTGCAGGTAATAATTTCCTGCAAAAAAAAAAAAAAAAAATTGATAAAATATGTAATTTTTATTATTTATTTCATAATAAAATGAGTCAGATTACGATTTTTTTTTTGTAGATTTTATATTTTTTATTTTATTAAAGGAAAAATTACGAATATATATATATAATATATAAAATATATATTATATATATATATAAATAAATTATATAAATTATATATATATAATATATAAAATATATAATATATAAAATATATATTATATATATATATAAATAAATTATATAAATTATATATATATAATTATTTTATATATAAAATAATTTTTTGTCCTTTTTTAAAGTGCCCCAATTTTAAAGGTTCCTAATTTAGTTTTGGAGGTCTCCTACAATAGGTTTACATGAATCAAAGGTCAAAAAACACTTAAATTTTCTCATAATATGCATTGCACATTACCTCATTTCTCAAAGAGTCTGAAAACATTTAATTCGAACAGTCAGTCTCTCTAAACCCCTCCTTTCCGCGAACCTACTCTGCTCTGATTGGTCAAAAGGCCCAGTCTGTTGTGATTGGTCTACCAATATACAGTGATGCGAACGATGGCGTCGGTTTTTCCGTATCAATTCCAGCACGATTCCATCCTCATCCTTTTGAAGTGCATGTAAAGTGGATTTGCAGTACTGAAAACAGCATCTTGTCAACATGTCAACAACACAAACCAAACTGTTCCTTCCCTCAGCTACAACTGCAGTGTTTGAGGGCGGGTCAAAGTAGACGTCGTTCACAGGCAGCCAATGAAGACCATTATGCAAATTTGTTACATTGTTACATTGACATGTAACAGGAAGTGAGACTGGAATTGCTGACTCATTTCAGCAGTTTTGATCTTTAAAACTTTGCAGACATTTTACATTTCCAAACAGCTATATTACACACTGCATGAAAGGTAATTTTCGAAAAAGCATAATAGAGGCACTTTAATTGCTTTGTACAATGTCCATTCTAAGATGGTTCAACATATATTCTAAGAAAGTTAGCCCTTAACGTCATGCAGCTGTGGTTTAACTTTGAGTTGGGGTGCGTTTTTGGCCCAGCTGGCTTGTTTGAGGGCAGTTCTGGTTATTCCCATGTGTCAGTTTCTCTAAGATTAATAGAAGCCCAGTGCATGTAGCCTCAGGCGGCCTCCTCTCAGGGCTTCTCATGGCCATTCATATTCATTTACAACCTGTGTGTGGCACCACGGGAGCAAAGCCGGATTGACACGTGCGCACACACACACACGTACATACACTACCATGTGCGACTGGCAAGTTATTGTAGCGGAACACACATACACAGAGATCCTGAGACGACATGCCAAACATGGCAGCCGTTCAAGGAGAACGAAGAAAACAAACCAAAGGCTCTCACACATTTGTTTGTGCTCACAAAACCATTTTGTATTAAATCTTTGTCTATATATTGTGTTCTCTTCATCTAGTTTTAAAGGGATAGTTCACTGTTATTTATTTAATTTCATGTTGTACCAAACCCATATCATTTTCATCTTTCCCTACAATGAAAGTTGTGGTCAAGCTTCAAGCTCCAGTGCTTGTCAAGCTCCAAAAATGACAAAGCACTATAAAAACATCATGAAAGGGGTGTATACTGTATGACTTATGCATTATATTTCAAGTTTTCTCAAACCATGCGATAGCTTTGTGTGAGGAACAGACCCGGAATGAAAATTCTCCCCTCAGATTTAATTTGTGTGATTTGAATATACAAATATTACATTTTTTGCAGCATGACTGGTCAAGGGACAGGGTTATTATAGCTTTGAATATTTAATTTAAGTTTTATTTTATTCTTTTTCAGTTTGTATCAAGTATTCAATTTAGTTATTTTTTGCTATTCACTCCATTATTGTTAATTGTTCTTAATTTTTAGTTTTATATTATACCATGTTTCAAAAAATTAAAATGCGGCCATTTTTAATTTATTTCATCTAGTTTTGGAGTCATTAAAATGCATGTATTTGTTTTGTTATTATTTAGAAATGTTAGTTTTTGGACATTGACATCTTATGATCTCAATTCACTTTATAAAAAAAAGAGCAGCTTGAACATCCTGCTAAACATTTGCTTCTGAAAACTGGAGCAAGCAGGTTTCGAACAACATGAGTGTGAGTAAATGATGTCAGGATTTTCATTTTTGTGCAAACTATCCCTTTATATCACACAGGTCTCCTCTGCGGCGTAGTCACATTTTTAACAACTCAGCTTTTACGAACGACCATCAATCCCTCCGTTTTATTGGTGCGGTGGACTTCTGAAGACATTCGTTGTGGGTGAACCCTCACGCCGGAGAGCAAGAGAGATGAAGAGGACGCGAGACTCTTGGCAGGGAGGTTGAGTTCTGCGGTTTCCCCTCGCTACCGGAGACCGGGATCAGGTTCAGCCTCAGATTAGATTAATGCCTGAGCTTCCTGTAATTGATGGATGGATTGATTCAGGCTCGTTTGTTACTGTGTAGCATACGCTAAATGAATTGGAGGATGAGATGAGCGTCAGCAGAAGCCGCTGTGGTTTCACACACACAAGCGGTCGCTCTTTCTCTTATACTTCATTGTATAGGACCATTATGATCTCATAATTCCCTGTGGACAAGTCCCCAAAGACCAGAAAGCCCATAATGCGTTTGATTTAATCCATCTGTAAATGGCCGGTGAATGAATGAGACGCATCATTAGTGGTCTATCAGGTTACCAGACTGCTTTCTTTACACTTGAACAATACGTTTTAGGCCTTTGAAGGTCTGGGTGGGTGTTTTTGCCATCTCGATACATGAGAGGATGAGACGGTTGGTGAAAAGTTGCACCAAAACCCTTTATCCTCATACTGGATGTTTCAAGAAGTGCTTGTGGGTAGTGTGTAGTTGCTCATGTGTGTTTGTAGGCGAGAAAAAGGGGGTTGGGGGGAAATCGCTTGGGTTTTTTTGGCAGGCTCATGTCTGTTAGGACATTCCTCTCGCAACCACAAAATGACTTACTTTCCTGCTTCGCTCTCTTTTTTTCCACTCGCTGTTTGTGTGGCTCATGTTTTCCCATGGATTCTGACCCCCCTCGGATGGGGAAGGCAGGACATGGGCGGAGTTACATGCGTATGTCGCAACATCTGTGTGGGAGTGTTTGTTTGTCATACATAAACATTCGTTTGGAGCTAGGTTTGAGTTTGGGCGCGTTATATCCTTCCAGTTCTAGTCTTAGAGGCGTCTTGCACCAAACCCTTCCCCCCTGCTCCGCTATGCCTGTCAGGCCTATCGTAAACAGCCATAACTCAGAGTTCGGCTGGCCCGGGCCCTTTTTCTCGTCCCGCTTTGCCATCGAAGTGCAGACGACACCAGGAATGTGGCATTGTGTAATTGTGTATGGCTGCTTTAAATGGCAATTTGAAGCTCTGGTGGCTCTGTAATTAGTGGTGCGGTCCCTCTGGAGCGGGCTTATCGTTTCCTTTGTAATTACACATCTGAATACAGCGGTGTGCATGCATGCGGCAGGCCTCTCTTATCGCATGTCGACGCGCTGGTCGTGCGGAGCCAGGCTCATTGCTGCCCTGCACCGTGCGACCATGACAAAGGTTATTGAAGAGAAGGGGGAGGAATAAGGCAGGGGTTAGAATCGTCTGCGGCGGGGGCGATAGCGCTAACGGCAGCGCTCTTGGGTTAGAGATACGACTTTTGCCCTTCAAAGTGTCAGTTTATAGCACTGCTGGGGTATTAATTTTGCGTTTTTATGGCTAGATATGTTGAAACGTTAAGCAGTGCATCCTTTAATGGTGGAATGTGAGTTTTTTTCACATTTTATCTGTTGATTGTGGTGGAAATTCTGCGGCGTGGAATGTTTTCGTAAATTGATATGCCAAGACAACTATAAGCAAGTCATAATTTGGTTGATTTCCCAAGTCTTAGTTCAGTAGTGTATCTTTTAACCTGACAACCAGAGGTTATGATTCTTTGAATTTTGATTTATGACCTTGTTCTATCCTCAGTGTCAGTATAAAGGATGTATATTGTTATATAGTGTTTTCTTGCTTGTATATTCTACCTTTTTTACCTTTGTTTGAACTGTAGGTACCCTTAGAAGCGCTTCTCTCCCTATCTGCTGAAATTGCTCGTTTTGTGGTGTCTTCAGTCATGCAGGAGCCCCTTTACATGCTGCAGTAGGTTAATGATTTAGTGTCTATTGTAATACAGAATGAAGGCCTAGAGTAAAGGGAGAAAGAGAGAGAGAGGATATAGGAGAAAAAGAGAGGGTAAAGAAATAGGTGTTTACGGCGAATGTGTGGATTAAAAGCCATAATGTTGATGGATTGTTTTAATTTGCTGGCCTGTGACCACAGAGAGGGAGAGACGCAGATGCTCAGGGACTCCATTTGCTCTCACTCCATCTACTGGCAGGAGGCGTCACTGCAACTAAACCCAGTTAAACATCCCCAAAATTGGCCCTGTGCATGAGATTGGAAGCTGCTTAATGTAATAAGATGTTTTACGATGCTAGAGCTGGTTTTATTATCTGCTTCAAAGGTCAGCTTATAGACCAAGATGCAGTCCTAGACAGTTGTCCCTTTTTTGTCTTTAAAAGGTTGGTCACAAAAATACAATAAGTGTCGGTGTCTTGTAGTGTATTTTTGAATGTATCTATAAGTCAGTGTGTCAAGAACTAAAAATTAGGCTTTTCAACCCTTGCACACTAGCATACATTACCCAATCTCTGTGAATAAAATGGCAAAAGAGCCATTTTACAATGATATATATCATTGTAAGAGGCTTTTAGTATATTTTGCTGTTTTAAATAATAATAAAAAAAATAATAATATGAGAATATTTTATAGTAATCACAGTAGCTGTGGTAAATATGTTGTTATTTTGGCCGAAACAGTGGTTACCTGAGTAAATGTTTTATTAGGTTTATTCATGCTTTCATTCTTCTCTGCCCCTTTTTGGTTATTTTAAGCTTTAATATTTCTCTCTGTAAAATATGAGCTAAAAATCCCATGACAACGAGACATAGTATAGCTGTTATCTCTACACTCTATATTGTGTTTAGTGAACAGCTACATGCTAGCAGCCTCTCTCGTCATTAAAGCCGTGTATGTGTGTTAGTGTGGTCAGGAGGACGGCACATATACAGTATGTTGAGGTAATCATCACTGATCCTGCCTGACCTGCTGCGCCTCCACACTAAGCGTTCAGTGTGACGCTGCATTAGTGACCCTTTGTGTCCTGTGCGGCGCGGAGTGTCACTGAGGGTTACGGGGAATATAGCAGCTCAGATGGGCATCTAGCACCACAGTCATGTTCCTAGTCCTATGATGCTCATTTTTCTAGCTTGCTTACTATTATCCTGTGTGCTCATAGTGTCATTAGCCACAATGCCAAGATCCAGTTCTCAAAAGTCTTGTGAACAAGTGTTCAGTATGTGTTTTATGGCCTAATTTCAGTGACTTAAAAATATTTTTTTCACTAACCACGCATAAATGTTGTTTTTTTTACATACACTTTTACATACAAGTTGCTCGCATATTATTGTAGCAGAGTATGTGCTGAATATAGTATAATCAGACTTTAGCCATGAAAATGTTATAAGTAACTGAAATAAGCACAAATGTCAGGACACGTCAAAACAACTCAGAAAACACCTCAGACCACAGAGGGTTAAACCAATTGTCAGTCTCTTGTGTGGAGATAATGTAGTTGTTGCCTTTATAGAGCTTTTCAAATCAGTCAGTTTTCAGGTTCCATTTTAGTTTACACTCATAAGGTAGCTGCCTATGTAGACAGTGAAGTGACTCTCTAGGATTTGAAACAGAAATTTTGTGAATGTTTTGAATGATTGTCCCCAACTTGGGATTCTGTTGTGCTGATTTTTCCAATTTTTGACTAGCTTAACCACCACCAGTTTTGCCGATATTTTTCTGACCCCATGAAAAATATGGACTAGTATGATGTCACACTCTAAGCTTCTTTTATTTTTATTTTTTAAAAATATATAATATATTTTAACACTATTGTTCACTATTGTCTTTTATGCTTACCAAGTGAGTACACCCCTCACATTTCAGCAACTATTTTAGTATATCTTCTCAAGAGACAATACTATAGAAATGAAACTTGTATATATTGTAGAGTAGTCAATGTGCTGCTTGTATAGCAGTATAGATTTACTGTCTTCTGAAAATAACTTACAGCCATTATTGTCTAAATAGCTGGCAACAAAAGTGACACACCGCCAAAATGACAACTGCCTTGCTGAGGAAGCTGAAGGTGAAGGTGATGGAGTGGCCAAGTATGTCTCCACACCTGAACCTTATTTGAGCACCTGAGGGGCATCCTCAAGCGGAAGGTGGAGAAGCGCCATGTGTCTAGTCAAGTCAAGTCAAGTCACCTTTATTTATATAGCGCTTTTTACAATGTAGATTGTGTCAAAGCAGCTTTACATTGATAACTGGTACATTATTTGGCTGCACAGCAGCTCTTAAAGAATAGTGTCAATGCAGGTAGATCAAAGCACTGTTGAATATCAAATGTCAAGTCAAATGTCAAGTGTCCCCAACTAAGCAAGCCAAAGGCGACAGCGGCAAGGAACCCAAACTCCATCAGGTGACATTAGGTGGCAGACAAGTGGTCTAACATCCAGCAGCTCCGTGATGTCATTATGGAGGAGTGGAAGAGGATCCCAGCAACAAAATGTGCAGCTCTGGTGAATTCCATGCCCAGGAGGATTAAGGCAGTGCTAGATAACAATAGTGCTCACACAAAATATTGACACTTTGGACACAGTTTTGACATGTTCACTTTGGGTGTACTCACTTTTGTTGCCAGTTATTTAGACAATAATGGCTGTATGTTGAGTTATTTTTAGAGGACAGTAAATCTGTACTACCATACAAGCAGCACATTGACTACTCTAAAGTATACACAATTTTCATTTCTATAGTATTGTTGCTTAAGAAGATATACTAAAATGGTTGCTGAAATGTGAGGGGTGTACTCGCTTTTGTGAGATACTGTATGTGATCACAAATGCAGTAAAAATGGTAATTTTGTAAAATTAATACTATTTAAAATAACTTTTTTTTTTCTATTTTAACATATTTTGACATAGATGGAAAAGCTGAATTTTCAGCATCCATTACTCCAGTCTTCATTGTCACATGATCCTTCAGAAACCATTCTAATATGCTGATTTGCTGCTCAAGAAACATTTCTTATGATCAATGTTACTTGATTTGAAATAGAAATTTTTTTTTACATTATAAAAGTCTTCTCTGTCACTTGACAAATTTAATCAAACTTTTGAATATAGTGTACATACAGATCTACCTTAAAATCTTATGATCTAAATGTAATATATAATATACATATATTATATACAACAAAGCAATAGGTATGCAACATTTTTTTTTTTATTTGTTATCTTTTGGCATGTTGTGTTAAATCCATTAGGCTCAAAAATCTAGGGAGCACATTCCCTCTCAGTTTAAACGGGAATGACGCTTCTACTTGTTCTGAAGCAGTTGTTTCTGTAAGATTTATTCATGCTTGAGAGCAATTGTTTTATACTGATGATTTTTTGTCTTATTTGCCTCTCACTTGTCTCATATCATCTAACAGGCTTTTTTTCTTCATTTGCTGCAGGTGGTGTTGAGACACATAGCGTTCTCTTCTTAGACCTTCCTAGATCACCCGTTAAAAACATCCCACTGTTCTGGCTCTCTCTATACAACTGTTCACGCACATGCAAAACACAAGACATGCATACACAATTCATGATTTATGCTGGCAGGAATTTTCCTACAGTGGGTGATATTCTCGTGTCGCCCAACACTTTCCAGCAGAAAGGGAACCTGGAGTTTCACTCTCATTAGCATACTCTCATCTATGTCTGTGAGAGAGACAGAAATAAGAGTGTACAAACTTGAATCTAGGTCGTGTAACAATATGTCGAGCTACAGTTTGCTGATGCCCATCGGAGACAGTGTGTCGCGTGTTTTATCTTGTGCGTGTGTGTGTGTTTCTTTTTTGTCAGTGCCAGTGATAGATGCCTGTGATCATGAGTTTCTGCTGTGTATCAGGGCTATCTGTTCATGTGTGTCTGTGTGCATGTGCTTTGAGGATGCTGACAGTGCATACTATTCAAGTGTGTGTGTGTACATGAGCAGCGAGTTTGTGAATCATTTCAGTTTGCAGAAAGTGCGTTTTTCTTAATGCAGTCCTGAAGTAGAATTTTTTTTATATATACATCTTATGTGTGACATTGACCATGTCATGTTTCAGTGGTTGGAACTGTAAAGGTCATGACCTTTGAGATATTTCTACTTCATAGTGGCAGCTCATAAAACCTTGAGAATTAAAAACACAACAAAACAAAACTGGCCTGGTCCAGGCCTGGATAAGTTATCATATCAACTCTCATTAGGTATGTTTACATGCACTCATTTTTGTCAATCTGAATGAATCCAATCAGATTTCAGATTCTGAAAGTTCTGTTTATAAGAACTCTAAACTTTGCAGTCTGAGCAAAAAGTCTTAACTCACGGATCTTTTCCGATCACGTCACCCTCTCTCTCCCACTTCGCTTCCTGTCTTCTCTGTACTATAAAGGCAAATATTCCAGAAATGCCGTCAGTGTAAATGTGCTGTTAGAATATAATTAAATAGTTGTAGTAATGTATACTACAGTATGAAACCAAACTGTACTTCAATGCCTCACAGCCTTGTTTTCATCAGCATGAAATTAAATATGCCATCTACTCTGACTGAAGGTATAGCTAACAGCTTCTCCCATCTTTTCTCTTAATATTGTTAGCACCACAATTTCTAGAAAGCTTCCTCTCAGTAGTGTTAGGATAATGCTTAGAAAGTAGCCTTTGTTTGATAATGTTAGCATAAAAACATCTAAGCTAGCTTTCCTCTGACTAATGCTAGCATAACTATGTCTAGAAAGTTAGCCCTCCTCTCAATAATGTTTGTATAACAAAGCCCAGAAAGCTATCGTGCTATTAGCATTAGCATAACATAAGGTCGTGACTGCAATGTCAACGTTAAGCTGATGTGATGTACAAGGAGGCTCTGGGTGCACACAGAATTCACTTTAGCATGAGGATTTATTAAACACATTTTCAGATATGCAAAATGAGTGCTAACTCTTAAGCAGCAAGTACACAACCAAACCTTCTAGGGCTAATTTGCATAAAATGTACTGACAAGTGCTATAGCCAAAAGGAACAAGCATGCGTTGTCTCTCACATGTGATTGGTTCAAAGGAAAACACAAGAATACTACAGTGACAGTTCCATGTATCTACATCAGAGCACAGACATGGCCATTGATGGAGTTTTGGGTGGACAAATTGTTAGTTAGCAGAGTTTTTTTCAATGAACAACAAGCTCTCTCTCTCTCCCTTTCTGGTTTAGGATCCCAAACAGATGTGTAATGAACAGCTAACAGGAAATAATGACCAAATGTTACCTGCACAACTAATCTATAGGTATAATTGGAAAGGAAACATGTCCATTCATGTTTAATTTGTCCTGCGGTTCCCTCTTGTAAATGGAGGCACATCCATAGCATCTAACATTAACATCGTTTAGCCATTTCTTCAGAGACGGCTCTTTGTAGTGCTACACGCTTGTTTACACCCCTCTGGCATTTCACGCTGCATAGAATGTTCTCTCAGGTCCGCAGGATTCCATTTGGCGCTGGTCAACGCTGCAGAATGTCGATGTTGATGATGTTTCTGTTAGAAATATGTGCTGCCGAGTGGAATGCTGTAAACGGATAAGCATCTTTGAAATGTGCTCCTTTCCGCCGTGGGTCTGTATGGAAGGTTAAGTGTCTCGATGTGCATTGACATTTACTGTAGACGAGCAACTTAATTGGCAACACACACTTAGCCACCTCCGCACACACGCACATAAACATTCTCAAATTTAATTTCCATCCGTCTGTGAAATTTATGAGCCAAACAGAAGATTGAATAACCCACTTCGGATCTGTAGATGAACACTCGTGTCTAAGAATGAGTTGAAGGTATTAGTAATGCAGAGATGTATATTACTGTATAAGTATTAATCTTCAGACATCTCCATCGTGTGTGACACTTATTTTACTCTAAGGAATATTCAAGACCTTGTTTCCAAATGGACATTTTCCTGGAAGTCATGCTGCTTTTTACAGCCAGTTCGCTTTCAAATAAAGTGCTTTTACCCTTTCATAAACCTTAAAGACTCAAATTGATCCTGTTTTGTGCTGGTTTTTATAAGATGTGTCATGAACGGCTTTATATGATTTCGGTCCAGAAGTAAATAGCCAATGAAACACACCTTTATCCAGGTTCGTAATTATTTTCAACACCCAAAAAAGTAGCCAATGTGTCCAAGCACTCTCTATGATAATAATGTTTACCATTTCCATCAGCGCTTTATTGCTCTATCGGGCTCAGGACTGGCTGAAGGCAATGCTTTGCTTCACAGAGTGAGCTCTTCCACGGAGAAGGCTTCACTGGGATTATTTTGACCTGCTCACCCTCTGCAGATTGTATCTTGCATCTCTCTCTCTCTAGTTTTCAAGCACCAGCAGGTAGTTTGTCCCCATGGAGCCCGTCCTCAAGTGATCCTTTTCCTCAGAGCTCAAACGCAGCGTTTTCTGTGTGCTCAGGTATGTCATATTGTCTGGCAGGGGTGAGATTGGGAAAATGCCGCACTCTCTCTCTTCGCTTTGATGTGTCAAGTACGTTCACATTCTTATGAGAGAGTTTTTGTTTGGCTTTGTCAGTATTATTGCCTCACTCCATTGTTGCAGATGGCATTTCGGTGACACTTGCTGAGAGCTGCCATTGAGGATTACAGACCTATGTCAAACAGCGTAGATTGTGAAGGTGTGACCCTCAAAAGTGACAAAAGTTTGGGCAAATATTTCTAGAATCATTTGATTGCACCGTTAGTACCCTAAAAATGCAGCTTGTTATGCTCTGTTTGCGACGCTGATCCATATTTTGTCTTTAAAGCATTTTTGTTGAGCTTGCTATAGTGGCGGTGTTCACCTATAGTCAAGCATCTGTTTGTGGCAAATAAATTCAGGTGACCTAAAAACATATTTTGGGTAAAAGTGAAATATATTTTTAAAATATATATTTGGCATATTGTCAAAAAAAAAAAAAAAAAAAAAAAAAAAAATATATATATATATATACACACACACACATACACTACATTGCCAGAAGTTTTGGGACGCCTGCCTTTATGTGCACATGAACTTTAATGACATCCCATTCTTAATCCGTATGGTTTAATATGGAGTTGGCGAGAAGGCCTGGCTCACAGTCTCCGCTCTAATTCATCCCAAAGTTGTTCTATTGGGTTGAGGTCAGGCCAGTCAAGTTCCTCCACACCAAACTCGCTCATCCATGTCTTTATGGAGCTTGCTTTGTGCACTGGTGCACAGTCATGTTGGAACAGGAAGGGGCCATCCCCAAACTGTTCCCACAAAGTTGGGAGCATGATATTGTCCAAATGTCTTGGTATGCTGAAGCATTAAGAGTTCCTTTCACTGGAACTAAGGGGCCAAGCCCAACCCCTGAAAAACAACCCCACACCATAATCCCCCCTCCACCAAATTTTACACTTGGCACAATGCAGTCAGGCAAGTACCGTTCTCTTGGCAACCGCCAAACCCAGACTCATCCATCGGATTGCCAGACAGAGAAGTGTAATTCGTCACTCCAGAGAACACGTCTCCACTGCTCTAGAGTCCAGTGGCGGTGTGCTTTACACCACTGCATCCGACGCTTTGCATTGCACTTGATGTAAGGCTTGGATGCAGCTGCTCGGCCATGGAAACCCATTCCATGAAGCTCTCTACGCACTGTTCTTGAGCTAATCTGAAGGCCACATGAAGTTTAGAGGTTTGTAGCTATTGACTCTGCAGAAAGTTGGCGACTTCTGCGCACTGTGCGCCTCAGCGTGCGCTGACCCCGCTCTGTGATTTTACGTGGCCTACCACTTCGTGGCTGAGTTGCTGTTGTTCCCAATTGCTTCAACTTTGTTATGATACCACTAACAGTTGACCGTGGAATTTAGTAGTGAGGAAATTTCACGAATGGACTTATTCCACAGGTGGCAACCTATCACGGTACCACGCTTGAATTCACTGAGCTCCTGAGAGCGACCCATTCTTTCACAAATGTTTGTAGAAGCAGTCTGCATGCCTAGGTGCTTGATTTTATACACCTCTGGCCATGGAAGTGATTGGAACATCTGATTTCAATGATTTGGAGGGGTGTCCCAATACTTTTGGCAATATAGTGAATATACACATTCACACACACACATACACACTTTTTACATTGGTTATATATATATATATATATATATATATATATATATAAATGGCAAAATAGAAAGCAGAGATTTTTTTTTAAACAGAATTTGAAGCTCATTGTGACTTCCAACTCAAAATGATTCAGTGTGTCACATATGGAAGATGTGGATGGTAATAGAAAAGCTGAGAATCTTGGAGTTGTGGTGCTCATATGGGCGACATATTTTCAAGTCTGGCAACATTTGCTGGTTTCCTATTTAGTGGAGACTTAAATATTGAGGAAAATACCTTGAGAACCCCATCATTATGTGGTAATGTTGATGAAGTTGTGGCATTTGCACTCACAAACGAGCTGTTTGGATCTCCATTTAGCATTCGGAGATGATGTATAGGCAGGCACAATCTGTAGTTAAAGAAATCATTGCCGAAGGCTTCCCTAATGACTATTGGTATTGCAGCGTTATGCTGAGCTCCATAGCATCCCATTTATTCTGTATTTTTGTCCGTAGCTCGCTCTTGTCAGAGGTTTGAGTGTATGAGAAGTGGCCTGGCAGTTCCAGCGTGCAGTTTGTGACAAATGGAGATGACTTAGGAGTTGCTTTCATACTCACTGCAGGGCAAACTCCCATTTTTTCCACCTAGTTTTAACCGCACAGTCTGTCTTGCTTGACTGCCGGTGTGCGTCTGTTGTGTCAAGAGGACCTGAAGGGGGGAGGTCTGAGAGAGGAAGATAGAGAGCGGGAGAAAGCGGATGGCAGAAAGACGACAAGTAGGAAAATAGAAATGAAATTCCTTTCAATGCTCCGAGGAGCCTTCGAACCTGGGGCCAAATCAGATATTGCAAGGGAAGTGGAACGAGCTCAAATGAGCTTGAGCTGCTATCTGTTGCACAAACTGTCATAATGAAACGTTTACGGTTGGGGTTAGAAAGCCATCTAGAGACCTCTATGATTAGCTTGTTCTCCCTTCGCCCAGGTTCCTCATACTGCCTAGTTCCCAATGCCCACGAGGTGAACTTGTTTTCCCCGTAAAACCCATCTGGGCCGATGAGTATATTTTGTCTGTACCGCACAACAAAGTTCTCCCTCGGTGAAGATTCATGGCTTTTGACCTGCTGCCTCCAATACACAAGTTGTTTTTGCATCTCCAGGAAGAGGATTAGCATAGCGGGACAGTTGAGCTGTGTTTAATTAGCATGTCTAAGTCCTGCTCTGTAGAAGCATCTGGTGGGTAAAAAATGGTTTAGTTTATCGACCAATAACATTATCGTATTAATCATGCATCATAAGCCAAGTACACCCTACAAAATTGTTAGCAACAGTGTTGGTACATACAACTCTCTTCATTTCGAATCCTACCTATAGCTGAAAGATCCTATTTTTACCTCTTGTTATCTACAGTGCTGAGCCCGTTCGCCCTCTTCGTTGCGTAAGCCTCCTCTGCCTGTCCCAGGGGTGCTCCCTGAGCCTCTTCCTCCAGGCTCGGCAGGCTTCTTCTCAGGGGAACCAACCGGGACGGACAGTGGTGGCAGCGTGTTGGGCCAGCGTGGGCCGAGCATGGGCCTTCCGTCTCATTAATTAGCCAGTGATTGCGCTCAATCAGATGCAGATCTTTACTTCAAGGGCTGCATATCAAAGGCAGGAATCTGGCGGCTGGTTTATTATTCACAGGGAGACCTAGTTATGTCAAGAGCATGCGAGTGGAGCTTGTAGCAGCGGCGGGGGTGAGTGGTGGAGGAGATGCTATACCCATGGAGAGACTGAAAGATTAAAAAGGGTGGAGGCTGAGACATGCCTGCTGCTCTCCGGGGACCAAGCATCGACTCCCCTTCTTCCTTTATTATTTCCCCCCTCTTCTCTCGCTCATGCCATCTTTCCCTCTTATCATTTAGTCACCGCGATGCCGCACACAACAACACAAAGACTGAACAGATGCGACATTGATCTTCAGCGTCTCCAGCTGGATTATACCCCTGGTTTATTCAAGCCATTCAAGCATTCAAAGACAAACCTGCTCCTGTTTCCTTGTCTTATTAATGATGAAACTCACCGGGGAGTGGGCATTGGGTCCCCGGGAGCCGCGCAGTGGCGTACCATCATTGTGCCCACTGGGACTGTCTGTCCACGGCTGTTTTTTGGCCGGCGTCCTATAGAGAGAGCAGCAGCATGGCAGAGAAAGATGATTAATTTCACAGAGTAATCTGTCACGCTGATCAAGCCCAATGAGTTTGTGTGTACCAGGTTCTGTTCTTACCGGCAAGACGCAGACTGTGAAGTCAGCAGGTGCCATGGGAAGTCTTGGATGCCCTCCAGAAAAGGGTCAAAGAGGCTGGAGACGCTTGCACTAAGCGTCTCTTCCTGTTTCTCAAGGCTTTCGGAGGGTACAGCAACATTGTACTGTATATAGCAGACTTGTGCAAAATTCAATATTGTATAATTGGCTCCCTTTTCATGAGTAGGTGGCTTTTTAAGGCTCTAAGGCTTTTTAAAATATTTTTTATTTGTATTATTTTTTTATAGGCCTTTTGTCACTGTAAGTTTGTGTGTGTGTGTGTGTGTGTGTGTGTGTATATATTAAATATTAAAGTGTTAGTTCACCCAAAAATGAAAATTCTGTCATTAATTACTCACCCTCATGTCGTTCCACACCCGTAAGACCTTCGTTCATCTTCGGAACACAAATTAAGATATTTTTGATAAAATCCGATGGCTCAGTGAGGCCTGCATCGTCAGCAATAACACTCCCTTTTTCAATGCCCATAAAGCTACTAAAAACATATTTAAAACAGTTCATGTGTCTACAGTGGTTCAACCTTAATATTATAAAGCGACAAGAATACTTTTTGTGCGCCAAAAATATCAAAATAGCGACTTTATTCCACAATATCTAGTGATGGGCGATTTCAAAACGATGCTTCATGAAGCTTCGAAGCTTTACGAATCATTTGTTTCGAATCAGTGGTTCAGAGCGCCAAAATCCCATGATTTCAGTAAACGAGACTTTGTTACGTCATAAGTGATTTGAAACTTCAATAGTTCAAGTGACTTTGGCAGTTTGATACGTGCTCCGAACCACTGATTCAAAACAAATGATTCGTTAAGCTTCATGAAGCAGTGTTTTAGAAGCATATAGAATGTAGTTTGAATGTGTAATAAATTCCATGTTGAATCGAATAAAATATTTCTTGCTGAAGCTACTTTTTGTAATGTCTATTTGATGCTTTACGCAATAATGACTTTAAATCAAATCTTTTGGGAGTAATTTCTCAGTCAAATTTAATGTGCGATTAATTTGCGATTAATTAGATTAATCGCAACATCATGTAATTAATTAGATCATTTTATATATATATATATAATTTCCAAAATGTTGGCAAGACTAAGTTTAATATAGCATCTGTTTAACTTATAACATGAAAATAAGGTTAATAAGATAACTTAGATTACACATTTTTCAGTTTTACTCAAATTAGGGTGATGCGAAAATGAGTACACCCCACAACAAAAACTACTACATCTAGTACTTTGTATGGCCTCCGTGATTTTTAATGACAGCACCAAGTCTTCTAGGTATGGAATGAACAAGTTAGCGACATTTTGCAACATCTATCTTTTTCCATTCTTCAAGAATGACCTCTTTTAGAGACTGGATGCTGGATGGAGAGTGATGCTCAACTTGTCTCTTCAGAATTCCCCATAGGTGTTCGATTGGGTTCAGATCAGGAGCCACTGAATCACTTTCACCCTGTTCTTCTTCAGAAATCCAACAGTGGCCTTAGATGTGTGTTTAGGATCATTGTCCTGTTGGAAAAGTGCATGATGACCAAGGGCACGGAGTGATGGTAGCATCTTCTCTTTCAGTATAGAGCAGTACATCTGTGAATTCATGATGCCATCAATGAAATGCAGCTCCCCGACACCAGCAGCACTCATGCAGCCCCACATAAGGACACTGCCACCACCATGTTTCACTGTAGGCACCATGCATTTTTCTTTGTATTCCTCACCTTTGCGACACCATACAATTTTGAAGCCATCAGTTCCAAAAACATTCATCTTGGTCTCATCACTCCAGAGTATAGAGTCCCAGTAGTCTTCATCTTTGTCAGCATGGGCCCTGGCAAACTCTAGGCGGGCTTTTTTGTGCCTGGGCTTTAGGAGAGGCTTCTTTCGTGGACGGCACCCACGCATGCCATTCCTCTGCAGTGTACGCCGTATTGTGTAACGGGAAATAGTCAGCCCAGTTTGGCTTTCTACTTCTTTAGATAACTGCAGTGAACTTGCATGCCGATTTTCTTCAACCCTTCTCATCAGAAGACGCTCCTGTCGAGGTGTTAACTTCCGTGGACGACCTGGACGTCTATGTGAGATGGTTGCAGTTCTATCTTTTTTAAATTTTTGTACCACTTTTGCTACAGTATTCTGACTGATAAGTAAAACTTTGCTGATCTTCTTGTAGCCTTCACCTTTCTGGTGTAAAGAAATTATTTTCTTTCTTAGGTCTTGTGACATTTCTTTTCCATGTGGTGCCATTGCTGACAGCATGAAATGGGAAGGGGTTTTAACACCCTTTTATAAGTCAACTGTCTGCTGGACACCTGTGCAATGAATAATTAGACTCACCTGTGGATGAATTCTTGTTAAATTAGACCTTTGTAGTCTAAAATTTAGCTTTGCTCCAGAGACTTTCAGTGGGGTGTACTCATCACCCTAATTTGAGTAAAACTGAAAATTTTGTTCTCTAAGTTATATTATTAACCTTACTTTCATGTTATAAGTTAAACGGATGTTATATAAAACTTAGTCTTGCCAACATTTTGGAAATTGTTTTTGTGTTCATTGAGATATTGTTTAAAATGTTACTTTTCAAAGGGGGTGTGCTCATTTACACTGAGCACTGTATGTGTGTGTGTATGTATGTGTGTGTGTATATATATATATATATATATTATACACTTTCAAACAAGGCTATGTTCAGCAAAAATTCACTTTTTGTCTTGATAAATTTAGCTTTTCTAGTTAAAAATTATTAATATTTGAATTTTACTTCCTTACATTGAAATTCAAAGTGCAATTCTGTACCTCATGTTCCCAGGTGAAAAAAAAGTACATTTCTATAATGTACTTAAAGTGCTCTATTTTCGCGCACTAATTTTGTACTTAATATACTAAATGTATTTAGTTACCACTTATAGTACACTTGAACCTATATTGTACTATAAGTGGTAACTGAATAATTTTTTTTTTAATACAGAGATATTATATTAAAAGCACATTTTAGTTAACATTTCATGGTGTCTCAAAATACACTTAGATGTTCTTAAGATTATCTTAAGTACTAAAGAAGAATTTTTAGTATATTAAGTACAAAATTAGTGCACGAAAACAGAGTACTTTAAGTACATTATAGAAGTGTACTTTTTTTTTTTTTTTTTCACCTGGGTTCTACTTAAATTAATTCCAGAGTTGAATTGGAATTTAAAATAGATTCATTCAGTTGAGTATATTTCAATTCAGTATATACCACTTGGTATATATTTTCCATTTTGCAGTATTACCTCTTAATTTCATCTGAACAACCAATTTAGAATGATGTGGGGAAAAAAGAAACATTGAAGTCAAACTGCAGCAGCAGGACAAAAAGAGCCCGTGGAATACCCAGCATGCTTTCAATCCTGCATTTCAACTCAGCATCCTTTATTGATCATACTCCAGTGCGTTGATGTCAAGACACGAAATGTCCGAGAGCGACCTCATGGTCCGCACATTATCCGTGGCTGAGAGGGCACTAATGAAATTGGATTCAGGCTCATCTGGAAAGTGCCCTCCTGTTTGATTTAATTAGCCAAATGTCTCCGTTCCCCATCCAAGCTGGAGTAAAATGATTTTCAACAACGGAGAGTTGATGGGTCGCCACAGTCTCCGGCAGAGAAACGCCTGGGTTTTGTGACAAAACTCCTGTCAATCATTCACTCCACCAAAGCTCTGATGGTATTTCAGTATATACTGAAATTTAGAGCTGCCTGTCAGGGACAACCTTCTTTTTCTTTTCTTTTTTCCCCCCATTCAAAGGCTTACATAAGACATAGCCACAAGCTCTTTTATGTCTACGATAGTTTATCATTGCACTGACTGTTGACCTCGCTGATGTCATAAGGTCACATACAAATTCAGACATGCTGTACCAGAGACGTTGACGAGATTGAAAAGGCCAGACCTGTTTCAATTTGCTCTGAAGCCGTCAAGAGTGACCCTTCATTGAACCCTGGTCCACCTTAATTATTGTTCATCCATAGACGGGCATTAAGGAAGACTGCAGGGCTCTGTTTCTTAATTTATAGGCTCCTATTTTCGGTTATTACCCATTGCGCTCATTATGTGCAGTGTGCAGCAAGAGGCTAGACAGGTTTGCTTCTGTCCTGAAATGATTCTGTCATGACTTACCATAATGGGACCATAAACATAAGAAGATAATGCAAGTAGCAATCATGGAACATATTCATCTAATAAGAAGGTGTGAATTCAATATTTGTTTTGGTATGAATGATTTGAGTGCAGCACATAGGGAAGTCGTCCCCAAGGACATTCGCTGGTTTTTAGTTTAGTTTAAAGGTGAAGCATCATTTAAAGGTACATTACAAAATTCTGTGCTCTCTATTGACCTCTGTGGTTGAAACAGAGAATTGCAAGTTACTTGTTACATTATTATTATTATTTTTATTTATTCAGTTGTACTTTGGCATTGTTAGTTAAATATGATGGTTTGATATGTAATATTGAAATACAAAATTTTAATTCTATATTTTAAATATAACTTTTATATATACTTTTATTTAAAATGTGTATATATATATATATATATATTATTTTTTAATTAAAATACATATAATAAAATAAATAATACAATTAAAATAAATTAAGCATTTTTTATTTTTTAAATTTTTTTTAATACTGTAAACTTTTATTGTAGTGCTTCTGTGATTATTTGGGCTGTTCATGTAAATATGTCTTTGTGCCAGTCATGAACCGTCAGAAATGTCAATGTATTTGTCAAAAGGTTAAGTCTTTAAACCACAGTGTTTTCTTACCCAGGATGTGACTGAAAATATCTAAAGCAGAGACAGTAGCAGTAACCCTCCGGACTAAGGTGCTTTGGGATTCAGCAGCAGTCAGTAGGGAGAACTGGATTTGTTTTTGTTTTTTCACCTTCCAACTTCATCTCTCCTGACACCTTTATTGAGGCAGTGTGAGACAGAGGGTTCTCTAGCTCTTCCTGCTTCTTCCTGTTAAGGGGGAGATGGGCCATATGCCAAGAATCTGCAATTTGAAGAGTCATTGCACAATTATGTCAATCCGCACAACTCTAAAAAAGGGCGGGGAAATGCAGATGGCAACTCTTGCTCACCCTTGAAGAACAATTATATATGTTTATCCCATTTAATCAGTTTCATATGGCAGGGAAACTTGCAAGGGAGTTTGTTAGTTGCATTGTCCTAAAACGTAAACATATTAAGCAGGTACAAAAATGGCAATAAACCAAAGCATAGCAGTTGCCAGTATTTTTAGATTAGTATTCCTGTTCCATGCGGCTAAAGACTCTTGCCGTGCATTCTCCTGCTCGGACACAGGGGAAGATCCCTTCTCTCTCTCTTCCAGCTCGGTCCCACTGCAGGAACTTCAGCATTGCTTGGCAAGAGTTCTAGAAGGATTGGCTGAGAGAGAGGATGTGCTGTCCTTGAGCTGTTATCTGCCACTACTTCATAATGAACCATGTCCCATAGGAGTAATGCTCAGTGAAGTGATGGAGGGGGAACATGGACAACAGACTCCAACTCCCAGACTGCTTTGCTGTCATTTGACCCTCCATCACTCACTGAGCAACAATATACAGGGTTCCCACAATCATGGGGGAAACAATATTGTGTTACTCCCTAAAAAAGCAAAATAATAATAATAATAATAAAGGAAAATGTAAAGGCCCTTTCAGTGAAATAAATACACCCCAGTCTGAAGAAAAATGCAAATTCATGCCTGTACAATAGAGGGCGCAGCTCAAAGAAATCTTAAAGATTTGCTGCCATTCTGGAATATCCTGCCTATTCTTGCCTATCAAGAATAGGACACAGGAGAAGAAATAAAAGCAATTAAAAAAAAAAAAAAAAGAAAAGAAACACAAATGTGATGTTGATCTAAATTCATTTTTTTCTTTTTAGTATGATTGAATTGGGTCATCGAACGTCAGCAGCAAAGACATTGGTTAATAAAGTGAGATTAAATACATTAAGTATATTTGTGTTATTTAAAGGTGCAATGTGTACATTTTAGGAGGATCTATTGACAGAAATGCAATATAATTTACTTAACTATGTTTTCAGTGGTGACCTTACATAATGAACCGTTATTTTTTTTTACCTTAGAATGAGCCATTTCTATCTACATACACCGTGGGTCCTCTTACATGTTTAGTCGCCATTTTGCACCGTCATGTTTCTACAGTAGCCCTAAACGGACAAACTGCTCTACAGAGCGTGTTTGCTTGACTGTCTACTCTCTGCTGGCTCAGACGACGACGTCTTTGTCCTGTGTTGGCCACCGTAGCTTCTCTTTATTGCAATTCGCAACCTCACCATTAGATGCCGCTAAAATTTACACACTGCACCTTTAACATATTTAATTATTGTAGGTTTGCGTATTCTGAGTTTGCATTACATTTTATTCATGTTGAGGAATACTGAATTTGTTTTTGTGCAAGTGAGTAAATGCCTGCTCAGATTAGTCTTTACACAGCACACACAACGCCTCTGCACTTACTCCCGATTTCTCTCAACATGGGGATAGGATAGGTGTCAGTCAATAAATGGGAAAACAAATTCTTATTTGCTGCTTATTTGAAAAAATAACTCAGATATTTTGTTGTAAATTTAAAAATAATACATTACTAGTTACTTGAAAAAAGTAATCTGATTACATAACTCATGTTACTTGTAATGCGTTACCCCCAACACTGTGTGTGTGTATGTGTGTATATATATATATATATATATATATATATATATATTAATTTTTTTTTCCCATATAAAATGTTGTTCTATAAATGTGGCAGTTTACATGAGGCCATGTCGCACAGCTTTAGGTTTTAGTTAAAGAACAGAACTGCTGATTAAGTTCACTCTATTTTCAGATGTTTGTAGATGTAATTTTAGTTCTCTCGATCCGGCTGCAGGGTTTGACCCAGATAGGCCACACTGTCGACTCCCAGGTGTGGGCGGCCGAAAACTTCCTGCAACTCTTTCATTCTGTGCTGTGGACCTTTCTGAGGGAAACCGAACTGCTTTCCTAGCTTTTGTGTTTTTGTAAGTGGGTCGGACGGTGCTCTAGTGTACTCCGGTGCTGCAGGCGCTCTGTTCATTAGCAATGGGGTGGTGTCAGAGGGCCCAGGTAATGCGCTCCCATGGCGCTCGGCGAAGGGGACGGTCATTAATCAGTGGGACACGGCACCGGACCCGAGCACATCATTAGGCCATGAAACACCACGGGATGCGGAGGTCACGCTCCCCTGACCCTGCATCAATAAGGTCCTGGGATGGTGACTTAAAGGAGGGTACCGTTCTGGGTGATGCTAGAGTGGGCCAAACTGAGGAAGGAAGCAGAAATTGAGACTGCGTTTGTTATTGACCAAGATGCATTTGTTTAGCATGGGTTGAGACTGCTGTTACTCCCTTTTAAGCGTTGATGTAAAGGCAGTGGAGTTAAATGGCTATATTATGCAGCTTAGAGAGACACCAAACCAACAACTTTAGTTCAATTTTCATAATAAATCCACTTTCTACCTTCTAAAAGCCAGAATGCTGTACAAAGTGAACAGCAAATCTAAAACAGCAAATCAAAACAGCAAGTATATTTGATCTTTAATATTCAACGTGTATCTTTGTTTCTTTCAGATTCTGGTGAACTCCATTACCCAGCCTGCACTGCTGTATGAGAATGTGGTGGTGAGCGAAGGGAACCCAATTTTGAGGGACATGCTGTTCAGCCCTGACCATCAATTCATCTATACGCTCACAGAGAAAGAGGTAAGACTTCAGGGAGTGTGCTGTTTGACCGTGATGGTCGACGTGTTTTATTTGGCTAGAATGTTCTGAGAAGCCCGACAGACAAGCTGTGCGGTTTGGTCACGCACCTTTGGAGTCCCCAAAGATGCCAAATAGAAAGGAAAACACACAGAGAATGAAAATGAAGAGACACAACACTTGGTTGAAATAACATTGAAGATTCTTCTGTTCAGAGTAGCCATTGTTTGCCTTGATTTTTACATTTATGCATTTGACAGATGCTTTTATCCAAAGTGACTTACTATATGTTGCATTTTAAGGTTTACATTTTATCAGATCATGCATTTCCTGGGAATCAAACCCAGTCTTTGGAGTCTTTGGAGCCTTTACATCAAAAATATTTTTAAGATAATGAGAAACAGAAATTAATTCAAATGTACCCAAACCTTTGTTTGATAAGTGTATACCGTAGCTGGGTTGAACTTCAATTTTATAATTGTATGAATTTTGAAGATGCTTTATAACACACACACAATCAAAAACTGTTCAGTATGTGTATTATTCAATGTGCTGTTTTTTATTCTGCACAGATTCACAAATGGTGAATTTGTTAGACTGTGTATATGTGTGAGCATGTGTGAAAAAGAGAGACCCGGAACGTCTCCTGATTGTCTGCATGTGATATTCGACACTGTGTCAGCCCCCTTCCCACTTTTCCACACACACACACAAGCGGCGGCGCCTCTGGTAATTCACCACTTATCAGAGAAAATTGAGGAAGGGCTTCTCTGATCTTTTTTGATGGAAAAGAAAGCGTCCAAACCCCCCGTCACCCCCACCATCTCCCTTTTCACTTAGACCGAAGGCTGGAGAATTCTCTCTCTCCTCTTTTTCTCCTTCCGTCTCGCTCCTTCCTTTGTTTTCCTCTCGCCTCTTTCTTTGTGCTTTCATGTTCTCCTCACTAAGGGCTGATTGGAGTGCTTCCTGTCTTCCTCTCATTAAAGGGCATTTCCTTCATCACCGTAACCCCATTCACTCTCTGCTGGCCCATACCGCCTCTGATTAGAGCACCGCACCACAGCGCCAGACTCAAAAAGTCCTTAAACCGTGATCAAATCCAAACCTGAAAGCGTTTATTCTGACATTTAATGTCAGAGATTAAGAGGAAATACATGTGACAGAATCATTGTGAGCGTTTAAATAATGTAACATGTTATTCAGATGTTCCTGCTGAGAAAAACGTAAGAGAGCTTTTAGAGTGGAAATAGCGAGAAACTATCACGGAAGTTCACGTTGATGGCATGAAGATTGCTCTTGCGGAGGTGTTCTCTCCAGCTGAAGTCTGCACCAACATCCTTTGGTATTCATGGTAAACTAGATGAAAGAAAACCGGAAGCACCCTCACAACACTTTCTATGAAACCCGTGTTGTGCATTAGAAAGATATTTGAATGCATTATAAAGCAATTTGATATGATCTTACAAAGTTTGTCCAGAACTTGTATAAATATTGTTGCTGCCAGGCGGAAACCTCATTTTTTTCATAAATCATTACTGTTGGTCACCCTTTACATATGTCTGTGGGTTTTGCAAATATTTAACCAATGAGCTTGTGACTAAACCTCGTAGCTCCATTGGATCCTCAAACTGTCGGTAAAACCTGACAGCTCGCCACCGCTCCACCCCGCCTCTATCGTGAATGAAGTGCTGTGCACAGTTTGGACCAGAGACGGTTTGGCTTGTAATAATGAATTGGTTGATAAACTCATTGATAAACTCGCGCTGTTTGATTGACAGCTCCAGCGATTGTAAAGGGAGCGTTCTTTGATCGCTTTCTTTATATAATTTAATCACTGTTTAAATAACAGATTAATTTGATCCTACTAAGAGAAACAACGCAAGCTGACCCGTTAGTCACTGGTTTGATTTACTGAAACATGGATAAAGAACATCTGACTGTACATGAATCATTACATATCAGATCAGGCATTAAAATTAACAGTTACTTACATGTTGTTGCATTACTGTCGAATCCGTATCATAAAGTCTGTTTGCAAAGCCTGCGCAGAAATGCGATTGATTTACCAAAGAATCCACAGTGAAATGTACAGAATACAAATAAATAAAGCTCAACTGAGACATTCACATTGTTGGAAATAAATAACCATGTTCCTAGCATAAGGATCCTTTGAAAGGTAATGTTATTTTTGTCCTGTTTTATCGCTCTTCTCTCCTCATCTCACTAACATGCCAGTGGGCAGGGCTAACGTTGCAGTGATGAAGTAGGCATTGATTTGTTCTGCGGAGGTGGCGTTTCACCTATCTATGCATATTACAAGATCAGTCGTTCAATGGGCCTGGTGTCAATAAAAGCTTTTATTTGACTAGCAAGGAAGTTTTGAGTTCTGAAACTTACAGGATATTCTTATAGTATGATGACCTCTTATATATCAAAAGCTCAAGGAAAAGTTGATTTCTCAATTCATGACCCCTTTAATGAGAATATTATTAAAAAAACAAACAAACATCCGAATGCATTACAGTACGTCGATGTTATATTTGCTATTATAAAAGGGTTAGTTCCTGTCCTTGATTCTGATTGGTCAATAGCTGTGTTTTAATCACGATAAAACACGGCTATGACCGCTTCACACAACGGTTCTGTGTATCACTACACAACACCCTTAGCAACCACTCTTAGCAACGTAAACTGTATGTTCTCGATTGATATTGTTAGAAGAGTGTTGTGAGAAAAAGATCGAGTGAGTGAGTTTATTACTTGCATTCAGATTTAGCATTTTCCTTCAGGTCAGTCCTGTGTTCATAATAAAAAATCTGTTTAAATGTCCGATGTATCATCTTGTCCTTTTAACAGTAAAGGGGTTTTCCCGTGACTGACAGCGCTAGTCAAAGCATTTGTCAGTTGTGTCTTGTTCCGTGTTCATAACAATTCAGTCTTTTCAATGTAAAAGTCTTCGCTACTGACTGACACACTCATAAAGACAGTCTTTGCTGCCATCTAATGGCGTAATAATGTAACTTCTGTTGCTGTTCACAGTCGGGGACTATTTTTTCCGGCGAAAGGAAGGCTTTTAGAAAAAGTTTACTTCATGAAAGTTGCATTGATACATATTTCTGGCTTTATTATTTGTATTGTGTGGTAACCATTTTATAAAAGCAATAAGGTATTCGAGGCTAGTGCTATATCGTGAATAAGTCACGGCTGAAGGGGTTGCAGGCACTCCGCTTCACGTCATGCCTAACAACGCCCTTCAGCCGTGACTTATTCACGATACAGCACAGCCTCAAGTACATTATTGCTTACTTAATTGCACTGAAAATAATGTTATAATGTCAATACTGTCAATAAGTCAATAAAGTAATGGTCTTTAAAATAGATTTATTTTTTTCTTTTGGAAAATATGCATGGTTTTTGTGTGGGGCTAAGCATGACACAGATGTGTTCTTGTGAAATTACACATTGTAATCATATTGTGTCATAAATAATTAAAGCTACAGTTAACAATACATTGCACTTCTTACCTATTCATGGCTACACCTTTAAAGAGTCTAATGCATTATAAAACATGATTGTTGATTGTACATTATGCTCTAGATGGCTTCATGAATAGATAAGTATTATAATGTATTATAACTGCTTTAAATTATTCACAAGAACATGCAACTGATTCTAAGGGTATTATGGATACATTAAGAATACATTTACAATACATTATATATACAGGCTTCATAAAAAAGTGTTAATATTAATTTCCCAATAATTGATTTTTGGTGAACAAGATCTCACTAGCTCACGGGGCACATTCCAGAGTTCAAATGTACACCAGAAGTAAAAGACAAGGAGAAAACGTTCGTTCATATGGGAGCTGACCTCATATCACACTGTAATTTGCAAACCAAGCCCAGCTGCTGACCTTTAACCTCACTGGGACCCTTAGATTTAAGATCCAGCGTAGTTTACTATTGAGTACAGTTGCTCACAGCATCGTTCTGCAACAGAGATTTAGTCTCTGAACGGCGGAGCTAGTCTGACAATGTTAGATGATTTTGCCTCTGCTTTGAATTTATTTACCTTAATGGTTCCCAATATACACACACACACACACACACAGTCCAGACGTACAAAAATATGTTAGCTGCTCCAACACTGCGATCCATCAGCACTTGGCGATAATTGTTTTTAATGTATCCACGTCTTCAGATGGAAAATGTTCTGTAATTGGTATAGATGGTTTCTGTATGAGTGCCTCTGATACCGACGGCGTGTAGATTGCATGTTGAGAGGGCGGGCTTGATAACCCTTCAACACATTAACTTAGTGCGTGGAGCGTTAGGCTAACGTTCTTTAAATGGAGCCGTGTGTATTCGCTCTGCGCTCGGACTGATATTGATTTAAGTGCGGCTGTAAATGGCTTTGTTGGGAAAGAAGGTTTCATGGAGGAAGAATATTTGAACTATTATACAAACGAGGGGGAGGAAGTGCTTTTCTTGCAGGAAGTTGTGCACATAGCACTAGCGGTGGCCACACAGAGTGATGAACCGCCTCTCTGGAGGTTGAGAGTCATTGTAATGGAGATGAGAACAGTGTTGCTGTGGTCAGCGTGCGGGTGAGAATGTAAAACCCTTAGGGTCAGATCATTGCTATGGAAGGAAAGCAGACAGACAGGCTTTGATTTCTTTAGCTTATTTACTTTCTTAATAAATGGTCCTGGTCTTTTTGTGGACAATTCATCAGTGAATGTTAGTCTGAAAAATGTTTGATTTTGCGCTTTCTGCTTCTCTGAAGTAACTTTTCTGGAGATGTAACCAATGTTTGGTGATGCTAGGGTGCTATTAGTGTTTCTGTGCAGTTAAAAAGGATTTTGTCAAGGATCAAAGTTGTAAATAAAACAAAATGATTGATGATATATATATATATATATATAAAAACCCTACACCAAATGTTTTCAGTATATTAACATGTAGTGATTTAACAGTGATGCTGTTGTTAACTAAAACTAAAAAGAGAACTATTTAAAAAATTGTTTTTGGCAATTGAAATAAAGCTGAAATAAAATATAATAAATAATACTAAAATGGTTTCTACTGTAAGGCTGTGTGTCCACCAAAGCGTTTTTTTTCCGAGGCTAGCGTTTTTTTCCAGTTGTTTTCAATGGGAGCACCATGTTTTTAAAACGCAATGAGTGTAACGAGGTGCTGAGCATCTATTTCACGATCAGTCTCTGAGCGCTCGGCTTTTACTGGTCGCCGAGAGTTGAAGAATGTTCAACTTTGGGTAACGGTTAGTTCATCAGTGTCACTTTGTACCCAGCCGTCCAATCACAGTGGAGGAGAGGCGGGACAAATACAACACCGACCATCCGAAACATTCTGCTTGTACAACGTTTTGTACAACAAAATCATTTAAAACAAGAGCCAGAGCAAATACTTTACATTGTATCGACATTTTTTATATAGAAACAGTACAGAAACAAACTAGATACTAGTAACACTTCCGCAGATATTCCGTATCATAGCAAGCAAAGCGTCTCAACTGGAAAAAACGCTGTGCTGCCAAAGCGCTCTCAAGCCTAGCGTTTTCAGCTGGCTAAAAACGCATTGGTGGACACACGGCACAAGTCAAAAGAGCCCACCCAGAAGGTTTCTTTGGTATTCGAATGTGATATGACCCAAGCCGTATCTACAGTGTAAGTCCTGTGGGATTTGTTTGATTGTTTTATTGTCTGCCACATGAAATTCATCATTTTATTTCTTTAAAATTAGTAGCATGCCTCTCCTCAACAAAGTACGATATGAGGTATCATTCATGTATATGGATCATATAAAGCTATATACATGTAAATAGCTCCAAAGTATAATACTATCATTTTATACATAAAATAAAACTTATACCGGGCTAATGGTTTGCTGGTCTTAGAGTGGTTTGATGCAATTTTAGGCGATTTTTGGACTGGCTTAAGCAGGGTTTTTTTTTTTTTTTTTTTCAGCAGGCTTAAGGGTTTTATTCCTAAATAATCAATTTCGTAGTCCACTTTTCGCGATCGAATCAAAGCCTAATGGATAAAATCAAGCCCCATCCTGCATTGTTTCATACTACTATATTTTGTCACAGTTGCCATTTTCATTGCTGTTGTCTTTAAGTGCATCTGCAAATTTCAGTCGCAAATATGTTGAAATGCATGCTGGTTTATTGTGTCCACTTGCAGTGCTGTATTCTGCAGGTACTGGAGTGGGTTTGGATGTACAGGATGAGGTGAATGAGTTTCAGAGGCCGCTCTCTCTTTTAGTCTGTAGCCGCTGCACACCAAGACCCAGAGGACCGAGCAAAAGAGAGAAGTGGAAATTAATTGGTTTGAAGCAATTTGTTCTGTCTTCTTTCCTTCATCTATCTTTTTTCTTTTCTTTCTCTCCTCTCTTTTAAGTGGTCCTCCTCCTATGGAGGAAGGAGTCAATGGGAGAGGTGCCCCAGGGGTCATTTTCTTTCAAATAGTGGGTCCTCTCTCTCCCTCTCGCTCCGTCTCGCTGAGATATTGCCGCTTCTTTGAGAACTGACAGCGGTCGTGGGAGATAGATTGTGATTGGATCACTCCGGCTTCCTTGAAGCCATCTTTCATTAATTTTTCTCTCCCCACATTCACTTTTTTCCCTGTTTATCGTAATCTGAGGCATCTCGCCATCTCTCTTGTCAACAGCACTGGCTAACAAGCCTCTGTCGCGTCTCTCGCTTGAGTCACGTATTTTTTCCTCCAGGTTTTATTATGTTTGAGAAGGTGGACGAATGACGACCAGCATTCTCTCGTGAAAGCCAGAGATGTTATTGTTCCCCTTTGAATCTAGCGAACAGAAACTTTCAAGACGATCCGTAAACACAATCACACCGTAATCCGGCGTTCCGATCCGTCCCGCATTTTAATATGCTGACTTCCGTACCTCAGGCTTAGAGATATCACACAGCATTAGAGAAGAGACCAGGACCCTAATGTTCAGTGATATTGCTGTTTCTTTCCCCATTTCTCGCTGATCTGGGGGAAGATGTGCTGTATGTCGTCCACGTCCGCCTCCCCCTTTACTCCTTACATTTTTTTTTTCTTTCTCCATTTGTATCTCTTCATTGGATAATAGAAACGGCAGGCGGAGGCGCATGTTGTGCCTCAAACATCAAAAACTCCATTTCGTCGGGTTGACAGAACAATTTTCCATTTCCCATATTCACACCCACTTAATTAAAAGTTGCTGATAGCCCCGGCATCTCTTTCCGCCGCTCTGGGGTCCGCGGGAAGACATAAAGCTGTCCCATACTAAGCGAGAAGAAACTTCGATTAGCGTTAGCTTGATTTAAACAGCGCTCGCTGCCGTTCGGACGATAAACTTTACAACGTTTATCTGAGGCTTGGAGGAATTTCTGAAAAAAAAGTCCATCAATGGATTTGTCAGTTTGGTATATTGCTCATGTAGTTTGGAGAGATATTGTTTATGCTTTTTGGTTGACTCATGAAACCTGTCAAGAACGTGTCCGGCTCATATTTCACATCAAAATGAAAAGAAAGAAATATGAAATTATATTTGGACTTCAAGAAAATTAATTGGTTGCATTTTGAAAATATATTCATGATTCTGAAGCCCATTTAACCTCAAAAATCTTGTAATGCAAAAAATCTCAAAATCCCATTCTCATTACTGTAATGAGGAAGAATATGTACTTTAGTTACTATAATATATAAGAATATATACTATAATTACTATAATCTCTTTTTTTATGCTTAAATGTGCACAATTTGTATAAAAATGTCAGTGCAAACAGTCCTAATGGTACTATAAATACAGTAGACTTTTGCCTATTTTTTTTAAAATCCCTTTATGAAATGTGTAATAAAATACTATAATCAAATTTGTTATTTATATTTATGTTAAAAAAAAAAAAAAATATATATATATATATATATATATATATATATATATATATATATAAATAAAATCAGTATATTTTAGATTTTATTTCAAATATTCAAATATTTTTTTGGTGTGAAACACGACCTGGACATGTTTCTGTGAGACCTGACCCATTCCCCCGACTTTCAACAGCGGCGCTTGGCTCCATCACCGAGTATAATGCCCAGTGTGTGTCCGCTGTGGGAGCATATGTAGGTTTGAAGGCATGTGTGTATATTTGTACATGCGTATCACTCCCTCTGTTAGAAGCTTTTGATCATAATGACAGTGCTTGTATTGTTTCCTCACATAGCTGCACCTCATGGCTTCTGTGTAACACAGTACAGTGAGGAAACTCTACACGACTCTCTCTCTCTCTGAAGGTCAGTGTTCTTCTGTACTCCTCTATCAGAGGGCCGAGAGGAAGTATCAGCTGGCTGTAATCTGATTTGTGTGGCGGACGTCTTAATATAGGCAATGTGACAAGAAGGAAGGAGAAACTGCCAGCTCTTCAGTTCACTGTGTGTGTGTGTGTGTGTTCAAGTAGTAGTAAATGTACATGCTATCAGTCAGAAGTTTGGACACACTTGACTAAATTTTCGTTTTAAATCTTAACATTTCAATCTGAAAGTTTATGCTTAAATACTTGAATTTAATTTTATAGACTAATATAATCAGATGACCTGAATTTCATAGAAAAATAAAGTTATAGTAATGTACAAAATAATAGTAAGAATAAAGAAAACAAAAATACATCTATATCTCTCTCTTTGTGTGTGTATATACGGGTCATTGACGTGGCAGGTCATTTTTTTGTCTAAAGGCCTTAATAATAATAAAAAATAAAAAACAAAGATATGACATCCAAAGTATGTAAGGTAGTACAACTAGATCACTTTTATTGAATCCAAAAGGTTTTAATTATATTTTGCTATATTTTGTATTTCAAAGATTCTGAAGTGTCAAAAGGTCATTCGGTTTAACCGTCCAAAGGCCAATACAGCCATTTAATTTGTGATTAAAATATCTTAAAATGTAATAAATGTATATATTTTTTATTCTGGCATGATTTTATAACATCATATATCAACATAGTACAAAATGGTATTAAAATTATGTGTAGAAGTCGTTGCTTTGTTATGAGAATGTCATTTGGAGTAACCAATATAAAGGGTCCATTTTGGATCAAGCCATGCGGCCAACATCATGTGACAGGATGTGACATCATTCAGACACCTGCAAAGGACCACATGGTCGTGACGCAAAGTAATTAACTCTCTCTTAACTATTTGAACAATTCATGTTTTCACATGCTCACACGCATGTCCCGAAACATCAGGTCATTTGGTACAACCGCTTTAAAACATGGAAAATGTAATATTTTAAAAACTTGTACTGAATATAAAACGTTTGATTGTCCTAGATATCAGCCCGTAAGCATTGTTTCAAAATATCATCATTCGGTATAACCAAAAGTGTCATTTGGAAAAAAACGAAATTTTGGTTAAACCAAATGACTTTTCGGTAAAAAATTTTGTCCATCTTGTTAAAAAATGAGAAAAGCAGTGTTAATTGATTATAAAAACCACATAATCTCATTATTAACACTTAATAAAATTAATTATATCTCCATTTTGTTTTTTTACGCTTTTAAAAACCTTATTTGTCAATGACCCATATATACAGAGTCACACATACACTTTTATTATTATTATATATTTTTTAAGATTTTCCTACTGTGCCTAGAGAAGTGGTTGGGCCATTTGAATTTGAAGTGTGTCCAAATTTTGACTGGTAGTGTAAACACAACTACAAAGGGAAAGACACTTACAGCAATTAAAACCAAATCACAGTTCACCTCACAGCTGGACGAAGCCATTTATAGCCTTCACACACTCATAATTTTCATTCTTTTGCTAGCTTTTCTTCTCTGCTAGCCTTTTTTTCCTCATTCCATCATTTTGCAACACTTAATTTGCTCTTTTTTCCCTTCTCACTGTGATTTTACTGAGGAGATCGTCCAGACGTGACATAGTGACCAAGTGAGCCATTCCAGATGCCAGATGTTGCCATGGTGATATCCATAAACCATGCACGTTGCACACACACAAATCCTTGAATGTGTGCTGGTATTGATAAAGCAGGAGGTTTATTGAGCTTGTAGCTGGAGACCCTACTGACATGTAGCAGTGAGCGTTTGCGTTCAATAACACTCCGCACCGTGAAGGCCGTTTCTTCTCGCATATTTGCCCTGTGAGAAACATGGATGGAATTTCGAGTTTGTATTAGCGTTTGACAGACATTTATTGGAGGTAAAATAAAGAGATTGGAAAATTAAGTCAATGAAATGCCAAACTTTAATTATGTTTTATTATTTGTTTATCATGTTAACAGGCGTTTGCTTTATATAACCCAGGCAAAAGCTACCATTTAAAACTAATTATAGAGTAATTTAAGTATGTAACCAAAATTGATCTTAAACTAGGAGCTGTAGATTATATCTGTCTAAGTGGGTGACAAATATGATGGCAGGGCTTCAGCGGGGGCGGAGTCTGAATGTCAGCACACTGTGGTAATTAGACATACTGTTGATTATACTGTCAAGTTAGTGCCTTGGAAAGTATGTCTGATATAATAAAACAATTCTTTTATGGGTCTTTTGCCACTTTATTGATGAAGACAGTAGAAATAGAACAGGAAATCATCAGAGAGAGAGAAAAATGGACAGATTTGAACCCACATGTCTCAATTTCTGTAGAGCATGTGCAGTAACCGCTAGTTCATGTCTCTAAAAAATTGGAAAGTCATCTATATATTGTTTCATACCTCAAAATATAACATTTCAAACAAACTTAAAGGGATAGTTCACCCAAAAATGAAAATTTTGTCATCATTTACTCACCCCCGAGCAGATCCCCCCCCCCCCCAATTGACTACCATAGTAGGAAAAAAAAAATACTATGGTAGTCAATGGGGGGCGAAATCTGCTTGGTTACAAACATTCTTCCAAATATCTTCCTTTGTGTACAGCAGAAGAAAGAAATGTATACAGGTTTGGAACAACTTGAGGGTGAGTAAATGATGACAGAATTTTAATTTTTGGGTGATCTATCCCTTTAACGTAAATCCTGATCAGTGAAAAGGAAGCGAAGACAAACAACAGGGTGTTATTTATAATTGTAAAGTTTTGATTTAATATTTTTATTCTCGTTCAGTTTATAATTTTGCTTGATACTTGAAAAGGTACACTACCATTTAATATTTTTTTTAAAGAAATGAATACTTTTATAAAGCAAATATGTTGTGAAGTGACTAAAGATATATGCTTTACCATGATTTTACCATAGTTAAGAACCCCCCGTAACTGTGGTAAAATCACACCGTGCAGCCTCAAGTTGGCTCATTAAAATGTTCCCCCACACCAATATGATTATAGACGTCAATATTCAATATATAATTAAATATTAAGTATATTTATCAACTGAATGCTTACAGTTGCCAATTAAGGTTTCTATTGATATGAGGTCACTGCGGTCACTGTTTTGGCTTTACAGATGAAATATAAGTTCAGATTTGGCGTTACAGATGTGTCCCGTCAGTTGTATGACCACAGATGTTGTGACCTTATCACCCTGACTCAGATTAACCATGGACATTTACCCCACAGGGCTTTCATCGGTTTGATGGAGATACATAATTTATGTTTGGTGTGGGAGACATTCTTTAAGAAATGGAACCTATATTAGCAGAGCTTTACTTCTGCAGCTGGGCTTAATGGGGCTCTGGAGCAACAAGTACTGTCACCATGTACCAAGAGACAACCTGCAAATGGTTTTGGCTCTCTCTCTCATTCTCTTTCTTTTTTTCATTCATCCTCTCCCTCTAGGCTGTGTCTGGCTTCCTGGCCATGATCTATGGTTTCATCTGCCATTTCTTCTTTTGTGCGTGGCCAAATTGAAGATAGATGAACAGGGAGGGCTTAGAAGGGGGGCGTTGAAAGAAAGAAAAGGCCTCCTAGTCTAGAAAGTTTGTTCTTTCTAAATTAGGCTGTGTCATTTTAGGGGGGAGGGTCAAAAGAATGACCTATTCATTTGGACTGTGTGTTCATGGAAAATGTGCACTTGCTCTCTGAGGTGTGTGTGTTTTGGGGATGAAAAAATAAGCCATCGATCATCACAGCCAGCTTTAGAGCATGACCAATTTTTGGCCCAAATTGCACAGATGGCGCAATTACATGCGCTGGGTTCGTCCAAACCTCACCAAGAATAAAGAAAACACACCATCCTCAATTACATCTGCTCAGACCTTCTAAGATATTCGGTGTTCATATTCTGACAGGGCTCAGGAGCAAAAAGTTATGAACTGAAAATGTGTCAGCGATCAGTACTGGCACACTTTAAGGCATATTTATATTTTATTTTTTGTTAAACCTTTTATTTGATATATTTTTATTTTATAAAAATGTATCTTTTTATTTTCTGTACTATTTCATATTATTTTTTTATATTGTAATATATTCAATTAAAATGTTATTTTGTTTTTTCTTCTTTTTTATATTTTATATTTAGTTTTTGTTATATTTTAAGTATTTTATTTTCTTGTATTTTTGTAGTATTTTTATATTTTATATTTATTAAACATTTTATTTTATATTTATTTTTATTGTATTTTATCATATTTAATGTGTGTGTGTGTGTGTGTATATATATATATATATATATATATATATATATATATATATATATATATATACAATTTTACATTTATTTTTACTTTTTTTATTGAAAAACAAACTGTCAACTGTCTCTTTTTATTTATTATTCTGTTGTTTTTGTTTTGTTACACTCTTATGGGGGGTCCAGGCTAATTTCAGAATCAGTGAGTTGGAACACAACTGAATGTTACTACGCTCTCTGATTGAGATACTTTCCCATTGTGACCCAAATGCCTCGTGCCTCATTTTGCAGATGTTATTTATATTTAATACACCCCTTGCTTCTCCTCCTCCTCCTCTTGTAGAGAGATGAATGGTTTCTCTTTCAGCCGTTTAAATAGAGAGGGATGAGAGCTCTCTCTCTCGTATGAATGGCTTCTCTATAATAGTCTCCAGCCCTGACGTTTAAACAAAGAGCAGAGGTAGGACACAATACTCAACTCTCCGATTGGAAAATCGGCTTAATTGAAATGTTCCAGACGCCGAACACTCCCAACCCAAAAAAAACTACAATCTCTCATTCTTTTATGGCAGACCCCAAAAACCAGAACCACTCTTTGTATTTGATATGTCAAACTGTTGCATCAGTACTGTATCGTTGGCCATTTTCTTTGTCTTTTTTTTTTTCTTTTAATCCTTTCATATTAGGCCTGCAACCTCAAAAATCACAACGTAAACCCAGTATATTTTGCACTTTATATATATATTAGGGCTGCTCCCTAATAGTCATCTAACCATTAGTTGACGAGAAGAGTCGACCAAAATTGGCATTAGTCGGTTAAAAAAAACTTCCACAGCAAGTGGCGAAATCACGGACAGATTGTTAACAGCAGGAAATCCAAACATTCGCCTATCATTCATCATTCATCGACCTCAAATATGGCTTATCACCTGAAACATGTAAGTAGCAACTTTACAAGTCACTCTAACTTTAACCTAGATAAATGTGCGCTATTATTTGGCTCAGTGTAGCGCCGGTGATCACTTGCATTTAACTTATACTCCGTAATTTTTGGTCATACAGATAAGAATAATCCAACATTCGAAACTGTAAATGGTTTGCTTTTATTTCTGTAAACTCACAATAACAACAAAACGTTGTGCTTTTGTAAAATAATGAAAACAAACAGGATCGCTTTCAGCACGTCACAAAAATGAACCGAAACTCAGCATATGCTTGCCTCACAGACATGATAAATATATCTGTGGAAAGCTTGAAATGTTTTAAAATGAACCGAATCAAATCTAAAACAAATATTCTCAGATTATATAATCCATATGAAACATGCATATAGGCACGTCCAGTACTGCAGAGATGATGAGTCAGCATTGCCGACTTCATCTCTGTAGCCGAAAGCCCACAAAACACTAGTTTATCAATAAGTTATTAAAATGTTCAGAGAGTTTCCTTCTGTTTTTTTTTTCCACACCACATTCATAGTCATTACGTTTGCCGGTGCACTGCTGCAAGCTTTATGCATCCATTTGAGCGCTGGTTAGGCTGTGTTATATGTGATTGTGTTATATATAGGCAATTAAAGGTTCATTATTATGATTTATATGGTTTATTAATATAAACGCACGATTAGTAATTTTTTTTTTTTTGTTGAGCTAGTTGCAAACTTCCTTTGATGCCTATATAAATAAAAATGCTGTCTAGGTAGGCAGCTGTCTAGATTTGGAATGGAGCCATTGAGTCTCCTGGGTGCCAATCGATTGCCAGTCAGACATTATGATGGCTGAATTCAACTATATGAAAGTAGACGTGTAGATATTTCTCAGCATGTTTCAGCCAGCTGTTTTCTCTGTTGGACATTTGTAATATGCAAGGTGTCTGTGTGAATGAGTTAGTGTGTGTTTGTTGAACTGCTGACAGTGATGGTGAATGTGGCGACCTCTGTTTTGGGCCGCAGTGCTCAGATTTCACACAGCACTCTGAAATCATCAAGCAGGTTGATCATTTGATATTTCCATCTGTCTGTCGTGCCATAGCAATGCTGTAATTGTGGGTTCGATCCTGCATTACCATGATAAAATGTATAGCCTACCTTGAATTCAAAGTAAGCCACTTTGGATAGAAGCATCTGCCAAAAGCAAAAGTAAAAACAGGAGTTTCCTACAACCAAAACTAAACTGCATCTATAAATGCGCACTAAAACTCAACTTTAATTGCTAAAGATCCTAATGCCATTTGCTTCCATTGCTATTTCCATAATTATTTTTTATACTGTTTTTTAGAATGGGAGATGAAATAAGTCAAAGATTTTCTGTGCTATATAACGTTATGCAACAAATGCTGTCAAATGAGCTTTACTTTAACATTTCTCACAGGACGCTTCCAGTCAGACTCTGGTGTTAGCATATTGCTAAGCTAACGGCTCATTTCACAGCTACAGATACTGAGTGGATAAGTGCATTTTTTTTTTTTAATGGTGTGTCTGTAGGTGAGCCGGGTGCCGGTGGAGAGCTGTGAGCAGTACAGCAGCTGTAGCGAGTGTCTGGCTTCTGGTGATCCCCACTGCGGCTGGTGTGTCCTGCACAGTGTGTGAGTATCTGCACCTCCTGACCCCACAGCTGTGAGCACACACATGCACACACATTTATATGGCTATATGAATGGGGACATACTGTAGACTCTTTTGTTTTTAATATAAAGCTAATTGCTTTGCTTATATTAAGCGTGACGTAACAGGTTTACAGCGACAATTTGTCTGTTCACGCTAAAAATGCTTTGCTAAGAGACACAATAACAGCCAATCAGAACATATGTGATGTTTAATATATTAGTCAATGAGATTTTGGATCAATAAGGAAAAGAGAAAGCAATATCCAAAAGCAAATACTGTCAAATTATGTACTACGCTTGATGAAGAACTTGCTTTTTGACTGTTATTCTAGCATTTTGTAGAGGGAAAAAAACTTTATTAAGTTTTATTTGGAAGGTTTTTAGGGACAAATTTTTCTAGTTGCACAAATGTTTTTGTTTTGTTTAGCGTTTTTGTAATTTAATTTTGTGTTGTGTTTGGTTTGGTTTGGTTTTGTTTTTTTTCTTCATTTGGTTTGGTTTGGTTTTGTTTTATTCAGCAATGCCTTTGGGAGTTTGTGGGGGTCCTGAACTCCACCAGAACCCCTCAGTTCAAATACTACTAAGTTTTCCTTCATCATCACACAACACAGTGTTACCTTCCCAATCTAATCAGCTTACTAATAAAGAATGTGCTTGATCTCCCTGGTTGATTTTTCTTAGAAATTGATAGTAATGGTGTTGTCCCTCCTGCTGAGTGATATTTGTGTTTAGATGTTCACGTAAGGACCGCTGTGAGAGAGCTGATGAGCCCCAACGCTTCGCCTCCAGACTGGAGCAGTGCGTCCGACTCACGGTGCAGCCCAGCAATATTTCAGTCACCATGTCTGAAGTTCAGGCAAGTGTGTGTTTGTTTGTGAATGAAATCTCTTTTATTGTGATCAGATTATGATTTGGATAATTGAAAACATGTTGTTGTTTTTTTTGTTTTTTTTTTTGCTTTTTTTTATTGTCCTTTCACAACTTAAAAAAAGACAACAGACACTTTGCTCTTGCTATTTGCTCACGTAATTTAATCGCTTTTTAAAATATTTAAAAAACAAATATTGATATAGATTATTTAGCCTATTAACCAAAATATATATAAAAATATTAATAAAATATTTTAATTCATTTTAAAATTATTTATCAGTATAAATGATAATTTATACTGATGAATAATTTAAAGAATAATTAATTAAATAATAATTATAATAATAATTGTGATATTGATTTTAGTGTTATCACATTTTCACTGGATTACACTTGGAATCTTGAATTTCTGTTTCTCCCATTTTCTTCTCTTCTAATCCCTATTAACAAGATTAGAAATGAAAGAAACGAAATGCAAAAAGTAACATTTTGAATCATCTGTTGATAAATGTTTCGGTAATGTAAGCTTTCATGTAATATGAAAGTGCTGATTTGCATTTTGTGCAGTTAAGTGTGATCAGATCTCTCTCCGACTGCACTGGAGACTTATTGAAATGAAGGTGTAGATGCTATACAGCTAAAAATATCCAGATAGTGTCTGGAAATGAAAGTCCAGGTATCTTTTGTACAAATGTTCAGTGTTTGTCAAACCAAGAAAGCGCATTAAAATTGAAATCTGTTCCTGTCTCCTGGTCTGTGTTTGGTCCTACAGCTGGTTCTTCAGGCTCAGAACGTCCCCAGTCTGGCTGCGGGTGTTAACTGCTCGTTTGAGGACTACACTGAGACGGAGGGACACATCATGGGGGGACGCATCTACTGTCTGTCCCCCTCTGCAAGGGAGATCGCTCCCATCACGCGAAACCAGGGTAAGGTGAAGCGCACACTCTTTTAAAAGCCTCCATCCACTTGTTAGAAACCGCTGAAGCTCACTGTGTGTCTGCTGGCAGGTGACAAGCGGGTGGTGAAGCTCTATCTGAAATCCAAGGAGACGGGGAAGAAGTTTGCCAGCGTGGATTTTGTCTTCTACAACTGCAGTGTCCATCAGTCGTAAGTCTCACACGGGAAAGAGAGAAGGCAGCTTCCTGTCGTCTAACTCTCTCCCTCTTTTTCTCTGTCGTTCTTTTGTTCAAACTAAGACAAGTTTATTTTTATGGGGCCATGCTGTGTGTGTGTGTGTGCGCGTGTGTGTGTTTACTGCTTCTGAGTGAGAGAGGGATGTTATTTTTGTGTGGTGTTAGCAGTTTTTTGCTGAGATCAGGGATGAGATCAGACTTTTCATTTCATTTCATTAACGACTCATGAGCATCCCTGACTTCAGCCGTCCAGCTTTACTGCTCATGAGTTATATTCCCGCAGTTCTTACATCACTCGATCTCTCTTGCTCCCATTACTTTGCTTAAATACATCCTTTCACTGTTCTTGGACAAATGACAAATAAAGATGTCAGCAATGTTGAAAAGGAAAAAAAAAAAAAAAAAAAACGCGTTTAAAGCTAGTCTTAAATGCATGTGCCAAGTTTCTAGAAATGCAATCTAGTTTTTGTTTTGGTTTGGGTTTTTCTTTTAATCAATTAATAATTGCATATTCATTTGACGAGAGCACCATGTCATTGGGCCTTTCCATAAACCATACTGATGGCATCAGCACCGCTTTGTTCTCTTAACCCTATTTTCAGCCTCTCTCTCTGTCCCATGGCTCTTACTGTCTCCTCCTCCTCACATTCCCATCCCTCTCCGGATAGACAACAGGTTGTGCTCCGGGCGGGAGCGACTCCAGATGTTTTGAGCTCCAGTGTCTCTCGTCCTCTCCCACTCTCGTTCATTAAGTCAGGCTGTGTGCCCTTCGCTACCTCAGCGTGCTTTGCATTAGCATGACACTGTCCCATTAGCAACACAGCCACTTCATCTAAAACTGGACGCGATGAAGTGCTCACCTGGTGCTCTTCGTGTGTGTGTAAGTGTGACTAAGGCACACTATTTGGCTCTAGTGATCACTAGATGTGTGTGTTGTGTGTGTGTGTGGCAGAGGGGCTCCTGCTTGGCACGGCAAATTACCCTGCTAGCTATTTACATGCAGCGTAACAATATTAGAGTTTAGCATGAGACAGGGGGAGGGAACGGCTTAATCGAGCATGTGAGGGGCCCGATGCATTTTTAACAAGAGGAACATGGAGTGAATAAGGAAGGAAAATCAGAAAAAAGACGGATAGATGGTGGCTTTTGTTGAAGCGATAAAGCACTCGCGAGGCTGAAAGGTTAGCAGCAGCTCGTGCATTTTAATATGAAAAGAGCCCATGCATGTGGCACAGGAGACACACACTGTTGAATAGACTGTCCCTTCTCTCTCTCTCTCTCTCTCTCTCTCTCTCTCTCTCTCTCTCTCTCTCTCTCTCTCTCTCTCTCTGTGTGTGTGTGTGTGTGTGTGTGTGTGTGTGTGTGTGTGTGTGTGTGTGTGTGTTAGAGCCTCAGGGTTGGCACCATGTAATTGTAATTTCATGTCTTGTGAGACTCATCATTATCATTATTTGCTTAGCATTATACTTGCATATGTCGAATATATAATGTACAGATTAACACACTAACATTTTTTTTTTGTTTAAATTTGAATACAAACAACAATAATAAATGTAACAAATTATGTATATATATATACATATACACAAAGTATGTAAGGTAGTACAGCTAGATATCTTTTATTGAACCCAAAAGGTTTTAATTATATTTTGCTACATATAAAGGTATTTTAAAGATTTTGAAGTGTCAAAAGGTCATTCGGTTTAACCGTCCAAAAACAATACAGCCATTTAATTTGTGATTAAAACATCTTAAAATGTAATAAATGTATATATTTTTTATTCTGGCATGATTTTATAACATTATAAATCAACATAGTGCAAAATGGTATTAAAATTATGTGTAGAAGTCGTTGCTTTGTTATGAGAAAGAATGTCTGGAAAAATGAATTTCATTAATGTCATTTGGAGTAACCAATATAAAGGGACCATTTTGGATCGAGTCATGCGGTCAATATCATGTGACAGGATGTGGCAACATTCAGACACGTGCAAAGGACCACATGGTCGTGAAGCAAAGTAACTAACTCTCTCTTAACTATTTGAAAAATTAATGTTTTTACTTGCTCATACGCATGTCCCGAAACATCAGGTCATTCGGTACAACCGCTGTAAAACATGGAAAATGTTGTAATATTTTAAAAACTTGTACTAAATATAAAATGTTTGATTGTCCTAGATTTTAGCCTGTTAGCATTGTTTGAAAATATCGTCATTCGGTATAACCAAAAGTGTAATTCGGTAAAACTGAAATTTTGGTTAAAACGAATTACTTTTTTGGTGACACATTTTGTCCATCTTGTAAAAATATATAATTAAAATATATATAATTACATTTATTTGTTAATTATTTATTATTGCACCATAATTTTTATACCTAAGTTATGTTGCATATTTATTTTACATGGATTGGCACCACGTTATTGTGACATCTTAATTCCATGTGGCAAATATACAGATTAAAACATGCTAACAATTTTCTTTCATTTTTGTATTCATTTGAATACAAACAACAATAATAATAAATTAACAATAATTAATATAAACTATATATATATATATATATATATATATATATATAAAAACTTAAATTGTTGCGAAATAATAATGATAATAATTATTTTATTGTAATTATTTTATCATAATTTATTTTACCATACTATGTGTGTGTATATATATATGTGTGTGTTTATTTCACCATCATTTTATATGTAAATTATGGTGCAGGAAAACTTTATTAGCATTGTAAGTGGACTTAAGGGGAAAATTTAAAAAGAAAAGTATATTTTGTCACAAAATAGTTTGATTTGTTTCACAGTACTGGCAGTAAGGAGGATGACATGGCACTTTTGAGGTGTGTGTCAGCAGTGATAGGTTGTAATATAGGTGCCTCTTCAGGAAGTAAGATCTGAATAATACAAGATCAAAGTGTGCCAATGTGACATTCATTAGTGGATGCTACCCTACACCTTTCTCTCTTTTCTCCTCTTTCTTTATCTCTCTCTCTTCCGCCACCCTCTGTTTTGCTCTGCTCTCCTACCTTTCTCTCTCTGTCTGTTCCTTTTTGTTGTTTCATCCTCGTTTTTCTCCTTTTCTCACCCTCTTTTTCTTTCCCCACCCTTAGAATCTCTCTATTTCTGTTCGTCAGGTTCAGCTAGTCCTTTAATTCACCGGCTCTTGTGTCTCATGTAGTCGGAGCAGAGTGAGGAGAAAGCTTTATCATGCACCAGCAGCGGACGTGAGCGTAAGCCTTTGAACATTTGGCACAGACAGGGAAAGAGGCGTAGAGCGCACTTCTCGCCTCTTTGTGATGCTCTCGCTGACCGCAGAAGCCTTTTCATGATATGAGAAAAGCACTGGACGTCTGAGGTGAATTTGGGAGCGGTGAGCTACATGGAGCTTGCGAAGTGTGTCTTAAAATACTGTGGAAGTGACACTCTTTGTAGACCGTACTTCAACATTTGAGTTGTAGAGCTTGGACGCCCTTTTTTTTTTTTCCTTTTTTTTTAAATAAATGAACTGATTCAGATTTATTCAAAAGTCGTCCATATATAGGTTGATTGGGACACTTTTTGCCTTTGAGATGACTGGGAAAAAGTGTCCCAATGAACCTGAATTCACCCCTACAGAAAATTAGTGAAAAAAAAAAAAAAAGTACACTCTATTTGAATTTTTGGTTTTACGTATCAGGATAATTTTCTCTCACATCGTTGTGGAGGAATTTTTCCCCACTCTTCTTTACAAAGTTGCTTCAGTTCATTGAAGTTTGTGGGCATTTGTTTTTGCACAGCTCTCTTAAGGTCCTGCCGCAGCATTTCGATCGGGTTGAGGTCTGGACTTTGACTGGGCCATTGCGACACCTTGATTCTTTTCTTTTTCAGCCATTCTGTTGTAGATTTGCTGGTATTCTTGGGATCATTGTCCTGTTGCATGACCTAATTTCAGCCAAGCTTTAGCTGTCAGACAGATGGCCTCACATTTGACTCTAGAATCCTTTGGTATATAGAGGAGTTCATGGTCAACTCAATGACTGCAAGGTGGCCAGGTCCTGTGGCTACAAAACAAGCCCAAATCATCACCCCTCCAGCAGCGTGATGGACAGTTGGTATGGGGTGTTTGTTCTGATATGCTGTGTTTGGTTTTCGCCAAACACGGCATTGTGCATTATGGCCAAACATCTCCACTTTGGTCTCGTCTGTCCAAAGGACTTTGTTCCAGAAGTCTTGTGGTTTGTTCAGATGCAACTTTGCAAACTTAAGCCATGCTACCATGTTATTTTTAGATAGAAGAGGCTTTCTCCTGGCAACCCTTCCAAACATGCTATACTTGTCCCATCTTCTTCTAATTGTACTGTCATGAACTTTAACATTTAACATGTTAACTAAGGCCTGTAGAGTCTGAGATGTAGCTCTTGGGGTTTTTGCAGTTTCTCTGAGCACTGCAAGGTCTGACCATGGGTTGAATTTGCTGGGACGTCCACTCCTGGGAAGATTGGGAACTATCTTGAATGTTTTCCACTTGTGAATAGTCTTCCTCACTGTAGAATAACAGACTTCATATTGTTTGTAAATGGCCCTATAACCCTTCCCAGATTGATGGCAGCAAGAATTGCCTCTCTAAGATCATTGGCATTTTGTTAACACACACATGAAGGCTCCAGACCAGCAAACTGCCAAAACTTCTGCTTTTATAGAGTTGGTCACGTTTGCTGAAGATCAGTTAATCAAAGCCATTTGATTAGCAGAGCCTGAATGCTACTTACCCTCTTAAGTAAGAGTGTACTTAGTTTTTCACACATGGATTCTCCATTTTGGCCTAGTTTTTGTTAAATAAATAATGACAGTAATGTAATATGTGATGTGTTGTAATTCATCTGGGTTGTATTTACATAATTTTAAGACCCGCTGAGGACCAGATTATTTTTATTATGTTATTTTACTTGAAACCATAGAATATATTATAGTATAGTATAATATATATTATATAATATATACTATATTGCCAAAAGTTTTGGGACGTCTGCCTTTACATGTGCATAAACTCTAATGACATCCCATTCTTAATCCGTAGGGTTTAATATGGAGTTGGCCCACCCTTTGCAGCTATAACAGCTTCAACTCCTCTGGGAAGGCTTTCCACAAGGTTTAGGAGTGTGTTTATGGAAATTTTTGACCATTCTTCTAGAAGCGCATTTGTGAGGTCAGGCAGTGATGTTGGCGAGAAGGCCTGGCTCACAGTCTCCGCTCTAATTCATCCCAAAGGTGTTCTGTCGGGTTGAGGTCAGGACTCTGTGCAGGCCAGTCAAGTTCCTCCACACCAAACTCGCTCATCCATGTCTTTATAAACTTTGCTTTGTGCACTGGTGCGCAGTCATGTTGGAACAGGAAGGGGCCATCCCCAAACTGTTCCCACAAAGTTGGGAGCATGAAATTGTCCAAAATGTCTTGGTATGCTGAAGCATTAAGAGTTCCTTTCACTGGAACTAAGGGGCCAAGCCTGTATATATAGTGGTGCAGAAATTACTCACTTCACCTTTACTATACAGTTGTGTAATGGTTTAGAAATACTGCACAAATCTGTGTCTACCTCTTATGTCAAGCTCAGTTCATTCTGAAGTTCATGCCGAATGCGTGATGATAAACCACTCCCACGCAACTCTTCTGTTAAGACTTTTTTAGACGTGACTCTGAGACTAGAGTACAGACCAGTGTCCTTGTCCTCCTCTGCCAAACGGCAATGAAATCTTCCTCTGTATCCATGGCAACGAAGCCAACCTACACCTTTGTCTCAGTGCGATGTGTGGAAAGTTGACAGATCAGTGTTGTTTGTGACATATCTGGCATTCTTAATTTTTTCACCTTGAGGTGCCAACTCTGTCAAATGTGGGCTCAGTCGTTAAATGTCTTAAATGAACAAATCATCAGTGCTGTTGATATAAATGAGTCATTTTAAACTGTTAAATGTGAAGCCTTGCTCTTTGGTCATTTTCTGTGTGAGACCTGAATGGATTGTGTTTGTGTGTATGCGTCTTATCTTTTAGTTTCTTTTCCTTTGCTGTTTGATGAGAGCGTTCGTTCACTCTGTCGTTCCGACATGTCTTTGATCTGTCTCAATCTCTGTCCATCTCACATCACCTGCTCTCTGTCACCTCTGCTTGAAAGATGGAAAGAGAAGACATAAAAGAGGTAGATTTGTTTGAAAAACCATCTTGGTAATATGGTGTAATGGTGTAATCTCTGATATGCATTTAAATGCGTTATTAACAAATAACTAGTTGTTCAGTTCAGTTCTGTACACACTGCATAGAATTATTGTTAATGCTGATGTCACTACATGAATTCTTCGGGAGGTAATTTGAGGTTGTCACTCCCATATATTACTGAACTCTTAGATGCAGTGTGTACGTGGCCATTGTTATGTGGTTGCTAGGGTGTTTTGAGTGGGTGCTAGTGCTAGGGTGTTGCTAAGGTGTTTTAGCTTATTGTTATTTGGTTGCTAGGGTGTTCTGCGTGGTTGCTAGGGAGTTCTGGCTGGATGCTATGGTATAAAGTGCAACAGTTGGGTTCTGGAAGTGAAAACCCCATTAATTTTCTCCATAAGAAAAGCGATTTTGAATGATAACTCATAAACCTTTAAAGACAGACCTACTGTGAGCTACGAGGTTGTTAATCCATAGTATTTGCTTCTGCTGAAGCCGTAACCTGCATTATTTCAGCTTATTTTTAAGATAATCGTGTTAAACAGTAGAATTCCTGGTGGAAAAACTACATTACCCATGATGCTGTACAGGAAATTACACCAATCAGAGAGTCTGAAAAAGCAACACGCTCCAAAATAGCTCTTTAGCTCCACCCACTTCCATGAAGCAATGCGAATGGCGTAACAGAGTCGATCTCCTTACTCTTTCAAAATACTAAAATGTTTGATATGCACATTTTCAAATAAACTTTAACATTAACATTTGTAAATGAGTAGTTTTATAATTTCTCCGTAGTTAAATTGATTATGCTTAGATAAATTGATTATTTAATTGATTACGCAGTGCTTCATGGGATTGTAGTTCTTTTGTAGTTCTCTTGTACAATACCTTGTCTTTTTGTCGGACTTTTAAAAAAACGTTTTTGCTTCTAATCAAAGTTTGTAGTGTTATGATTCACCTCATAGCTGATTGGCTTGGTTCATGGTTTATAAGTCTTTAATGAAGACTATTTTAAAATCCTTATGGGAAAATGAATGAAAAAAAAAATACTTCCGGAAGCAGCGCCGCTGAAAAAAGGGGGTGGGCACTGTTGCGCTCTATAGCGCTGTAGTTGCTAAGTTGTTCTGAGAAGTTTTTTGCGTTTGCGTTATACAGTTGTTAGGGTGTTGTTGGTGTGTGGTAGAGCATCGCTAAGGGGTTTTGAGTGTTTATTGCATTATGTGGTAACTAGAGCCACGTTTCCACCGCAGGAACTTTCCCCAGGAACTAGGGACTTTGGGGTGGTACTCGGTGTGTTTCGACCGCAGGAACCAGGGTCTAAATTAAGTTCCGGGTAAAAATTTCCCCCTCAGAAGGTCCCTGCTCACAAGCTAGTACTTTTTCAAAGTTCAGGAACTTTCGGGGGTGGGACTTGGGCGCTGAACATGCTGATTGGTTGAGTTCACGCAGCATTTTGATTGGTTGACTCCACACAGCATTTTATTTCAACCACCATTTTTAAAAGTCTGTTGCGGTGCGTACAGTAAGAGTTGTTTGCTATTCGAATCAACAATAGAATTTAAAAATTACGACCGATGGACCAATGACGTGGATCAGGCTTTATTAAGCTTATATGTGGGCGACAAAATCCAACAAGAACTGAAAAGTCGCGCACAGTCCTACGTCACCGGACTAAACTTCACGGTACTTTAGACCACGATTCAGACAGCAACAGGTCTGGTCGAAAAAAAGTTCCTGGGACAAATTGTTTCAGGTAATTTTGGTGGAAACGAGGCTTAGGGTATTCCTGGTGGTTACAAGGGCATTCTGGGTGGTATGTAGTGTGGAAATGTCATGGTTTGATAGATTGCATCCATATGTAACTTTGGAATTAATAATTGAATAACACTCTTTTTCTCTTGCTGTCTCCTCTTGATAGGTGTCTCTCCTGTGTGAATGGCTCCTTTCCATGCCACTGGTGCAAATACCGCCACATGTGCACCCACAATGCCAACGACTGCTCATTCCAGGAGGGCCGCGTAAACATGTCTGAGGTCAGTCTGTCTAATACAATGCATACATTTACATGCAATGCCCTTTCTGTGCAAAGCTCCCTTTCATTTCATTGAAAATTGCTTTTCATGTTTGAGACCCATCACCAAAAAATACAGGGGTGCAGATGCACACATGGGCGGTCATGTCCCATTTGCGAGCGTTGTTCTTTTTGTGCTGGCTTTGTGTGAGCAGCTGTTCTAAGGAGAGCGGCGCTGGATTAATGCACGTATAAACGGCACTGACTGAATGACTATGCAAATTGTATCGTGTTGTACATTTACAAATGCTACATTTGCATAAAAACCAATATCAATCACATCTCTCCCTCCTTTTCGTATGAGCGCTGGAAGTGCGAGAGGCGGCATTACGCGTGTACAGTGGGTTATGATTACCGACGCTCACACACATCAATCCTACACATGCCTGTTCTCGACTGCCGAAGTCGTCTCAGGGGAGCATTTGTATCTCAAACCGTTTTGAGTCGACCAGGGGGCTATTCATGCACTCTGCAGCTGTTAAACAATGCTTTTGGCGTTGAGAGGGGTATTTGGGTGTAATGTACATAAATGTTTACCATTTTACACAGCCTTATCAGTGTTCACTCCCAAACACCTTCCTGATGTGCTGCAGCATCTACTTCCTCAATATTAGTTGATCCTGAGGATCCCAGCTCAATGCAGAACCCATGAATGCATTATCTTGCACTGAGTAGTTTAATTTAATTCTTATTATATACACCTAATATAATAATAATTATTATTGTTGTTGTTATTCTCATTATTTTTATTATGTAATTTATAACTATTACCCCCTTTTTGAGCAAAATGGTTTTTCCATTACAACCATTTTTCTGAGTGGTTGTAATTCATGAATTCTTTTGGAATACAGACCTAAGGTTGGTCTCTTTTTAAAGAAGACACTCAGCAGATTATTGCTGAAGTGAAAGCACTTCAAAAATGTGTAAAAACGTTTAAGTTTACTGTAAAACAAATGTACTGTCCTAAACATTTTTTTTTATTTTAAACAAAATATATATTTTACAAAATAAATTTTACTCTAAAATTGCTATTAAATCAAAGCCATATGTCTAACCAAGTTGTGTTCCAAATTTGAAGTTGATATCACAAAAATTGAAGTTCCTATGAGATTTTGTTTAGGCGCTATACCAAAAATATCCACCGGGTGACACCCATATTCCATTGAATTTTTTTAGTGCATTCTCCTGTAACAAATTAATAAATTTGTGTCACAATATCATTTCTATCACAAAACCGTTGCAAAATATGGAACCTTGAGTCTCTGACCTTTCCAACGATATGTGTTTTGTCAAGATTAGAAAAATTTTGATTATAAAATAGTGAAAATAAATGTTGTTATATGAAACATGACACCGTCCACTAGGGGGAGGGATTTAAAGTACTAACAGGATTTAAAGTACCGTTCCCATGGTAATGCAATATCCGATTTCAAAATGGTTTTCACAGGATGAATTTTGAGTTTTTAAGCTTTTGAATGATACCTAATTTATGATAATTACTAAAACATGTGATATGAAAAAAAGGCAATAAAAAAGAGCGCCAAGCTTCCCGCTAGCGTAACAGTGACAGTTAATGGGTTAAAGTCAAATAAATTAAATTCTTCAAATGTGTGATGTTGAGTTGATTCATAGGACCTTTCATTTATTTATTTTTTCAGGATGATGCTTTGAAGGAGACATTTTTACATTATTTTCTTTTGCCGTATTTGAGTCATGTGTCGTTTAACTTTATATTTATGTTGATGCTTGCGTGGGTTGTGAATAAAGTCACCGTTAAAGAACATTGTTCATTGCAATGTGCAGCAAAATGTCTTTAACCCCTTTATCCTTGACTGTATTCATCATGTATAATGGCCTCGATAGCTTTATTGATTTTGTAAAATGGTTACTACATAATACAAATCATGGACACAATTTTTCATTAAAACATTATTTTATTAAGCAGATTCCTTTTTTAAGTCATTCTAGTTAAAAGCGTCTGCTAAATGAGCAAATGTAAATTCATTAAGTATCATCCTTCCGATAGAAAATTCTTTCTCTGACAGTTAATATTTTGCCTAGATATGCTGCTGCATGATTGATTTGGACATTAGCTAGATGTCATTACATCATAACCTGAATTCAGATTTCCTGTTGGTTCAGTAGCATAAACAGCTTTAGTGTGACCATGAAGAAGTTGCCATGACATGTGTAGAAACTAATAAGCACTGGAAAAGATGGTCTTGACATGGAGGTTGGTGGTATTTGGTGTTTATTGGGTGGAGGATGAAGGTGAGATAGTAGCAGGGTTTTGTGGGTGAAGGTGTGGAATTGAGGCAGGGAGTGAAGGATAGGTGTTTCACATCTGGTATCTTCAGGTAGCGACGGTTAATAACTAGTGGTTGAAGTGAGATTTCGGAGATTGCTTTTCATTATTCTCGGCAGTGGGGTCTCAAAAGCGAGTAAGGTGCCTACCTAGACAGCATTTCTGGGAATCATAGGGGCATCCATGTGATGACTAAAAACATAAACATAAGGTTAACACCAGTGCTACCTGTAGTCATTCCTCAATTCTGCTATAGCTTTTTTACTGGTTGAATAAAGTCAATCAATCAATCAATCAATATTATTTTTATTATTAGATAGTGAGTAAACAAGGGAACATATTAAATCTGACCAGGTGTCTGTCTGTCTGTCTGTCTGTCTATCTATCTATCTATCTATCTATCTATCTATCTACAGTGCCCTCCACGAATATTGGCACCCTTAGTAAATATGAGCAAAGGCGGCTGTGAAAATAAATCTGCATTGTTTATCCTTTTGATCTTTCATTCAAAAAATTCACAAAATTCTAACCTTTCATCGAAGTAAAACAATTGAAAGTGGGGGGAAACTCACATTATGAAATAAATGTTTTTCTCCAATACATGTTGGCCATAATTATTGGCACCTCTAGAAATTCTTATGAGTAAGAGATATTTTAATGGTAAGTATAATCCCATTCATATTTACATTTTTTAGCACACCAGGGTGACTAGGAGCATGAAATTGTCCAGCCATGACTTCCTGTTCCACAGGAGTACAAATATGTGTAAACACAAAGGCCAAATTCCCTTAATCATTCATCACAATGAGAAAAACCAAAGAATATAGTTCTGATGTGCAGCAAAAGATTGTTGAGCTTCACAAAATAGAAAATGGCTATAAGAAAAAAGCTAACGCTTTGAAATCCCCATTTCCACCATCAGGGCAATAATTAAGAAGTTCCAATCAGCTAAAAATGTTACAGATCTGCCAGGAAGAGGACGTGTGTCTATATCGTCCTAATGCGCGGTGAGGAGGAAAGTTTGAGTGGCCAAAGACTCTCCAAGGATCACAGCTGGAGAATTGCAGAGATTAGTTGAGTCTTGGGGTCAGAAAGCCTAAAAAAAAAGATCAAACAGCACCTACATCACCAAAAGTTGTTTGGGAGGGTTTCAAGAAAAATCCTCCTCGCTCATCCAAAAACAAACTCCAGCATATTCAGTTGTCAGACATGACTGGAACTTCAAAAGGGACCTGGTTCTATGGTCAGATGAAACTAAAAAAAAGAGCTTTTTGGCAGCAAACCCACCAGATGGGTTTGGTGCACACATGGATAAAAAGTACCTCATGCCCACGGTTAAATATACTGCTGGATCTTTAATGTTGTGGGCCTATTTGTTTTGCTGGAGGTCCTGGACATCTTGTTCAGATACATGGTATCATGGATTCTATCAAATACCAACAGATAAAAAATCAAAACCTGACCGCTTCTGCTAGAAATCCAATAATGGGCCGTGGTTGGATCTTCCATCAGGACAATGATCCAAAACAAACATCAAAACCAACACAAGAATGTGTCACTGAGCACAAAATGAAGCTTCTGCCATGGCCATCCTAGTCCCCTGACCTGAACCCTAAAAAAAATGAGTGGAGTGAACTGAAGAGAAGAATCTGAAGGATCTGGAGAGATTCTGCATGAAGGAACGGTCTCTGATCTCTTGTCAGGTGTTCTCCAAACTCATCAGGCATTATAGGTGAAGACTCAGAGCTATCTATCTATCTATCTATCTATCGTTCTGTCGTTCTATCTATCTTTCTATCTATCTATTGTTCTATCTATCTGTCTGACTGTCTGTTGTTCTTTACAAATACAGTTCCCACGAATGCGGCTGCAAATACAGTTCCCACAATCCCCTTCCGAATGACTTTATCTCTGTCATTATTACAGCTCAGTCTGTGAACAACCATACCTTAAAAAGTAGCCAAACATCCTCTCGGAGACATGAAAGATAAACCGTTCAGTCACCGAACGTAATGAGTCACATTTGCAAATCAAATGTATATAAATCAACATTTGCCTGACAGCGGATAAACAGAGGAACACATTAAATCTGACCAGGCGGAAAATTGCTTCAGTAAGCCACACTTGAGGAATCCACAAGGAGAAAAAAACAAACATACATATAAACAAACAAACAACAAACAGCACCGCTAACACATTTGTTCCAGCCTTCATTATTTGTGAACCCAGCTGTCGGCCAGTAGCTCATTTAGTCACACTTGGGCAGTGATTTTGCCCTTTGCTAGTGCCAAAAGTGCCCAGACATTTCACAGATCTGCACGGAAGGTCGTGCAGAGCTGGAATATTTAAATGTGTCCTGAGTTTCAGCATCACTTTTGGAATAATGGTGAAGTCGATGTACACCACGCTGTTCTCTGTTTCCAGCCTATACAGCATGTGTTGTCACGCTGACATGCTCATAGTATACTAACATTGATTGTCCGTAAATGGACCAAAGAGACTGAATGACCCACCTCGGGAACTCAACATTGCGTTAGTATATTTTGGTTTTCTCCCACGTCTCTTTCATCCAACCCTATTGAGACAGAGTCGCCCAGTCCATAAGCGTAATGAATGGAGTTTGTTTTAAGGATGATGAAACTGGTGTTACGGCTGCGTTCTCTCGCTCATTTGAGACTCATTAGTGTGCGTCTCCGATGAGACAAATGGGGGTTTTGATAAATAAGTCATGGGGTGGTATATCGCCAAGGAACTCCTCGATGCTCCCACGGGAACTGTGTGATTCAGTAGTGCTCTGCCTTGTGTTTGCTCTTATAAACAAAGACATCTCACCCATGATAATAGCAGGAAAAGCAGAGGGTTGTGGGGGTGTTTGTCCTCAGCTGGGTGCATATGTGATTTTAAGACTTGTAGTGTAAAATAGGACAGTATATAGCTCTCATAATTCATACGGAGCTGTTAGCATTAAAAGCTTTCTGCTCAAAGCTATTGTACCTACATTGTTGTTTGGTAATAAAATAACTCGGCTTTCTGCAAATATTTTATCCATAGTGTTTCAAAAGCTTTTCGCCGTGGTGCGAGTACATAAGACTGTAATATAGTTGTCTGCAGGATGATAATTCAAAGAAAGCCTACACAGACACCAAAAACAAAGTTGTTCTTTTGTCTTCTTGAAAGAAGGGTATATTCTCAGGCTTTTACAGCCTCTATTCTAATCAGTATAACTAATATACTGCTGCCAAATATGGAAACTGCACAGTTGAGTTGATCAGAGAATTTTTTTTATCAGGACATCCATCGTGTTTATACTTTCTTCCTTTTCACTTTGAGGGACTTAATTAAAAATGAGAATACAATTAGATCTCACTTCAGTTTGTTATGAGAGCTCATAATTGCCTTTTTAGATCCTTCATAATGTCTGTGATTGGTCCATAAAGCTTGAAAGGGATTTCAAACTGTTAAAATAATAGAAATTGAGCTTGAGTCTGGACAGTGAACACTGAAAAGTTATTGATTTGTGAATGTTTGTAAAAGTAACTGGTTGAATAGCATCTTTTACCCCATTTCTATATATGTGTATATATATATATATATATATATATATAAAATGTTTAATATAGTAATATAAATATATAGTAGTTTATATATAATATATTTCAATAAAATGAAGCCTATTTCAGTAAAATAAAGATTTCTGCATTGTGGCATTATTTGACAATGACAATTATGCACATTTATATTACTGTAATGCAAAAATAAATAACCCCATTCTCATTATTGTAACACAAAATAATGATATTTATGCAGATTTGTGCTGTTTTACAGTAATGAGAATCTAATCAAAATCACCATTAAGAATAATGAGAATAAAAACAAACTGGGGCTAAATGCAATTAATTGTCATATAAAATTATCTTGCAATAAAATAATAGTCCTTAAAAAAGCTAAAAGCTTTATTTTTTATGAACAATATCATATATATATATATATATATATATATATGATTTTATTTATTTATTTATTATTATTATTATTATTATTATTATTATTATTATTTTACTCTTAATTTTGGGATGAAATGTGACCTGTACATGTCTCACAGTTTTTCACATGCCTTTTATAGAACTTGAATAATTTCAATCAAACACACACATCATATTCGATTCATAAATGACCTTCAGGGGCGGCCATATATTCCTCACCCACCTTTGGCACTAAACTGAATTGCGCTTGCACAGGTTCGATCTGGTCTTTGTTTCTTATTGCATGTGGAGAGCAGCTTCCACTTCTAGCATCCAAATTCCATCCAGCTCTGATGTACCGTCTGTCCCGTTTGGCTGTCAGGTGTTTCTTCATCCTCCGCGCTCCCTGTCTCTCTCACACACTCTCTCAAATCTCTGCCCAGCTCCCTCAAATACTCTGCAAATTCCTGTCTCCCGTGCCTCTGATCCCAGGCACTGGCCGTGACAGCACTGCACTACAAACAGCCGAGGATGGAGCTCTGAGAAGCCGGTCTCTGGATCAGTATTTCAGCGGCCGTGCCAAGAACGCATGCCTCACCTCGTGTCATTTCAGTTCCTTGAGCGACTCCATATCAAATGCCACCTTCATCCTACCCAACGCCTCATCCTCTCGGGATAACAACAATGAGGGTTCACTGTAATTAATCAATTAATCAGAAAGGCAATTAGCAGAAACGGGGACCCCGCCACGCACCCTCACCTTTGTTGTTTGATGCCGGTCCATCCCGCTGTGTTGCAAGTAGAGCTCAAAGCCCCGCAGTTCCCGTTCTCTCTGGCACTGGGCCTCTCGGAGGGATCTAAGGCTGCCACTGATCTGTGGCTTTAATTATTCAAAGTGTATTAAATCTTAATTTCCAGATGCCTCAGCGTCTGTCTGCCTAATGGAGACCGAAGATGAATTTTACATTCAGAAGTCAAGGAGATGGCAGAGCACTCGCAATGTCTTGGGTGGTGCCCAAGGATACGGGGCCAGGACCAAGTTTCTCATGCTGTTTTCAGTCAGTCCAGTGCTACTCACTGGGTTCTTAAAGGATTTTTTTTTTTTACTGTATTATTGTACTCTATTTGCTCAGAATGTAAAATCGTTGTTGTCGTAATTTCGCAGAGGTGCTATGTGTCTCGCGAATCCGACGACATTATTATTTACTGTGTTTACAAATGCTTTAGAAGTCTTGGAAGCTGAAGCTTGCGATTATGGTAAGGGGCGTTACATTTCCGACACACGCTTAAGGTGTTTGGCCAATCACAACGTGCTGGGTCTGCTGGCCAATCAGAGCACTCTGAGCTTTTCAGAAGGAGGGGCTTTGTAGAATTCAGCGTGTTTCAGACAGACTGGGTATAGAGGTGTTGCAACAGTGTAAAGAATGTGAAAGATGTATTTTTTGAACTGTTGGCATGTTTGCATAGTCAAATCATCTCAGAGAAATTGCGTCTTTACGTTAATTGTCTTTTTTTTTTTTTTCAATTAGTAATAGCAGTTAGCAACTAGGGTGGGTCACAATGGTCAACTTGTTTACTAGTCATCCAACAACCAACCTAGATTATATAGATTTTTGCTGACAATTTACTGATTATTTTTTTGTTGTTGTTGTTCATTTTCATATATTTTTTAGTGGTGCCGTTATTTTTAGTTTGCTGAAAGCATGTTGTGCTTTAGCTGTTAGCATGTTTGCCATTAGCAATTAGCAAAAATGTGAAAGTTACCAATTAGGATGGGTCGCGATAGTCAACTTGTTTACTAGTCACCCAACAACCAGTGTTGTGCTGTATTGTTTTTTTGTTTTGTTTTTCATCACAATGGTCATTCAACAATTTTTATATATTTGGTAAGACTATCTTAATTTCCTTTAAAGCATTATTGCTTCGTCCATGAGCATTCAGATGGACGTCTTTGGCAATTGTATCTTTAAAATTAGCAATAGCAAGATGGACGTCCATGTCATCTCTTGCACTGTTTTTTGGGCAAAACCACAATCATTACTATTTTAAAGCATCTTATCTAAATGCCTTCTAAGAAAAGTGTTCAGTCCAAAGTAGGTGAACCCAAAGCTAGTCTATTCCTTAAGACTGATTAGTCATTCAAAACACCCACGGGCTAGTCAGTTTTAAAATTGAGATTTCCCTAGTAGCTATCTGGAAATTTCTAATATAAACTATATTACTATGAGTAACAGGTCTCCATTTTTGCTTTATATTATGCCACATCTTGCTAAGTTTTGAGTGGCGCTCTATTTTCCAGCCCCATGTGGGCGGACACTCTTAAACCCTTTTAGACTTCAAAGTCCCTTTCATTCGACAACAGGCTCTTCTTAGAGTGGATGGATCCATGAGTTGTTTCCCCATCACCGTTTGGCCCTTACTAGTCAACGAGCTCCAGACTGCCTAATTAGATGGCAGCTCAGTTCCTCATCTGTTACCCTGACGAGACTTGCCAAAATATGTAATTAAAATGCTACTAGGATTTACATTTTTTTTTGGTGATGCTGCCCTTAAATTGTTGATAGTAACTGGTTAGACATAATAACAGGCTTGTCAAAGTCGTTTAGCAGCTCAGTCAATAGAGATACTGCATAAACGACCGGCTAAAGCAGTGCTGTTGTTTCTACTATCCTAACAATGGCTGTGATGGTGTAACCATAATGAACTTTGGAACTTTTAGGATGGTAAGAACAATAGAAACACCTTAGTTGACTCTGAATGGTACTGAAATTCATGTACCATGGTGATTTATACACCGATCAGGCATAACATTATGACCACTGACAGGTGACGTGAATAACACTGATTATCTCTTCATCACGGCACCTGTTAGTGGGTGGGATATATTAGGCAGCAAGTGAACATTTTGTCCTCAAAGTTGATGTGTTAGAAGCAGGAAAAATGGGCAAGAGTAAGGATTTGAGTGAGTTTGACAAGGACCAAATTGTGATGTTAGACGACTGGGTCAGAGCATCTCCAAAACTGCAGCTCTTGTGGGGTGTTCCCGGTCTGCAGTGGTCAGTATCTATCAAAAGTGGTCCAAGGAAGGAACAGTGGTGAATTGGCGAAAGGTTCACGTGACGGCCAAGGCTCATTGATGCACGTGGGGAGCGAAGGCTGGCCCGTGTGGTCTGATCCAACAGAAGAGCTACTGTAGCTCAAATTGCTCAAGAAGTTAATGCTGGTTCTGATAGAAAGGTGTCAGAATACACAGTGCATCGCAGTTTGTTGCGCATGGAGCTGCATAGCTGCAGACCAGTCAGGGTGCCCATGCTGACCCCTGTCCACCGCTGAAAGTGCCAACAGTGGGCACGAGAGCATCAGAACTGGACCACGGAGCGATGGAAGAAGGTGGCCTGGTCTGATGAATCACGTTTTCTTTTACATCACGTGGATGGCCGGGTGCGTGTGCGTCGCTTACCTGGGGAACACATGACACCATGATGCACTATAGGAAGAAGGCAAGCCGGCGGAGGCAGTGTGATGCTTTGGGCAATGTTCTGCTGGGAAACCTTGGGTCCTGCCATCCATGTGGATGTTACTTTGACACGTACCACCTACCTAAGCATTGTTGCAGACCATGTACACCCTTTCATGGAAACAGTATTCCCTGGTGGCTGTGGCCTCTTTTAGCAGGATAATGCGCCTGCCACAAAGCAAAAATGGTTCAGGAATGGTTTGAGGAGCACAACAACGAGTTTGAGGTGTTGATTTGGCCTCCAAATTCCCCAGATCTCAGTCCAATCGAGCATCTGTGGGATGTGCTGAACAAACAAGTCCGATCCATGGAGGCCCCACCTCGCAATTGACAGGACTTACAGGATCTGCTGCTAACATCTTGGTGCCAGATACCACAGCACACCTTCAGGGGTCTAGTGGAGTCCATGCCTTGACGGGTCAGGGCTGTTTTGGCAGCAAAAGGGAGACCAACACAATATTAGGAAGGTGGTCTTAATGTTATGCCTGATCGGTGTATATATTCTATGATATATATTTGAATAATATGTATTTGTGCTGAAAATGTTACTTTTTAGTATGTTTGTGCCTTTTTCGTCTTTAATGTTTCAACCACAAAATCTGTTCCTGTGCGATTTAAATCCATTTTCAACTCAGAAGCGAGGGAATGTGGATGGTCCACAGAAGTGGGCTGCATTTGCTGTGTTTGCAGTGTGGGCTTTGCTTTGCTTAACGCTCCATGAGCACTGTCTCTGCATCGCCCCACAGGTTCTTTCAGACTGAGAGAGAGAAGTAGAGAATGTGAGGGAACGAGGAAGAAACGAGCAGCAGATATCATGTTTTGCTTGCAGGAGCACTGCTAGAGGCAGAAGTTGAGCAAAACAAACAGCCGACTAGCAGAGCAGTGCTGCCAGATACCAGAGCCAAAAAACAGCCCTCCTCTTTCCCTCAGCACGGCTTCCCAACAATACTATACTGCATCTCTCTGCGTTTCCATGTCCATTTCATACCAAACGTCAGCTTCTGAGGAGGGCTGCAGGTCAATTTGAAATGTTATTCAAATTACATGATGTGCTGATTAATTAATCAAATTAATGAAATATATTTCAGTGTTTGCTGAGAAAAAGTAGATTAGCCTACATTTATGACTGTTGCGTCACATCTTGCGCAATGAGTTTTTAATGTCGTGTTAAGTATAAAAAGCATGTTATCAATTTTGAAAAACACGCCACGAGACCTCTGTCATGTATATATGTGTGTGTACATTTTTTTAATATATATATATATATATATATATATATATATATATATAAAGTGTGTGTGTGTGTGTGTTATATATAGTTATATTGGTTCATATCAATATAAATTATTAAATATTATTCTTTTTTATTCACTTTAACTAGATGTTTTTAAACCATATTTTACTTCATTAAACAATTTTAAATTCAAATTTTTATTTTATTTTATTTTATTTTATTTTATTTTATTTTATTATTTTCCAGCCCCATAACCAAAGGATAAAATAAAATTATTTGATTTATTTGTGAGTTAATTTTGAGTTTTATTTTTTATTTATTTTATTTATTAATAATTAAAAAAAATATTTAATTTAATTGTATTATTATTTTATTTTATCCTTTGGTTATGAACTAATACCACTGACTTGGCTAATTCTCAGAGATATGCGAAATAACCTTATCCTGGAGTTTTCTAGCATTCCATGCATGCATTTTTAATGCAGTATAGTACCGTGTTAAATATTGCACCAGAAAGTTCAGTGGAATGCTTCAGCATCCATCAGATGTATTTGGAGTTTTCTAACTTGAACATGTGAGTTTGCTCCGAGCTCATTCCCACTATGTGATTCAGCGCTGTGGGGGCGCACACTGCATGATAACCTGGATTCCCGGCTCACCGGAGCCGCAGTCATTTCAAAGCAAATAAAGGCAGTAAGAAGAAGAAAAGTGAAACACTTCAAAAGAATCCCAGCGGTACACCATTATTCCATTGTGCTCAGCAAGTGTGCCATCTGATCTGCTCTTTCAACCCTGTTTTGACACCTGTCAGGGTACTTAATAAAATAGTTTCCCACGTTTGCTCTTTTTTCCATTTTACTTTAGCTCTTGTGCTTTCTTATAGTCTGATTACTCTTACAAAAAGTACTATTGCTGTATCACGGTGATGATGTCTGATAGAAATTCTATAATACAGATTCTATAATATAAAACAGATTACCATATTAATGTACCATGATATTGACATGGTGCTCCAAAGTACTTAAAATACCATTTTTACTTTTTTGTAAGCATTTCTGTTTATTGGAAAAATACACTTTAAATTCTGCCTTTTTCATTTCTGTTCCTTTTCCTTTCTCGTTCCCTTTCAAACACAGATTTCCATTTTTTCCGTGGGGGTGGACTCACATCTCTTCTAAAAGGCATTTCTTCCTTATCAGATGGTTGGAGCGTTTCATTAAATGTGTAGTTTACGGCTATCTGTTTTCCACCTGTGTGTTTTGATTGCCGAAACGAATGGCAGAGCCACAAGCAAAGCATCTCGCAGCACCAGTCAGGTGGTTTAGCATGACCGATACCAGCTCTCGCTCTCCTCTGATTGGTTCTCAGTCGCTCTTATCATTTCTCCCCTTTGCCTCACGCAGTTGCAAGCAGAATAGACTTTGTTAAATGACATTGTGTCACGTTTGCAGATTATTTTCGGAATGAAGCCAAACTAATCAGGGTAATTAGATTTCATGGCAGTTTATTGAAAAAACAAACTTACAAACAAGCTGAGTGTGAAGGGATAGCAGAACTAATGATGAACTAATGATGCCAAAGCATTTGTCTTTGAAGATATGCCCAATTGTATGTCCTTTGGACACTAATATGATGGTAAATAAAGCAGAATCGAATATACGGAGTGGATCTTTAGTATGTAATATACTTCTACCACAATTTCTTTTGTAACAATCAAAATGTACCACTGTATATATATGTGTGTGTGTGTGTATATGTATATGTGTGTATATATATATATATATATATATATATATATACATACACACAGTGCTCAGCGTAAATGAGTACACCCCCTTTGAACAAAATTTTCAGTTTTACTCAAATTAGGGTGATGCAAAAATGAGTACACCCCACTGAAAGTCTCTGGAGCAAAGCTAAATTTTAGACTACAAAGGTCTGATTTAACAAGAATTCAACCACAGGTGAGTCTAATTATTCATTACACAGGTGTCCAGCAGACGGTTGACTATAAAAGGGTGTTAAAGGGTTAGTTCACCCAAAAATGAAAATAATGTCATTTATTACTCACCCTCATGCCGTTCCACACCCGTAAGACCTTTGTTCATTTTCAGAACACAAATTAAGATATTTTTGCTGAAATCCAATGGCTCAGTGAGGCCTGCATAGCCAGCAATGACATTTCCTCTCTCAAGATCCATTAATGTACTAAAAACATATTTAAATCAGTTCATGTGAGTACAGTGGTTCAATATTAATATTACAAAGTGACGAGAATATTTTTGGTCCGCCAAAAAAACAAAATAACGACTTATATAGTGATGGCCGATTTCAAAACACTGCTTCATGAAGCTTCGGAGCGTTATGAATCAGCGTGTCGAATCATGATTCGGATCGCGTGTCAAACCGCCAAACTGCTGAAATCACATGACTTTGGCGCTCCGAACCGCTGATTCGACACGCTGATTCATAATGCTCCGAAGCTTCCTGAAGCAGTGTTTTGAAATTGGCCATCACTATACAAGTCGTTATTTTGGGTTTTTTTGGCGCACCAAAAATATTCTCGTCGCTTTATAATATTAATATTGAACCACTGTACTCACATTAACTGATTTAAATAGTATATATAGTAAAATAGTAATGTTTTTAAACTTTTGACCGGTACTGTGTGTGTGTGTTTATATATATATATATATATATATAGTACTGAACTTGTATTCATGAGATTCAGCCAGTTGTTTGTACCATGGTAATATGGTAATGCCATGTTTTTTAGGCATGTGCTTAGAATTCAGCCTTTGAAGTATTTAGCATGCAACCATCATGCTGCCCATAACCGACTATTACAAGCTGCGTAAACACATTTCCTTTTAAACCTTTAGCAGTGATATAGTTTTGGGTTTGTGTGCTGCATTCTTGGGAAACTGATAAGGGCTCTCTGTGCTCAGCATACAGGCCTTTATTGACTCTGAACAAATTGCACCTTTTCATTAGCAGTGAAACCCTCACCTTTGTGTACCACACAGTAATTGAACACTAACACAGGCTCGCTCCATTGAGGGTGGTAGGGGGGAACTGCATCACAGTCTATTTATTCAGTCACAACCGAATCGAGAGCACAGCACAGTATTAATAAGGAGACTGCCGCCCGAGGCAATTAAACCAGCAGCCCAATGGAACTCTGCAGAGTCACCGATCCACATGTGGCTTTCCCATCAGGTTTGTTTACAGAGCCCTCGCCGTGGCAGCGCTAGCTCATATCTCCGGTAGATTTTAATAACGCCGCTGGTGTTCCGTACTCCTCCCATTCAATTAGAACCACAGGCAGGGTAAATAGGAAATGAGGGTAACAAGTTCAGACGCTTTATCAGGCTCTGATTGCATAGGTCAGGGTAGGATCTACCCTGTGTTGCATCTTTCATACATCACCTGCAAATGTTTTTTTGGGTATTGGAATACCATGTAAATACTATGATGCATATGATAATCATTCAGTTCAGGTCACATTTACAATATATATATATATATATATATATATATTTAACAATGAAACTGAGCCTATTTGTCATAAAAATGTAGGGTTTTCTAGGTGGTTGCTAGATGGTTTTCCTATAAAAATGTTATTTTTAAGCAGATTTTTTAAAAATAAATTAATAATGATCATAAATTATTAATTGTATCTATGTATCTATAATAATATATTATATATTGAAATATGACACAAACATGTTCTCAGATTTTTCACTCTACCAACTGATGCATCATGGTACCACAAGTTTTTTTTTCTTCTACTGCATCAAAGCATCAATAGAAAGGCAGATGCTTTGATCTAGTTGTATCCTGCCATCATGTAATGCTTCAGTTTTTTGTTTGGGTTTTTATGTGTTGCACATGAGATGTGTCTGAAAACAACATTTTTTTAAGCAGATTTTTTTTTTTATTCATATAAATGCACTTTTTGCCAAATACTAGATGTGGAGTATGTACATATGAAGATTCATAATATTTTTTTTAAAGGAGAGGTCTTGCCGGGTAAGATCTCGTGCCTATGGTTATGCTGCTGCCTAGTTAAAGTGCACAGTTGGCATCATAACTCGGGTGCCGATGCCAAGTCTTTAAAATGGCACACGCCCTCAAAAAGCTTAATTGCATGCTCTGTGCCCTGGTTTTCCAATCTGTTGGCATGACAACGGTGGCGATGGCCTTGAAGTCCTTCTCGCATCCTTCATATCCTCGCCTTCGCTCTCTCGATTTAGCAACATCACTGAAGGGGCTGCCATGTCTGAATGGCCACATTTACTCAAGTAGTAAGATCAAAAGTTTTTGATCTTCTTTAGATGCACCTCAGTGCTGTTATTTGAATCTATCAAAATTATTTATATCTATCAAACAAAGTCATTATGTTTTCTGTATAGCAGTCTTATACGGTGTCTGTTTGTGTACAATACATCTTTCATACATCTAAACACATAAGCGCTTTGTTTGGTAAAATCTATTGTGTATGCTACAAACATGAATAAACCCTCAAAGTGATCAGAGGTATGATTTTCATCTCACAGATGATAAAATGTGTGTAAATAAACCCTGTAGACCATAATATCAGAGATTTTTGAGAGTCTCTTCACTCACATTTTATATAAAAATAGCATTTTCTGAAGACTACCCTCTTTTCATTTTGCAGGAGTGTCCTCAGATCTTGCCATCCACTCAAATCTACATCCCTGTTGGTGTCATGAAGCCCATCACCCTGTTGGCCCGGAACCTTCCGCAGCCCCAGTCTGGCCAGAGGAACTATGAGTGTATCTTCTATATCCAGGGGAAAGAGTACAGTGTCACTGCACTGCGCTTCAACAGCACTAGCATACAGTGTCAGAAGACCATGGTAAGTGAAATCCTTGTTGTTTGGTGTTTTGGGTGGTTTTCTTTTGCTCAGTAAGGATGTTTTTTTGTTTTTTTTTCTCCCCAGAGGTTACTTTCTCATAGCTCATGAGATGTAATGGAGTTATCAGCTATGGGTTATTCATAAAATAAGTAAAAAAAAAAGTAAAAAAAAAAACATTAAGCAGCAGTAAAATATTAAGCAGCAACTGTTTTGATCCCAAACTTTTTATTATTTTATTATTTATTTATCTCTTCAAAGTCACACAACATTGAATTCTACTGCCCGGTCAAAAAAAGTCACTGTTTGGATTTAAATGCTTGAGGGCCCTATCATACACTCGGCGCAATGCGACGCCAGGCGCAACGCAAGTGTTTTTTGGAGTTTCCACCCGACGCAGTTATCATTTTCACGTCCAGCACCACATTGTTTAAATAACAAATGCACTCGCGCTCATCTGTTTGCCCATGGGCGAGGTGTGTTCAGGCGCATTGTTGGCGCATTGCTATTTTGAGGCAACTGAAAATGATGGTGTCACTGACCAACAAAAACCTGGTCTAAAGTCAATTGCGCAGTCCTTTTCAGTTGCTTCAAAATAGCAACACGGCAACAATGCGCCTGAACACACCTCGTTTTCAGACCAGCAAGTGTATTTTTTGTTATTTAAAGGGCGCGTTAGTAATATGCGCCTATAGGCGGGTGCACAACGCGTGTACACACTGCTTGTTACACACACAGGGATGTGCAGCTGCACACAAACATGCCAGATATTAAAAATAAAAGGATTCCTCTCTGGAGAAGCGTTCAGTTTTTCCACTTGCAAATTTCGTCATGTAAATAGCGAATCCGCCATGGTGCAAGCGCAACTGGCTTTTAAAGGGAATGGGAGATGAGACTCTGATTGGTTTATTGCACGTTACGCCCGAAACACACCCATGACTCATTAAGAGACTAGGTACAACCATTTTGGACCATGCGCCTGGGGCACCGACCATTTTTTCTGTTGTTAAACTAGCAAAAGTGGATTCGGACACGCCCTAAGTGCACCTGCGGCATGCGCTTCGGACCATGTGCTTAGATCAGTGAAATAGGGCCCAAAGAGTCTATGATTGGATCATTATTGCTATGATTATTATGTTTCTAGCATGTTACATGTTTGGCATCAGTTCTTCTAGCCCTAATTGATGGAGTGTGTAGCTTTTCATTTATTAAACAATCATGTAGGAAGACCAAAAACTGATGCACCACTTGATGGAAGTAACATCACAACATTTATTTCCATCAAGAGGTGCATCAATTTTTGGTTCAAGATCTTGTATTGACAATGCAAGAGGTGAGCACTCTGTAAAGTCTCCTCCAGCACATCCCAAAATCTTATAAAAGAATTTAAGGTCTGGACTCAGAGGTGCCAATTCATGTGTGAAAATGTTTCTTCATGCTCCCTCCAAACCATTCTTTCACAATTTGAGCAAGATGAATCTTGACATTGTCATCCTGGAATACGGCCATGATGTGTCTTCCTACATGGTTGTTTAAGAAATGAAAAGCTAAACACTCCAACAGTTAGGGTTAGAAGAACTATTTAAATCAATTTGCCTATTTAAATCCAAACAGCAACTTTTTTTTTCTTTTTTTTTTTTTTTTTGGCTGGGAAAAAACACACAACATTGAATTCTATGAATTTGAAGAGAAATGTTTGAGTTCATATTGAGATTTCTGACTTTTGATTGCAGTCTTTAGGAAAGGAGACACATGGGAGTACTGGCATAGGAGACTTTAATTTAAAAGCTTTAATTTACTCTTCATTTGATTGCATTGCTGACTAGGAGAAGCAATTGAGATGCTAATGGGATCCCATTGGGGATTTTCCTTTCCATTGGAAAGAATTTCTAGCCAAACATACTGTAGAGAGTGTCATGTGTATTTTATGATCACATGGGCCAGTGGACCTGCACCGCAGGCAAATGGACCGAAAGTCATTCTGACAAGCCGTGACCCCCTTAAATCATCACATCTCTGTGAGTTGTTTAAGGGTCATTATTGGTGGAGAAACGCTAGTCCAAATAGCTGGCCATTTTCTTACAGCACTGCTGACACAAGCCTTCCCCCTCATTACCTTCTGGCCAATCAACATTTTGTCTGCCTGTCAAAAATCCCATCAGGCACTGGGCAGGCACTGGTGGACCATTAGGGCCTGATGAAACACGTGCCACTTGTTATCGTTTTAACAGACTGCTTTGCAAAGGCAGTCATTAGTGGCAGAGAGAGGAAACTCTGGTATTTGATGGCACTGTGACACTTCTCGCCATGCCTTATTGATGGCCGTTATAGGACGCAGCCTCTTTCTCTTTTGTGTTGAGATTCCTGGTGTTACTGAGCTAATTACACGGCTAAGAGTTTGCACAGAGCTGTCTCGCTAAAGACTTTATCGACTGTTTGCTGTCGCAGCCGTTTCAAATCAACAGCGATTGGCGCGTCGCTGACGAGAGGCTATTCCTCTGTCTCCGCTAGCTGGAAGCATCAGCCAGAGTGATGGTAAACTTTAACAGTCAACGAGAGCAGAAAACAGCCGGCTGATAAGCGACCTGTTCTCTTCTAATTTTGCGTGCATTAGCGGTTTCTGGATGTTAGTTGGTAAAGTTTCTCAAATGTAAAGTTCACTTAAAATTAAAAACTAGGGTGAATTCAGGTTGATTGGGACACTTTTTCCCAGTCTTTTCAATGGCAAAAAGTGTCCCGATCAACCTGAATTCACCCATATGTCATTTTTTACAAACTCTCATGTCATTCTTTCCACTCTGGAACACAAAATGAGAAATTCTGTAGGGTGTGCAAGTAACTTCCATGCATTTACATTGAATGGGTACTGGAGCTTTCGAGTTTCATAAATTGACTCAAAAGCACAATAAAACGATCACAAAAGTGGTCCATATGAATCCTTTGCTAAATGTCTTCTGAAGATAGCTTTGTATAGTTGAACTCAAGAACCAAATCAGAATGCTTCTGTGAATCGCATCAACTGATTCATTGAAAAGATCCAACTCAAACAATGATTCATTCATGCATTGATTCAATTGGACACTACCACTTCTCTTGTGAACATGATTAGAGTTAGAGTAGTTTCTTTGAATAACGACCTTTTTGCTCCATTCCTTAAAGTTTGCTCTGTTTTAGTATTAGTATAGACTTAATATAGAGCATTTTTAAGTCATTTGAACCACGTTTATGGTGCTTTTGTGTCCTTTAGCCCCTATAATTGCATGAAAAAGAGCAGTCTTAAAAGTTCTCCTTTTGTTCTCCAAAGAATCAATTAGAAACTTATTTGAAACACAGATGTTGTGTTTTAAATACAAAAAGTAACATGTTAATTTACTAAATATATCCCAAAATAAGTATGATTCTATATCGTGTTGTTCTTGAACAATCATGGATAACAGTAGGTCATTTCTATATCAGTTGAAACTCTCTAAGATAGTTTAGAGGATTAGGATTTTCCAAAGTCCCTTACTTTTCCTTGGTCATCTGCAGTTTATGCCTGTGACGGAACCACGCCGGGATTGGTTCTGTGCTGCTGGGTATTCAGACAGCCTGTCACTCCTAATGAGAGCCGCAATTACAGCCGTGTTAAGATCCCACTGCAATTACACCATTAAATGCCAGCAATTATCAGTTACTTAGCTTGCAGTGATTTTAGCATGAGTGCTGTGTAGCCCTGCGTGAGAGTTCCATTACCAGAAGTAGGAGCATGTTTAGAATGACAGGCTTTGGCATAGATCAAGAATCACTATTGTTTTAGTCATTCACAGAGTCACTCCTTACAGATTAAATGACTGTTCGTCAATAGGCTTCGGCTAAATCGGTCCCGGAACATTCCAAGAACTTTTGTGTTCAAACGGTTTGGCTGAGGTGCCAGACGGCAGGTCGGATATGAATCACCCACCAAAGCCCCTGCAGTTCTTTTCATTCACGCCACAGAAATTTTTCCCATCTGAATGATTAATTATGACGTTGACTAACGGTTTTGTTGAATTCAAAAGGATTTGAACTGTTTTCTTTGCCACAACACTGTTGTTTCTGAGTAATACCATTTTAAGGTCGCCGGTGGCAGTGTTGGGAGTAACGTTACATAATCTGGTTACTTTTTGCTAACACTAAAGTTGTGAGATGCTACTTTAAATTACTTCAAAAAGTGTTTGAACATTGAAGACACACTTAAAAATATCTGAATATCAGTACATTTACTTTTTGTGCCATTTTTGAATGTAATTTTAATTTTTATTTATTTATTTTCTCAATTCATGAAGTAATTTCCTTGTTGATAGCCTGTAAATGGTTATTGAACACTATTGTTTTATCATTTAAAACATATTTTTTTGGGGGAAATGTTTGGTGTAAAATAATGTGGTTGTAACAACAATGCAGAATGCATCACAGAAATGTCATGAAAATGAATGTACATGGATGTGTAATTGGTCACTTTTATCGTGAGTTACAGAATAATATTGCAACGCGCGATGGTCGTTGAGGTCAATCGCATGCCAGGTAGATTGGAGGCAACAGCTGGCAGGTGGAATCCCAGGCTCACAGTGGGCAGATGGTTGGCGTTGTATGATTAGGGAGGGGGAGCTGATTGTGTTTGCCTGAGATTGATCAATTCGATCCTTTGTCTCTCTGCTTAAGACAATAGAGAGACGGGTTAATAAAGCACAACGGCGTGTTGGGACGCAGAGGGAAGCAGACAGTCCTGACTCAATCGATTGAGTAAACAAAGGATATACAGCTTAGGATGAAATGTGCTGAGAAAGAAGAACATCAGTGACATTAGCAGGTTGATACTGAAGGAGGAGGAACTTATTTTTTGTTCCTTAAGCCATCCATCCAGTTGCCTGCAGATGTATTTAGATAGCCATGCATTGTCCCAAGGTGTGTCTGTAGAAGAGGTACAGTACTGGACAAAAGTGATGCCAATGCATGAGAGAGTTTGAAACAGATGCAGCAGATTCACTTTTTTTCACATTTTTAATTGGGATCTAAATATGATATCCTGATGCATCGCAATGATGTATGTATCACAAGTCAGGTTTCTATCCATTTATTTTTATTTTGGAATAAAAACTCTGGATGGAAATACTAAGATGCAGATAAAAATTAAGTAACACTGTATAATAAGGTTTTATAATTTAACATTAGATTTAAAGTAAAATAACTGAGAAAAATGTGAATTAGTCCTCATGCCATATCCGTAATTTATAGCAAAAAAATCTAGCATTAATTTAGTCTCAAACGGGTTCATGTTGTGTTGTCAAAAGTACCAACTTCGGTACCAAGTCGGTACTGACATTTTAAAAATGTGATGCTTTGAGCGCTGTTGAGCGGATTCGTAAACATCTCTGATTGGCCATTGTGTTCACGCGCTCAACAGAAATGTCTGTGATTGGTTACAATGATCAACGCTTCAAAAACATGTTGTAAATAGACATCAATGATGCTCTTCACCGAGCGCTTACACAGATACACACAGGAGTGTTTGAAAGCAGGCGTCTATCGGCGGACCGTCCGCTGATAGATGCCTGCTTTCAAATGCTCCCGCTCTCAAAAAGCTTTCAAATTCAAACACTTCCGTGTTCTTTCAAACACTTCCATGCATTGATCATTGTAGCCAATCACATACATATATGTTGAGCGTGTGAACACAATGGCCAATCAGAGTTGTTTACGACTAAGCTCAACAGCGCTCAAAGCGTCGCATTTTTAAAATTTCAGTTCCGACTTGGTATCGAAGTCAGTACTTTTAACAACACTAGTTAATTAAAATTAGAATTTATTATTACTTCAGTTTCTTCAATGATGCATGGTACTATGGTAGTTAAGCAGCGAGTTACATCATTGTACCGGAAACGCACCCCAGGTTTGGAACGACATGAGGGTGAAAAAATGTAAACAGGATGGTTTTTGGGTGAACTAACCCTTTAATACTCATAAACAATGACCAATATGCATGTTTGTGGGAGGGATATGTAGTCAATTATGTCAGTGTAAACGCAAGACGGCTCACAGATTTTGCTCTGACACCAGCACAAATTTGGTGGAAAAGAGGAAAAAGAGAGGAAATCAAATAAAGGAGTGAAGATGGGTGTATAAAAGACAAGACAAGAGACCTAAAGTCGCTCTCCTATACAGAACTCTCTCTCTCTGAGCGCCCCAGCTCAGGACCCAGGAGATGAACAGAACAGGCTGATGGTATCAGACTCTGCTTTACAACATTACCTTCAGCTCAGATAAATGACCGGAGAGAGAGAACGAGAGACTGACAGAGAAAACACAATGATGGAAAGGAACAGAGGGGGAAAGGGAAGAAAAATCTCATCCAGAATCTCCTCTATGCCGTCTACAGCAAAATGAGGACTATCGGGAGAGTTTGATAGGATCCAATTAAAAGCCGTCGTAGATAAAATGATGATGAATTGCAGCCGTGCAGCAGAGAGATGCTTTGCTTCAGACTCAACACACCAGTTCCTCCCCAAACACTTTGAGGGGAAAAAAAGATGGAAAGGAAGGAGGGAAAATGAGCTCCGGAGGAGAAGGGTCATCATTTTTGAGGAAGGGAGCGGGAAGCAGCTTTCGTATGTTGGGGCGAGAGGGAGAGGTGAATAACTGGAGGAGTCTCAGTTGCTTCCCACAGCGGGGTTAAGAGTGTGTCAGATGCTCCTGTGGAGCCGAGCTCCTGCTAGGAAGAAGATTCACCAAGAGCTCAGAGCTGAATTCGAGAGCTTCAACCACTTGACTAAATGACTCTCACTGCAAAAAACTACACAGCAGTTGCACCAATAAAATAACTCTGCATAATGAGCTACAAATTCATAATGACAGGTCTTTTTTTATTTCAAAATTAGTGCTGTTTGCCAAGTCAAGTATCACTAGTACTTGGAATTAGTGATTTGAACAAACAACTAACAATAAGTATTAAATTCACACGTGTAACTCTTCCCGCACAATTTGTGCACTTTGTTAAAAGTATTATTCAATTATTTAAGACTAATATATATATATATATATATATACAATTAAAATATATTTGACTATATAACTGCCTTTTTGACCTTAACAAGGCCATTGAAATGTCGTTCTATAGGAACAAAATAGTACATTGGATGTTGTGTGTGCGCGTGCGTGTGTGTGTGCGCGCGTGTGTTTAAAACCCCTCCTGATGTGCTGATGTGTTATTTTTACCCAGGCACACAGGTATGCTATCAAAATGACTAATTATATAAGACTGACCCACACAAAAGGCGGCGTTTTTTTTTCTTCCCTCCCTCCTCACATTCCAGCAGCTGCTCTGTTTTGTTAACATCGGCACTTTCCAGCCCCATGGACCCGGAATCTCCTGCCTCACCCGCACGTATCCGTACGCTCCCTCCTTCCCTCCATCCCCCTGATCAATGGGCTTGCCAGCAGAGGACGGGCGCAGGCTGGGGAAATGCCCAGTGTGTCTCTCTATTTCTGGCCTCCATTCATTTTCCCCTGTGAGGGTAATTATGCATTTTGGGCATGCAGGTGGAGAGAGAAAGAAAGAGGATCTATACAACTCATATGTAACTCTATTCTCAAACTATTGTACATGCACAACTGCTTACACCTTTCAGGTTTATTATAACTGGATACATAATAAGTGGAGTTCTTTTTGTCTTCTATCATGTTCAGAAGTTAGTTTCATGCTTTCTTGTTCTCTTTTAAGGTCAGTGTGTAGTTCCAGCCTGTGTTCTGCAAAGCTGTTTTACTTATTTTTGGGGGATTTTTTCCTTTGCAGTTTGCGTGATAAGTGGCAAAAGATGCTGCAGATGCTGCTGAAATGTACTTAAAGAACAGTCAGATTTATGTGAAGCAAACTTTTATCACTTGTCAATTATTGTTCATCCTGGTCATATATTACATCAAAATGAAAAAATGAATATTTGGCTTGAAAGCAATTTGTCGACTGCACATCCATGATGCGAATCTCCTGTTCCATCACATCCCAAAAGTGCTCTAATGGATTGAGATCTGGTGACTGTGGAGGATTTGAGTATAGTGAACTCACTGTCATGTTCAAGAAACCAGTTTGAGATGATTTGAGCTTTGTGAACATGGCATGTTATCCTGCTAGAAGTAGCCATCAGAAATGAGTACACTGTGGTCATAAAGGCATGGACATGGTCAGCAACAATACTCAGGAAGGCTGTGGCATTTAAACGAAGCTCAATTGGTACTAAGGGGCCCAAAGTGTGCCAAGAAAATATCCCTCACACCATTACACCACCAGTCCAGGCAACGTTTTTCCAGTCTTCTATTGTCCAATTTTGTTGAGTCTGTGCGAATTGTAGCCTCAGTTTCCTGTTCTTAGCTAACAGGAGTGGCACCCGGTGTGGTCTTCTGCTGCTTCAAGATTTGACATGTTTAGAGATGCTCTTCTGCAGACCTCAGTTGTAACGAGTGGTTATTTGAGTTACTGTTGCCTTTCTATCAGCTCAAACCAGTCTGGCCATTCTCCTCCATTCTCCATTCTCAGTCCCATGTTTCTTGGGAATATCCCGGACGAGCCCCCAGCCTCTGGCATCAACAAGGCATTTTCGCCCACAGAAGTGCCGCTCACTGGATATTTTCACTTTTTCAGGCCATTCTCTGTAAACCCTTAGATATGGTTGCGCATGAAAATCCCAGTAGATCAGCAGTTTCCGAAATACTCCAAACAGCCCGTCTGGCACCAAAAACGATGCCACATTCAAAGTCACTTAAATCGCCTTTCTTCCCCATTCTGATTTTCAATTTTGCCCCCGACTGCAAGCGGCAAATCTCGCCGATCGGTCTACGCAGCGCCACATGATGTCAAACACACCTATTGTTGCGTTTACTTTTCATGATTTGCACATTTCTCTCTGCAATAAAAATAAAAACTAAATGTGTTACAAAATTTGAATGTAATAAAGTAAAAAAAAAAAATGACAGTAAAAAGTATCACTTATGAGAATAATAGAATAATAAACTTTAAAAAAATGTCCAGGTGCATTATGGTAATGGGGAATTGGGGGAAAATTTATGTAATTGTCATGAAAATGTCACTATGCAGAATATAGGCTTTTATAGGTTACAGGCTTAAATTTATTTATTCATTCATTCATTCATTCATTCATTCATTCACTCATTCATTCATTCTCTTTTTCTGAGGTGAAATGTGGCCAGGATATGTTATTTTGAGTTTTTTAGCCACTTTTTATTTTTTCATTTTGAAAACACATCATGAACCATGGCATGGTGTGGGCATTGTGATCACAAAGAGAAGAATGTATAGAGAAAGTCACAGTCTAGCAGACATTGACATTTATCATCACCTGTCATGTCAGCTCAGCACCCGAGGGGCTTTTTTAAAGACCGCGTATGCATGTGTGCGAGGTTCGGCGCGTATGGAATAAGTTGCCGGATCATGGTTATTCTTAATTGGGTCATGTGCGTGTTTCTCCTCACCTTGTGTTGGAGGCCTGCATCGGCCTCATGGGAACTCACACTTGCACAAGCAATTAATTACTCTCCGCCATGTCTCCATGATGACCACGGGCTGAATAATGAGCGTTATTATTCATCCAGTCTCAAGTAGACGCAGAGTTCTCCCCGAGCTCCTCTCACACTGCCCTCTCTCATGAAACAGAGGCCGTTGTTTTCAACCACCTTTTCGATAAATGCTGCATATGTGACCTTTTTCTAAAGAACAATGCACCCTTTTAGTTGTTTCCAGCCATTTTGTGGTCACCGAAAGTCACGTGACCTCAGTCACATGATGTTACCGCCACGATTAGCATCGAATATGCCGATTGTTTGACTGAGGTGAGCGTGTAGTGTAATGTCAAAGGCATGTTAATGATGATATGAATAAATCATAGCTATGTTTTTGGACGGCCTTCGGAGAACAGCGCCAGCCGTTGTTAAGACACGACGTATGTGTGGGAGGACAGCTGGAGCTCTTTAAAGTTTAATGGAGCTGGGACGCTGGTGATGAGACGTAGGCAGGAGGAGTGTGAGGGTTCACATGTCTGCTTAGGGAAGAATGTGTGTTTGTAAGCATGGAGGTCATCTGCGGTCTGTGTGGAGGATGTGTTTGATCAAATTGGAGCGTTGAGAGAAGCTGCCAATGATTGGTTGTCAGAAGAAAGGCCTTGTGACTTGAGGGTGTTTAGCGGTTTACCCTTGACCTTGTGCCTTTCAAAGAGTCGTCAACTGACTTTTTTTTTTTTTTTTTTTTCCAAGACAGGCAGCAAACATCTGATTTTGTTTTTTATTTATTGCAATCTCCGACTCAAATCTGTTTAGATTCTTATAATCTTATTTTTAAAAACAGTTCACATTTATATGTGGTTTGAAATCGGATTAACGCCATTCACAAGTCAAGTGGCAAACTGGTTTAGTTGTTTGTAATCTGAACCAACTACATTAAATCTGACCATATTCATATAGGGGTTTGAAATCTGATTAAAATCTGATTTTTGGCTATACATTTCAGTTTCAATTGCACTACCACTCAAAAAATTGGGGTCAGTAAAAATTATTCATTTGTTTATTGTCATATTAATACTTTTATTTATAAAGAACGCATTCAATTGATCAAAGGTGACGTTAAAGACATTTATATTGTTACAAAAGATTTCTAAATCTTTGATTTCTATTTCAAATAAATGCTGTTCTTTTAACCCTCTGGTGCTTTTCGGTCATTTTTGACCAAAAAATTTTACGTTTTGTGTTTTTTTTTTTTTTTTTTTTTTTTTTAATTCATCGGAATAGTACGAAACTTGGTAAAGGTTTTGGCACTTGCTAAAAAAAAAAAAATCATGGACATGATTCGAAAAGGTTAAATAGTCCTGAAAAAAAAAAAAAAACACTTAGTCACACTTGTGCTCCTCATGGTCAAAAATGACCGCATTGGAAATTAATGGGAGATGAATTTCATCTAGTGAAAACTTTTGGTACTGCGGCCAAATAAAATCTTACTGAAAGCTCATTTTTTGAGATATCAAGCTCAAATTTGGAACACAACTTGTTTAGATTTATGGCTTTGATTTTTCTTGCAGTTTTAGAGTAAAATGTGTTTTTGGAAATATATATTTCAAAAAAATTGAAAATAGTATTTTTGTGCATTAAACGTAACAATTAACGTAAAATTCTGTAACTTTTTGTAAGTTAACTTTTTTTAAACTTTTTCACTTCAGCAATAATTTGCCAAGTATCATCTTTGAAAAGAGATCAAAATGAAGTCTGTGCTCTAAAGCATTCAAAATTTATGGAAATTTCATTTTCAGGTCTATGCTCAAAGAGTGAATAAATGGATTATAACTACAGCGTAAATATACTTTAGTACCATAAAATCTCCTAAAAATACAAAATATTAAATAAAAAACATTATCAAACTAAAATATACATTCTATTCATCAAAGAATCCTGAAAAAAAATTAATCACAGTTTACAGAAAAATATTAAGCAGCACAACAGTTTTCAACATTGATTTAATAATAATAAGAATTGTTTCTTGAGCAGCAAATCAGCATATTAGAATGATTTCTGAAGGATCATGTGACACTGAAGACTGGAGTGATGATGCTGAAAATTCAGCATTGACATCACAGGAATAAATTACTTTTTAAAATATATTAAAATAGAAAACAATTACTTTAAATTGTAATAAAATTTCTGTTTTTACTGTATTTTTAATCAAATAAATGCAGCCTCGGTGAGCATAAAAGACTTATTTCAAAAACATTTATAAAAACCTACCAACCCCAAACGTTTAAACTTTAGTGTATGTTCAGATGTGGCATTAATCTATTAAATGGTGAATGAGTGAACATGTGAGTGGTTTCAGACACAGGCTATGTATGAACGTGTCAATAGTGCTGTAATCCCTCTGATGCTTATGTTGTCTGATGCGCCTCATGAGTTCATCATGGCGAGATGTCATGATGGACATGAGCAAAGCCAATTTTCAGTTTTCCGTCCTCGCTTTCCACAGTGACAGCTACTCAGTTATAGTAGAAGTAAGTCTCTCGCTGTCGCGCTGACACTTAAATCAGTACTGCAGCAACCGATGTGGATATACCGGATATTGACTGCACTGTCAGAACAAACGGACCTGATTTCATCACTTGCAGCATGACAGACGGGTAAAGTCATAAAGATCAGATTTGAGGGGGGAAAAAATCTGATTTATGTGTTGTGTGAACAAAACCGGTCCTATGCTCACCGTACTTGTTAACGTTTGTTGTGTTGCATTAACTAGATTTTATAAACATTGACAGATAATTTAAAATCCTTTCCATCATTTCGAAAGATAACAAATACGATGCAGTATATGGACTAGTGTGTTTTCTTTCTTTGAAAACAATCACATTGAATATAATTTTGCGTGACCTTTATAGCCATACTGAAAGCGACAATGGATAATTCAACTCAGAAATTGAAAATAAATTAAAGGAAACAAGAACGTTCAAACTGTCAACTCAATGTGAACAGTCCTTTTTCAATGCCCAGAATGGTACTTAAGACATATTTAAAACAGTTCATGTGACTACAGTGGTTCAACCTTAATGTTATGAAGGGACGAGAATACTTTTTGTGCGCTAAAAAAACAAAATAACGACTTTATTCAACAATATCTAGTGATGGGCGATTTCAAAACACTGCTTCATGAAGCTTCGAAGCTTTACGAATCATTTTTTTCCAATCAGTGGTTTCGGAGCGCCAAAATCACGTGATTTCAGTAAACGAGGCTTCGTTACGTGATAAGTGTTTCGAAATTTCAATAGTTCACGTGACTTTGTCAGTTTGATACACGCTCCGAACCACTGATTCAAAACAAAAGATTCATAAAGTTTCGAAGCTTCATGAAGCAGTGTTTTGAATTCGCCCATCACTAGATATTGTTGATTAAAGTCGCTATTTTGTTATTTTGTTATTTTGTTTTTTGGCGCACAATAAGTAGTATTGTCGCTTTATAACATTAAGGTTGAACCACTGTAGTCACATGAACTGTTTTAAATATGTCTTTTTAGTACCTTTCTGGCCATTGAAAAAGGAAACGATCTTGCTAGCAATAGAGGCCTCACTGAGCCATTGGATTTTATCAAAATATCTTAATTTGTGTTCTGAAGATGGTCTTACGGGTGTGGAACGATATAAGGGTGAGTAATTAATGACATAATTTTAATTTTTGGGTGAACTAACCCTTTAATACACTAAACGAGATGTTGGCTTTTGAAAAGTTTTCTGCACAAAAACTCTGTTTTGATGTTACATTCAATGATGCACATTTAAAATGCACAACAAAACTGGCTTGACATGTATTTTGTATGTTCAGGTAGTCTTTAAAAAAACTACCTCAGCCTCAATGGTCAGCCATTATGTGTGTGTGTATTTGCACATGTGTGTGTATATGTTGGAGACAGTTGAAGCCAAATGAGATGTGTCAGAAAGCAAATTGGAAATGCCAATTTCACTTAAGTCCCAGCAACACGCTTCACGCCTAAACTCCGCCACTTGTTTCATGTGTAAATTAATGGCTTCCGCTCTGTAATTTAGATTTTTTGAGCTCTCCCACACGCCCTCATTCTATTTCACCCCGTTTCCGTCTCGTTTCCTCTTTCCCATGCGCTCCCCGACCCCTCAGCTCATCCAGAAACGGCCAGGCACACACAGACAAATCGCATTTCTCTCTGCGCTCTGCAGGGTTCTGAGTCAGTAGCTTTGCTTGATGAGACGGTTTCTGATACTAGAACCTCGTCTGTAAGTGTGCTGAATGTCTGCTGCTGTTTATCAGTGCTTGTAAGGAGTGTGTGTGAATGAGAGGGGCCGTAGAGAGGAGGCTGCTGTCAGGGTGGAGTGTTTTCACCTCCCCCCATATTGATCTGACAGTCTCACAATTGCGTGATGAGAATCCTGACTTGTCTCTCCTTCGCTGTCCGTCTCACTCTATTGCTCTCTCCGTTTTATCCGTCTCACTCTCTTTCTCTCTCTCTCAAGGATACACTCTTAAATGGCAAGATTTACATGGAGCGAGATAAGCCAGCATGTTTCATTCATTCGCTGCCATTTCAGCAGGGCTGAGCTCGAGCTGTGCACCGGAACACGGTTTGCGTGCGTTTTTCCGAACACTCTTCATCCCGGCGGCCCCCAGTTGCATGTCAGGATCAGTGCAGTAAATCACTGATGCGCTGCACAACAATATGGTCATGTTGAATTGGAGGCATTCACACTTAAATGTATTTGCGGGGGATTTGTTTGTTTTGTTTTGTCTTGTGTTGAAGGGTTTTTTGTTTTATTTTAGGTCGTTTTAGTGGATTGACAAATATTGTTGGATTCAAACTCTTATGTCTTGTGTGAGCTTTTCTTTTAGTATTATTTTGGGCCTTTTTTACCATATTTTTTCTACACACGTAGAGAGAGGACATGGAATGGTTGAGCTGCGTGGGTAATGGAAATCGAAAAATGTTGCGAGCCAGATTCAAACTCTCATTTCCTGCATATGAGCTTGAATGTGTCCAGCAATATTTTGTGTGCGTGTTGTTTTGTACATTTTTGTCTTTTTTTTATTAGAGAGAAGACAGGAAATTAGTTGCGAGCCAGATTCAAACTCAAATTTCCTACGTGAACACCACAGCTGAATGTGTACAGCATTTTTTGTTATTTTGAATATTTTTGTCTTTTTAGTTGAGAGAGAACAGGAAATTATGACTAGAAATAGGAATAATTGGTTCAGAAATAAAAGTCAGATTCAAAACTGTATTTCCCGCATAAGCACCATAGTGCAATGCGTTATTTTTTTTGTTTTATTTTGGGCCGTTTTGTCTTTTTAGCAGATTTTATCAACACTGTAGCAAGAGGACGGGAAAAGATGGTGAGAAGTATAGGTAAAGGTAATCGGAAAATGTTGCAAACTAAATTCAAGCCCTCATTTCCTGCATAAACACTACAGTTGACTGTGTCCATTTTTCCCCCGTCTTTTTAGTAGAGAGTGGACATGAAATTATGGCTAAAAAAAAAAAGGGGAAAAGTCAGGTTTAAAACTGTATTTCCCGCATAAACACAAAAGCGCAATGTGTCTTTTTAGTGGATAGAACGACAATATATAGATAGATAGAGGACAGGAAGTAATAGTGAGAAGTGAGGGTAATGGGATTGAGTAATGTCAAGAGCCTGATTTTCCACATTTTTTTGTTTTGTTTATTTTTTGTCTTTTTAGAGGATAAACACTATAGAGAGAGGGCAGGAAGTGATGATAAGAAGTGGGAGTAATCGGATCTGAAAATGTTGCAAGTTCAATGTGTCATTTAATAGTTTTTTTGGTGCCTTTTTGTATTTTTGGTGGATAGACACACTGTAGAGACAGAAAATTATGGTGATAGGCAGGAAGAGTGGGATGGGAAAATCTGTGAATCATATTCAAACCCATATTCAAACTCATAGCTCAATCTTAAACATTTGTTGCAGGTTTTAAAAAGTGTTTATTGAAAATTGTTGAACACCCCTTACCTGTGGTAAAATCACTGTAAAACATGAGCTTTTGTGATGTTTTGCTTTATTTTATGACGGGAATTTTAGTTGATGGATGATCAGTTACCAAGTGATGGATCAGTTACCAAGTGTAATGAACAACATGGAGTCATATATATGTTTATTTTCTCTCTCTCTCTCTCTCTCTCTCTCTCTCTCTCTCTCCAGTATGACTATGAAGGAAATGACATCAGCGACCTGCCGGTGGACCTCTCAGTTGTGTGGAATGGAGATTTCGTCATTGACAACCCCTACAATATCCAAGGTAAACCTCGCCTCAGTCTGACACATCCGTTCCTCTATAGTCACTCTTTTTGTAGTATCCACACCTCTCTCCAGTATGTCTGTGAAGATGAATTAGGGCCGTTTTATGCTTGGCTGCATGTCAGGCCTCACTGCTCTCCATACAGCTTATCTGTTCCTTCCTGAGCTGTGACTGCAGCTCGCCGCTGCTAAACAATGAGAAACCATGTGAAACCCTCATTCAGAAGGAATAAAAAGGGTGGCAGTCAAGAAAGTGTGGTTATGGGTTCACATCCCCACCTCGATGCCTCAGCCTAACTCTTCAAGTAACTCAAAATGACCGCTTTGGTCATTTTGGGTCGAGTCCAGGTCCATTTGCTGCTAATATTTCAAGTGTCAGGCTGGTAAGGAGCTATTTAGAGAGCTGAGTGAATGGTGACTCTGGAGGGCCATCCAATAGATCGCCACACCTGGACAAAATCAAGCTCTCAGCACCTTGAGTGATGGTAACGAGTGCCACGCTTTTCCGTTCTTCTTTTTCCTATCTCTTCGCTGTCAACAAAATCTGAAAAATGCTATTGTATACGGAGATAGGAAGACATTAAGACGCACCCAGATCCAATGTGTGTAACATCCTGTCTACTAAGATGCCTTCATCTGGTCGGTTTCAAAAGGTAGAATTGATAAATGCTTCACTTCGGTTGGATGGAGTACAAGTAAATTGATTCGTAAATGTCCTTTCTTTTTATGATTACATGTCAATAACACTACTGTTCAAAAGTTTGGGGTCAGTAAATTGATCAAAAGTGACAGACATTTATACTGTTACAAAAGATTTATATTTTAAAAAATGCTGTTCTTTTGAGCTTTGTATTTATCAAAGAATCCTGATAAACTTTATCAGTTTCAACAAAAATATTAAGCAGCACAACTGTTTTCAACATTGATCATAATAAGAAATGTTTCTTGAGCAGCCAATAAGCATATTAGAATGATTTCCGAAGGATCATGTGACACTGAAGACTGGAGTAATGATGCTGAAAATTCAGCTTTGCCTACACAGAAATACATTAAAATATAAAACAGTTAGTTTAAATTGTAATATCAATCTAATAAATGCAGCTTTAGTGAGCATAAGAGATTTTTTTTTTTTTTTTTTTTAAATATGAAAAAAAATTTTACTGACCCCAAACTTTTGAACGGTATATATATAAAAATTATGTGCTTGACAAGAGATTATGGTGTCTTGAAAGGATGTCTGTACTGCAAATTAATAATAAAATAAAAATGATAAACATGTCTACATCCTTAAAACAAGATAAATTTACTTGAATAAAAATTGCATAAAATATTAAAAGAAAATGTATGCAAAGAAAAACATCTTGAATTTAGTTTTTTAACTACATTGACATATAGGTTTTTTTTTCTTGTTTTAAGCATAAATCTCACTAAATTGTTAGATTTGTGAAAAAAAAAAAAAAAGATTTCAGTGCATGTTCTCTAAGTAGTCTTAATATCTATGCAACTTTCAAACTTTGTAAGCTATCTTGTTTTCAGGATGTTGAGATATTTTTGTGCTGTATCTCTCTCTCTCTCTCTCTCTCTCTCTCTCTCTCTCTCTCTCTCTCTCTCTTTCAGCGCTGTCTTTATAGCACAATAAATTTATCCATCTTCACCACGCTGCCAGAGAAAAACCCCAGCTTTGCCCTGCTGTAAAGTGGAAATGTTAATGTAATTAAATCATTCATTTGGTTCAGTTTAATTAGCGCAGCGCTACTTTTAAGCTTAGCCGTGGCTAATCAGATTAGCATGAGGCTGAGACGGATGGATACGCTGTCGCCTTTGAAGTCCGGCGGCAGTCTAAGACACCCAGGCAACAGAACATTCACCCAGTCCCATGAAGCTCCAGGGATCCATGAAAAATCTGCCATCTTTCTCTTTACAATGGGAATTTAACATCTGTAATTCGCTAATTGCTAGCGGTAGCTGAGGTGATACCTTTGTTTCATACATCATACAATTTTTAATCTCTCCTCCTGTCATTTGACAGTTAAAGGGAACTATTTTGAACATTTTAGATCAAAAACATAGCAGAATGTGTTTGTGTGCTCTCATTTTAAAGTCACCATGAAATCACAATTGACAATTCTGGTTTTTTTTATGGAGTGTTTATTTTTGTAAATGCTTTATCCATGCACATTTTTTTTTAAACTTCATATGCCCTTGTAATCTTAAATCAAAATAACTTCCCCTCCCTCTTGCAGCGATATCTCTTCTCTGATGATGTGTTTACTGGTGCGAGGGCGGGGCAACCTGTCAATCGCATGAGATCAACCAATAGCAAACCACAACCATCCAATCAATTCCAGATGGACAAAATCAAGTCCCGCCCTACATTTTTTCTTGTTCAAAAAGCCGTTTCACTCAGATATACGTCACAACAGGGAAGAAAAGACTATTGCAACTTCCGTTTGATGTCGACTCATGTTGATGTTGACTGTCAAGTTTTGCAGATCGCATTATTAGTATTGACAGGTGTCGCTTGTGTAGATTAACTCATATGTTCAACTTAAACTCTCTTTTACATGCGTTTTGCTTGATTTTACCAGAGTAAAGGGGTGTATTTAGGCTCATCGTTATATAAGATAAAAGACACCGGTGTTTAAAAATAATCACATTGATTAAGCCTAATAAGCACAATAAATACTTCTTCAGTCAAGTATTACAGTTCATTAGCTCAACTGTAGATGGTTTATGGTTGCCAAGCAACTTGGCACGTTAATGAAGAATTCATCTGATGTGCGGTCGCAGGTTTTGTCCTCTGCTCTGCTTGCTTATTTATCCCTCTCTTTATCTCTGTTTCTCTCGACAGCACACCTGTACAAGTGTTACGCCATGCGGGACAGCTGTGGGATGTGTTTGAAAGCGGATCCCCGGTTCGACTGCGGCTGGTGCGTGCAGGAGAAGAAGTGTTCGCTGAGACAGGAGTGTGCTCCTCCAGAGAGCACCTGGATGCACCCTAGTGCAGGAAACAGTCGCTGTGCGCACCCCAAAATCAACAAGGTAGCACTCGTTCCCATTCTGTCACACCCCATTTAACACATTCACTATTTACAAGGCTGTCAAACACACTTTTTATTGTGTGAGCATTTAACAGGTGTTGTTTTTGCAGAGCAGTGTTGAAAATGAAGGTTCATCAACAGTTCTTTGCATCTTATGTTCAGCAAAGAATCTGTCAAATACATTTTTTTACTGTAAGGTTTTTTGAGTAGCTCTATGGTTCTTTTAAAGGTTATTTTTTACATTTTTAGGTTGTTCAGTTCAGTGTATACAATTAAAGTATCATCTGTTACACTCTTAAATATAAAGGGTCCGAAAGGAGGTTCTTGCAGCAATGCCATAAGAGGCTTTCACACCAGAGGAACGTTTTCATAGTTCCTATTGGCGGAAGTACCCGATTTTTGGCATGTTTGCACCGCATGAACTGGTAACAATTTTAGTTCTAGGAATGCCTTTTTGGACAACTAAATTAGCTCCTACTTCAGAGTAGGGTCTAACCCAGCACAATAGGAACTACCAGTGATGTAAGTGTACGGTGATTGGCCGAACTCATGCCATACGAAACACCGGCTCCCTCCATTTTAGACACAGTTTACATATAATTACTCCACGAACATGGAAAACAGCGATAAGACATATGGGGCTTTCGCACCGAAGGAACCTTTTCATAGTTCATAGAACTAATGGCGGAAATACCCGCTTTTTGGTGTGTTCGCACCACAGGAACTGAGAATTAATTTAGTTCTAGGCCTTCTACGCCTTTTGGGGGAGCTCAATAGGAACTACCAGTGACGTAAGTGTACAGTAATTGCCCGAACCAACGCGAAACACCAGTACCCGCCTTTTTTTTTTAAAGTCGTGTACATACACAAATTATAGCCTATTTATTTACTCCACAAACTAACTCTACGAACATGGAAAACAGTGATAGACCTCTGAACTTTTACGCTAAGGAGAAAATCTAGCACGACTTTGAGGGGACCAAGTGAAAGATGATTATGTATTTCTGCTCAGCTAGCAACATTGGACATCAACCACACAGCAAACGCTAATACTTGTTCATATACTGATTAATCCTGCACCGCCGCCGTCAAAATAAAAGTCACAACAAGAAGCGCAGTTTACATCAGAGTTCCCACTGGCGGTGCGAATGCAAAAAGGAAAATGGCAATAGGGGAACATTTAGTTCTCGGGGAGCCGCCCTGGTGGCTAGTTCCTATAACTACCCGTTGCGAAAGCCCTATAAACATACAGAAAGCTGATGTTAACAGCATTTACTCGATGATATGTAGCACTGCAAGTTGTCGTAAGAGATTTCGTCTCTTAGCCCTCCTTTTTGGCACTATAAAGATCCTTTTGTGGAATGGAATCTTTTGTAACACTATAAATCTCTTTATATTTATTAGAAGGGATTTTAACAAATATTTGTTGTTTCCCACTTCCCATCTTATCATAAATGTACGTTCAGAGAAGCCATACATTCGCTTCCTGTATGCTAATGATAACAATGCTGTACTGTTTTTCAGTTTCTATAACACTGACACTCTTAATCTAAGAAGAAAAAAAACAAAGGACCTCCATCTTATGTTTTCCACAGTGGCTGTGCCAAACAAATCTCTCGCTGTGCTTTTATTGCCGTGCAGCGGTGGATTGATGCTAATATACTGCGGTGTGCCAGTGTTGGCAGCTGGCAGTCTGAGAGACAGCGGTGTCTCTCAGTAAGATTAGCCCCTGATACTGGGTAATTGCCAGTGGCACAGTTGCTAATCCATTAGCTCATGCCTGTCTCTCTGCTTACTTATCGCTCTATAACCAGAGCTGAAAGCTTGAATGGAGGGAGAAACAGAAAAGGAAGAGGTACAGACAAAGAAAGGGAATGGCGTACGCTTGTTTTCAGTCCACGTGGAATCAGCTGACCAGTTTGAACGGTTGTTGTGATGACCACAGGCCCAAAATCAGACCTACAGCAAGTCTTCTGAAGTTGTACGATAGCTTTGTGTGAGGAACAGACTAAATTTAAGTTTGTATTGACAGATTTTTCCCTCTACAGCAGCTCTCAAATTAGATGGTGCTATTAGACACATGATGTCAAGCATTGTATGTTCTAGCATGTCTCGTGACCAAACATCATTGACATGACATGATTGACATGACATGTTTGATTTAAGAGCTAAAGTAAACGGAAATAAAACTGTGAAGGATGGAAGTACAGTGCGCTAAACGTGTTCAAACCTACAAAACTCTGTAAAACAGTAACACAGGCTGTACGTCCTTCATAGACTCATTTTTGGACATTTGTGGTACGACTCTGGTGTTATTAAAGAGACTGCATGAGGGTAGTGAACCGGGTCCAAAATAAACACTCGCCAAATGTGAGTAAAACTGCCTTTAGTGAGTAAATAAAAGGGAGTTAGTCGCCAGTTGGCCCAGTATTAGGCACAGTAGCAATAAATGGTTTAAATCAAATTGTAAGAATCATAATTTGATATTTAGCAATGCAAATCAAACCATCTACTAAATAGTCAGTGGGAAAGTGTACCATCATTAGTTTACTTAGCATACTAAAGTCTTTTTTCTCCAGAACTTCACGTTCATGAAAAAAAAAAAGAAAATATTATTTTTGTATTTTTATATACTACTATTTTTATTCATATTTTATTTATTTATTTTTCATTTGTTTATTTTTTTAGTAATTTTGTGCTTTTGACGTTTTTCTTAGATTTTGTTTTTATGAATATAAATATACTTAATTTATTTTATTTCAATTTTAGTTTGTTTTATTTCAGTTAAATTAAAATTATTTCAGTTGTTTCAGTTCAAAATGTTTTAGTTTTTCATTTATTTTTTTTTTCATCTTTATTTCAGTTAACAAAAATGTTTATTTAACGATAACAACACTGGAAACTATGAGCAACAAAATCATTTATTGGCCCAGTATAGACAATTTACCTTCCATTACATTTCTTAACACAAATAACATTATGCTATGCCTATATATTTGATCCTTTTCTTGCAGTTTATCCATTCCTACCACACTCATGCCCTCGTTTCTTTTCCGTTCACATCAGAGCCGTGTGACTTAGTATATTAGCTGGTGGATAAGCTTCTAATTTCATTTGGAATGGAGTATTTAAACTGGGATTTTCTGTCTCTCTCTCTTCAGAGAGACCCCTGGGTATGAGTAGTAATTGAATTTGCTTTATGTCTGTCTTATTGTCTGCTGTTTTGCGTTTCTGTTGAAGCAGTCTGCTGATGTCAAAGTTGTGCCCTTTCACTCTATGGTCCAAGGAGGTCTATAATACCTGGAGAGAGCTAGCCGTTAGCCTTCTCATTCATCTCAATGGCAGCTACTCAATGGTAAAGTTGCTGGGTGGACATGCTGGGTAGAAAAACCCTGATAATCTTGGGGAAAAGTCTTCCTTATACTGCTTCTTAGCACTTGTTTTTCCCAAAATGCACCTCTTCACTTCGGCATCAATATCGCATTAACTTGCTCAGAGTGTAGATTTTCTCCATTTCTAATTACACCAGAGGAAAGCGCACCTAACCAGGGGCAACAGCAAGGTTTGTTATGCCGAACATTCTTTTCTTTATCTCGGATTTTCTCTCTCTCACACATACACACACCCCTATCACACCTCTGTCAACAGTAAGCAGCACTGATAAGCTTTGACACTGAAATATGTAAAATATACATGTTCTGCCTTGTTTTTCATGCAGCGAGATGAAGTGAGACAGGCAATGAGAGGCGGTAGACAGAACCAGTGTGTCTGATTGGATGATTCAGTTTGCATTCTCTTCATGTAGGTAACAAATGAAAATAGTCTTAAGCCTCACGTTCCTTTAGGGAGACGGACTTCTGCTGCTGCCCATCTAAGTCTGGTTGTGATTGGATGCCACCAAGCTACATGTAAAACAACCCCTCTGAAACCAATTACAGACCACTTTCCTTCCCTCCTTGTTTCGTTATGCTGTATTCTTTATTGGCATCGCTCTGTACAAAAAGCCAATTTTTGACTCTATGGTCTATACGAGGCTCTAAGATTGGCTTAGGGGGAGAGGGATTTGAGAACATATGCTACAAACTAGCAATATTGGATGGGAAAATAGGGAAAAAAGGAAGCAAATTAGGGCCCCGCAAAGCTACATAACTGAAGCGACAGATATGGCAGAACTTTGATGCATTTTTCCATTCTTCAGCAGATTGGTGGAGGCTCTATAAATAGGAGGTTTTCTGGGTGAAATCCCAAGTGAAGCTGTTGTACCCGTAAGCAAAGACACTTAACCTCAATTACATCAGGAAGCATGCAGCCGCAGACGTACGGAGAGGGGGTGCCAGACAGAACCGTGTTGCGTATCTGAGAGCTGAATAGCACACGTAGATGTTTCTACCAGTAGAATTTGTCGCCAATTGTTTTTTGAAAGATTTTACCCATGCTGCATTTCTGTGTTTGCCAAAAGATGAAAGACCACCTTGCTGATGAAGATCAGGGAAAGACCGACAAACAGAAAGACAGTAGACAAACGCAACATCAGGAAAGCGTTAAGCCTCACACACCGTGCAGGTGTCTTGTGGGCGGATGGGATCTGGAAGACAGGGGTCTTCAGATGCCCCAATCTGCCCCTATTCTTTTCACCCTCCGTCTTCTCCGAGTCCTCCCACTCTCCCTCCATTGTCATCCTCCCACCCATTGGCAGGGGGTGGGGGAAAAGCGACACACAAACAGTAATAATCTCGCCACTGGAAATCGACAGGAGGCTTTGTGCATTCTGGTGCACTTTAATCTCAGTAATTGCATATATTTTTTGAAATGTATCGTTACCCAGAGCTGATAATGAAGGGAGATTTACTTAACTGTGTATAATTTAACAAGGTCCCGGGGGAGAACGTGTGTGTATATTAGTGTTCTCCCACTTGTGTTGAGAGATATTATTTTTATCTATCATTTCGCTCTAAGGCTGATTTAATTAGAAACGTATAAATTGTTTTTTGAACATAATAAAAGACATCTAATGTAGGTTAATTTTAGTGTAATCCCGAGCGACAGTCTTCAGTCCAAATTCTGAGATTTTCAGGTCAAGACTAGACGGTTTACAGTACATGCTCTATTAATACAGCTTGAATTTATTTTGCTATTCAGGCTGTTGCATTGACTGTACAGTGCAGTCTGAGGGATTGTAACTGTACTGACCCGTTCCTGGGGTTACTTTAGTTTTGCTTGGCCAGACTTGCATAAAGTCTGGTCCAAATTTCAGCTTGTTTTGATCGATGTGTGATGCAACCAGCAAAAGTTTGTCTTTGTGCTGTCTAGGGAATTTGGTGAATCCAGTGAATAGTTTTCTCAAAAGTGCTCATTATATCAGTTCTCCCTACTAGAGTTGTCAAAAGTACTGACTTCGGTACCAATCGGTACTTACATTTTAAAAATGTGACACTTTGAGTGCTGTTGAGTGGATTTGTAAACACCTCTGATTGGCCATTGTGTTGACGCACTCATCGGATAGGTCTGTGATTGGCTACAATGATCAATGCACTGGAGTGTTTGAAAGCACACGTAAGTGTTTGAATTTGAAAGCGTTTTGAAAGTGGGAGCCGGAGCGTTTGAAAGCAGGTGTCTATCAGCGGACTGGTCCGAACTCTACTCCCTACCTTGTCCTAGGCATAAAGAAGTTGCATGAAGTCAGCCAAACCGATTTGAACTGGCCAGCTCTTGCCAGTTATGTATGCAACAGAGTTGTACAACATTCAGAATTGAATTGAAAGTACTTTTTAAAATCCAACTCTGCTCAATTTGAATTGAATTTGAGGTTGCAAAAAGGTGCAGAATCGCAATTCAAATTTGAATGCAAAGATGTAGAATTAAAATAAAAAGATCTAAGAAATTCATTTACCTGTCATTTCAAGGTGAATATTGGTTTGAAAGAGGCTGAAACATAAAGATTAAAAAATGAAAGTGGATAGATGCATAATAACTAATAAGAATAATAGATTTTATTTTATTTGGTTTGCTGTGGTCAGTTCAATCTGCTTTTTTATTTTTGTTTTGAATTGCATTGCATTGCATTGAATTTATTTCGCAATTCTTTTAAATTTCGTTGGAATTCCTCTTCTTGTCATTCAATTTCTACTTTAATTCTTCTCTTCTCAGTGAGGCTGAGACTATGGTTACTTTGGACGTACACTACTAGCAAGAAAATCAGAATTTAATGGCAAACTTTCTCATTTCACACTTGTTGAATTTACCGTTTTGCATGCAACCTCATTTTACACATAGGGGTCCCTCAAGGCTCTATCCTAGGACCCCAGCCATTGTGGCAGTGATGCAGCCGAGGCCCGGATCCAGGTTGCCGTGGAGACCTTGTGGTCGGGAGATCAGGCGTACAGAGTACCTGTAATTACCTCATGATGGCTGTTATGGGGCGCCATCCTGCTGTTACCACTACACATCATTCACCATATTTGTTTTGTCATGCCACACCTGTCCTCGTTACGGAGAATAATCCGGCTAAATAAATCACATTATCCCACTGCCTTGCGCCATGCGGCTCTGAAGCGTGGATCCGAGAGCCTGGGTAATAAGTTTCAATTAGAGGATGGATGGAGGGGGGTTGGAGGGAGGTGTCTCGCCAAGCCCAGCATTAGGGGCTTCTGCTCCCCTGCGCCAAGGGGTGATTTGTCTCCATTAAAATGCAAGGCGTCTGAGTTTGTGTTGGAACTCTGAGACTATAAGGAGCTACAGGGTTCAATGCCAAGACCTATCCACTAACCAGAGGACCATTATATGGTCTACAGATAACAGAAGTTTTTTTTTTATTCTACATTTCTTGAACTTGTTCTCTGCTCTTCTGCTCATCATGGCAAAAAGTCCAAAACTAAAATTAGATTTTTTTGTACTATAGTCTTTTAAATCTCCTGCTCCATCTCCAATCAAACTAATATCCCTATTTTTCTCATTTGACAGCTGTTTCCCGAAACCGGACCACGGCAAGGCGGAACCAGGCTCACCATCACTGGAGAGAACCTGGGTCTACAGTTCAGAGACATTATGACAGGAGTTCGGCTGGGAAAAGTACCCTGTGTTCCTATTGAAGAGGAATATGTTAGCGCGGAAAGGTGGGTAATACTTGTAATAGTAATACTACAGGGTAATACCACAGATTTTTGGATTCCAATTTGTTTCACAGACTTTAGTCAGTGTAGCACCATATTTAATTTTTTAACAGGAATGAAAACAAGGCTGTGAGTGATAGAAATACAGTGTATTTAATGTATTGTACTGTCGTCTAACATAATGAAAATTGTTCAGCTGAAAAATGTCTTCCCCAAAAAAAAAAAAAAAAATTCAGTTGACAAAAAACTCCATAAAAACAATTTTGAAAGTTTAAAAATTGCCTGATCTAGGGCCTTTATACAGTGTGTGCCATTGTAAAGAATCTGCGAAAAATTCAATATGGCATCTAACCTAACTAAGGTCTATAACACTCTTATTTTTCACTGTATGATCTATCAAACTCAACCCACAAAGTGCATATTCTTTCAGCTACTGATAAGTATCTAGTAATTCCATTTAACACATTTTACCACATCTAGATTAAGAATCCTTGCAGTGCAGAAATCAGTGTAGAAAATAAAAGATTCAGTCTGGGTCGGCTCATAAATCAGAAACAGATTAATTATAGTAATAATATTTACTTGCGCTGTATCATATAAATCCATCCATTCACCTTCCTCCCCTTGAGGCCTTTGGTAACTTAGCACTGCTGTTAATCACAAACCCTAAAGAGGATTCCGACGTGTCTTTCTTCCGCAGGATTGTGTGTCTGCTGAACGATGCCACAGGATACCGTGTGCAGGAAGCCCAAGTGGAGGTGTGCGTGAGAGACTGCCTGGCTGACTACAGAGCCCTCTCACCCAGGGCATTCACCTTTGTGGTGAGCATCTAGAGACACTTAATCCTACAGATACATTCAGATCTAGCTGCCTTTGGATAATTTAAATTATGCAAATTGGATGCATTTGATTCCAAACAAACACGTGTGTATAAATGCACTACCGTTCAAAATTTTTATTTTTTTTTGGTCAGTACTTTTAAAGAAAGAAAGGACACATTAAATTGTGACAGTAAGTGTCACATTATAATGTTACAAAAGATACAAATAAATGCTGTTCTTTTTGGATTTTCTATTCATTAAAAAGAATCCTGAAAAAAAAAAAATCACTGTTTCCATAAAAAATATTAAGCAGCAGCAAATCAACATAGGATCAGGTGACACTGAAGACTGGAGTAATGGCTGCTGAAAATTTAGTTTTCCCTTCACAGATATAAATTACATTTTAAAATATATTAAAATAAAAAGCTGTTATTTTAAATTGTAATAATATTTCACAATATTACAGTTTTACTGTATTTTTAATCATATTAAGACATTTGAACGGTAGTGTATATCAGCATTGCATCAAGTTACATGCAGAGAGTTGGTGGCCTTATACTTTATACTGATAGTGTTTAAATAAGATGACAATAGCAATGTGCTTCTTCAATATATCATTTTGTTCCTTAGACGCCATATTTCACACGTGTCCAGCCCGCTCAGGGACCCCTCTCAGGAGGAACCAGAATCACTATTGAAGGAAACCACCTCAACGCTGGCAGCTCTGTTACGGTCAACATTGGGCGTCACACTTGTCACTTCAAAAAGTGAGTACTGCTCTTCTATATCTTCTGTTTATCTTTTAGCAGCTATACCACAAACTTCTGGCATGTTTATGGTATGACGTGGTATATATGAAGAGATATTGTGGACAGTCACAGTGGCAAATGCATCTGACTAGAAATAATTCAAAATATAAATAATTATTCAGCTCATATGTGTGATTCAAGTGCGAGTCCATCCTGTGACCTGTCTAATAATAAGGCAAAAGTCCTAAAATATATATTTAAAAAAAAAACATAGTTGTCTGTTTGGCTGCCCTTCTGTCTGTCTTGTTATCGGTTTATCCCTCCATCTGTCTGGCTTTCTTTCTAACTTTGTGTTTCTGTCTGTCACATAGTTTCTGTTTGTTTGTTTGACTGTTTTATATGTTCCATAGGCTCTGTGCCAGTCGTTTTGATGGTTAGCCTGTTGGCTGTTTTGGTGTAGCATTTGCCAACATACAGTCTCCGCTTGCTTGTTAATGTGGTCCTTTTTCTCTTACTCTCTCTGCTTATTCGCCTGCCAAGTTGTCTCCCTCTGTCTTTATCTGTATCCTTCCAAAAAGCTGTCTTCCGGCTTCTCACCTTAGCACGTCCACCTGTCATTCCGTCAGTCAAAACGCCCAGGCCCATTTTTTTTACCCCTCGGCATGTATCTACAGCATAAAGAGACACTTTGAAGGCAAGAACATCAGCCACGTTATGGCACAGGCGGTCCCGGTCGATTGTGCGCTTCCGTTTGTGGATGGGGACAGTGAATGAGTGTTCCTGCCGTCCGCCTGTCTATCTGTAGCACCAGACCGCTCTGCATTGCAGCGGAGAATAAAAACATTGTCTCGCTTCCAAGTCTCAGACATGAGAGAAGGGAGAGAATGAGGATTACCGCGGTTCTTGCTGACTGAGACGTCAGCCACACCTGGTCTCGGAGCCAGGGTTTACTTCAGAGAGAAGGTCCACATCGTGTTATCCCATTGTAGGAGGATGTTACAGAGATAGTTCACTCAAAAATTAATATTCTTTAATCATTTACTCACCCTCACATAGTTCCAAACCTGTATGGCTACTAACACAAAAGAAGTTTTGAAGAACGTTCATGCTGCTCAGTTCAGTACAATGAAAGTGGATGGAGACTAGGGCCATTTATGTCACAAAAAGCCACAATTAAAGGCGTAGTCCACCCAAAAATGAAAATTCTGTCATCATTTACTTGCTAAATGTCTAAACTATTCTTTCTTCTCCAGAACACAAATGAAGATATTTTGAAGAACCTTAGGATCCAAATAATATTGGAGCCCATTGATTTCCATTGTATGGACAAAATAAATATTTCTCAAAATATTTTTAAATCAAATCAAATAAAAAACTATTTAAAAAAACAACAGAGTGTACCGAAGTGCTGTACAATTTCAACTATTTTTTTATGTTCCACAGAAGAAGAAAAAAAGCCATACAGTTAATCAACATGACTAAATTATCACAGAATTTTCATTTCAGGGTGAACTATTCCTTGAAAGCATCATGAAGCACTATGTTTTAAGTCTTTTAAAGCCATAAAATATCATTGTGTGAGGATCAGACTGAAATTTGATTCTTTATTCACTGAAAGTCTTGTATGATAACCGTAGTCCCCATTGCACTTTCATTGTGTGGAAATGGGCTGCTTGGACATTTTGTAAAACATCTACTTTTGTGTTCTACAGAAAAAATTAAATGAAACAGGTTTCAAAAGACATGAGATATTCATTTTCGGCTGAACCAACCCTTTCATATGCCCTGCTTCTTTTTTTCTTGTGTGTCTTCCATTCATAATATCCAGTGAATTCATATTCAAATTTATTCTACATGTCTGTAATCCATATTACATATTTAAAATGCAAAATCTCTAAAAAAAAAAAAAAAAAAATATCCTAAAGCAATGGTTGCATTTTGAACTTCATTTCATTGAATGTCTGTATATTTTACCTTTGAGGAAATTTGTGGCTTATCCGCTCCACAACTCGCTCTCTTTGCACTCTTCCATCTTTTTTTTTTTTTTTTTTTTTTTTGTTTTTTTTGTTTGTGACAACCACCTTGTCAAAATATGTGCAGTCTTCTGAGGATTTCTGGGGTGTGCATCTTGAAAAGCGTTCCCATGGCAACGTACTAAGGGGATGTGCATGGAGATTGCAGGCACGTCTCCAGTACAGGAGGAGAGAGTGAAGCAGACAGACAGAGAAAAACAGACTCGAAGTCTTTGAAACCCATATGGTTGTAAACACAAATGATGAAGCTTCATCAAACATACTTAACTCTTACTGAGTACAGAATCTGTGTCATGATGAAATATGAATGTGATGACATGCTTTAACGGCACATGCTTTGGTTGTGATGAGTTTAGTAAACATTTCAGTTGCTTTTACTCTAATACACCTCTGCGCTTCCTCCATGACTGTAGGCGGAGCTCTAAGGAGATTGTGTGTGTGACCCCGGCTGGCGTGAACCCGGGAAGTACTCCAGTTATGGTGGACATTGACTCTGCTGAGCTGAGGAACCCCGAGGTGAAGTTTAACTACACAGAGGACCCCACCGTCCTGAAGATAGACCCAGACTGGAGCATCGCTAGGTACGTGACAACTGTTTAGAGGCTCATCATCTGAGTTTGTGTTATTTGAGTATTTGAATAGAATGGAAACATGACAAAAATGTTGATTTGTTGGCACCGTGGCCTAGCGGTTCGTGTAAAATGTAGTAAAAATGTAGGCAGAGGGTGAACCAACTCCAGGGTAAGGAGATAATTTAGATAGATTTCCTTAAAGGGATAGTTCACCCAAAATGAAAATTCTGTCACCCTCAAGTTGTTCCAAACCTGTAAGACATTTGTTCATCTTTGGAAAACAAATGAAGATGTTTTGATGAAATCTGAGAGCTTTCTGTTCCTCCATAGAGAGCTACACAACTGAAACTTTGACGCTTCAAAAAGTTCATGAAGAGAAAACTAATCCAAAACTAATCCATATGAGAGACTTGATTGCTTTATATCAGGGCTCGTCAACTGGCGGCCCGCGGGCCAGATCTGGCCCGCCAATCATCTTCATCCGGCCCGATTGCATCCCAACCTCCTTCCTCCTCTTTTCCTGGCGGTGCGGCTAAATTTGATTAGATACGTGGCCGCAGTGGCGCCTGCAGCTGTACGGCTATGTACGCACTGTTCGTACCATGCACGCTCCTCCGACTGACCTGAGAAACGTTTTCCGTGCGAATATTTCAGCAGTTATTATGTGTGTTCCATATTTCTGTCGACTGAATCAGCGATACCAATCATTCATGAATTAATCATTCTTTTGTCTCGATTCTTTCTTTTCCGTGAATTGGCCAAACATGCTTGCATAGCGATCTGAAATAATTTGGATTCGTTCGGACCGCTCTGTCACTGAATCATCTGAAGTGGTTTCTCAGTCAGTAACAGCAAATACAGAACAAATAGCACTGTTTTCAGGTGTTTCACTAGTTTACTTTGAACTACACAGCACGGCCCAGTGGATAATGGAACGAAAGCTTAAAGGAGCCGTGTTTACTCCCGGTCACCATTATTAAACAGCGTTGCGACATCTAGTGAGAAGCGTTTCAATTCAACACACACCTCTCAGTTACAAACTGCAAATCACTCGTTGATTAAACTAGTTTTAAATCGGATGAAACAGCCTCAACATTCCCAACAAGATTGATGAGGAAAACAGGAGAAACGTTGTGCCATGAATGAAGATAGAAGACTTTTAAATCCCAAAATCACCATCCTTACAGACATTTACCATGAATGAACTGTAGTAATTTACCATGGTTAGTGGAAATGTGGAATATTTATATTGAATACCATGTTGTAGCTATTTATATATTTATTAGGTGGGTAGGGGAATATATAATTCATGTCTTTGTTAATGTGTAGTTTGTACCTGTGTTTAGGCGTTTTTTATAGGCCTATATAACATATCATAATATAATATCATTTGACAGTGGGAGTGAGTAGCCATGTATGGTTTTACCTGTGGTTACCAAGTCTCACTGTGAGAACATTTTCATTTAAGCCTAATAATTAATAAAATAATTCTTACCAGTTAAACCCCCGGCCCACCTCAACTTTTTGATTTGATAATCCAGCCCTCGAATGAAACTACTTGAAGAGCCCTGCTTTATATGATGAAGAGATTGAATTTAGGCTTTTATTCACATATAAACATTCATCAACACACATCAGTTGTGGTAAACGGAAGCTCAAGCATGTTTGCTTGACGTGCGAGAACCAATGAGGTTCACACTTGAGGTTTGTTCTCAAGTGTCAAGCAGGTTCGTTTGAGCTTCTGTTTATGTTCACTGATCATTGTTTATATGTGAATAAACGGCTAAATTCAGTCTGTTCATCATATAAAGCGATCGAGTCTCTTCAGAAAATTTGGACTAAACTGCTCAATTCATATGGATTAGTTTTAAAAAAACAAAACAGTTGTGTAGCTTTCTATGGAGTGACAGAAAGCTCTCAGATTTTGTCAAAAAGATCTTCATTTGTGTTCCGAAGATGAAAGAAATTCTTATGGGTTTGGAACGATATATGGGTGAGTAATTAATGACAGAATTTTCATTTTTTTGGGTGAACTATGCCTTTAAGTTATGTGTCACCGCACAACCTACACATCCCAGCATAAAGGCTCCTGATAAATTATTTGATATTAAAGCATCTACGTTCATAAACCAGTTAATTTTAAAAGAAAAACAAGCATACTGTGTGTGGGATTTGGCATGGCAGAAATCACACAAAGAGCGTCCCTTTCTAATTACTAAAAAGCTGTCACTCATCTTAGTTCATTGCAATCCATTAAAATCAATGAAACAAACAATGCACAATGAATCTGTCTACCTTTTGTTTGTTATAATGAGAGGATTTGCACGTGTGCAGAACTCAGAATCCACTCACCGCTTAAAACTCAGGAGTTTTTGTTCAGTGCTAACTTAAACACCTCTGATTGGCCATTGCGTTCAAGAAATCAACAGATATGTTGGTGATTGGCTACATTGCTCAACGCTGCAAAAACACATTGACGCTCTCCAGAGCGCAAACACAGATACAGTTGCAAGAAAAAGTATGTGAACCACTTGCAGAATCTGTGAAAATGTTAATAATTTTAACAAAATAAAGGAGAGGATACAAAATGTATGTTATTTTTTATTTACTACTGTCCTGAGTAAGATATTTTACATAAAAGATGTTTACATATAATCCATAAGACAAAAAAAATAGCTGAATTTATTAAAATGACCCAGTTCAAAAGTTTGTGAACCATTGATTCTTAATACTGTGTGTGGTTACCTGGATGATCTACGACCGTTTTTTTTTTTTGTTGTGTGATGGTTGTTCATGAGTCCCTTGTTTATTCTGAGCAGTTAAACTGAGCTCTGTTCTTCAGAAAAAATCTCCAGGTCCCAAAAATTCTTCAGTTTTCCACCATCTTTTGCATATTTGAACCCAAAAGATGGTGGAATATTGAATATATTCCACCATCTTTTGGTGTATTGAATATTGAATATTTGAATATCATTTTTTTTCATTCAGTACTGCCCTTCGGAAGCAACAGAAAATACTTGCATGTTTCCCGGAAGACAAATTAAATACAATTTACCTTGATCTTCAAATTCCAAATGTTTTCACCCCCCATCTATTAATGCATCATTTTTTTTTTTCTGGAGCATCAGTGAATGTTTGAACCTTTTTTAATAGTTGTGTTTGAGTCCCTCAGTTGTCCTCAATGTGAAAAGACGGATCTCAAAATCATTCATTCACTGCTGTAAAGGGTTCAAATATGCAAAAAATGCTGGAAAACTGAAGAATCTGCAGGACCTGGAGATTTTTTCTGAAGAACAGAGCTCAGTTTAACTGCTCAGGACAAACAAGGGACTCTTGAACAACCATCACAAAACAAAAAAACAGTCGTAGATCATCCAGGTAACCACACACAGAATTAAGAATCAATGGTTCACAAACTTATGAATGGGGTTATTTTAATAAATTCAGCTATTTTTTTTGTCTTGTGGATTATATGTAAACATCTTTTATGTAAAATATCTTACTCAGGACAGTACTAAATAAAAAATAACATGCATTTTGTATTATCTCCGTTATTTTGTTAAAATTATTAACATTTTCACAGATTCTGCAAGTGGTTCACATACTTTTTCTTGCAACTGTACACACTGAATCATCTGCCAAATCTGTTTTGCAAATATGCTATTATTGCGGAAAAAAAAAACTGATCCTAGACCAGCAGTAATGAGCAGCTTTTCCCTCTAAAAGCAATCAGAAGGAGCAGCAGTCAGTTGTTTGAGTGAGAAAATTCCATGCTAGTGTCAAGGCTCCACCTATGTGTAGTTGGTTCAGTAGAACCGTTTAGTTTTTCTGTAAAAATGACAAATAATAATTCAAAGAAAATAAATAGTTAAAGCTTAAGTGTGTCATTTTGGCACCAAAAAACAGACTTGCACAAGAAAAGTTAAAGCCCCAACAGAAGGTACTTTAACAATTTTTTTTTAAAAAGTTGCACATTTCACTTTCACTCATTTTCACTAAACACTAAAATGTAGTTGTTCTTTTTTTTCCGGAGCCATGTCCTGTGGTTAGCATATGTGCTCCAAAACACAGTGCTGTGGTATTCATGTGGTAGTCACAGGTTCGAATCCGGCCCACTATGTGTCCTTTGTCATCCTTTTCTGTCATCTCTCTACTTCCCCTCTTAATAAAAATGGCAACATTAAAAACGTGGCAATTCCTTCTACCTCGCTGAAGGAAGTTGGAACAACAAAGAAGTAATAAAAATCAATAAGAAGCTATTTGTGTTACACTTTCTCTTGACACATGAGCAGAACTCATTAAGAGGTTGAAAAATGAGATTCTTTTAGGCGTCGCTCCCTTCACGCCATCAGACTTCTGCACCTGTGAGCTGAGCTGCTGTCAGGTGATGTTTTTTGCAGCTTTCCAGGGAGGAGCAGCGATTTGCACTAAAGCATGTCTGGCCTGTCGGTGTCGGGGGTGAAATAAAAACAACAAGTCTATAGAAACACCATCAGCGGTGTCAGATGGGGCAGGCAGGATGGAGCACTTATCACCTGCAACTTCGCTTCTTCTGCGGGTTATAGAGTGAGCTCTTTAAAAGCCTGTAGATGAAAAGAAGCTCTCAACACTCCCCCTCTCTCCCGCTTTCTATCACTTACTTTCTTATTTACCTTTGTGTGGTGTCAGCGGTATGCTCTCTGAGAGCAAAAAGGTGAAAAATGTAAAGCTATATGGCGAAGCTGTTGACTTTATGCACTTAGCATGTATCTGTGTATAACAATTGTTATTTTTTATTTTATTTTTTGCTTTTAAAAATATATTTGAATGATTTCTGATATTTAGTTCAGGTTATAATGTTCTTAGTCTCGGATAGCCACACCTTTGATTAAACACATTTATATATAAGAATACATACAATTCCTAGCCTTTTTCTATAGTCACGAAAGATTCGGTTATGACACAACACACATACATAGTTGTTTGTGTGATTGTGTGTTTTGATGCTGACCCAGGCCACTACAGTCAACCGTGTTCTCTCTCCGTCGAGCCCTGCTTTGAACGGGGCCATTATCCCGCAGGAGTGTGCACCATGGTACCTTTCCCCCCTCCATCTGCCTCTGAAAAACAAACGCACACTCTCAGGGATCAAACCAGAACCAGAAATGACTGCGCCTGTGCAGAAGTCGCCTCTAGCTTGAACAGACATAACTGGAACCCAAAAGTTGTGGCCCCAGAGCCTGTTAGTGTGCGCTGAGAGAGGCTGTATTGATTTGAGCTGAAAATGCCCTTCAGGGCCATGGCACAGCAGGTGTCACAGAGGCAAACAGGCAGAGACATCAGCAGCGGTACGGTGTGAGACTCAAACTCACAGACCGCCTCTGTCAACAAGCTTGTGAACACAAGTGTTTTTTCGGAAGATGTTGGTATAGTGAACCCTAGGCAAATTGTTTTTTTGAAACAATTTAGGGCCAGATTTACTAAACAGGGCAAATTATCGTGAGAGCGCAATTCCAAAAAAACGCCAATGGGAGTGGAAAGTTTTACTGATGACGCACAAATTAATGAACACAGGCGCAGCCGGATCATTTCCATAATGACCAACGCAATCTGAGCAGCGCAATTTAGCGTCTAGTTTAAGACATGCTTTTTTTGGGTGGCAAATAATGGCGAAAATATCAGTAAATTGACTAGCGCAAACCTTAGTAAATCACCTTGCATGATTCATTTAAATATTCTCCTCCCATAAATTTTGCGTCTGAAAGGGAAACTCCTACAAATGCATATGCAATACGGTCAGACGCAAAAATAACTCTGTCCACGCCTTTTTAGCGCTAATCTTTCACTGCGTGTCTTTAGTAAATCCTGGCAATAATTTTTTAACACCAAAAGAGCGTTTGCGCTGGCGCAAGCTGTTAGTAAATCTGGCCCTCTGGCCCTGGTGTTTTGATCAGCCAAAAAACAGGATCTAAGGATGTTTTCACACCTGTAGATCGATTAAAATGATTGACAAGTTCGCTTCATGAGCATATTGTGGCTTGTTTAGTACCTACTGTCGAGACACACGCAAAACACTATACGAATGTAGCCATCATTCCCGCTGTTAAATTATGTACTACATTCGTACTAATTCAAGCGAGATCTCTCTGTATCTCCCAGCACTGTCTAAAGCCCAGAACACACCAAGTCGACGCCGACGAACTTGTGGCGACAAAAGCAGACTGTGGGGTTGGCTCACGTCGACAGCGTCTGGGTCCAAAGATGCCCTGACACACCAAACCGACGCTCGACACCCGACGGCCAAGTAGCATGTCCATTCTGCGCCTGCGTAAGAAGAAATGCCTTTCCGTACCAGCAGGTGGCAGTAGCTGAACAGCCAATCAGAATGATCAGATGGCCCGACTGACCGATGAGCTCTGACGCCAATTCAACATGTCGAATCGGATACTTTAGATCGGTTGTGGACCCTGTGTCTCACCTGGTTGCCTGTTGACGGCAACATTGCCCAGCAATATTGCTCAAAAGTTGCCCTGTGTATCATCACCTTAAGAACAATAAGGCCCCAAACTCACAAAACTAGCTACGGTAGCTTGATTTCATCCCTGTATCTATTTCTGACATACTGCAGATAAACTCTAAACACTTTATTTGTGACTGAAATATATATATAAGATTATTGAAGATGGATGGATGGTCTTTACTTTTGCTGAAGTCATCAAGTTTATATCTGATTGGTCCGTGTAGTGAACATTTCTCAGATGATGTGCAGCTTCTCTTCCAGTATAGACAGACTCAAGCAGTTGCTGTTTGTCTCTAACCTGTTACTGTCAACTACTGAAGAGAATCTTTGCTGAGTAAGTTAGTTCAAATTAGTTTAACCGTTGACATGTTTTGAGCTAGCACATCTGGTTTGGTGTCATTTGAAGGCAACACTATTGTCCTCTGGAGTATTGAGGCTGGCTGTGCCACGGTAATACAAGAACAGGACTGCATGCTTGCAATACATCAAGTGTACAGTTGCATACTTGCAAGCACTGTGACTGGAATGAGATATCCTCTCAGATAGTGGTAGGTAGAGGATCTATTTGTAGGCAGTGTGTCCTTTTTCTTGTTCTCTGAAGCTTGTACCTGAGTTAAGAGGGATTTTCACTGAGACAGACAGACTATGGACTAAGGAGAGAGACTGAAAGAACTCCACACATATAGTGTGCAGTGGACGCACAGGTCTCCAAACACCTGGTAAGACAAACTGAGCTGCAGGGTTGACACATTTTCCTTTGAAACTCTCTTTTTTCTAAATAGCCAGTAGCATCTAGTTTACATCACAGACTGGAAAAATTGCATTTAAAATACCACTTTCACAATGAATGTATTTGTTTGTGTCAAATTGATGTTTGAGAAAAGAAATAAAGTGAGCATTGTCAATTTGCTACTTGCTATTGCTAGTAAAACGGGATGTATATTTGTGGGAGGGACATTCTCAGTCCAGATGTTGATTTTCACCTAAATAAAATCTTTTCATTAGTATATTTGATCTTTTTTACAGAAATGAAAGACTTTAAATGAGTACAAAAGTGTGCTAGCATATAGTTAGACTTGAAGCTAACAGCCACTGAATGAAAGCTATAAAACTGTAGTTTTGATTGTATGGGATCTGAATAACTATCACCTAATCTCAGCCTCTGTTATGACTTATGAAACGGGTGCCGCATATGCAGAGGTAGAATGTCTTTAAACTCCCGGCTCTTCAGGAAAATCCTTTTTGTGTCTCATCGCCAAAAGTGATTATGGGATATATTACCTCTGCTCTGTTTTACCTCCCTTTGGGATGAAAAAGCTTGATAGACTGATATTTCTTCAGATTTCAAGGCCAAGTGTTGAGCTAGACTGTATGATTGGGTTATTGTGTGAGATCTGTACCCATCATGTTTCGATGATGACTTCCTGTTTCTCTTCCCAGCGGTGGGACCTTGCTGACGATCAGCGGCACAAACCTGGCCACCATTAAAGAACCCAAGATCCGCGCCAAGTACGGCTCTGCCGAGTCCTTCCATGTAAGTATCCTTGTTTTTCCTTGTCTTTTCCTGACATTTCTTCCTTCCACACCACTAGCCATACTTTTGTCCCTTGTATTCCTGCATTTTTCAGTCAGCTCCCTCTTTCACTCAAAGGAAACCATCTAAATGTTCATCTCACAAAAGCTCCCACATGTTCCCCTGCTGCTGTTCTTGCTTAAAGGACTGTGTAAAAGAAGCACACAATCCTAAACACCATTTTTATCTTGGGAAAGGTCACAGAAATATCTCTCTGTCACTCTCTTTCATTTTCTGCACAATTTCTTACTGTCCCAGAGTTTAAATTGACCTCTGTGTTTCTCAACATCACATTAACAAAATGTATTATGTAACATTATAACTATCTAACATGGCTTCTGCTGTAATCATCATTTTTACCCATTTAATAAGTAGGGTCAATGAATTAAAGCTGCTGTCCGTAACTTTTTTTGGTTAAAAATTATGCAAAATCTGTTTTTCAGCAAGTACATAACCAACCAGTGTTCAAAACTATATCCTTACCTTAGCCCGATTCACAACGGTAAGCTTGTAATAATGTTTCCTAATTCGAGTGGTAATGGTAGGTTTCCGTGGGAAATTCGAGCATGAAGCCGCTCGTCTTTGTGTCATTACGTCACGTCTGTTTACATAAAGAACGAGTCCCAGATAGTAGGCTATATCGCATGTGAGGATGCTGCAGGTGATGGATCATTTATTGCCTTTTCTCACAGCAGCTGCAATGATTAAACGTATCATTTTGATGGTGGATTGTATGGAATGACAAATTAACGTTAGAGATTAGACTGTACAGATATTGAAATCTACAGGTAAAGCTAATACACACTAAATACACAGTCACGCAATGCTGATGTTAACATTGACAATTAACAATAATAATACAATAATACAATAATAATGATTTGCACGGTTTGATGTGATATGAGCTAAGCGATCGTTAGATGTAATCACCATTGGCAGCACGATTTATTGTAATGCTTTTTTTTCCCACAGTTGGTCAGAACAAAAGTGGCAGATTTGTTACTTGGTCAGATGACATTTTCCGGTGAAAATTCTTATTTTGGTCATACTTCCACGACTACAATCTGTGATTCTGAAGTACAGTATCCACCGGTGCGGTGACTGACAGCCACACATTCTCCGCAAAACATTAGATTCATCCACGCTGAGGAGCTGTGCCGATGTACAACCCACGTAAAGATGATAATTCTGCAAATAACTGCAGTTGCAGGTTTCAAACAGAGATGGCGACAAAGAGGCAAATCTTACGGACTGCAGCTTTAAATAATTTAATGAAATTATTTACATATATATACATTTTCAAAAAAAAAAAAATAAATAGCCCTAATAATAAATGTTTTGAAAAGTTTTTGTAAAGTTTTTCTCTCTGTTTTCCTATTCTACTCAGAACTGCACAGTTTTCAACAACTCAGTTATGGTCTGTCTGGCCCCGTCGGTGGCTGATTCAGAGAGAGGCTTTGCAGAGACTGGCAGCGGACCGGATGAGATTGGCTTTTACATGGATAACGTCCATGCTCTTGTGGTCGTCAACGAGAGCTTCAGCTACTACCCAGACCCCATCTTTGAACCCCTCAGTCCCACAGGCATTCTGGAGCTCAAACCGACATCTCCCCTCATTCTGAAGGTATAAGACACTTGCTTGAAGTGGTTGATGTATTTCTGGGTATTGACGTGAGGTTTATGTGGCTAATTTGAGTTTGAGTCATTTGCTGATCATGTTCCCCCTTCTTCTGCACACATTTTCCTGTCCTGTCTACTGTACCAATCAATGCAAATGCAAAATAGCTAATAACCCCAAAAAAACTGATATCTGATTCTCTCATATTGTTTTATTAATCTGTCTGGTCCATACGTACAACTTACTTCATCCCTTCGTTTATAAACTTCAAAATGCTGATCACAGACACCGGCTGGTTTCTCCTGTAATGAAAGCTTTTCTTTAAACCAACTGAGGTGAGAGTCGAAGCATGTCGGGTGATATTTCTTTGTTAAATGGAAATTTATTAACGAAACCTTTTTACTTAATGCCCGATCCCCCGCCTGGCTTATTGGGGGGAGAGAAAACAACCCGGTGCATTAGCAAAGCGAAGGAAAATACGAAAATGCAATTTGGTGAAATAATCAGGGATATTCTGGAGATGCATCACATTCTCCACGCAATTAATTTCTCATCTAATTTGATCTGGGGTTGGCGGCGCGGATGAGATGAGAGGGGGAGAGGGAACGGAATTTGCATTAAAGAGCGTCGTGCCGTGGCCTCACTGAACTCTGGGGATGGGGGGGATGTTGGTGCTTTGCTGTTGTTCATCAACATTTCTCTTTCCTGTCCCGTCTGTCCATGTGGCCGCAGAGTTTTCCGTTCTTTATTTTCCTTACTGTTTATCTCCATTGAGGAGATCAGTCACAGGATATGTTCATATCTGTTCAAGCCTCTGGGGCTTTCTGTGCTTTTTTTAAATCAATATCTACATGACCTTTACGTGTCCAAGGTTGTGTGATGCTAAATTTATTTCAGACAAAAAGAGACCATTACTATTATCTTGAAAACCCATTCTGGTGCTTAAAGGATATTTTCTGCTTAATGTCAATGGTCTTTCTGTAGACATGTTTCATATTTTCGCTGTTGGCAAAAAAAAAAAAAAAAAAATTAATTATTTTAATATTTTTTTTATTCTAAATGTATTATTTTTATGTTTTATTTTATATACTTCACAAAATATTAATTTTATATATATATATATATATATATATATACTCAATATTTTGTTTATTTTGCTTAAATACAATATAAAATGTTTACTTGTAATAGTAATAATAATAATAAATGTAAATATAAAATTATAAACTTAAACTTATTTTTTTGCGTATATAATATATAAAAAATATAATATGTAGTAATTTTTAAATGACTTTTTCCTTACAAATATTATGTTTTCTTTACAAATAAAATTTGCAGTGATAGTTTTTGATGGAAATCATTATTGCTGCAATGGATGCTTTTAAGGTGAAAGTCAAAGTGATACATGACAAAGCCCTGATGAGAATCCATGTTTCTTCCATGTAATAGCAATTAATGTTAGTTGTATTTTATTGTTTCTTTTCATATCTGATTATGTCTTTTTCTATTCATCATTACAGGGTCGTAATTTGATTCCTGCTGCTCCCGGTAACTCCAGACTTAACTACACCGTGTTTATCGGAGAGACGCCATGCGTTCTGACGCTTTCGGAGACCCAGTTGCTGTGCGAATGGCCCAACCTCACCGGCCAGCACAAAGTGACGGTATGTACTTAGATCCTCAAGTTCACACTGACCAAATGTCAGAAGATTGGAAATGACAACTGGCAGTCAGAAATGAACTTAACACCAACCGAATGCCCCGCTGAAGGAAAACGTCTTGAAAGGACGCTCTTTATCTTCTCGCAGCATGTCATTCGTTGTGATGGCTCTGAAAGCGAAATGCTCCGAGAAGAAAAATATTTACGCCTGTTTTCTGCATTCGTATTATTTTTGCCGCAAATGTCACATTGGATTCAGAGAAATTGTATGAAATATATGTTTGTACAAACGCTCTTTGAAAAATGCTGGTTCAAAAATAGACGTGTCTCTTTGTGTTGCGATCCTTGTGTGGCACTGAGAGGCGACGTGAGGCGAGGCCAGGGAGAGGCAGACACAGCTGTGCTCTTGTCCCATGTACAGTGACCTACTTATGGGCCGCCCTTGGTGCATTGGTTCACGTCTGGCAGCTCTCAGTGTGTGTGATTTCTGTATCTTTTGGCCTCTATGTAAGAATTGGTCGTGTGTGTGTGTGTGTGTGTGTGTGTGTCTGTGTGTGTGTATATATGAGTAATCATGTGAGTGTGCTGGTCACACAGCTGTGCATTGACTGCTGTGACCCCTGTTAGAGAGTCTCTTTAGGAAATTTTGCATGGCTGGGATCTCTGACCCCATACCTTCCCAGGGGTCCCTGCAGTTTTGCAGACAGCACACAATGCCTGTGGTGCGGTACATACGGTCACGTAATGTCTGCTGTGGAGTTCTCTTGTAGTTCAATTCCACGTATTTATATATGTAATGTTCGCGTTTTACTGTATTTAAACACCCCTAACCCAACATAATGAATTTAATAATTTGTTTGTGCTAGAGAAATGAATGATACCTCAAATTGTGTGCCTTGTTGAGGAGAGGTGTGCTTTTACTTTATATTAAGTTTTTTACAGATTTTTTGTATGGGTTAGACACAGGATAATAGTTTTATTAAGTTTATTAATAATTAATTATATTAAATTAACATGTTAATAAAATTTATATTTTGTATGTTTTATATTTTAAAATATATATTTTAAAATATATTTATATATATATTCAATATAATATACATTTTTTTATTTATGTAAAATCTAAATAATGTAAATATAAAATTATAAACTTAAATTCATATTTTTTTGGCGTATATAATATATAAACAATGTATTATGTAGTAATATTTAAATTACATTTTCTCGACAAATACTGTATGTTTTCTTTACAAAGAAAATTTGCAGTAATAGTTAAATTCATAAACAAGATATGTTAAATATATATATCTAGTTATACATATCTAGTTTACATATCTAGTTTATTATCTTCATATCTTAATGGTTTTAAATGTTTAACTATCCTGGTGTAAAAACACTTTTACGGTTTAAAAAACACCTTGACATTATGTGGATTGATTTTTTGCCAAGACAGAGCTGTGTAAACAATCACATGGTTCCTGGTTAAATTTTCTATTTTCAAAATACAAGCTTGAAATGATCCAGTAATAATAGGACATTTTGAGCTAAATGGGTTTTCAATCTCCGAACTTGTCTCATAAATGCGATTGGCTCATAAAGTTTTAATTTGGGACTTGTGTGTACTGAAGCTGCTGTTGCATTCTTGATGCAAAAAGTTGATTCTCACAAATGAATTGCCTCAACAACATTATGAATGCTAATCGCAGCTAATTGCAGATCGCAGGCCACTACACAAGATTTGCTTCCTGCGCCTCAGTGAGTCAGGTCTTCCGTGCCTCTGTTACAGATCCGGGCAGGAGGCTTTGAATATTCCCCCGGCACGCTGCAGATCTACTCCGACAGCCTTCTCACCCTGCCTGCTATCATCGGGATTGGAGGAGGTGGAGGACTCCTGCTGCTGGTCATCATCGCTGTGCTCATCGCCTACAAGCGCAAGTCCCGCGATGCTGACCGCACCCTCAAACGACTCCAGCTACAAATGGACAACCTGGAGTCTAGAGTCGCTCTCGAGTGCAAAGAAGGTGAGATTAATTATTAGTAAGTCATATATCATTTAGGGCCTGCAAAGATAGGTTCAAAAAATGCATCCTACTGCAGCTACATGGTGCTCTTTTATACAGTAACAATGCTGTCAATCAATTAAATTGTTTAATTAAATTAATTACGTTATTGAAGAATTTACATACGGGTCAGACACAGGTTAATTGCTTTACTTTTTTTTTTTTTTTATATAATTGTACTAAATTAACATGTTAAATGGGCTATATATATATATATATATATATATATATATATATATATATATACAATTATATATTTTTTTATATATATATATATAAGAATTAAAATAGAAAATAAATAAATGATAAAATAATTGTACTTTATTTTTTTTATTTTTTTTATTGGGAAATTGAAAGTAAATAGGTTTCTGAAATGTCAATGTCAAATGTCAATTACATTTAGTCATTTACATAAAGTATACATTGACTTGCCTAGTCATCTACTAATATAATAACACTAGTCGACCTAAATAAATAAATACTTTTGTAACACATAAAAGCTTTTACACCCTATCTGTTCCTACTTAAACATTTAAGAATGGTGTTTTATGTAAATGACTCTTCCTGTGATAAACATCCACATCAGAGAATGGGAATTTCATATATGATTTAAATTGCTGTTGAAGTGAAACCTGCGGGTCCTACTATCAAGCCTCCACATTAACATCTTTCCGTTCTCTTGTCGCCATGGTGACACCATTATGGTTGTTAGCATGTCTTGGTAACAGGTCGGTGTTAGTGGGCTGCGCTGTTATGGGATTCCGTCTTCCGCCCAGTTTGAAATGCAGCTTCCGTATGCCGTAAAGGTTCCCAATGCCACACTCTACCTGGTCTCGTAGAGATGCACTGGGTCTAATTGGCCATTATCTTAGGACTGTCGACCCTCCTGGTCACAACCCTGTCAGGGGGATGAAAAAGTGTGGCGTGGCTAGCTAGCTAACAAACAGTCTTTTTCACCGCAAAGGGGGAGATTGCTGAATGGCAGAGGGAGAATGATGAAAGAAATTTGCTGCTTGCCAAATGGGTGAAGGAAGCGGTAGGCATTGATTAGCTGTCACGTTCTTTAGACCTGATTCTCACTGATTGGCCGACCGCCTTCATTAGTGGACAACCTGAACGGTTTGTTATCGCAATGCCATTCAATCTGTGCATCAATATTTTATTTGGATCATATGCGCTGACATTATTTACAACCTCTGCAAAATATTTATGACCTTAGCTTGGTTATTTCTCGTTTGGGCTGGGAATAGATTTGCTTCGTAATGACACTCAGCTCTCAAACCAGTGGTCTGTCGAACCCAATGAGGTCAACAGGGTCAGAAAATGGGCTGCAAAGGGGTGAATCTTACAAAACCTGTCAAGAAATAGCATATTTTACACCAAAATTACAAGAAAATATGTTGTTGTGGATAAAGATGTTTTTTTTTTTTAATATACAGTATATATCTGTTAAAGTAATAATACATTTTATTTAAGGCACCTTTCAAATCACTCAAGGTCACCATATTGACAAGGTCACAATATTAAAATAATAAATACCGGTAAATAACAATGCCAATAAACCATAAATAAGGGTAAAACATATTATTTTAATGGTAATATTTTTATATCATATATTTAGAATAAAATAAATTATTTTGCACATTTTTCTCCCATAATTCTCATTACCAAAATTTGAGAAATGATTCTCATTTTTCCATTACTGTAAAAAGTACTTCATGGCTAATTCACCCAAAAGTGTCAACGGCCCTTAAATGTGTAAACGGCCCTTGAAACCTGCGTTCCCACCCCTCTGAGCAACTGGCATCCCGTTTTCCCTTGGACAGTCCAGTATTTCAGCTCTATTTTTAGTGTCCCAACTTATTATGAAAAAAATCATTGTTTGTCCCGTATTTCTTCTTTCCAAATTGTCTTTGCTAGGTGATCATAAAAGTGAGTTGTAGTCTTCTGTCACGTGAGATTAGCCTAATCAAAGGTAGCCAATCTCATCATATTATATTTTGGAGAACAAAATTACAATTCGTTTTCAATTAACTTGCAATTTATGAATGCAGAATATTAGAGAGTGCGGAGAAGATCAAGTTAGATGTGAAGATGTCAAAGCGTGTGTGTACTGTACATTTAATGATGATCGTCAAAAAGAGTTTATCATGTTATTATGCGCAGTAAGTTGTAAAAGAAAGAACTCAATTTGGTATCACGCTGAATGACACGATCTCACAATCCCGAATTCAGTTCTCTTTGCGCCTGAATTGTCAAATACAGGCACAGTTGTCAAAATGCCCATCATGTGGAGTAAAATACAGTCAGTTATGGCTTAATGAATGTAAACAGCTTGGTGAAAACCAACACAGTTTCTGCCAATCTCATGTTTATCTTGAGTACCTATAGAGTAGTAGTGCATCCTTCATATCTCCAAAAAGTCTTTAGTTTTATCATATTTATAAAAGATACATACGCTGTACCGAGTCTTTCCGAAAACAGCCGAGTGCCTGGAGGCGTGCCGTGTGAGCGGAGCTAAAGAGTGATGTGCACGCGCAGCTTTTGCGTAGCGATGGTCTGCAAGCTATCAATGGTCAGCTAAACAAATGTATTTAAACACACACAATACACCATCACATTATCCATGGATAACTTTTGAATCACTATAATGAATTTATGAATTCACTATGTTTGTGTTGTTTACATTAAATGCACTTAGACGCCTGTTGCCAACAAAACAGACATTTGAAGCAGTTTTACTCACCACCTGCGGTTCCGACTCATGACCGGGATCATTACCGCTGTAACTGCTCCATCTTTCAGTTTCAAACGATCTGTAAATCCAGCGTAGAACCAGCGTTGTTTATGAAACCATAAGCGCCGATCCTGAGGGCTCGAGCAGCCACGGAAAAACACAAGATATTCTCCATTCATTTTAACCAATAAAAAAGTGATTGCAACTATCAGTTTCTATGGTTATTTTAATAACTAATATCAAGAGCACAGCTCCACTTAACGCTGGGTTCTTTGGGAAGCAAGGTTATCTTTCCCTCACACCCAAAAACACACTTCTTTGGTGACATTGTTGATTTCGTGAAGTCCTGTGACCTGTGCAGCGCTGCCGACAACTTCCGTAAAGCCGAACGCGCGTTGATGGGCGGCTCTTGCTCTCTTGCTCTGGTTGACGTGTGCGCGCGTGCTCTTCCGGGAGAAGTGCCCGTACAAGGAATTCCGACCTATCTGACGTCACACAGCCCCATACTCGAAAAAGAGAAAAAATTTTTGAGGATTTGGAAGAGTATTTTTGGCACAGAAATTTAACAGTGTAAATAAGTCAGAAAACATGAAATAGCATTATACCCCCCCTTTAAGTATGCTACACAAAGTATTCCACCATGAGAAATCTGGTCACCCTATGTATAGCATTTGGGAGGGTGTATGTAGTCATGATGGCGCTCCACGTGCACACTCATGGGGTGTGGACCGGCGAGAGCCATCCAGGGACATGCGATTTACCATGTGCAAAGGCTTACTGAGCCATGATGCAGCCCATCAGAGAGCGCAGTGGTACAAACAAACAAAGGCACGGCTAATGGCTAATTAGCGAGCTATCCAGCGCCGGTTTAGATACCAGAAACGCTCAGTGGGGATATCAGCTTCGCCTTTCTGCTTTACATTAGCCCAGAAATGTTAGCGCAAGCATGTGTGGACATCACGGTAATTGGAATTGTTTCACTTTGAGTGCTTTCACAACTAAAGGAACGATTTCAGAAAGAAACGCATTATCAGCAGTGTACGAAACTTTTCAAACTTGTTTTGACAAACAGCTTCTGCACTAAAGGAAATGTTTTGCTGGCTGACCTTGCCAGCGCCGCTTCTTCCTGAGAGGCGTAATGTTTTGACCACTACAACAGGAAGCCTTTAAAAATTCGCATTCAAGCTGTCTGTAATGCCCCCTCGTGCTTTACGATCCGACACGCGCCTCTCCAAGTAATGAAGCAAAATTGAATTACAAGGCCATCCCTCATGTTGGAAATCTTTGTTAGGCCTTTCAAGTGCACTTTGACGAGAAAGAACCATTGAATTAAAAGCTCTTTAGGCCTGTCACTTCCTCTTCTTCTTTTTTTTTTTTTCATCAGGAGGCTGAGAATCCCGTTGGGCAGTTCATCTTGAATAATATTTGTGTAGTATTTTTAAGACAAGAAACCTTCATTTAGAGTAGGAGCTTCTTGCTTCAGTATTCATATCCCAGCGGACAGTGAGGAGGAACAACAGCTGGAGGAAATTATGCATGAAAAGCTCCGCTCCTTTATTAATTACCCACTCATGCAATTAATTGACTTTCTTTTCCCGTGAACTTTGTCTCTTACGTCTCTTCCCTCCCGCTCTTTTCGAATAGCAAAACCAAATTAGTCATAAACCGAGTAAACAAACAGATTGACAGACTTACCATTACTTCTGTTTACCCAACAAGTACTTATTATTTCACGAGGGTCCCAGTGACCACGTTTTTCCAGAAGTTTCCAATAAAACCGCTTTATTTGAAGTTTATTTTTATTCGTACTCAGAGAACGCTTAAAGCAAACCAAACTTCAGTTATGAGATATTTTATTATGCACACAAGTGTATACTGTAAATGTACCCTGATCTGATTATTATTATTATTATTATTATTATTAAATCTTTCTCTGCACTGCAAAACTACTCTGGAAATATGTTGAGGGTTGAGTTGCTTATATAGATCTACAGTAGTAGATGGTTGTATATGGGTCAATGACGTGACGGGTCATTTTTTTGTCCAAAGGCCTTAATAATAATAAAAAACAAAGATATGACATCCAAAGTATGTAAGGCAGTACAACTAGATCTCTTTTATTGAATCCAAAAGGTTTTAATATTTTGTTACATATAAAGGTATTTTAAAGATTTTGAAGTGTCAAAAGGTCATTCGGTTTAACTGTCCAAAGGCCAATACAGCCATTTCATTTGTGATTAAAATATCTTAAAATGTAATAAATGTATATATTTTTTATTATATTTTATAACATCATATATCAACATGGTATATGGTATTAAATGGTATTAAAATTATGTGTTGAAGTCAATGATTTGTTATGAGAGAGAATGTCCGGAAAAATGAATTTCATTGATGTCATTTGGAGTAACCAATATAAAGGGACCATTTTGAATTAAGTCATGCGGTCAATATCATGTGACAGGATGTGACATTATTCAGACACCTGTAAAGGACCACATGGTCGTGAAGCAAAGTAACTAACTCTCTCTTAACTATTTGAAACATTTATGTTTTCACTTGCTCATACGCATGTCCCGAAACATCAGGTCATTCGGTACAACCGCTATAAAACATGGAAAATGTTGTAATATTTTGAAAACTTGTACTAAATATAAAATGTTTGATTGTCCTTTTGCTAGCTAGCTAGATATCAGCCTGTTAGCATTGTTTGAAAATATCGTCATTCGGTATAACCAAATGTGTCATTCGGTAAAACAGAAATTTTGGTTAAACCAAATGACTTTTTTGGTGACAAATTTTGTCCATCTTGTAAAAAAATGACAAAAGAAGTGTTAATTGATTATAAAAACCACATAAACTCACTGTTAACACTTAATAAAACTTCAAAATTAATTATATCTCCCTTATGTTTTTTTTTTTTTTTTTTACACTTTTAAAAACCTTATTCGTCAATGACCCATATATATATGGATGTGACTGATTTGATTTCCTTTGATTTAATAATTTTTTTGTAATATGAAAATCTAAACAAAAAATTAATTGAAAATAAACTGTATTTTGCCTATAGCAACTTTCCTTAGCAGCTCTCTTAAACCTTTATCTTGGATTTTATTTGTCTGAATGTATTTATTTATTTTAAAATCATGGAAAATTATGTAACTTTAGTGTTGATAATTTTTTTTTCTCCTCACAGCATTTGCCGAACTCCAAACCGACATCCACGAGCTGACCCAGGAGCTGGATGGGGCAGGTATCCCGTTCCTTGACTACCGAACCTACGCCATGAGAGTGCTGTTCCCCGGCATCGAGGACCACCCGGTGCTCAAGGAGATGGAGGTACGGGTCAGTACATCGCCATCGCCATGGTAACCCTAGAGCAGAACTAACAATGCAATCAAAAATCAGTAGAGCACTACTAATACTCGAAAAAACAACATCAGGCCCTCACATATGGCTGAGATTGTATAAACTACAATAACGGCATTGATGCTTTGAAAGGTCATAATGTATATTGTAAATTCGGTTACCAATCTTTTTGACATCACTTGCTTCTGATAAATGGGGTCGGTGACTCTCGAGAGAGTGAAAAAATACCTACAATTTGGAGTTGAAAGAGTTCAATACGTTACAGATTGTGACCTCTTGTACTGTAGAGCCAGACGCTAATGACTGACACGTAATAGCACGAGCTAAAGAAAACAACGCCACTAAACGAGCAATCCCAAAACCTCAAAACGCACTGGTCAGCGCAATTAAATACTCCATTACTCCAACATGCTACGTCCTTCGGCCTGCATACGGCAGGTCATGGTGTTGGCTTGCGGAGGGATCACATGTTTATTATTTCATCTGGGGTTTGTTTTCACTGTATTTGCCCCCGAGTCCCCGGCGTAATCAAGTGCCTATGCGCATGGCTCAGACCCTTATTGCTCTGTGTAGCTTCTCGCCCCAAAGCAACCTACAGTACAATCGGCCTCCCCGAGAGGCTGCAAATTTCATTCGGCTCAGCAGAGAAGAATTGAGGCACTTTATTAGTCTGTGTTGTCGGAAAAAAAGGCCTTTGTCAGGTTACATGGTGCATAAGGTGCTGAAGGGGACAATAACAGACGCCGGTTCGCTTTGAAGTCTGATTCCAGCATCCTTGCACAGAGATTTTATTTGTTCGTTTTTGTTTTTCGTAATTTATTTGGATTATGGGGCTTTGTCTTAACCAGCCGTGAAAAGTTCCCAGCAACAATGTGAGATAATTACAGTTTTATGTAGAGGTATGTGAAGCAGAATTTTGCACCAATGAGATTTCACTGTGGGCGGGGCTACTCTGTTGGAGTTGCTGTGGGAACCAAGCAAATGACAACACCCAAAAATAAAAATTCTGTCATTTACTGATCCTCAAGTTGTTCCAAACCTGTATGAGTTTCTTTCTTCTGCTGAACACAAAAGAAGATGTTTTGAAGAATATTGGTAACCAAACAGTTTCTGGTCCCCAGAAACTGTTTTTTTTACCAAACAGCCCATCATTTGTCTAGTTACCAACATTCTTTAAAATAACTTCTTATGTGTTCAACAGAAGAAAGAAATTCATACAGGTTTGGAACAATTTGAGGGTGAGTAAATGATGACAGAATTTTCATTTTTGGGTGAACCATCCCTTTAGGACACATGTAAGATGTTACTTGTTTTACTTTTAAATATGTAGCTTCAAGAAATTGTACAGGTAAGATGTATGAAAAGGTGAGGCAGATGAAAAGTGACAGGTGCCGCCCTGCGGATCATGGAAAGACACATTGCCACTTTTCGCTCCTGAACACAGAGGTCACGTCTGCTTCCTGCTGTAGTCTTTCTCTCTCTGTCCTTCCTCAGCTCCACCTCGCCCTCACTCTGCATTTCCTTCTGTTGTGTTTTGAGCTGCTAGCATCTTGGATTCCCTTTGATGTCAATCAGAAAGCGGCACGTCCCTCATGTGGACTTCTGCTTGAACACTGTTTGCTCTACTAAAGGACTTTGACTTTGTGTTTCAGAAAGGCAGAATGTGTCAGTCAAAAACATTAAAAGCAACATGAAATTGACTTTATTTACTTTCTTTCAAAAATTTCACTGGTTTTACAGTGCACAACTGATCACTGATTGTTATAATAAAAAATATTTTTTAAAAAAGTTTTAAATCGTTTAAAAAAAATAACTAAAATCCTAGCCCACTTGTTCAGTATACAATAAAATCACTATGCAATAAAATCAAATCTGGTCAGATTACACAAGTTTAATGCATTGAATAAAGTAATTTAATGTTGTTCGCCTCTGCTATTGGCTAGTTAAAAAGATAGTCCCATCCCGCTCAAACCAGTCACACAATGGGCCTCAAGCATAAAACACAAACAGAACCAATTTGTCAATCATAAAATTGAATAAATTAATAAATAGTGATATACCGTAAATGAATCAGGGCAACAATTTAGGTATGAACTACCATTCAAAAGTTTGGGATCAGTAAGATTTTTTTTTAAGTACTTAAAGGATTAGTTCACTTCAGAATTAAAATTTCCTGATAGTTTACTCACCCCCATGTCATCTAAGATGTTTGTCTTTTTTTTCTTCAGTCGAAAAGAAATTATGGTTTTTGAGGAAAACATTCCAGGATTTTTCTCCATATAGTGGACTTCAACAGTTACCAATGGGTTGAAGGTCCAAATGTCAGTTTCAGTGCAGCTTCAAAGGGCTCTACACGATCCCAGCTGAGGAATAAGGGTCTTATCTAGCGAATTGATCTGTCATTTTATAAAAAAAATAAATAAAAATTTATATACTTTTTAACAACAAATGCTCATCTTGCACTGCTCTGCGATGCACCACACATTACGTAATGACGTTGGAAAGGTCATGCGTGACGTAGGCGGAAGTACCGCTGTAGGGCGAAAAACGCCATCTCATTTTCTCCTCCAACTTCAAAATCGCCTGACATCGTTGTTTTACCTTTTTTTGTAAAGTGCATTTGACTTAGTCTTTGCACGTTCGCTTTGTAAACACTTGCTCGGTACTTCCTCCTACGTCACGCGTGACCTTTGTAACGTGATTGACCCATTAAATTGATCAAAAGTGACACTAAAGACATGTATAATGTTACAACAGATTTCTGTTTCAAATGCTGTTCTTTTGAACTTTCTATTCATCAAAGAATCCTAAAAAAAAGTATCCCAAAATGTTTCCACATTGTTATTAAGCAGCACAAACTATTTTCAACATTGATAATAATAAGAAATGTTTCTTGAGCAGCAAATCAGCATATTAGAATAATTTCTAAAGGATCATGTGACACTGAAGATTGGAGTAATGATGCTGAAATTCAGCTTTGCCAATAAATTACATTTTAAAGTATGTTAAAATACAAAACAGTTATTTGAAATTGTAATAATATTTCTCAATATTGCTGTTTACTATATTTTTGATCAGTGCAGCCTTGGTGAGCATAAGAGACATCTTTCAAAACCATTAAAAAATCCTACAGACTCCAAACTTTTGAACAGTAGTGTAGATTCATTCTCCTCGTGTTTGATGAATGAGACCCAATGTTGCAAAAGAATTTAGAGAATTTTGAAAGGATCATTTTTAAATGAATATTAATCATATTGTACTGTAATTGATGTTTCTATTTTGTCTGTTCAACAAAACACAACATATGTCATAATTTATTCTACACTGTATAATGAGTTGCTCTGTGTGTTTTTCACACAGGTGCAGGCTAATGTCGAGAAAGCCTTGACTCTATTTGGTCAACTCCTCACCAAGAAGCACTTCCTGCTGACATTCATCCGCACGCTCGAAGCTCAGCGCTCCTTCTCCATGCGTGACCGTGGCAACGTGGCATCACTCATCATGACAGCTCTACAGGGAGAGATGGAGTACGCTACAGGAGTCCTCAAACAGCTGCTCTCTGACCTCATCGACAAGAACCTGGAGAGCAAGAACCACCCTAAACTGCTGCTCAGGAGGTGGGAGAGAACACACAAACAGAGATATAAAGAGTTAGCTAATTAAAACAGGTTATTTAGTTTTAAATCTCTTAAAGGTACAGTAGCAAAAACAGCCACTGCGTCCAAAATCAAATTCTTCCCTGCTATAAGTATGCAAAAAACAGTACAGCAAATTTAATTCGTACTATACAGAACGTAGCTATTTTAACGGTTGTGAAATGTAGTAACAAATGTAGTACCTACTCGGATAGTATCCGATTTCGGATGCACCAAGGGTCATAGAGAGGGTAGAATATACTTCTGTAAAACTAAATCACGATTTTTGTGCAAGAAACCTTAACTATCATTTTTAAGTAGACTTTTCCTAGACTGGAAATGCCACCTCAAATTTTCTCCCTGACACACAAAAGTTCCTGTAAGTTCATACTCTCCATCTCACCCGAATGTCAACCCTGAATCTAGCGCACTTTTCGAAGTGCGCTAATGAGCTATTCAGGACACTTGCCCCTCATAAAATACCTGTTGTCCCACTCCATTCACCTTATCTCCCCTTCACCATTTTATTAATGAGCATATAATTTAATAATAGGCCCTTATGTAAGGAAGTAATGGGAGTTGGTAAGTCTATGTGAATGCATTATTGAACAGCAGAAAAGGCTCCTGGTGGGCCTGAGGGAGGAAGGAGCCGCAGTTAGTAGCCCACACTAGCAGTCGCTCTCGTTTGCCAGCTACAGATGAATTAGGAGCATTGAAGTCCATTAATTACATCTTGCTTTAATTACTTCTGTTCTGGGGAAGCTTTTGGGGGGTCTTCGGCTGGCGACAGGTTGGCCATTAATGGAAGACGTCGCCCAATTACTGTAAATGTCTGGTCTTAATGAAGATTGGTTGTTTGTTTTGAAAAAAAAGTGTAGTTTTTTTTTCACAAGTGCCACATTAGGAGTTTTTTTTTTTTTTTTTTTTTTTTCTCTTTGAGAAGGTTTTTATTTACTTTTGGATTGCATTTTTATTGTATGAATAAATCTCTAAAATCTCTTTTCCTCTCTGCTTTTAGGACCGAGTCTGTTGCTGAGAAGATGCTTACAAACTGGTTCACTTTTCTTCTGTACAAGTTCTTAAAAGTAAGTGTGTACAGTATGTACAATATTGTTTAAAAGTTTGGGGTCATTATTTATTTTAATTTTAAGAAATAAATACTTTTATTTAGCTGAGAATCCTGAAAAAAAAATTATCACGGTTTCTCAAAAATATTCAGCAGCAGAACTGTTTTCAACATTGATAATATTAATAAGTGTTTCTTGGCAACCAAATCAACATAGAATGATTTCTGAAGGATCATGTGACACTGAAGACTGGAGTAATGATGCTGAAAATTTAGCTTTGCCATCACAGGAATAAATTACATTTTTAAATGTATTCAAAAATATATTTCACAATATTAAGATTTTTTTAAATATTTTACCGACCCCAACTTTTTGAATAGTAATCTTGTTTTATGCACTACTGAATCTGCAGTGCCATGTTATTTTTCACCTGAGTTGTGAGTTTTCACAGTCTGATTCACAAGTCTGATTCATGCAACTTATGAGCCAGTTCTTCTAATGAATCAGTCAAACAGAAATTTTAAATCTGTTCGATTTGTTTGAATCAGTCTAATGAATCACTCTGAATCTACATTTGTGAATTAAAGGGATAGGTTTTTTAATTTTGTCCATACAATAAAAGTTAAGTTGTTTGGACCCCATTGACTTGAATCATATGGACAAAAACAATTGAATAAATTGTTCCAAATATCAGCCAAATATCAGCTTTTGTGTTCTGTAGAAGAAAGTGTTTCAGGTTTGAAACAACATGAGAGTGAGAGAATTTTCATTTTTGTGTGAAGTCTGTAATTACTCACTCCTGAAAACACCAAAATGCACCCAAACACACATACAAAAACACAAAAATGAATTTGCACTCTTTATTCTACAAGAATAAGGCGACCAGAGAGCCTTCCTACCAGTAGTTTCAACATGATGAGACAAATTAAGAGACAGAAGCTGTCTGTCTGTGTCTGTCAGGTCAAAGGCCATCCCTAGCGGCACCTCTGTATCTGAGTCCCTATCAGCTCTTAGCTCCCTCTCCTTTTATACACTCCTGTACTCTGCCTCCCACCCCCCATCCTGCTTCGCTCCATGACGCCACTCACAGAGCGTGATTGAGCTGCAGGATGTCGCATCCTCCCCTGTCTGTCTGTCTCTCTGTCTCTCTCGCATTCTCGCATTAGCAGCTCTCTAGTTTTATTAGTTCAATCATGCAGGGCTCAGCATGCACTGGAAGAATTTTAATCAACAGGAAACGCAAGTCTAGAATACTTTCACATCATAGAAATTCATTTAAAGATGACACTAATTGAACGTGCTTTTGCATTATTTGACAACATAGAATGTTGTTTGTAAAGGAATAGTTCATCCAAGAGATGAAAATTGTCAATTTATTTACACTACTACTAATAATAGACTGATATCAGACAAGTGACCATAAATGTATATATATATATATTTATAAAATGGTTAGTTCCTGTCCTTGATTCTGATTGGTCAATAGCTGTGTTTTATTCACGATAAAACACGGCTATGACCGCTTCACCCAACGTTTCAGTGTATCACTACACAACACCCTTAGCAACCACTCTTAGCAACGTAAACTGTTTGTTCTCAATTGATATTGTTCATTGAAGCTTACTGTATTATGTAGAAGAGTATTGTGAGAAAGAGATCGAGTGAGCGAGTTTATTACCTCATTCAGATTTAGCATTTTCTTTCAGGTCAGTCCTATATTCCTAATAAAAAATCTGTTTAAATGTCCACTGCAATATCTTGTCCTTTTAACAGTTAAGGGATTTTCCCATGACTGACAGCGCTAGTCAAAGCATTTGTCAGTTGTGTCTTGTTCCGTGTTCACAACAATTCAGTCTTTTCAATATAAAAGTCTTCGCTACTGACTGACACACTCATAAAGACAGTCTTTGCTGCCATCTAATGGTGTAATAATGTAACTTCTGTTGCTGTTAACGGTCAGGGACTATTTTTTTCCAGCAGAAGGAAGGCTTTTAATGATTTTACTTCATGAAAGTTGCATTGATACATATTTTTTGGCTTTAATATTTGTTTTGTGTGGTAAATGTTTTATAAAAGCAATAATGTACTCGAGGCTAGTGCTGTATCGTGAATAAGTCACGGTAAGTCTAACAACGCCCTTCAGCCGTGACTTTGAGATAGATAGATATATATATATATACTGTAGTCTCACACAAAGCAATCATATGGCAAAAAAAATTATGAAACTTTGATACTGTTCTTTTCATTTATCATTGTCGGTCTCCATTCACATGCTGGAAAAAAGCAGCATGAATATTTTGCCTAATATCTTTTGTGAACTATGGAATCCATGCAGCTTTAGAATTACATGAACGTGAATTTTTTATTTTGGGGTGAACTGTTCATTTTAGACCAAATCAGCCAATTCCGATTTGCTCATTTGAAGTCAGTTTCAAACCCTGTCTGTTTCCAGGCCTCGTTTGGCTCCTCTTCTAGCTGACAAAAGTTCAGAAGCAGACAGTTTGTGATCGCTAATTAGCATTAGGAAAAGCGGCGCTGTTTTAGACGGATGGGATTGTGGCGTGAGTTAGTGGAACTGACAAGCTGTTGTCACCAACACACAGCTTGTAATATCACATATGATGACACGGCTCAGACAGCACAGTTGAAGCAAACTGACACAAGTCAAACCTTCCCAGGAATCTCTCTCACAAAGTGCAGTTTTTTTTATCAACATTCTGGCCACAGTGGTGCTTTTGAACGAGGTCTGCTCAAGGCTGTAGTGTGGAATAATTGATCTGCTAGCTCTGTATTTCAACAGGATATTTTCCTGCTACTGTTCATTAGCCCTATGGGTGGGTGAGGTCTGGCTATGTGGTCTGCTCTCTCTCGCTCTCTTTCTGTCTCTTTCTTTAATGAAGCTAGAGCGTGGGATGAGGTCTGGTCTCTCGGCCGCGTGCGCTGCAGTGGGGGTCTCTAAGAGTGATGTATTCACGCTCCCTCTCGTTAGCAGCTGTCGGCTTAATTAGCGCAGATGCTAACGAGACGTTAACAGCATATGGTGGGAGGGTGGGTGGAGTAAAACAGGATGAAGTGATGGAGGAAACCAGAGGAAACTGTTTCGTGTGGGTATACGTGAGGCGGAGGAAGACGGCGGGTTTCCTCGTTTCACCGTGCCCATCATAATCACTGCGGTCGGGGGGTCGGTTGAGGAGGGATACAAGCCTGACGTGTCTCGCATGTGACAGCTTTCCGCAATTCATGACTTACGAGTCTCCTGCATTAAAATTTGACTGATCTTTGGAAATTCTGATTTTGGAAGTCAGATTTTGACTTGATTGCTTGGTGAAAAATATTCACCATTAAAAATAAATAAATATTGCAGATTGCTAGTTTCTGTCTCAGAAATACTGTCTTAGAAGCTACAATTTATTGTAGCTTCAACTGTAGCTTCAGATCCTTTGTGCCTGTCCTTTGTGCCTTAGAAACGATTAGCAAGTTTATTCAGGGTAGCTTCAGATTTTGTGTGGTAATGTGTAAATCACACAATGTGTTCTACGTGTAATCTGAAGCTACAATGAATAAGATTGCTAATTGCTAGTTTCTGTCTCAGAAACCCATTACAGTTCATTGTAGCTTCATTCATTGTAGCTTCTGCCTCAGAAACTAGCGATTAGCAAGTTTATTCATTGTGGCTTTAGATTTTGTGTGGTAATGTACTGTATAATTCACACAATTTATGCTGTGTAATCTGAAGCTGCAGTGAATAAACTGGCTAATCACTTGTTTCTGAAGCTAAAGCTAGCAATTAGCAAGCTTATTCACATACCACAAGAAAATATGAATACATTGAATAAGATTGCTAACTGCTAGTTTGTCTCAGAAACTTAATTCATTGTAGCTTGTAGCTTCGGCCTCAGAAACTAGTTTATAAGTATTTTGTGCAGTAATGTGTAATTCACACAGTATGTACTATGTGTAATCTAAAGCTACAATGAATAAACTGCCTAGTCACTAGTTTCTGCCTCAAAAATTAGTGACTAGCCAAGTTAGCAAGTTTATTCACACCATGTAAAATCTGAAGCTACAATGAATGAAGATTGAATGAAGAAGCAACAATGACGATTGAATATTTATTTGATATTCAACAGTGCTTTGATCTACCTGCATTGACACTATTCTTTAAGAGCTGCTGTGCAGCCAAATAATGTACCAGTTATCAATGTAAAGCTGCTTTGACACAATCTACATTGTAAAAAGCGCTATATAAATAAAGGTGACTTGACTTGACTTGACGATTGCTAATTGCTAATTTCCCAGAATGTAGCTTCAGATTTCTCGTAGCTTCCTTAGAAACTTGTGATTAGAAAGTTTATTCATTGTAGCTTCAAATTTTGTAATTCACATAATGTATTCTACGTGTAATCTGAATCTACTATGAGTAAGATTGCTAAGCAAGTTTATTCATTGATTTTAAGTCAGATTTTAAACCCACAGTTGCCATTTAGCCAATTCAAATTAGCAGCAGAACTGGTGAGTCCCTACCAAGTTTGAGTCTGGTTTGTTTGTAGTGTCCAAACTCATATTTTCCTGCCCTACAAGCTGCGGTTGGCAGTGTTATTTTAGTATTATTTATATACTATTATTTGTCCTTTTTATTATTTTTTACTTTTAGTACTTTAACTTAAACGTATTTATTTTAGTTACTTGCCAAACAGAAACATAAATATGAATAATTAAGAACCTGAAAAACATAAAGTTTGTTAGCCAGTGAAAAATGTTAATGCTAATGTAGAAATCAGCCTATCAATCCACATCCCAGCCATCTCCCTCTCTCCACACCTATCCGTTTGTTTCACAAAGGGGTTTAAGTGCTTCCTCCCAATCGTTAACCTCCATCTATCGCTCTCTCTATTCCCTACGTTTAAACTGTTTGTCTTTTTTGAGAGGGGCTTTTTGAGGGTGTGAGAGGCTAATGGTTGTATTGATTGGCAAGTCCTTGTGATTATTTGAAAGCGGTGTGCCATTATAGCCGCTTGTTTTCCACATCTGAAGTGACAGTTTATCAGTAATCAAGTTTTACTCAATATACATACCTGAAATGCATTTTATGTCCATGTGTTACTATGAAAGGAAAGAAGGGCTATTGATTGCGTCATCTTTTTGTTTTGTCTTTCACTTTTTATGAGGTGAAAAAATTCAGGGTGCATGTATTCGTGACATTGTGGAGTCCTAACACGCTGTTGTTGTTTCTGACACTCTTTCTCTCTCTACAGGAGTGTGCAGGTGAGCCTCTCTTCATGCTGTACTGTGCTATTAAACAGCAGATGGAAAAAGGCCCTATAGACGCCATCACCGGAGAGGCCCGATACTCCCTCAGTGAGGACAAACTCATCCGACAACAGATTGACTATAAGACGCTGGTCAGTGCAAGCAAACACACAGTGTAGAGCACACAACATTAGCTCACTCATCTAAAGGACAGAGGATGTGTCTTCATGTCTCTGCAATCAAGATTAAATGAAAATTGCCTTATTTGTATTCTTAATAAATGTTGCTAGTCCTGTTGTACACAATTCATGCACATTGTTATAGAGGAAAAGTAATCTTTAATCACACGTGAAATAATTAACCCTGGGTCAAACTAAACCCTAGGTAAACATAATCCTGGGTTTTTCTTGCTTCACGTTTCTCACTGCTCATACTGCTAATCCTGGTATTCATAAGCTGACGTTTCACACTGTACATTCCTAAACCCTGGGATAACATCCTTTTTGCATATTTGTCATGTCAGTGTCACTGATTGGACCTGTTTACATGCCCTGTTCCAAGTTTTTCCTGAATGGACTTTACAGGCTATAAATATAAGACTAAAATGGTTGCATCTTCACTCCAATTAACGCGATCACCATTTGACATTTTTCCCCTTAAAACAATGAAATGATACAGCGTTTCTGTGACTGCAGTAGTGTTGTTAACCCTGATTCTAAATTACAAGTGTGAAATGTTCCTTTACCTGGGTTAAAAGTGGGCTTTAGAACAACGATAACCCAGGGTTAAGTGCAGTGTGAAAAGCCCTAAAGTGTATTAACTTTAGCTTCCTACTTTTTGCTGACCGTCCCTTCTGCCGATTTAACAAAAACCATGTGCAGGGAAAACCTAGAGGTATCGTAGGTGCACTCCTGTCATGAAAGCTTTACCAAAAGGTAGCCAGCAATTTTTTTTTATGCTATTTTTCAAAATATGTATTTGTTTAGAGTATTATGCTGTTAGCTTACCAACATGCTAACAAGAAACTCAAGAAATGAATTGAGTCGATTCTCTGTGCGCTTCATTTAGAGTGTTTATGCTCCTTGCTGATGGAGTTCCAAATGTAGAGCATTCCAAATCAGTCACTTGCCCACCTGTGTAGGCAGCTCAATTGGTTTTAGAACAGAGCCATGGTGTTTTCGACTTGTCTTTACAGTACTGAGTGCTTTAACTGCTCAAACTAGAAGCTAATTATAAATCGCCCAGACTGATTTATCTTGTCTTTTTTTAGACACTTCATTGTGTGAACCCGGAGAATGAGAACGGCCCAGAGGTGACGGTGAAATGCCTGAACTGTGATACAATCACCCAGGTGAAGGAGAAGCTTCTGGATGCTGTGTATAAAGGAAGCCCCTACTCACAGAGACCCAAAGCTGGAGACATGGACCTGGGTAAGAGCTCTTGAGAAACTCTTGAGAAAGAATCATTAGGTCATTCTAAACCCTGGATAGCAAAATCCTGGCTTAACTTGTTTCATGTTTCACGCTATTCAACTCTTTGCCCTGGTTTGCAATTAATCCTGGGCAGTTAGGTTCATACTCTACATTTGGAAACCCTGGGTTAATGTTCTTATTTGCATATTTATGAGGTCAATAAGATTGATTGGTTTTAATAACTTGTTGTCCATCTGTGAAAATGTTTTCATGTTCAAGTGAAAGTTTCTGTGGCTGTGCAAAGCACATGAATATTTAATGAGGTCAGCACTGAGGCAGTTTGTGATTAGTTGTCTGTTGCTAAATAATTCGCTGCAACATTCTAGCACTGCATCATTTCACACTGTATAGTGTGTACCTTTGCCGCTGCAGTCGGTGAGGGTTCAATATCCCAGGGTTAAAAGTGGTGCTAACCCCCTTTCAAAATTACAAGAGTGAAATGTTGCATAAACTGAGGTTAAAGGTGGCCTTACCCAGGGTTAAAAAGATGATAACTCAGGGTTAAATGCAGTGTGAAAAGCCCTAGAGAGATTTGCCGTATGGATGAGTGGGTGACAGAGCTGTTATGC